>CM043016.1:184520686-185128207 GCA_023690525.1 Holotrichia oblita | reverse complement strand
CGACAAGAGACGTTAGTTAGATTGGAGACCTTACTATCGTTGTCAGAAGACCAGCTTTGTGACCTTGGAAAAGAAGCAATCCGCGACGCCGGAAGAGGGTACTGAAGAAGAACCTCGACGTCAACGTTGGGGAGAGCAAAATGCTGAAGATTCTACAAATAAATCTTCAGCACAAGAAGACAGCACAGCGGCACTTTATCAGAAGACGCTAGCTGAGAATATTGACATCCTACTCTCTATCCAGGAACCTTGGATTACTAAAGGTAAGGTGGGAGGATTGCAGATTAGGGGAAGGGAGCTAGTAATGAGCACACCTAACACTAAAATCAGAACATGTATTTGTTTTAGATCTGATCTTGGACGTGATGTCAATCATGGAACTATGAACTGAGGACATGACGGCAGCCAGACTTAGGTTGAATGTAAATGGGAAGGTATTGGAGACGGTCATTGCGTCTCTGTACTCCACGCATCGAACTCTCCAGAGAAACTACCGGGGTCTAATATGGAGACTTTGACGTTTACCAGTAAGAATAAACTGGAGTTAATTGTTTTGTCGATACCAATGCTCATCATGTGACAATCACCACTTATGCAACGCAGCTGAAAATGTACAGGAACCCCAGAAGGACCTGCCAGCAGCAGCCCGAAATAATACTGTTATCAGGAATATTGAGGAGTTAGAGTTTGCTCCCTTGTATGGTGGCAAGGGACCATTCTCTCATGTTATGAAAACAATTGCTCCATTAAGAGAGCGTCGCTAGCCAAGACGAGTTCCTTGGTGGACTAAAGAGTTGACGCTCTCAGGTGGAGAAACAAGCCAGTTATTTAACAAAGCGAAGAAAACAGGTAATTGGGAAGCCTACAAGGCCAAATTGAATACCTGTAATAAACAATCAAGGAAGTAAAGAAGAAGGCTTGGAGAGGATTCTGTGAGGACATTGAAGGTGTCCTTGACATGGTCAGACTTAACAGGATTCTCAAATGTACAGGGACCCCAGAAGGACCTGTCAGCAGCAGCTCGAAATAATCCTGTTAGAATCAGGAATATTGGAAGAGTTAGAGTTTGTCTTTGTATAGTGGCAAGAGACCATTCTCTCATGTTATGAAAACAATTACCCATTAAGAGAGCGTCGCTCGCCAAGACGAGCTCCTTGGTGGACTAAAGAGTTGGACGCTCTCAGGAGAGAAACAAGCCAGTTATTTAACAAAGCAAGAAAACAGGGTATTGGGAAGCCAAGGCCAAATTGAATACCTATAATAAACAATCAAGGAAGTAAAGAAGAAGGCCATAGAGGGTTCCAGAGGACATTGAAGGTGTCCTTGACATGGTCAGACTTAACAGGATTCTCAAATGTACAGGACCTGAGAAGGACCTGTCAGCAGCAGCTCGAAATAATCCTGTTAGAATCAGGAATATTGAGTTAGAGTTTCACCCTTGTAGGGTGGCAAGGGACCATTCTCTCATGTTATGAAAACAATTTCCCATTAAGAGAGCGCCGTTCGCCAAGACGAGTTCCTTGGTGGACTAAAGAGTTGGACGCTCTCAGGAGAGAAACAAGCCAGTTATTTAACAAAGCGAAAAAAACAGGTAATTGGGAAAGCCTACAAACGCCAAACTGAATACCTTGGCTTGGAGAGGGTTCTGTGGAGGACATTGAAGGTGTCCTTGGACATGGTCAGACTTAACAGGATTCTCAAAAGGATTCTTGAATACAATGAGCCAACTTAATAGAGAGGGAATAAGTTGGCCCCAGAGTCAGATGGTATGAATGTCCGGTTTTTTTCTTACGATACGACGAAGATTAACCAGCGTCAATACAAACAAGCTTCATTCGGCAGAAAGCAACAGTTACCGATGGATTGGTTGCACTCTGATATGATTGGTGTTTAATTCATAATCAATCACAGCCTTATGTTAATGCGCTCATTTCCAAAGCTGCAAAGGACTGCAACAACGCTATTGGTTCCCTCTTTATAAAACGACTTTTGGTCGTTTCTCTTTCATCCATTTTCGTTAACACGATTTCACTTATTCTTGCAGAAAATTGTCCGAACGAATTAACACGATTTTTCGAATTACGCAGAACCACCGAAAGAAACAACGATATCAACAAACATTATCAACATAACGTGATTATTTTCGGGCGAGATTAGCCACATTAACACTTTGATTACTTGTCGGATTGCTCGTCGAAAACACTCCCAGATCAACGGATAAAAATAGGAACGTTAATCTAGTTCTGTCACGCTAACATACGCTGACATGCACTGTGGATATCCGCCTCGATTAACGTGCAAATTTATGAAATTATTCCGATTTCTTTCTTTTTTATTATTATTTCAATCTGACAACGTTGAATTTATAACACACGTAAATTGTTAGATTCGCGGAAAGAGTAATTTAAACTTCCTCCGAAATACAAACCGAATGTTTGAATAAAGTATCTAAACGATGGTATGAAGGCTAAACTGGGATTGATAGTGAGATAGAAAACTTATATAACTTATAATATATACTAATTTTACACGCTCTACCGATTATACAATTTATTTCTTTCCCTTCCTGTGTAGTTTAAATTCCCAATTTGCCAGCATCGGCGACAGATCCACTCGGTGTAGTGTAATGTAAAGCTTGTTAGGAACTAAATTGACTAATAAATCTAGTTAGTGCAGACTTCGGGGCGAAAAAAAACGAGGAGCAGCAACGATGGAAAAAAAAACCAATTATGAGAGCGAACCGTTTTTAATTAAAGTTGTTTCTTTCTAGCTTACGAAAAAGCCATCAGTTTCAAGTCGAATATTCGAAACGGTAATCAATTTTTACTCTTTGTTCGCTACGATTTTTGTTGAACTTTGCATCGAATCGTCGTTTCTCGCTACTGTTTTCATCAACTGAAGTAATTTAACGATCGTTTCTAGTATACTTCGTATACACGTGATCTCGGTCAATGCTGTTCACTTAAGAGGGGTCCTTTTTTTTTGTTAAACTGTAAAGGGAAGAGCTTTGACGATGGATTTTGTGCTTAGTTTCGGACAAATTTATTAAAACAAAAACAATGAAAGAAAAACTGTCCATTAGGAAATGTGTAGACAAAAATAAGGGGATGTTTATTTAGGTTTTCTTTGTAAATTCTTTGGAACTTGATGATGGGATGTACAGTATCCTGCCGCAAGAACTTGGTTGTATATCAATGAGCATCATCAACGTAGAGAATCGGGGATTTCCAACAATACAAAGGAATCTACTTCTTCTTCAGATTCTAGAGATAAAGATTCTGAAAATTAAGCTGCAACTAACAAACAAAACAAAACTTTTTTCTATTGGACGTTTCTGAATAGAACATAGCCATAGACTGAGAAGAGAATCCTACAAAAAAAGTGCACTGAAAAGTGCAGGACAATTTAATATTTTCTGCGTTAGAAACCTTGGCATTGCAGTGACAGCAGATAAGCTTATTCTTCAAGTATTAATGGTGGTTGACAGCTGTATATTTACTGGATCGGATTTCCTCTAATCATGTGAAATTACCAGAAGGAACTCAGAATTCATTTTCTGTAATCGAAACGATTCCCGACTTCTTCACTTTGATTTTTTCTTTTTAATGTGGCGGGTGCTTAGTTGCAGTGACTCCGTAAACTGTATCGCTTGTCTGGCTATCACTGCAACTCTCGCGGTGTAGTTTTTTGTGTGTGTATGTTGTGTTCAATTGGCTTTGTGACAGCATCATATCGCCTTTTATGATGCCGCGCTGTTAATCACTTTGCTCCCAACAGCGAATGGCAAGTCGATACGGGATTAAACTCTCTGAAAATATGTCACCGTCCCTCCAGAGAATTGAACCCCGGCGCCTATCGTCGTCCTCTCACAACAATAGTCAGCCGCCTAACCACTGCGGCCATCGACCCGTTAAGGAAGTTCGAGAAAGTTTTTGTTAGAAACACATTCTCCAGCTGTTTAAGGTGAAAGAAGCCATTCGAATTCTCTCGAGGCGGTCTTTCTGGATATTGATCGTACTTTCGACATGGTCTACCATCATGGCCTCTCACACAAGACAATCTCCTCTGGCATCAATCCTGCATTAGTCTGGATCATCCGCTCATATTTTGGCCTTAAGATCCTTCTCCGTAGAGTTAGAGAAGCCCATAGTATAATAGGAGGGGTCCCTCAGGGATCTTTGCTTGCTCTAACTCTACACGCACGATATCCTGAAACCCCTCCCTCCTCTCCCCCTCCCCTCGTCTGGAAGCTTAGGCTTGATGAGGCAAATCTTCTCTATACCAAAGTGGTTGCTTTGGATGAGTCTGTACCAGGATAGATTTTCATGATTCAGAAGTCGTTTTGGCGAAACTAGTAAAAAAGATCAAAGATTGGTAAGATCTTAAAATAACGAACTGATAATCCACGCATTTCCTGGCTAAAGCACGTGATGTCTGACATGACGACTAACTCAATTGGTGCTTCTCAGGATCTTCTGACTAGAAGTCTTGGATTAAAGAAAATTGGATTGAAAAAAAAATCGGTATGGCAATGAGCTCTCCTCTATCACCAGCATATCACCAACATAAACATGCAAGACTTTGAGCAAAAAGCATTAAATCACCTACAGGCAAAGATGTGGCTTCATATATCCACGTAGTAATGAAGAACTACAAGGATTCCCTCAACACATCTAAAACATAGACGAATCCATTAAATTTACTATGGAAACTGAAACAGAATCCCATTCCTGGATGTATTAGTAAATAAAAACACAAAATCATACAGGATAGTACCTCCACTACGATTCCAACCATCCTCACAACATTAAAATAGGAAAATGATAGAGAAGAAGGACTGAAGAACGTAACTAACATACTAAGGTTGAACGGATATGCAGGCAAGACGTTTTCAAAAGCAGTCATCAAGAAATTACACATTTTGATGAGGCAAAATGTGTCACGATCTCTTTCTTCAAAGAAGAGAGAGAATCACGATAACATCTTCGTGGAGGATTACCGACTTATCTGAAGCCAATCGGTACCTTGGTATCATCCTAGACCAAAGAAGATCCTCAAGAAATTTATGGCAGCAAGATCGATGCCCTTGCCTCTGCTGTGTTCGAGAAGTTTCGTTTCCCTGGCAATTAAAATATTAATCCACATATCACACTTTCCTAATCGAGTTTGGCCAAGACCCACCTGAGGAGGCTGGAGGCCCTCCAGAATAAAGTGATACAGTATATCAGCGGATAGACTTTAAAAGAGGATTTTTCTTATTTTTGATTTCTCAGAAAATTTCACTCTTAGGCATTTACTCTGCCTGTTTTCAAACCCCCAAAACACAAATTACTTTTTATTTAACTCTAACGGTTTTCGAGATAATATCATTTTTCTTCAAAATTTCAACGGCGCATTTCATTGAAAAATACAACTGACAGCAGTTGAAAAATCTAATAAGTTAGACTAACTGCAAATTAAATCTTCGCTGTTGATTTTGCAACAAAGAATTTATCTAATTCAATGTTAGGGTAGTGGAGAAAAGTGTTACCGAGTTGTTAGAAAATTCAACCAAAAATACCCGGAAGTTACCATTTCAAATTCTGGAGCAAAAACCCTGGTGACCAAATTCCTTAAAACAGGCCAGGTTTTAAACATTAAGAAATCAAAGAAATTGTTCAATGAATTGTTCAGTTCTTGCCATTCATTCAGCAAGAGAAGCTCCAAGGTTGTCTTTAATAAGGAGTGCAATAATAACAGGGATAAGTAAATCTCATTTACAATGAATATTTAAGGAGATCAAAATTTTTACCATTTAAACAACAATTTAGGCGAACTTTAGAAAATGGTGATGGAGCCAAACGTATGGATTTTTGTTTCGAAATCGGCTACAAAGTTTTGGAAGATTCAAATTTTCATAAACGAATTATGTTCTCCGATGAATCAACCTTTTCAACGAACGGAGTCGTTTCGTCGCAACATTGCCGGTATTATATTTTTTTGATCCAAATTTAATCCGTAATTCATATTTGGAAATGTTGCAAAATTTTTTAACTAATGAACTAGATGAATTGCCGTTAAACTACCGAATTGAAATGTTTTACCAGTACGATGAGTGCTTTGCTCACCAGTGGCTCAATACAGAGTTCCATGATAGCTGGATAGGAAGAGATGGTCCCATTTTATAGCCACCGAGAACTCCTGATCTTACAATATTGGACTTTTATCTGTGGGGTCGTCCAAAACAAATTATGTATAGTGAGCCACCAGACAATGATAAAAAACAATTAAAAAATAGGATACAAAATGCAGTCCAGTCCTTATCAATCTTAGAAATAAGACGAGAAATAAGAATTTAGATATCACATTGAAAGCTGTGCAGAAAAAGAAGAAGCATTATTTGAAGCAATAACAAGTAATTTGTGTTGGCAGAGTAAATGATCAAGAGTGACATTTTCTAAGAAATCAAAAATAAAGTTTCCTCTTTTACAGTCGATCCAGGAACTGTATTGTTGGAGTTCACCCTGCAAATGAATGCAATAAAAATAGATCAAGCATTAGAAGCAAACAACGTGGTTTCGACCTTCTGATGATGATAATGATATCTTTTTTCCCTTAGGGGGGGGAGTGGTCCTTAAGCTTTTTTGTCTCTTTTAAAACCCATTCAGGCTTTGCGCGTTTGGATGTGGAATGCTGGTGATATGGTTCATCTCACTGCGTCTTGGGCATCGATAGGGCCTTGTCCTTCCTCGTCCTTGTGGTTGCACAAGTCAGCTGCTGTATTGAGCTGACGAATCTGATCGAATCTTCACCTTAGATGGTGGTCTATCCCGGTCGAGCCCCGACAAAGAGGAAGAATGGGAGGGATATCATTCTGTTTGTATAATTGACTGGCATTAGAGCTATAGTAATGCATAAAGCTTCCATTTTTCTAATTTCTTTTTATTTAAAAAAATAAGAGATATTGATATAAGTTAAGAAAGGGCAAGATGTATAAAAGACTCCAAAGACACCAAATGGGTACCGTCAACTTGGGTGACTTGAAAGCGCAAGGGTGACTTGAAACGCAGATTCGTGTTTTCAGATAACTAGTACTGGCATCTTACGGTGAGTAGAAGTATCAAAATAAAAATGTTGAAATCTTCTATAGGGATTCATCTACCAATTGACACACTCAAAACTTACAAATGAAAATAATTTGTGACGTTGTTGACTAAAAAGGTAGGTTTAAAATAGGCCGTATACTTCTAATTAGCAAGCCATTATTGCTGAACATAGAATTTTCGAATATTTTTTTGTAGATTCTTTGTACCTTCCTGTAGCCTGTTCATTATTCAAGAGTTAAATAAAAAACAAGCTTTGCCAGTACAAGTGATTATAATATTTTACAGCATTAGATGGGTGTCTTGAAACGGACGAAAAATGCCAAATAAATATAAAAGAAAGCTCGGTGCCAGGAAATATAAAGACTTTACGCCCACCACGTTGGAAAAGGCAATAAATGATATAAAGACTAACCATCTAAGTTACCATAGGGCGGCGGAAAAATACGAAATATCTGCCGCAACGCTGTATAGAAAGATAAAGGGGCTCCATAAGAACCCTCACGGAGGTTCTACTGCACTTTCGGCAGTCGAAGAAGATTCAATTTTGACAAATATACTATATGCGAGTGACTCCCTTCGAAAGAGATGATGTTAAGCAACTAGTTGCGACATACTTAAACAAAAAGGGGTTCGAGTGAGGTCATTCCGGAAAAATGTACCAGGAAATTCTTGGTACTACAATTTTATTTCGCGTCATAGTGACAGATTGACAATTAGATTGTCCGAAAATATTAAACGGGCTAGGGCGGCAGTCACCATTGACACTTTGAATCAATATTTTGACGAATTAAAAACCACTTTGGCTGAGGTTTCTCCCGAAAATATCGTTAACTACGATGAAACGAATTTCGTGGATGACCCTGGTAAAATTAAAGTTATAGTCCGAGCCAGGAGTAAACACGCCGAAAAAGTTATGGACCATTCTAAATCCGCCACGTCGGTAATGTTTGCGATTACTGCAAGTGGAGTTTACTGCCTGTATATATAGTGTTCAAGTCAGAACATCTTTGGTCAACGTGGACTCAAGGTGGACCTGCTGGAACTCGCTACAACCGATCTAGATCAGGGTGGTTTGACCAAGGACTATACGAAGATTGGTTTTTTCTGTTATTTTACCTTATTTTCGACGTTTGGATGGGCCAAAGGTGCTTATAGGGGACAACCTGGCGTCTCACATTTCACTGACAGTTATAAAGACATGCTATGAAAATAACATAAGATTTGTTTTGTTGCCTTCAAATAGCACTCACCTAACGCAGCCCCTAGATGTTTGCTGCTTTAGACCTATAAAAGAGGCATGGAGGCGACTGATTAAAATCCACAAACAAAAAAAGAAAGGGTCAATCGGGAAGGAAAATTTTCTTTTCTCCTCAAACAGACGCTAGAGAAGATTGGAGCTGCGACTATAGAGAATATCTTGTCGGGTTTCCGGGCAACCGGAATTTGTCCACTGGATCGAGAAGCTGTTTTGAAAAGACTTCCACGACAGGATACCTCAGGCTTTGAGAGCCTCGTTAGCGAAAGTGTCAAAACACTTCTTCAACAAAATAGGTTTGACAACAACAATGCGACAACCACCACGAGAAAACGTAAAGTGGATGTACCACGAGGGAGAAGTATCGGAATAGATGATTTTTTAGGCTTTCCGTCCGGAAGCAAAGTTTCTGAGTCCACTATTCCAGAACCTGAATTGCCAAATTTTGAAAATTATTTCAGAGATACAGTTTTGGAATCGTCGGACGGCGAGGGTTCAGAAGAGAACGTTATACAACAAGATAATTTGCCGCAAAATGAAACAGAAAAAGAAGCTTTCGAAGAAGTCGTTGTTGGCGACTATATTGTCGTTCAACTAACTTCCATTAAGGGACGAAACCAAAGATATATAGGAAATGTAATGAAATTAAATCCTTGCACGGTCAGATTTCTCAAGCCGAGTCAGAAACGAACGCACTGCTTTATTTACCCCGATATCAACGACATAAGTGAAATCGAAAAAGAAGAGTTTGTTGGCCGCTTAGGTAGTGCCACTAACCTGCGAAGAGGAGGAATTCAATTTCCTCCCATACAACTAAAAACGTTCTTGCTAGAATAAGTGTTTTATGCGTTATCTTATGTATTTTCAGAATGTTTTTTTTACTTTTTTTTATGTTAAATGACTAAAATTAAAAACAAAAAAGATAGAGGTGTTAGAATTACCTATAAAGGGAATATAAATGAAATATACGTGAATTCGTATGAGCATTTCATTTCACCCAAACACATGGGTTTCTTGAAACAGCATCACTTTATTTTTTTTTAAACGAACCCATACTAGTTATTACTACGGGTCTTACGGGATTATATTCTTCCAACTGATGCGAGAGCAAAAGTAATTTTTTAAATCATATTACACAATTGTTTAAGGTCGAAATCTACCCTAAATGTTGAAAACTGTCGTCAAGTCACCCAAATTGACGGTATTACACAATCCACCATTAAACAGTCTCTTACACGAAGAAAAGGACTTGTAAATTATAGCTTCGACTTTTTGCTCCCGAAACAAACACACCTACGTCCTAATTTATTTCCTCCAGCTAGCCATGGTTATGAGATATTTTGTTTACGTTCACGTCACTGCCTATACTGTATATCTGTATGTATGTTTGGCGCAAATAAACGAAGTAAATAGACGGAAAGAACGCGGAGAATTTATTATTCATCCGCTTCCGAAAAAGAGAGTTATCCTGCAAATACTCCTCGGCCGTTAAAAATTTATATTGCTCCTTTCTCCGCTCTGTTATTTGAACCGTGCCACTGTGCCTCGTTGCTCCTACATATATAGGTATTTATATATGTATATATGTAAGGGCATGTATATATTTACAAAAAAAAACGAGATTTTTTACCTTTATAACGTTGCACTTAAGCGTAAGCGAATGCGTTCTTTTTAAGTTCTTTTCTTTCGTTGACATGCAAATATGAAAAACCCATATAAAGTTTGCGTAGCTAACTTGGATAGCAAACTTTATGTCAATGTCTTCAGCGACGCATCACGATTCTGTCGAGATATTGGGTTTGCTGTTGAGAGGCATGTACACAGGACTGTTGGAGGCTATTGCTTATGGTAGCTGACCACCACTTCTGTTTATTCGAAGCAGTTGTTGATGTCCTACAAACCACTTCACTACCTTATCTAGATGGTCGTCCACACGTCCCTTCTCAGCAAAGCAATGCACGTCCCTATATTGCTCATCGAACTATGGATTTTCTACACGAAGCAGGTGTTAATGATTTGCCATGGCCACCCGAATTTAAACTCCATCGGACATGTGTGGGATATCATGGGAGGAGACTGTCCACACCATAACAAAATTATTTTTTCCAACGACAAGCACCATCACCATCATCAAATTCTTCTTCCTCGCCTTCCTCACATCTGTCATTTATAAAAACGTCTTCTGGCACTATTTCTCTGCAAGAACATTAAATCAGGTTCCTCGTGCATATCAATACTTCCATTCATCTAACAGTTCCTCCACTTCTCTTTTACGGGACTGAAATACGCCACGTCTAATGGTTGACACAGATGCGTTGAGTTTGATGGAAGTAGAACAAAATGAATTTTGTGTTCTTGGCTTGAGAATTTTTGAGCGATTAAGCTTACAGACATATCACAGAATAATTATTTTAAACCAATCTTGTTGTAGGCCGTTCCTGATAGTCCTCTCTCTGTAGATTTGTAAACTGTGTAGGAGGTTTGGAAATTGCATATAAAAAGCTTCCCATGCTTGGAGATATGGTCAAATGCTACGACTTGAAGTCTCTATTTCTACGCCTTAAAAAATCGAAAATAAAAATTATCAAAATGCTACAACTTATTGCCTAATGTCTCTAGATCAGAAAAAAATCAAAAACCTTTGTTTGACCGCCCACTGGATAATTTTTAGCCGACCTTGAACATACAAAGTCGTTGCCTCATATCTTTAGACCACAAAAAATTAAGGATCATCGTTTGACCGCGCATTGGATAATTTTTATCCGACCTTGAACGTACAAATAAAGTTTTCAAACTTCATTGCACTTTTTACAAACTTTTGGAGGTAGTGAAACGTTGAAAATGCTGCAACTTGTTATCTTATGCTTCTAGACCACAAAAAATTAAGAATCATCGTTTGACCGCGTATTGGATAATTTTTTATTCGATCTTGAACGTAGAAATAAAGATTTCAAACTTCATTGCACTTTTTACAAACTTTTGGAGGTAGTGAAACGTTGAAAATGCTGCAACTTGTTATCTTATGTTTCCAGACCACAAAAAATTAAGAATCATCGTTTGACCGCGCATTGGATAATTTTTATCCGACCTTGAAAGTACAAATAAAGTTTTCAAACTTCATTGCACTTTTACAAACTTTTGGAGGTAGTGAAACGTTGAAAATGCTGCAACTTGTTATCTTATGTTTCTAGACCACAAAAAATTAAGAATCATCGTTTGACCGCGCATTGGATAATTTTTATCCGACCTTGAAAGTACAAATAAAGTTTTCAAACTTCATTGCACTTTTTACAAACTTTTGGAGGTAGTGAAACGTTGAAAATGCTGCAACTTGTTATCTTATGTTTCTAGACCACAAAAAATTAAGAATCATCGTTTGACCGCGCATTGGATAATTTTTATCCGACCTTGAAAGTACAAATAAAGTTTTCAAACTTCATTGCACTTTTTACAAACTTTTTGGAGGTAGTGAAACGTTGAAAATGCTGCAACTTGTTATCTTATGTTTCTAGACCACAAAAAATTAAGAATCATCGTTTGACCGCGTATTGGATAATTTTTATCCGACCTTGAAAGTACAAATAAAGTTTTCAAACTTCATTGCACTTTTTACAAACTTTTGGAGGTAGTGAAACGTTGAAAATGCTGCAACTTGTTATCTTATGCTTCTAGACCACAAAAAATTAAGAATCATCGTTTGACCGCGTATTGGATAATTTTTTATTCGATCTTGAACGTAGAAATAAAGATTTCAAACTTCATTGCACTTTTTACAAACTTTTGGAGGTAGTGAAACGTTGAAAATGCTGCAACTTGTTATCTTATGTTTCCAGACCACAAAAAATTAAGAATCATCGTTTGACCGCGCATTGGATAATTTTTATCCGACCTTGAAAGTACAAATAAAGTTTTCAAACTTCATTGCACTTTTTACAAACTTTTGGAGGTAGTGAAACGTTGAAAATGCTGCAACTTGTTATCTTATGTTTCTAGACCACAAAAAATTAAGAATCATCGTTTGACCGCGCATTGGATAATTTTTATCCGACCTTGAAAGTACAAATAAAGTTTTCAAACTTCATTGCACTGTTTACAAACTTTTGGAGGTAGTGAAACGTTGAAAATGCTGCAACTTGTTATCTTATGTTTCCAGACCACAAAAAATTAAGAATCATCGTTTGACCGCGCATTGGATAATTTTTATCCGACCTTGAAAGTACAAATAAAGTTTTCAAACTTCATTGCACTGTTTACAAACTTTTGGAGGTAGTGAAACGTTGAAAATGCTGCAACTTGTTATCTTATGTTTCTAGACCACAAAAAATTAAGAATCATCGTTTGACCGCGCATTGGATAATTTTTATCCGACTTTGAACGTACAAATAAAGTTTTCAAACTTCATTGCACTTTTTACAAACTTTTGGAGGTAGTGAAACGTTGAAAATGCTGCAACTTGTTATCTTATGTTTCTAGACCACAAAAAATTAAGAATCATCGTTTGACCGCGCATTGGATAATTTTTATCCGACCTTGAAAGTACAAATAAAGTTTTCAAACTTCATTGCACTTTTTACAAACTTTTGGAGGTAGTGAAACGTTGAAAATGCTGCAACTTGTTATCTTATGTTTCTAGACCACAAAAAATTAAGAATCATCGTTTGACCGCGCATTGGATAATTTTTATCCGACCTTGAAAGTACAAATAAAGTTTTCAAACTTCATTGCACTTTTTACAAACTTTTGGAGGTAGTGAAACGTTGAAAATGCTGCAACTTGCTATCTTATGTTTCTAGACCACAAAAAATTAAGAATCATCGTTTGACCGCGCATTGGATAATTTTTATCCGACCTTGAAAGTACAAATAAAGTTTTCAAACTTCATTGCACTTTTTACAAACTTTTGGAGGTAGTGAAACGTTGAAAATGCTGCAACTTGTTATCTTATGTTTCCAGACCACAAAAATTAAGAATCATCGTTTGACCGCGCATTGGATAATTTTTATCCGACCTTGAAAGTACAAATAAAGTTTTCAAACTTCATTGCACTGTTTACAAACTTTTGGAGGTAGTGAAACGTTGAAAATGCTGCAACTTGTTATCTTATGTTTCTAGACCACAAAAAATTAAGAATCATCGTTTGACCGCGCATTGGATAATTTTTATCCGACCTTGAAAGTACAAATAAAGTTTTCAAACTTCATTGCACTTTTTACAAACTTTTGGAGGTAGTGAAACGTTGAAAATGCTGCAACTTGCTATCTTATGTTTCTAGACCACAAAAAATTAAGAATCATCGTTTGACCGCGCATTGGATAATTTTTATCCGACCTTGAAAGTACAAATAAAGTTTTCAAACTTCATTGCACTTTTTACAAACTTTTGGAGGTAGTGAAACGTTGAAAATGCTGCAACTTGTTATCTTATGTTTCCAGACCACAAAAAATTAAGAATCATCGTTTGACCGCGCATTGGATAATTTTTATCCGACCTTGAAAGTACAAATAAAGTTTTCAAACTTCATTGCACTTTTTACAAACTTTTGGAGGTAGTGAAACGTTGAAAATGCTGCAACTTGTTATCTTATGTTTCTAGACCACAAAAAATTAAGAATCATCGTTTGACCGCGCATTGGATAATTTTTATCCGACCTTGAAAGTACAAATAAAGTTTTCAAACTTCATTGCACTTTTTACAAACTTTTGGAGGTAGTGAAACGTTGAAAATGCTGCAACTTGCTATCTTATGTTTCTAGACCACAAAAAATTAAGAATCATCGTTTGACCGCGCATTGGATAATTTTTATCCGACCTTGAAAGTACAAATAAAGTTTTCAAACTTCATTGCACTTTTTACAAACTTTTGGAGGTAGTGAAACGTTGAAAATGCTGCAACTTGTTATCTTATGTTTCCAGACCACAAAAAATTAAGAATCATCGTTTGACCGCGCATTGGATAATTTTTATCCGACCTTGAAAGTACAAATAAAGTTTTCAAACTTCATTGCACTTTTTACAAACTTTTGGAGGTAGTGAAACGTTGAAAATGCTGCAACTTGTTATCTTATGTTTCTAGACCACAAAAAATTAAGAATCATCGTTTGACCGCGCATTGGATAATTTTTATCCGACCTTGAAAGTACAAATAAAGTTTTCAAACTTCATTGCACTGTTTACAAACTTTTGGAGGTAGTGAAACGTTGAAAATGCTGCAACTTGTTATCTTATGTTTCCAGACCACAAAAAATTAAGAATCATCGTTTGACCGCGCATTGGATAATTTTTATCCGACCTTGAAAGTACAAATAAAGTTTTCAAACTTCATTGCACTGTTTACAAACTTTTGGAGGTAGTGAAACGTTGAAAATGCTGCAACTTGTTATCTTATGTTTCTAGACCACAAAAAATTAAGAATCATCGTTTGACCGCGCATTGGATAATTTTTATCCGACTTTGAACGTACAAATAAAGTTTTCAAACTTCATTGCACTTTTTACAAACTTTTGGAGGTAGTGAAACGTTGAAAATGCTGCAACTTGTTATCTTATGTTTCCAGACCACAAAAAATTAAGAATCATCGTTTGACCGCGCATTGGATAATTTTTATCCGACCTTGAAAGTACAAATAAAGTTTTCAAACTTCATTGCACTTTTTACAAACTTTTGGAGGTAGTGAAACGTTGAAAATGCTGCAACTTGTTATCTTATGTTTCTAGACCACAAAAAATTAAGAATCATCGTTTGACCGCGCATTGGATAATTTTTATCCGACCTTGAAAGTACAAATAAAGTTTTCAAACTTCATTGCACTTTTTACAAACTTTTGGAGGTAGTGAAACGTTGAAAATGCTGCAACTTGCTATCTTATGTTTCTAGACCACAAAAAATTAAGAATCATCGTTTGACCGCGCATTGGATAATTTTTATCCGACCTTGAAAGTACAAATAAAGTTTTCAAACTTCATTGCACTTTTTACAAACTTTTGGAGGTAGTGAAACGTTGAAAATGCTGCAACTTGTTATCTTATGTTTCCAGACCACAAAAAATTAAGAATCATCGTTTGACCGCGCATTGGATAATTTTTATCCGACCTTGAAAGTACAAATAAAGTTTTCAAACTTCATTGCACTTTTTACAAACTTTTGGAGGTAGTGAAACGTTGAAAATGCTGCAACTTGTTATCTTATGTTTCTAGACCACAAAAAATTAAGAATCATCGTTTGACCGCGCATTGGATAATTTTTATCCGACCTTGAAAGTACAAATAAAGTTTTCAAACTTCATTGCACTTTTTACAAACTTTTGGAGGTAGTGAAACGTTGAAAATGCTGCAACTTGCTATCTTATGTTTCTAGACCACAAAAAATTAAGAATCATCGTTTGACCGCGCATTGGATAATTTTTATCCGACCTTGAAAGTACAAATAAAGTTTTCAAACTTCATTGCACTTTTTACAAACTTTTGGAGGTAGTGAAACGTTGAAAATGCTGCAACTTGTTATCTTATGTTTCCAGACCACAAAAAATTAAGAATCATCGTTTGACCGCGCATTGGATAATTTTTATCCGACCTTGAAAGTACAAATAAAGTTTTCAAACTTCATTGCACTTTTTACAAACTTTTGGAGGTAGTGAAACGTTGAAAATGCTGCAACTTGTTATCTTATGTTTCTAGACCACAAAAAATTAAGAATCATCGTTTGACCGCGCATTGGATAATTTTTATCCGACCTTGAAAGTACAAATAAAGTTTTCAAACTTCATTGCACTTTTTACAAACTTTTGGAGGTAGTGAAACGTTGAAAATGCTGCAACTTGTTATCTTATGTTTCTAGACCACAAAAAATTAAGAATCATCGTTTGACCGCGCATTGGATAATTTTTATCCGACCTTGAAAGTACAAATAAAGTTTTCAAACTTCATTGCACTTTTTACAAACTTTTGGAGGTAGTGAAACGTTGAAAATGCTGCAACTTGTTATCTTATGTTTCTAGACCACAAAAAATTAAGAATCATCGTTTGACCGCGTATTGGATAATTTTTATCCGACCTTGAAAGTACAAATAAAGTTTTCAAACTTCATTGCACTTTTTACAAACTTTTGGAGGTAGTGAAACGTTGAAAATGCTGCAACTTGTTATCTTATGTTTCTAGACCACAAAAAATTAAGAATCATCGTTTGACCGCGTATTGGATAATTTTTATCCGACCTTGAACGTACAAATAAAGTTTTCAAACTTCATTGCACTTTTTACAAACTTTTGGAGGTAGTGAAACGTTGAAAATGCTGCAACTTGTTATCTTATGTTTCTAGACCACAAAAAATTAAGAATCATCGTTTGACCGCGCATTGGATAATTTTTGTCCGACCTTGAACGTACAAATAAAGTTTTCAAACGTCATTGCACTTTTTACAAACTTTGGGTGGTGGAGAAATCTTGAAAATGCTAAAACTTGACCGCCTTCTGGAATATTCTACATTTATTACAGTCTACACAAAATTTGAAAGGTGGTCAAACGCTAAAAACGATATGATCTGTTGTTTGATGTCTATAGATCACAAAAAATGTCAAGCATTCGTCGGTAACAATCAAAAGAAAACAGGTTTAACATGTTTTTTTTTCTGCTACACGAAAAGTTTCCCACCCTCTCCCTAAATATTTACCTTGTAGCTCATTTATGGACTGCACTGCACAGTCACACAGTCAAGAATGAGCAGAAGAAATCATGTTACCATCTGTTGCTCCTGCAATCACGACAGTGGTGCGCGTTTTCGCTGAGTCTATGACGTTTGGTTTGGGTTAATATAACATCTTTCTCGATAACGGACTTCGATTGGATGTATTTTCTCGAGGCGGTTTTCTCCAGGTTCCTACCAGCCACCTGGTCGTTTCAAGTCCTATCTAAATAAGGCTTGGAAGGGTGTGCAACCGGTAGCGGCATTTTGGCGGAGGCGCAGGTTGAACAAGGTCTCGGTGTGAGTAATTTTTGAAGGGGGATGGGAGGGGGGAGGCTTCTACCCATCTGGAGTAAAGGTCGGTGAGAACCATGACATATTTGTTGCCCTGGTGGGATGTGGCCAATCAATTGTGGATGACGTTTGATGAATTGCATAAACCAATCTGTCCCTGGTTGGTTTTGGTTTTGCCCATGTTACGGTTGTCTTCCTCTGTCAAGAGGCCCTCGATCAGTTTTTTTTTCTTTTTCTTCACTCTCAGAAGCTCAGAAGAAGTTGGTCGACCATGTTCTAGGACAAGCCGTTTGTTTCTTGCGCCATTAAGGAATATTACATCAAAAATTTCTAACCAGCCTCTATAAATAGGCATCGAAGATTCATCCTCAAAATATAGAAGGGGATTGGGGAAGGTGGGAAGAAGGGCAGAGGGTTGCTTTTAAAATTAACATATTCAGTTAGATATTTACCTCTAATCTCGTAATTTCCGCACTATTTACTCTTCGCACGTCACGAACGCAACTAATAACACATGACAAATATTAGTCGAACATTAAACTTAATAACACCGACGTCTTTGCCTGGAAGATATTGTCTCGAGCACACGGCGAACCGCTTTTGTTAAAATTTAATTAAGGGTAAAGCAGAACATGTATAACCTTGTCATCCGGAGATGTCACAAACATCAACAACTCGGGAGATTATCGGGCGAAAGGTAATTTCCTCGAAATAAACTCCTCCGAGGGTGTACATAATTCATGTATAGTCATCTTGAAAGAATAACTTTTCTTAATTTGGATAAGAATAACCTACATATATATATATATAAAGGCCCTCGAGGAAGTAAATCTTCTTGGATTGCATTTCCTTTCCGGACGGTTGGCCTAGAAGTAATTTAAAAAGGAATTTATGTCGATAGTAAATTTCAAGAACGCGACGTCCCTTAAACGAAGATTAAGAACGGTTTAGTTTTTACGTGGAATTATGAACGGGAAAAATCGACCTAAAGAAGGAAAAGAAACAAGTTCTAAAGCGATTTATAAAGAATATTTTAGAGGAATTCAAGGAAAACATCCCGTTTGAAAAAGACGAATGGTGTACGCTTTCTTATATACCTACGCTTCGTTTTTTTTTATTATTATTATTATTTTGGAAATGGTGCAAAAGGGAAGTCATTTTAAAGGCGTAATAACGTGGAAAATAGCGAGAACGGAAATATTCAAACGAACATACATATCTACAAAGAGCGAAAGAGGGAATTTGTGCTAGTGACAGATGGATTATTAATTTTTCATTCGCTAAATGGCGTTCCTTTTAAATCGCGTATAGAAATCGAGAATACGGTGATGCCTCTTCGTATATCAGTCTTTCCTATACACAGGCAAAATGTGGGAAATCTCTTGGATACCCATTATTGTTTCGTATGATCAACACCAGTTCCAATCACTTAATATTTAGGCAGGGATTTTTTGATTGGACTATTCCTTTTGCCGGAACGATTGAATGGACAACTTTCAGAATGTTTTTCGAGATTTGTACATCATGCACGATGGGGCACCACCTCATTTCAGCGTTCGTGTGCGGGAGCACCACAATAACCTGCCTGGCCCTCTCGATCTCCTGACTTCACGATTTTTATTTTAGATCACCCGTCAAGGGATTCAGACGAAGATGCTGTAGCTAATCTGGAAAAAGGGAACTACGTGATAGTTGAGTACAACGAATCTCATTTTCCTGGAAGGATAGTTATATGTTTTCGTTTTAAATTTATAGTTCCAATATATTAATCAGATAGGTATAAACATGGATGCGTACCTGTCTCCATAAACACTTGGTCAACTACTAAACCAAAAAGTGGTCAACTACTGCAACTCTTGGCTTTTTTAGTCGTCAATTACTTAAGCAAAGTATGAATTTGAACAAAGTTTTTTTTATGGATTATAATGATGAAGTTCATTATATGTCACCTTGTTAAGTGAAAGCAATAAAGATTATCTGTAATAGAAGCCATAGTTTGCTGATTTTTGGTAGTAATTGAAGCTTCAGGATATTCTTTTTTTTAATATTTTTCTTCTCTGGTCAAATACTGGTGCATTTACTTTAGGCTTTGGAGAACTAGAGCGTCTCCATTCCATCGATCTTTGTTGTTTCTGGGTCGTAGAAATGCATCCAATTTTCATCTATAGTAACAAAACAGCTTAAGAAATCTGCATCATTTTCAAACCAAGCACATATCGAATGTTCAAGGCTTTCACCCTTGCAGTCGTCGGTCAGATAGACATTTGGGCATTCATTTTGCTGACATTCTTCTCATGTCTAACGTCGACGTGAACTATATAATAGACGCGTTCGTACGAAATATTCAGTGACTCACTACACAAGATATACACAATTTATCCTTTTACGTATATTGTTTTCGTAATCTTTTGTCCAATATGATAATATATGTAGGTATATTAGTACTGTTGGCTTAAACATGGGCTATCCAGTACATTATTTTGAATACATTGAAAGCCTAGATAATTATGTCTGACATATGTCCAAAACAGATATCCATAAGACGTTATATAACGATGTCTTATAAACGTTGACATTTGTAACATTTGGATATCTATACGACATCTTATGGACCTCCTTCAGACGTAAACAAACATCCATAAGACGTCCCGAATATCGCACTTATCTAGGTTTATACGAGGGAGCGTTTTTATATTCGCGGAATGGGGGATAAGGGGTGGAAATAAAAGAACCAAATTATTTTTCTTTTTCAATATATTCACCTGCAAGACGGATACATTTTTCACATCTTTCAAATAATTTATTTATACCCTCATAAAAAAATGATTTCTCTTTATCTGTAAAATGCGCCGAAACTGCCTCCTTGACTTCATCATCGGCAGTAAATGTGTTACCCCGCAGCTCTTTTTTCATTTTCGGAAACACTCGGGGCCAGATCTGGGCTGTAGGGTGGGTGATTCACAATTTCGAAGCCCACCTTGTGCAGGCCAGCTAACGCAACGCGGCTCTTGTGGACGGGCGCGTTGTCGTGCAAAAGCAGCACACCTTTCGTCAATTTTCCCCGTCTTTTCTCTTTAATGGCTTCTTTTAGTCGCTCTAATATTGAAGCGTAATATTCTCCGGTTATAGAAACACACAAACAACAATATTTCTTCCGAGTCCCAAAATACCGTTGCCATGAGTTTCCCAGATGATTGTGACACTTTAAATTTCTTGGGAGATGCTGTGCCCTTTTTATGCCACTGCATGGAGTCTTGTTTGGACTCAGGTTCATAATGATGAACCCAAGTTTCGTCTCCAGTAACAATTCGACTCAATACACCATCTTCGTCTTCATTACAGAGGTCCAAAAATGCACGCGAACACTCTACGCGCTGTTGTTTTTGCGGCGGCGTGAGCATTCTCGGCACCCATCTTGCGCTGACCTTAGACATGTCTAATAATAATGAAACTTCGTATTTATAGTAATTATAACCATAATGAATGAGATGTCATTGGTTTACGGCGACTCTTGTCCAGGAAAAACCATGGTGTACAAGTGGCATAGTTTATTTAAACAAGGAAGGGAATCCCTTGAAGACGACCCGAGGCCGGGCAGGAGCATTGAGGTGACCACGCCAGCACTTATCCAAAAAGTTGAAAAAATTGTACTCGAAGATGCTCGACTAAAGAAGACACAACTCGCAGAAATGGTTGGAGTATCCGATACAACAATTTTTAAAATCCTACACGATCATCTCGGCATGTCTAAGGTCAGCGCAAGATGGGTGCCGAGAATGCTCACGCCGCCGCCGCCACAAAAACAACAGCGCGTAGTGTTCGCGTGCATTTTTGGACCTCTCTAATGAAGACAAGGATGGTGTATTGAGTCGAGACGAAACTTGGGTTCATCATTATGAACCTGAGTCCAAACAAGACTCCATGCAGCGGCATAGAAAGGTCACAGCACCTCCCAAGAAATTTAAAGTGTCACAATCAGCTGGGAAACTCATGGCAACGGTATTTTGGGACTCGGAAGGAATATTGTTGATTGATTATAAAGATAGAGGTGTTTCTATAACCGGAGAATATTACGCTTCAATATTAGAGCGACTAAAAGAAGCCATTAAAGAGAAAAGACGGGGAAAATTGACGAAAGGTGTGCTGCTTTTGCACGACAACGCGCCCGTCCACAAGAGCCGCGTTGCGTTAGCTGCCCTGCATAAGGTGGGCTTCGAAATTGTGAATCACCCACCCTACAGCCCAGACCTGGCCCCGAGTGATTATTACCTGTTTCCGAAAATGAAAAAAGAGCTGCGGGGTAAAAAATTTACTGCCGATGATGAAGTCAAGGAGGCAGTTTCGGCGTATTTTGCAGATAAAGAGAAATCATTTTTTTATGAGGATGTAAATAAATGAATTGAAAGACGTGAAAAATGTATCCGTCCTGCAGGTGAATATATTGAAAAAGAAAAATAATTTGGTTTTTTATTTCCACCTCTTATCCCCCATTCCGCGAATATAAAAACGCTCCCTCGTACGATAACTTATCCACAATATTGTGTTTTACAATTTTAAGTTACTCCTACAGCTTTTCAAAAAAAAAAAAAATTATCTTGAGGCGATTTTTTTGTGCTCTAAATTGTCCCTTCGCAAAATAAGAAACCAATTATTAAAAGTGTTTGTGATGGGGTTACTGTCCTTGGGGATTGTACGTGAATTTGATAATAATTCTAACCTATAATTCTAACCTATAAAACTTCCAATAGGTTACACGGAGCATACTGTACATGTACGCTACATATCGAACAACCAATTAAGACAAAAAGATTTGTCTCCATTAATGTTGTCCCTAAGTAAATAAACCGCACAACATTCACTACATATTACACCCGCACATTGTACGCTCGATTTCCTCCATCCAATATACCACCACCGTTAAAATTATCCCAACAATTTATCAATATCACATCGGCTCCCCCTATAAAATAAAGAACGAAAATAATGCACACACATAAAACGGGGCACCCTTCTAAATCAATAAAACGGCCGTACAGTGGACCCGTTATTCCACGTACATACTATACCTATATATACGTAGGTAGTATATATACAACGCGGATACACGTAGATGTGGCGCATGCAATACCACAGGTCACTTGATGATAAATCGATAAACTAGCAGTCTCAGAGCACAGTCGTGAATAACTTCGTTGCAACGAAAAAGAGAGGCTTAATAATGCAAAGTTTGTAGTATTATTGGGACACCTTTCGAAAATCCTAACGACTGCGCCACGAAATGGAAACGAACGCTTTTAACAAGGTTAAAAAGTGAGCGACATAAATTGAGAGAAGCGTTGCGGTTTTGTTGCGAATATCTTCATTTAATTACCAAAGCGAGACTCACTCTATATATATACATATATATATATATATATATATATTACATACGTACCTATGTATACTTTACGAAACGGCAATTTGCTTAATGAAGTATAACGGGGAAAAAATTAGAAAGGAACACAGCCTCGGGGATTTCACGGTATTCTAAAGATATATATATAGATGTAGTACGTATTATATATATTTTGGCGAATAAGAGATTTAGTAGAGAGATGGTTTAACTAAATTATTTCAAGCTAAAATCCATAAGCGACGAGAATAATATAATATATACACGAACAGCACGATTTTATAAACGGATAACATTTAAATATATACGAAATTTTAGAGCGCATTTATAATTTTCGCTTAATAATAAATAATGTAGAAACTTAAGTAGAACGTCCACGAGTTAAAAAAGAATGTTAGAGTGAAATACGTAATCGTCGTTTAAAGACTAATTTAACTCTAGTAGGACGTTCTTGGTAGAGATGGCGAAGTCAACTGCGAAGGGAGGTGATCTGCATTCTCTCTGACAGTCAGGCAGCCTTAAAGGCTCAAGTATCTTATTATAATAGCCTCCAAACTAGTATGGGAATGTCTGTAAAACCTAACTGTTCTGGCCAGAAACAACAAGGTCACCTTGGTGTGGGTGCCGAGACACAGAAACTGCTCCAAGAGCATGGAAAAGAACGAAGCTATGTGGTGTTGATTAGAAAAGGGAAGAAACCCACCGATAGACCTGACTCGTTTAAACCCATATGTCTACTAGATGTTGAGGGAAAGTTATACGAACAGTTACTGTTAGCCAGACTGAAAGAGGAACTTGAGAGAACGGGTAATCTCACACACAGGAGGCACACTAACACAGGAGGCTGTGCGCGGTTATTAGCATAGACGTCAAAAACGCATTCAACAGCGCTTCTTGGCAGCTGATCCTTCAAGAGCTAAGAGCTAGGCATGTCAACGAAGGGCTGATCAGTATTATAGCGTCCTACCTCGCTGAAAGAAAAATCGTGTTGGAAGCAGAGGGAATAGAGAAGACCCTCCTAGTAAATAGTCGAGTTTCACAAGGTTCCGTCCTGGGTCCCACCCTTTGGAACGTACTGTATAATGAAGTGTTAGATATGAAACTACTCGATGGCGTTAAAATCGTAGGTTTTGCTAACGACACTGCTCTCGTAGTGGTGGCGAAAGGGGAACAGAATTTGATGGATGTAGCTGATACTTCGATTCTAAGAGTAACCACATGGATGACAAGGAAGGGATTGCAGATTGTCCCTGAAAAGACCGAGGCTGTGCTTCTTACAACAAAATGGAATGGATGGCTGGATACAAAATGTACATTTGTAGTTCACGTTAAACGTCTGGTCTCTTACACAACATCGGTGGCCCAGCGAAAACACTTTAGTATCTCAGAGATATCATTTACAACCTGATATATCGTGGACTGCAGTCCGCCATCGATAACATCTTGGATTGGTCTTCTAAGTAGAAGCTCAACCTCAACCAATCAAAATATGTGGCTGTAAGATCGAGCCCCTCTTCAATCAGATACTTTAGAGTACTTTTGGACTCAAGGCTTAATTTTGGACAACACGTAGATGGTACGATTTAGTTGAGGGTGGATATGGTTTTCTAGAGAACTTCACTTCCACATATTTTGAAACATTGATGAGAAGGCGCCAGTAGGTAAACTATAGGCGTATCAGCTCAGTCATTCGACGTGGACACGCTGTATAAGCCGTATTTTGACAGTTAAAACCTGTGTAAAACCATTAAATTGTCATAATTATGACAGTTTGACAGGTACGGCTTATACAGCGTGTCCACGTCGAGTGACTGAGCTGATACGCTTATAGTTTACCTACTGATACCTGGTGCTAAGGGACTTATTGAGGAAATCTCGCCCTCCTGCCTAGTCGAGAAGGATCTGCCGGTGAGATAAAATGATGCCAGTTTAACAAAATTAGGAAGCTCTCCTTCTGTATCAATATGCATTCCTTCTTGTCTTATATTCTAACTAGCCAAATATCAATAAAAAAAATAAAATCAAAAGAAAACTGTAAAATCTTATTCCTCACAAACTAATTTCATTGCCGTTTTTTGCTGTGATTCACGTTAGAGCAAGTAAAATTTATGTAAGAACAGTACCACCCTGACGCCAACGTAAATATACTAGGCTCACATTCGGGATTTATACGGCGGAAAAATTATTTCCCAGAGATTCACGCGTGAATCGTAAAATTTGACACGGAACTCGCAGGGCGGCGCTGTCCAACTTCGTACGACGCGACCGTATACACTTAAATGATGAGCTTTAAAGCTCTCTCGATGCGGCGTCGTCTTTCGGAGCTGTAAGTACGACTGGCGGACGGTTTCGGGAAAAGCGGCGGTAAATTAACGTAAGTGGCGATGAGCTTAAAATAATGAAGTTTAATGGACTTTCGCGATAGTCGGTGCCCCCTTCCTACCAGTATAAATATGAGGGTTGTGTATATGAAAATGGAGACTGTTATTAACGTGAGATATAATGAGGATGTATTACGAAACGGTTACTTGAATAAATTAGTACTGATGATCGTGAAATATTTTGCTAGAGATTCATGGCGGATCTCCTCCATCATTTTCGACCGTCGGCTTCTGGGTGAGCGAGTTTAAATGTGACCGCACAAGCACAAGTGACGAACCACGCTCCTGATGTTTTAGGCACACATGACGATTGTCATTTCCTCTGTGAAACCAAAAATGCTAGTTCTAACTGATCTATCTTTTTGCGGCCAAAAATTCTTTGGGAATTTCTTTTTTATTTTTTTCTAAGCAAGCCAACCATTGTCAATTTATAATCACTACGCAGTGGCCTTACTAGAAGGATAATGGTATACCAATTGTCTGTGGTAACATTGCGATTTGAATTTTTGATGGGTTCAACCAATTTACGCTTTACTATATCTGGTGGTGAATTGTTGACTTTATATGGGCCCTCTGAATGAGTCCCTACATATATCTCAAATGTTTTTAAATAAAATGTTCTGGCATCATTCGGCAAAGAGTTGATGCAGTTCTTGCTTCTTATCTTGGTGTCGGTAGCAGAGAAACTATGTTGTGTTTCCTTATTCTCACACTCTCACACAGAACTGACAATGAATAAGACAACAAGGGCCTTAATGATATGCCGGAACCTGGCAGGTAAAACTTGGGGCTGCAACCCAAGTATACTACGATGGCTGTACATCAGTATAGTAAGACCTATGGTAACGTACGGGGCAATAACCTAGTTCCAGAAGGTCACTAAAGTTACAATTAGGAATACCCTTGACAAGTTGCAACGGCTGGCATGTGTATGCATCACCGGAGCCATGAGAACATGCCCAACTGCGGCCCTAGAGGTAATTTTAGACCTCTCCCCCTTACACATAGTGGTGGAGGGAACGGTCCTTGCGGCTATGCACAGACTGACCAGGGCGGGGACTGGAAGGGGCGAGACTCCGCACCAGAGAGCATGGACATCTCAAGCCGGGCTCTCCCCACTTCTAAGCCTACCAAATGATAAAATGGTCAAGAAATATAGCTTTGAAAGAAATTTCTTCACCAAGCTAAGTAATAAGAGAGAGTGGGTAGGAGAATACTCCACGTACTCCCTAAAGGAAAACACTATCAAGTGGTATGTGGACGGGTCTAAAACCGATAAAGGAACAGGTGCAGGCATATTTGGGCCAGGAACCAAATATTCCGAGCCAATGGGGACATACCCCAGCGTCTTCCAAGCGGAGATCAATGCAATTGGAAGATGTGCTCAACTGAACCTTGACAGGAACTATCTGAAGCAGAGCATTGCAATTTTCTCCGACAGTCAAGCAGCCCTAATGGCGCTGAGCTGGTCTGGGAATGTCTTGATAGATTAAACAACATGGGCAAGAATAATAGAGTTGCACTATACTGGGTACCAGGACACACTGGAATTAGAGGCAACGAAGAAGCTAATTCACTAGCAAGAAAGGCCGCTACAACTCCGTTTGTGGAACCTGAACCGTTCTGTGGTATAGGGACGAGCACCTACAAAAAGGAACTAAAAGATAGGGAAGAGAGCCTCAGAGCATCCCTCTGGGAAAATCTTCCTGGTCTGAGACAGTCCAAGATCTTCTTTGGAAACTACAATAAGCATAGAGCAAAAACTTTGCTGGAACTTAGCAGGAATAGATTGCGCATCCTCACAGGGTTCCTTACAGGGCACTGTCACCTTGGTGAACACATGGCAAGGATAGGTTTAAAACAGAATAGCGACTGCAGGTTCTGCGGGGCTGAGGATGAAAATCCGGGACACCTGACATCTTACTGCACCGCCATCATAGAAACCCGAGCCAGCCATCTCGGTAAAGACGTTATAGACGAAGAAGACATACCTTCTCTGAAACCATCACAGCTAATGCAGTTTATCAAAGCTCTTGGACTGGATGGGGAGCTGTAGGAGCGGGCATACCCCCAGCAGCTTACAGCTCACGCAAGGGGGCACAATAGATCAAATAGATCAGCGCAATATCACCCTCATTTCAAATCTACAATCTATTCTCACACTAACGTTGGGAGCTGTTTTTTGCCATTTAAAGTTTGTTTGTTGATCAGTGTCAGTTCCTGATTGAGATAGAAGCTTTGGGGTGATAAAGATAGAAAATTTATTACACTAAATTTAGATCCTCCCATTTCCTATTGAATATTTGGTAATATTGGTATTAGGATACACACCTTCGCTTTAGAATAATAAAATTATTATAAAACTATAGAAACTGTAAGTCCTATGATTTGGCTGTTTGTGACTAGATGGCGTGTCAAATATAAACATCAAAAAAAAAAGTGAAATTTTTAAACTGATGTTACCCAATACATTAAACAAAACCAGCAAAACTACTATGTGAAATGGTTCTTCGTTATGTTTTCTGGTATAGTTTGGTAGACCTGAAAATGAAGCGTTGAAGTTTACCATAAGACGTTTGATGCCAAGGCAGTGTACGGTTGAAAGCAAAATAAAAAAATGTCTAACAAATTTCTTTCTCAAAATGATTTTGTTTGAGTGTGGCTTCAACCTTACCTATCGATATTTTGTAATCTATCAAAATTGACGGTTTTATAATCGATTTTCAATAGATCACAATATCATCATTTCTACATGATCGAAAACAGATCAGCCCAATCAAGAACCCAAGCGATGGTATTGATGTGCTGTCTAAGGAACTTGGGGTATCTCTGGACATTCCATAGGGGAGTCTTCTGGGACCTTTCCTGTGCGTTATCTTTATTAACGACTTAAATGTAGATAATCCACACGCGTTTGAAAGCAAAAATTTATTATTGAATTCCGAAAAAACCAAAATTATTTTGTTCACTACCGATAAAACATTAGAAAAACTAAAGTCTGTGTTCTTTATCGCCAATAAATACAGTTTTGTAGAATCAATCAGTTTTCTAGGCATTGCTATAGAAGAATACTTAAATTATGGTCGGCATGTTGCTAATGTCTGTAAAAGAATTGGTTCTGCAAACTATAGTTTAAGAGAGTTAAAAATACAAATAAAACACTGTGTATATAGAACATTTTATTACGCCAATTATTATTCCATTTTACGCTATGGAATCATCTGTTGGAGTGCTGGTGAGACTGATCTGAATAAAGTTTTTATATGGCAAAAACAATCTCTACGAATAATTTACAAAATGAATAGAATAGAATCTTTCACCTTTTTCTGACATTTCTAATTTGACGTTTCATTTTTAAAAGTATATTACTTTTATAATTTACCATAACCTCTATGCATAATTTGTTAAACCTGTCAAATCTAAAGTCGGCTTTCATTGAAAAATAATCTTAAAAAATTAGCTTGCTTGACACTAATACTGCGATCATTTTGAAGTGTTCTGAGTTGGTCATACTGATTTTAATATGGTAACACTGTGTAATTGGCGAACCTGTTTATCTATATTTTATGGTTAGGTTTATTATTTACATTTTACTTGTAACAAATCTCAATGAGAATATTTTGTCTTGAAAATGACAGAAAAACGGTAATAAAACACGACACTACAACAAGACAATACACACAAATGACAGCTAATAGATAAGAGTTGACACCACCACAGGCTGACAACTATCGTTCTGACATTTCACATATAAATCCAGTATGGACAATTCACGAAAGTAAATATTTTTCCAATTTTTATGAATCCAGGGACTTTTTTGTTGCCAACTCAGGACACTTCAAAATGATCGACATAATGACATTTCATTTAATTGACATTGACTATATCTACAGAAGGGAAGGACGATTATGGGGGCAATACTACAGCGATTTATTGATCCAATTCGATGCAGTATTCAAGGAGAAACGGCCTCGTTTGGAGTTTGTGGAAAAAAGTGCTTTTCCACCACGACAATGATTAGGGAGCTCATTCATCCTGTATCGTCGTCTAAATTGAATGAGTAGCTCTACGAATTAGTCCCTCATCCTCCATATTAACCGGACCTAACCCCCCAGCGACTGTTTCCTATTCCCAAACCTGAAAAAATAGCTGGCATGAAAGAGATTTGCCTCAAATGAGGAGGTCATCGCCATTAGAGATGATTATTTGCAGACCTGCGACGACTTGAAGAGACTAGAGCAGCATTTGAAAAAGTGTATTGATCTTTGGGGAGACTACATCGAAAAACAAAAATAAAAAACCACACCAATACCGTGTTTGTCTTGTCGATTTGGGAAACATTGTAAAGAAAATACTGCCATCCATAATAAATACATCAGAATTAGCTTTCTTGATTCTAAACAGAAGAAATTTCATCCGCAACGGAATCAATATCATTCGAAAAAGAAACAATTACTCCCCTCTCTTTAAATGAATGATCGCATGCGAACCTGAATGAAACGAAATCGAGCAACCCCATACGTTTTATCTGCGTAGTTATGTAAATAAGAAACCATTCAATAACTCCAAATTGAAAATAAACATGCATCGTTTAGTAATAATACGTAATTACATTCTATACATCAATTAGAAACCCTATTCTATTCATTTAATTACATTTAATCACCAATCAGAGCCATATCTGACGTTGACGTCAACTACTGTGCATAGAAAACTGTAATTTCCAACGATTTAGTGCTAGATTCACGTTCCTACGTCAGTGCTGCAAACGTGACAACTACAGAATAACATGCATAATACTAAATAACTGTAAATGTCAACTGCATATATCCACGTGTAATAGAATTTCCAACTATTTATTAATTCTCAGTACGTTTCCCAACGTATTTAAATAACAAATTATCGACAGTTTCAGTCCTCGTGCGAACTTTATTCGATTCGAATTCGCGAGCGAGACCTAGTTATCCTTCTCTTACGTAATTAGCAAATGATAAACTCCAATCACGCTTTTCAACTTGTTAAGTTGAACTTGTATTAGTTCTGGGAATTTGTACAGTTAAGATGATAACCGGAAGAGCTTCGCAAGATGTTACTTGTTTAAAGATTTGGAGGGGATTCCCGGAATTACTGGATTGAAATGTTTCTTCACCGATAATAATTAGATTTCAATGCGTTAACTTCTCCATTTGTGGAGAGAGGAAGGGGGTGGTAATTAATTTTAAAGGATTATAATGTGGTCTTAATTGTTGGTAATTAATACGTATTAGTCGAGCGAAAGTTTGTGGAAAGTTTTAGGATCCGATTACGTTGATCTAACGATGAATTTGTTAAGTCCGAAACGATAGTCTTACCCTATACTGTCCGCAAGGCAGTACGAGGTAATTATGCCAGTCTAAGAAACTCACATTATGCGACAGCAACTAAAAAGCTGTCAACGATCTGAGGAGGTAATGAATCTGAAGGGGCAATAAATGGGAGGTTAGTGAAATTCAGATTCCATTCATACCTGTTACACCACTTCTTAACGGCTATTGGTGGTGCTTTTTTCCTCTTTGGTCTACTATTTTTGAGGCATTCGTTTTGTTTTTTCAGCAGTCTGTTTAGTAATTTTAGTTTGATCAGGTTTTCTAGTTTTGAAAGCATATATTCTTGAATCTGTACACAATATAGTATGAAATAATATCACCACCAGCACTTCCACAAATAGTACAAGGTCGTCTGACAAATTTTCAATAAATTCTGCATTTAGTTCTCTCCATTCATAACCAGGCAAATTTGGCTTAAATTATAGGAGGCAACTGCACCTTTTTCCACCTAGATAGCTCTTTAACTGAAACTTACTCAACAACAAAAATCAATTTTAAGAAAAGAGAAGGAGAAGAACATTTAAAGTTTAGAAGCAGTGTTTAACACTTGTCCAATAGCGAAAAGAATTCAGCTCTTGGTCAAGCAGATACAAGATACAAGCATAATGGAGACAGAAGGAAGAGTGTGGTACAAATTTTGATATTTTTTATTTGACATTTTGACACGCTAGTTTAAGGTAAGGGAGGGTGGTTTGTCCCGTTGTGTTGGCAGAGTGTCAGGTTTCCAGTTTCCTCTGTGCGAGTATGCGCTGGCGCTGGCCAGGGGAACTCTTCAGAGGGCCTCTAGGTCGGAGAATCCGCTGATCCGGCACTTGGGGGAGTTAGATCCCGACAGGCCGCCACCTCGTGTCCTAACGCGCAGGATCCTGGAGATGAGGAATTGATGTCCGGCCGCGGCTTGGCCGTCCACCTGCTGAGGTTATAATTTCCGCGACAGAAATCACATCCGGGCGGTTAGATGCGGAGCCGTGTTTAAAGAGCCTAGAAGGCTAAAGGACAATATGTCCAGCCTTGGAGCAAACAGAAGCCCTTAGGTTTCCAGTTTATATTCCATTTAATATCGTAAGTAGACAGTTTTACAAAATCGCCAAGTTCATATTTTAAAAAAATCAAAATGATCCACTGTGTACCCCGATGGTACTCATTGAACCGGCCATTGGTCGACGGTGGATCAAAAAGATGTAGGTAATGTTAAATTACTAAATAAAACCACAAGTAACATATTTTAATTTAGCATAGCTACAATTTTGCATAATATTTATTTCAACAGGTTAAACAAAGCAAAATGCCTGTAGGTCTAGGTAATACAAAGGATGATGACATTAACTCATCGTCCTTAACATATGCTACGTCAGGTATGTTAGGAATGTGAAATTGTTCACATTCCTGTTCTACATCCGGTGGTCGACAAAGTGGTTTCTGCAAGCAGTCTTTAGTTAATGTAATTTGGTCGTTTTCTTTTTCGTTATCTTCTTCAAACCAGTCTATATCATCAATGTCGGATTCATCTTAGACTACAACTTCCTTATCATCTTCAGAATCGCTTTGAAATACTTTACGAATAGTAGGTAGTCTTCTTTCCCTTCATTTCTTTTCTTCTTTTAGCAGCCTCCCTTTCCATTGCAATTGCAGCTTTTTCGGCTGTATCCGTAGTTATTAAATTTTTACCTAACTTTCTTGGTATTCGTTTTCCAGTTCTTGGTTTTGCTTTTAATGGTTGTCGAAATTGGTCAGGAGTTAATATTTCGCAATTTTTTTGGGCCCTACCTATAATTTATCATGTTTTCTTTTCCGTTGAAAAATGAAACAAATATTGGGATAATATTGACCCAACCTCCATGGTGGATTAATCTTGCCTCAATAGTTTGGCTAAACTAAGCCTAATTAAGAAGAAGCGAATTTTACAAATAAACAAGATCAGTATTAGTATCACAGAGGACAGGTGGACATTCATAATAAATAATGGTCGAGATCGAATTCTCTTGGCATTAGAGGGTGGCCAGTGCTGTCAGTGTTGATGACAAGAACTGGGTCGATAGCTCTATTTGGTAACTAAACCAAAATTACCCTTAAAATGCCAAATTTTTTATTTCGAAATTTTTATTAAGCTGCTGTTCAATTGAAGGGACGCAATCTCCGAATGGAAAAATATCACCTCACTAATAAGATTAAATTATATCATTACAAGGCATAAATTAAAACTGAAACAAATCATTTTAATAATATGGTCGACTCCGCTTAATTGAATCCTCAGACCACCAACCTCTTCATTGGTGAAGGTATTCATGTTAAAATGCAAAGACGAAGCGTTTGTAAAAAAGCTCAACCCTTCGATATGGGCATCATTAGTAACGAAGTTCTTCACTGGATCTCTTGGTGCAGAAGTAGAACACTAAACACTTTAACCCACTAAACACCAAAAAAGTTTTAACTAAAACACCGACGCGTTTCAACAGCAATGCTGTCATTATCCAGGCGATAATGAAACTAAATTAAAATAAAATCTACAAAAACAGGTAACCTAAATGTTATGCACGGTCAAACCAATACGCATCATTAATTTCCGATTAACGAAAACAATGACGAATGAGGTATAGGTCCATTGTCACAGTTCATTACACATGACTTATTTTTATATATTTCTAAACTTTCGAAAACATTTCGAAACTTACAATTGTTTATTTGTCTAACTAATTTAACATTCGTGTGATCGATGTTGTGATCTGTTTCAAAAATGTGTTGGGCAACGCTCGGTTTCTCAATTCTATTAAATCTAAGATGAGCCATATGCTCTTTGAATCTAGTTGAGACTGCTCTCCTGGTTTGCCCAATATATTTTTGATTACAATCTTCACAATTGATTTCGTAAATACCTGACTTTTCTAGAGGTTGTATAGAGGTTGTATAGAGGGTGAAATATTGATTTCATTTGATATTAGTTCTCTCTTTCCTAGTGTACCGATTCCAGACACCTTGACATACCTCGAGGACTTGTTGCTTCAAAATAGTTTGAGTCAACAACGTGTCCAGGAATATATTCGCTTAACTGACATCTGTATGAAACAGAACATTTTTCAATTCAACGGGAGTTTTTATGAACAGCTGGAAGGAACGGCAACGGGTAACTCCTTGTCGCCCTTTTTGGCTAACCTTTTCATGAGCCGTTTTGAAAAGGACTTATAATCTGAGAGCGAATACTTTCCTAGGGTTTGGTTGAGGTATGTGGATGATATTTTCGCTGTATTTGACACTAAAAAATGTAATATTGACGATTTTCTCAATAGATTAAATAATCGGTTCGAAATCATAAAGTTCACTTGTGAAAGAGAAGAAAACGGTCAGCTACCCTTTCTAGATACTTTAGTAATTAGAAATAACAATAGATTAGGGTTTGACGTGCATAGAAAGGAAACCAGTACACTTCGCTACATTCCTTCAGATTCCCATCATTGTGTTCAACACAAAATGACAACCCTGAATTTTTTGGTCTACGGACTTTTCCCTTGAACAAGGCGAGGTATGAGAAAGAGCTTAAAATTATAAAAGATGCGGCCAAGTGTAATGGTTTCCAGCCTCAGCATATCTATAAGTTAATTAGGAAGTTTAATTATAAGAAAACTGCGAAAGAATCTACGACTTTTCGAGAGGATGTTAAAGCTTCACCCGTTGTGACCCTCCCTTACGCTCCCTTTATCACTAAAGGTTTGAGTAAAATCTTCAAAGAGGTAGATCTCAGAATAGTTTACAGTTCTGGACCTAGTTTACGAAGTCTCATCTGTAACCCTAAAGATAAAATACAACCTCTAGAAAAGTCAGGTATTTACGAAATCAATTGTAAAGATTGTAATCAAAAATATATTGGGCAAACCAGGAGAGCAGTCTCAACTAGATTCAAAGAGCATATGGCATATGGCAAATAAACAATTGTAAGTTTCTAAATGTTTTCGAAAGTTTAGAAATATATAAAAAGAAGTCATGTGTAATGAACTGTGACAATGGACCTATACCTCATTCGTCATTGTTTTCGTTAATCGGAAATTAATGATACGTATCGGATTGACCGTGCATATCATTTAGGTTACCTGTATTTGTAGATTTTATTTTAATTTAGTTTTATTATCGCCTTGATAATGACAGCATTGCTGTTGAAATGCGTCGGTGTTTTAGTTAAAACTTTTTTGGTGTTTAGTGGGTTAAAGTGTTTAGTGATCATTAGAAACGTAAAAACTAAATACAGCACTGAACTGAAAAATTTCATTTTACAAGAAATAGCAGGATATTTATTGGTCTCAAACTTGACAGCCAAACATTCTTCAAATCGTAAGCTCCGTTGCAGAAAACCAGAAGGATATTTGTAGCAAAACAATACAGAATTTCAATTTTAAAGTTTGAAACAATTAACAGCACGTTTAACAACATTATTTTAAGTACCTACAAAGAAGGTTCACTTGTACAATAAAGAAAGAACGACTATTATTAGAAATAAATAAGAAAATGGGCGCTGATACAATGATTGATAGGATTGCATTTGGTTTGTCAGAATTTATTAGAGAGAAAATTGACAGGGATGAAATCGAAGATACTTACAAAACATTTAATTAATGGATTACAAAAGCTCGAAAGAATAACAGATAAAAAAAAATATTTTAAAAAGAACACAAAGTTAGAAATGAAGAAAACAAAACCATGCAAGACATGTGAAGAAGGTGTAAGATACGAAGGAGCGTTTTTATATTCGCGGAATGGGGGATAAGGGGTGGAAATAAAAAAACCAAATTATTTTTCTTTTTCAATATATTCACCTGCAAGACGGATACATTTTTCACATCTTTCAATTAATTTATTTATACCCTCATAAAAAAATGATTTCTCTTTATCCGCAAAATACGCCGAAACTGCCTCCCTGACTTCATCATCGGCAGTAAATTTTTTACCCCGCAGCTCTTTTTTCATTTTCGGAAACAGGTAATAATCACTCGGGGCCAGGTCTGGGCTGTAGGGTGAGCGATTCACAATTTCGAAGCTCACCTTATGCAGGGCAGCTAACGCAACGCGGCTCTTGTGGACGGGCGCGTTGTCGTGCAAAAGCAGCACACCTTTCGTCAATTTTCCCCGTCTTTTCTCTTTAATAGCTTCTTTTAGTCGCTCTAATATTGAAGCGTAATATTCTCCGGTTATAGAAATACCTTTATCTTTATAATCAAGCAACAACATTCCGTCCGAGTCCCAAAATACCGTTGCCATGAGTTGTCCAGCTGATTGTGACACTTTAAATTTCTTGGGAGGTGCTGTGCCCTTTTTATGCCACTGCATGGAGTCTTGTTTGGACTCAGGTTCATAATGATGAACCCAAGTTTCATCTCCAGTAACAATTCGACTCAATACACCATCCTTGTCTTCATTACAGGGGTCCAAAAATGCACGCGAACACTCTACGCGCTGTTGTTACTTGGTTGGTTACTTGGTTTATGTTACTTGGTTGACGATAGCTCAAAGACTAACTGTCTAATAACAATGAAACTTCGTATTTATACTAATTATGAGTCGCTGCACAGGCCACGCCCCCAATGCGCCTAATCACCCCCCTACAACCCGCTCATTCCACGAATATAAAAACGCTCCCTCGTACCACCCAGAAGAGAAATGTTGGTTTAAACTAGAGCAGAAATACAAACCTAAAGCTATAAGAAGCAATTCGGTAATAGAAGTAGATCTAAGTACAGAAAAAGAAACAAAACGAATAGTCACACCATTGATCAGACTTAAGATGCTAGTTGAGAATTAGATAGAGATAATGGGAACATATGATCCAGGTTCTCAGGTCTCCTTAATAAACTCAAAGTGGATAAAGATAAAAATAATAGAAAAGATGTAAACAAAGTACTCTTAAAGTCTGTCAATGGTGTGAATCATACAAATGGATTGGTAACAATAAGAATAAAAATATTTAATATAGAAAAAGAAATAGACATATATATAGTTGAAAGAGAGGATTCTGAAGATTTTATAATTAGATAGGATTAGATTTAATTCCCATGTTTAAGTTGAGGTTGAATGAAAATTTAGAAGTTTGACAGAAAATAGAAGAAGAAATAGAAAAACCAAAGATAATATTAAAATTTGCTTGATTAAACACTATATATAAAAGTAATTGTAGATGTAATTGTATCAGCGATTACTTTATTTATATTAACATAATTCAAAGACGACAAAATCAATTCGACTTTGATTTGATTAAATTAAACCAGTTTCCAATGTTTATAAACATTATTTTAAAAGCCTATATTAATTAACATAAAAAAATTAACGAACCCGGGAATGCTAAAGCTGAATTAACATCGAGAAATAAAAATTACCGACCATTAAAACGCTACCTACTCGAAAATGCTCGGTGTGTGGTGCAAAAAATTAATGTCAGTCAACTGAAACGCATCACTTTTTAACGTGCAAACACGGAGACCATATATATAACACATCCTTTTCATCTTAACCCGTGTAATATCCCTAAAACGCCCCCAGCGATCCGTTTAAAATAGCACTCCATCGCGAAACGGTAGACCGAACAGAGCTCATCTAACATTACCAAAGTCATCGTTGAAATTTCCGGTTTTAAACGTTCAATTGTCTACGGGATAAAACCGTTATTCTACTTGGCAAGTGTGTTGTTAAAGCTATTTTTGATTATACACTGCTGTTCGTGCAAATTTGTACGATCGAATGGATCAGGTGGAAAAGTAATCGCTTCTAATTTATAGATGTGACTCAATAATCGTGATAAGATCAAGTCAAGGTAAATGGGGGCCATAACTGTTATGTGCTCAATTGAAACCGGTAAACTCCACTCCAACATACCATCAGAAGAGTTCAAAAAACAATGGCAAAATGACATAATTCAAAACAAAGGACTCCGATGTTTCTAGATATTCTAAACAAGTGCCAAAATACAGCAACTTGTGATGAATCTAGTTAGATATGATTAGCTTACTTGATTCCAATAACCCAACTGATACCTATCGATAGATTTGACATTGTTTGGTCTTACTGAAAACTAAAATACTAGTAAAGATAAAATCCACTAAATTCTAACTAAGTTTGCGAGCCAAACATGGAATCTAATAATCAAGATATTAAAAAGATCTTAATACAGAAAAAAAGACAATCTTCATTCAAAGGAAGTCAAGCTTGATGCAGTAAATTCTCTTAATTTGTCTTATGGAAGTAAGTACTTTCATTCTTTTAAGTCAAATAACATCAAGAAACAGAATTTGTTTCAATACTGTAATAATAACCACAGACGATTGTCTCATAAAACGAAAGGAAGAAGCAAAAAGCAAGCTACTAAAAGAGAAAAAATTGTAAACGCTATCTTTATCTAGGAAGCAGAAAGTGACTCAGATTCTCTAGAAGACATTGAGGAATTGACCATAGAAATCGCTACAGAAGATTATACAATAATCTTATATCAATCATAGTACAAAGTGTCCAATGTCAAGTGCACCAGGTTGGCAACGCCAGATTTAATTTGATGAGACTGTAATATTGCCTGCCTTGACTGGGTAACTTCATTCTTATTATGTTTAGTCGTCAAAAATGAAAATTTTACGTCGAGATTATCCATCACTGAATAGCTTGACGAGGACGTTCCGTCTGAAATCACTGATTCCCAAAATTTGGAGGGTTTGACCTCTGGGCTTTCTCATAGCATTACTGAGGCAATGTCGAGAGCAACAACAACTTCTGTCCCGATCTCTGATGGGTGAATTCCCTCGGATCTTGTTGATTTGCTGAGGGAGAACCGCAAGGCTCGTAAAAGGGCGCAACGCACTCGCTGCCCCTTAGATATCGCCCGAGCCAACTTGTTATCTAATACCCTGCGAGACGAACTCAGAGACTTTCACAGTGAGAGGTGGTGGGACAAGGTTTCATCTGTCTCTGTCTCCGACGGCTCCATTTGGGAACTGGCGAGATCCCTTAAGAGAAGCAAAACTCATTTCACTTACGGACCTATTCATGGGCCGAATGGGCTGGTGTATGACAGCGAGGGTAAAGCGCAGATTTCTTCCAAGCATTTAGAAACCGTATTTGCGGGTGTCGGGGGTAATAATGAATTTGATGTCTTTCATGAGGAGGTCGATCTTTTTATCCAGTCTTTGTCGTTTGCTACTGGTGATCCCATTCCATCTGCCAATGTTGACGAGATAAAATTCCACATAAAAAGTCGTAAAAGTGGTAAAGCCCCTGGTTATGATGCAACTTCGAACACCGCGTTGAAAAAGTTGACGGATAGGGTCGTTCTGGTTCTCTTGAACATTATCAACGCCATGCTACGTTTGAGATATTTCCCGTCCATCTGGAAGCATGCCCGCGTCCGGGTAATACAAAAGAAGGCCAAGGACAGTCTCTTCCCTCAAAACTATAGGCCAATAAGTTTGCTCTCCAATATCTCGAAAATCGCGGAGGCCATCCTTTTGAATCGACTTAGAGCCGAAATAATCGATACGAACATCCTGCAGGATGAGCAGTTTGGTTTTAGGGAGGGACTGTCAACTGAGTATCAACTCCTCAGGGTTACAGAGGAGATTAGAAATTCCCTGGAAAGACGTGAGTCTACTGGAGCGGTATTTATGGACGTTGCTAGTGCCTTCTACTCCGTCTGGCACTCGGGTCTTCTTTTCAAAATGCATTTGGCTGGGATCAATCCCAATATAATATACCTCATGAATTCTCTTCGATGTAGCAATCGATTCTTCCGTCTCCTCCACTAGGCCCATCCTAGCTGGGGTCCCACAGAGGTCTCTTCTCGCCCCTGAGTTGTTTCTGATTTTCATGTCCGACGTACCAAGGACTGCGGGCACCAAACTCGCCATGTATGCAGACGACACTGCAATCTACACTTCGTCTAGATCCGACGCCCTTGTCTGCTCGAAGCTACAAAGCGCAGTAGACGAATTCCTTTCCTGGTCTACCAAATGGTGATTAGCCATAAAGCACGATAAGTGTGTAGCTATACGTTTTTCAAGGAAAAGATCTACCTCTCCAGTAAACATCTTCGTAGAAGACGTCCGTCTGCCCTGGAGTTCCACCGTCAAATATCTCGGCATGACGCTGGACTTCAGGCTTACACTCAGACATCACTTTGCTGAGACAGCGACCCAATTTTTAACTGCGAGGTCAGCTGTGTCCCAGTTCCTATGAAGCAAAAGCCAGCTCAGCTTAAAAATTAAACTTTTAGCTTATACGATTTTTTTGAGGCCAATACTCACCTATGGATCCCTGGTCTGGTCTAGCGCTGCACTCTCCCATAGGAAAAGGTTTAATATCCTTCAAAATAAGACCCTGAGATACATAGTGAACGCGCCTTGGTACGTCCGCAATGTTCAGATCCATCAGGACTTGAATATTCCCACTCTTCTTCAGCACGCAGCAGCGTTGGCCGAGAAGACATTTGGTAGAGGTTATCGCTCCGACAATCCGCTGGTAAGAGAACTGGCTCACCTCGACCCGGACAGACCCCCTCCTCAGGTGAGGGTTGCTCGGATCTCAACCACCACCGAAATGACCTAAGCCAATACATTGGTTTGGTACTCCGCTTTAGACCGATTTATTCTAGTCCGCTCTCTGTTTGTGTGAAGTCCCATATACATTTTTATCTATACAATATTGAGCATGTTTTATTTATACTTCTTGTTTGTTTTAACCACTTTTAACAGCCTGCGTTTCCTTTTTTTAGTCTCAAATTTCTGTTTTTTCTATTGACGACATATGATAATCACTAGTAACAACCAACGGGGGATGGTCCCGTACTATTAGGAGGACTAAAGGGTTTAAGGGCTAAAGTCCAACCCTAGAAAGAAGATGGAAGACCTTCGTCGTCATCACTGAATTGATAACTTTTTTTTCAAAAAAACCAAATACTAATCATCACTAAATTTAGTAAATAAACGCAAAAGCTGATCACTAACAAAAACGTAAATGCCAGAATGACAGTGAAAATTGACAGTAGTAGGAGGGGTTAACATAAACCTGTTCAACACATAGGTCCAACATATAAAAATAAAACTGAACTATTTCTCATCGAAGAAGGGATTTTTGTGTTGCCAACCCGGTGTACTTGGAGTTGGATACTATGCATTATCGTAGTCAGTTCAGTTGAGAAAGATGGTGAAGATCCAAATCAAGCCCTCCCATCCCCTCCCCCTCCCCCCCCACATAAATACAAGGAAATAGAAATATATATCTAGGAAATCTACAGAAAGACTTTTAATGTTGAAAAACCTACACTTTGTTCTTACACAATAGAAATTTTTATCATAAAATCCATAAATTTATATCTCCATACTGCTAAAAGTTATCGAGGTCTAAGAGTCGTAAATGGGATCTCACTTACCCAACTACCCAACACTACTTGGAAGTGTGACCTTCAGAGGAAGGGACAATCATATTACATCAATACTAATTTTAATTAAGAGAGCACAATCGAAAGAGGTAATTCCTCGGGCTTGAGCAACGAATTACTAAGCCCTCGAAATACGAGCGACCATGAAAGGCATTTATCTGTGGCCTGTTAGGACAGCTTGTCTTAAAACCACAGAAACACACAGTTAACAGTCTTCCTTCAGTTTTACTGAAAAACCACACTGTTTAAGAAACCCTATACATTTTAGTTAACTCAACAAGCTAAACGTGGAGTTGAATAAACAAAATATTGAAGAAATCTTTCTAAAAATAGCAATAAAGAAGACTGAAACACAAACGCAAAGAAAACTTAACACGAAGCAAGACAACACCCATTCAAAAGAGACAACGAATCAAATCCCTGATTTAGCTCATGCCAACGAGGTCTCCAAAAAATGTTCTTTAAATAGAAAGACAACTAAAAATACCTGTTAGTACTCTCATGATTAGAAAGATCTATCCAGGAAGCAAAAAATGATTTCTCTACAAGAAATTGAAGAATCGACTACAGAAGTCGTTGAACAGAAAACTGTACAATAGTGTCATAAGAAGCTAAGAAGTCTTATCCTGGTCACGTCAATGAAATAGATTCTGAAGACCTACTTCAAGTCACTATCAAGTAGGATGAAAAAAAGTGGTAAGCTTCAAAGATAAAAATATAGTCACTAAGAGCTGCTAATTACAATAATATCGTTATAGGTACCAACATAAAATTATTATCATTGTTATTATTATTAGTTATAGCTCCTTTAATGTGGGAGAATTGGTTACTAAAACCTTTGTATGTTTAGGTAAGCTAACGTGCTTTGAATATTTCATTGCTTAATATGGATCTTACGCAATAACATCGTCTGGTATGTAACCAGTAATAATATCATCGCTACCGTATTCAAATTCGAGATGGATTGTGTTCCTAAAACACAGTTGGAAATCTAATCAAGGAAGTAGTCGAGACCCTAGAGTTGCTGTCACAACAAAGGCGGTGCTGTATTATTAGATCGTTAGAAAAACAACTTGAATATATCGTAATATATAGAGACGAAAACGTATTCACCTCATTCAGACCAATAATGGCCCATTTTACATGAGTCAAAACATCCTAAACATAATGACCATGCGCGGCTTTTTTACATTACTGTTAATAATAATCCCGATAGAACCATTCAGCGAAATTCCAGCAATAATACACACTTGTTACGACACTGAATTAGCTTTTTTTTTACTGAAACTCGGTTTCAGATAAATCGAGCTCATTTGTACAACTTCGCGTGACAATGTAATTAAAAAATCATCGCCTATAGTTGAAATGTTAACGTTTCATTTTACTGTACAGATACTATTTCGCATCCATTGCAAATTATGTCGATATATAACGATAAATAACGGTAGCTGATAGCTACGTAAAATATATTGCAGTTATTTTATTTAATAACTGGATTTTGAAATATGACTGCTGGCTCTACCATGTGTTGTGTCGATATTCGTTTATCATTTTGTAAAAATAATGGCACAAACATTTTCTAGTTGACAAGTATCAGAAGCTATACATCGTGTTCAATTGCAACTGTATCAGGTTGGAACACAAAATAAAGCCTGCCAAAAACACTTTGAAAAAATTAGTTCATCGACTGATAAAATTAATGGGAACTGACGAAACTAACTCACTGTCATTTAACCGAAGAAATAAATCACAAAGAAAGAAAACCGGAAGAAATAACAGTCGAAAGTTTCATACAAGCTGAACCAGAATTGATACAAATTGAAGTTGCTGAAGAACAAACGTTTCTGAACGAGTCAAAAAATGGCAGCAGACGTTAGTCGAAGGTCTTCCATCTCCTTTCTAGGGTTGGACTTTAGCCCTTAAACCCTTTAGTCCTCCTAATAGTACGGGACCATCCCCCGTAGGTTGTTACCAGTAATTATACATATTATGTCGTCAATAGAAAACAGAGAGCGGACTAGAATAAATCGGTCTAAAGCGGAGTACCAAACCAATGTATTGGCTTAGGTCATTTCGGTGGTGGTTGAGATCCGAGCAACCCTCACCTGAGGAGGGGGTCTGTCCGGGTCGAGGTGAGCCAGTTCTCTTACCAGCGGATTGTCGGAGCGAGAAACTCTACCAAATGTCTTCTCGGCCAACGCTGCTGCGTGCTGAAGAAGACTGCGAATATTCAAGTCCCGATGGATCTGAACATTGCGGACGTACCAAGGCGCGTTCACTATGTATCTCAGGGTCTTATTTTGAAGGATATTAAACCTTTTCCTATGGGAGAGTGCAGCGCTAGACCAGACCAGGGATCCATAGGTGAGTATTGGCCTCAAAAAAATCGTATAAACTAAAAGTTTAATTTTTAGGCTGAGCTTGCTTTTGCTACATAGGAACTGAGACACAGCTGACCTCGCAGTTAAAAATTTGGCCGCTGTCTCAGCAAAGTGATGTCTGAGTGTAAGCCAGGAGTCCAGCGTCATGCCGAGATATTTGACGGCGGAACTCCAGGGCAGACGGACGTCCTCTACGAAGATGTTTACTGGAGGGGCAGATCTTTTCCTCGAAAAACGTATGGCTACACACTTATCGTGGTTTATGGCTAATCGCCATTTGATAGACCAGGAAAGGAATTCGTCTACTGCGCTTTGTAGCTTCGAGCAGACAAGGGCGTCGGATCTAGACGAAGTGTAGATTGCAGTGTCGTCTGCATACATGGCGAGTTTGGTGCCCGCAGTCCTTGGTACGTCGGACATGAAAACCAGAAACAACTCAGGGCCGAGAAGAGACCCCTAGTGGAGGAGACGGAAGAATCGATTGCTACATCGAAAGAACGACCCAAAAGATACGAATTCATGAGCTATATTATATTGGGATTGATCCCAGCCAAATGCATTTTGAAAAGAAGACCCGAGTGCCAGACGGAGTCGAAGGCACTAGCAACGTCCATGAATACCGCTCCAGTAGACTCACGTCTTTCCAGGGAATTTCTAATCTCCTCTGTAACCCTGAAGAGTTGATACTCAGTTGACAGTCTCTCCCTAAAACCAAACTGCTCATCCTGCAGGATGTTCGTATCGATTATTTCGGCTCTAAGTCGATTCGAAAGGATGGCTTCCGCGATTTTCGAGATATTGGAGAGCAAACTTATTAGCCTATAGTTTTGAGGGAAGAGACTGTCCTTGGCCTTCTTTTGTATTACCCGGACGCGGGCATGCTTCCAGATGGACGGGAAATATCTCAAACGTAGCATGGCGTTGATAATGTTCAAGAGAACCAGAACGATCCTATCCGGCAACTTTTTCAACGCGGTGTTCGAAATTGCATCATAACCAGAGGCTTTACCACTTTTGCGACTTTTTATGTCTTTTGCTACTGGTGATCCAATTCCACCTGCCAATGTTGACGAGATAAAATTCCACATAAAAAGTCAGACGTTATAGTTTAATTGCATTAATGTCAAAGTGCTTGTCAAAAATTCAAAGCGTCAGAAAGTCTTTGATAATCTGTATGATACAACATACAGCCTTGGCCAATTGTATTAGACACCCGTCACTTTCCTAGGTTCGAACCAAATAGTAAGAAATAGAATAAAACTACAAGAACAAAAATGCATTTAACGATAATTTATTTACAAAACAGTAGAATTATTAATATCTAGTGCTTCCTCCACCTGCTTTTATAGCAGTACGGACTCTTTTTGGCATAACGATAACATTCGTCTACAGATATTTTCTCTCATTCTTTAAAAATTTTTTACCCAAAGTAAAAAAAGCACCTCATAAAAATCCCATTAAATATGCAAACTAAGAATAAATTCGGTTGTCATTTTTTCCGGGTTTTATGAGAGTGTCTAATACAATTGGCCAAGGCTGTATAACCTTTGAAATCTATTATGACAATCTGAATATGGTGTATATCATAGCAGATCTGTTTATACAAAGAAAAAGTTGGGATGTATGCTTATAAGAGTTGTCCTAGTTTTTTTGCACACGGCTGTACATAAGACTGTAGATGTGAAGGAGGTATCTAGTACATACCTTCAAGTCCAAAATTACCAACACCAAAATCAACCTAAAGACAAACAGCCTAAAAGGAGCTGTAAAACGATCTGAGAAATTAGAACAGGCTAAAGAGAAAAGGTAAGAAGCGGAAGATGCAAGAACCTATAGAGTTACAAGATTCTGTTAAAGCCGTAGAAACTATTTAAGATCAACATTTAGCAATTACTGATAGCAGTTCAAAGGTTGAAGAATTAAAACCAGCGATTATGACGTCAGTTTTAGAAGTAGAAAGACATCATTAAATTTTTTCTAAATCTAATCTGTCAATATGACAGGTATGATTGACAGTCCATATGACAGATCGACAACGATCTTACAATGCAAAAAATGAGTTACATTAACCGAAAATGGATATTGAGAATAGATATATATATAGAATAATAGATGAGTGATTATTTTGATCTGTCTTGGGTTGGCAACAAAAAGAAATTCTAGGTTTCTTAAAAGGTAGGATGTTTTTATTTCCGTAAAGTGCCCATATTGAATTTGAACCCGTTCATACACTTCGTCAACTTAAACTTAACCTCATTTCATTGACATTTTATCACAAGTAAAATTTAAATGTCATCTTAATCGTGACACTCGTGCAAACTGGTAGCTTTACAAAGTACTATTTAACGAAATTGTATTTTTATATTAAATTCTTAAATTTTAATACATTAGATTCCCATTTTTGACAAGTAAACAATTAATAACAATGAAGTTGTGTAATCAATGTAGGCAAGATTACATGCTTGCCAAAATAAATCTAACGTTATCAAACAATGTACACTTCTCGCAGGCAAAATCGGGACACCAGCAATCAAGAATTTTAAAATTTTTTGGGTGTAAATGAAGCTTTCAGAGCACGTATTTACACTTCAACAGGATGAATAAGGATATAAAGACAAAAAAGGTTTATACACAGAATAAACACATTGTAGTTTCATGCAAAATTTGTCAAAATATAAAAAATAAGTATTGACAGATTATCGAAACTCGTGTTTTACTTTAAAAAACAGTTTAGTCCACAACAGTTTTTTAGTCATTTAGTTATAAATGCTCTGAAAGCTTAATTTACATTCAAAAAAATTTAAAATTCGATTGTTGGTGTCCCGATTTTTTCTGCGAGAAGTGTACATATAACAATTAAAATTAAAACTAATCAAGTTAAGTTCAATCATATCTTATTTTATAAACTCTCTTAAGACTGATTTTACTATATTGATAGCAAAAATGAAATGTTGCTAAATGTGATTTTGCCCTATTTTTAGCCAATAAGAAATAACTGTCATTTGGGTCTGTACTTCAGTCAGTATTGCTAACTGAAAATTTGTTTTGCCAACCTTCTTCGCTACCAAGTTGGCAGCACAAAAATCCCCGCTTTGAAAAAGGGCCTTTAAATCTATTTATTTAATGTGTTGCCTGTTTTTTTTGTACAAATTGTCGTTGTAATGACGACAAGATGATAAAGTGTAGATAATTAGCAATGAAGTTACATAATCAATGTAGGCAACGTTACAGTCTTACCAAATTAAATCTAGCATTGCAACGACCTTGGACATCTTGTAAAATTTGTCCTATTATACACATATTTTGTACTGTAAAATGGTTCTCGATCTGTCAATCTGATTGTCAATCCTCGCTGTCACATTGACAGATAATATAAACATTTGCATCACGATAACCTCGAAAATTTAAATAGTGGTTCACGATGTTCCAATTTAATCAAAATGTAATTAAACGTCACAATTATTAAATTGAGATTCTAATAGGGTCTATGTACTAACCCTGTAAAAAAAGACAACGCTGCAAAAGTTTGTAAGAGTTGTATCGATTCCCCCCGAATAAAACTGGAACGAATAAATGAAACAAGTCACTAGAGCGAAGAATTTCCGAGAATAAATCACTACTATAGAAACTGAAGTATGTATACTTCCACCTTCCGACCCTCGAATCGAAAATCACAAGGACAGTAAATACGTTTTGACCTGTCAGCTGTCAAATCGCGATCATTTTTCATGATAATTTTCCGATTTCTTTCTTTCGAAACGTTACTATATCCACGACGACTACGTAGGGATATATGTATGTATATACCGCCAGAGGAGACTTACAAGAGAGTGTAGCGGTAAAAAACAATGCTTAAAAAAGGACCGCCGGCATTGATTTCCCATTATTCGATTGAATTCTCTCCGAGGGATTTAAAATTGCTTCGCTAGGTATCTACGGGGTCAGATGATTTGCAAGTGAGATGTTTCAGATTGCACTTATATACATGGTGTTGTAATAAAGGTGACTTAAATTTAACTATGTATACAGGGTGACTTGTCATGCACAAATGTCATAATTTAGATCTTTACAATTTAGCATGATTTAGAGCTAGCATCATGGACTTCTTTTAGAAAACCAGAGTGACAACTATCACCAGGATATCGTAGCTAATTATGTTCTCTCTCTTAGTTATATAAAAGTATACCTACACCGTTTTATATTTACCGCGTTGCCAGCTTTCATAACTTTTCAATAGATGGCGCAAATCATGTATAATTATATTACAGCCATAATAATTGTCATTCTATATTCAGTTGGTGTTTTGTGGTAATATTAGAATTAATTTTTCTTTGATGCTGGTTCTGCAATTTTAGCCATCTAAGCGTAAAATACTCGCACATATCTCTCTCACCTTTTCCAGTAGATACAGGTAAACGACTGTAGCCGGCGCTAATTTCAAATCTAATAACGAAAATTTATTTGTCATTTCGTAACATGTATCTCGTTAAAAGAGCCCTCTCCTCTTCATAAAAGAAAATTTGAAGCAAATTGTATTATTCCACGGACCCGTACCCATATCCAGTTAACCTTTTACCCAGGCTACGTAATTAAATTTCGCTAATAAAATTCGAGGGAAAATGGATCGCATTATGACATCAGAACCTTTTGGAGTTACACTTCGAGATAAGAATCGGGCCAACACATTTACTTGGCTCATTTTGAAACTATGAGCGGGGAATTTGAACGGAGTAGGAAGTCTATTATACATTTCTGTACTACATATTTAAGATCAATTTGAAGAAAACAAAACGTAAAAGAAAAGTTCTTCTAAAGTATCGTATTTATTTCACTGACAGGGGGAAAAAAATAGGGGAAAAAAAACCCTATCAGACTGGTAATGGAAACATTTTAGGAAGAGAAAAAGGAGATTTGATACAGGTAGCGAGAAGTTTTAGTTTCGGTTGAAGGAAATAAGTAGCGTGGTGCCGTAACAAGGGGACACAAAAAAGTTTTTTTTTTTCGTAGTAGGATTATGGCAAGAATAAAAGGAAGGTGATATAAAAAGGTTTCCTTTTCCTTCCTGTTAGAGTATAAGAAAACGAATTGTTAGCCAAGATTTATTACCGTGGTGAAATAGAAGGAATACTAAGAGCTTTAGTTAGGGAAAAAAATGTGGCATTTGGTCAATTGTATTCCGACTTCTTTTATTGTTCTACAGCATTCTCGATTAATGTTTTTTATTACATGTTATTTAGAATTGAATTATGTTAACAATACAGAAACTTAAGTTGTTTGCTTGCAATAATCAACTCCTGATTAAATTGGAATCTGTTTGCTCAGATCAGATCAAAGTACCAAGTTATTAATCACGCAATATTTAGACTTTTAATAAATGACACGTTTGGGCGAGTCCTCCATTACATAGCCAAAATTTTAGGATGGTAATTTCAATCAAGACAATATCAAAAAAAAAATACTACACCTTTCCTGCCGCAATGGAAGTCATTCTAAACCAGCCACCGCTACAAATCTTTATACAAGAAAGCCCTAGATCTGCAGCTTACAGACTCATGCACAGTCAGGCACCGATAAGTAAATCGCACGGTGCAGAACATCAAAAACTACTAGATGAACTCAAGGCGGGGCCCCTAATGGGGACGCCAAGCGACGCCATGGTTCAGAAATTTAACCTAGATAGAAAATATCAGGTTATAATACCAGATAAGAAGGACTGGGAATATGGCCCCCCAGTAAGAGCGGACTCAAGCTGGTATACCGACGGCTCTAAAACGAACCACGGCGTAGGAGCTGGCATTTATAGAAAGAAGCCGTGCAAGGCCCTCTCATTGAGCTTCAGCAAGGACTCGACAATTTTCCAGGCTGAGGTTACTGCGATTCACCACTGTGTGCTGACTCAAAGCTGGTTTGGGACTGCGTAAGAGCCCTAAATGAGGTGGGCACCCCAAGGAAAATAACTTTGGCTTGGGTTCCCAGCCGGCATTACCAAATCACAAATTAAGAGGTCCATCTACGAATAGTCACAAAACAAGTCCAAGGAATGGTGGGAAAGATCGCCAGGACAAAGACAGGCTAAGGAGTTCCTAAGGGAACAGAGGCCTAAGTTTACTGATGACCTACTGAGTAAAGACAGGAAGACTGTCAAAATGATAGTAAGTCTGATGACCGGTCATTGCAGACTGGCAGAAAATGTTCTCAGCAGATTCTGTCAAGAGGAAGAAGAAACCCCAGTTTATGTTTTGTGCCACTGTGACGGCCTAGCGAGGACGAGGTTTCTAGTAATGGGGGTAGAGAACCCCACAGTCAACGGCTACACAAAAGAGTCGCTCTCAAAAATGATAAGTCTGATTAAGAAGGCGAAACTAGAGAGCGTTCTCTAAGGTGAAGGGGATCACAATAGACCTGTAAAGGTCGCGGTGAAACAGGCCCGCATGCCACCCCACTTCTAACCTAACCTATATTTCTTGATCCTTTCTGTTTACCATTAAAATTTTGATCTCCTATGTTTGTTTTCACCTTTACTAGATAATAGTCGCTTTTAATTTCTGGACCACTGCTAACTCTTACATCTTTGATGTTGACCCTATAGAAGATCTGTTTACTAGTGTGTGTAGTCTATTATAGACTTTTCTCCCCTGCTTTTCATTACTCGGGTACTTAACTATATTTATGTGATTCCTTATGCTGGAAGAAAGTATTCATTACTAGTAAGTTTTTTTGAATACAGAAGTCCATAATCCGTTTCCCATTGTTGTTTCTAAATTCTTCTCCGCATGGATTCCTATTAGTTCTTCTGTTTCGTTCTTTCTCTTGCCCACTCTCCCATTCTTTTCCTTCGATCTCCAGTGTGAGTTTTAATATTCTTTCCAAAATCTAATCATATTTCTGGACATATTTTGTAATTGTCTTATGTATTATGCGTTGGCTACAATAGAAATATAATCTGGTTGCCTTTTTGTTCCTTTTGCTCTATATACAAAATCGTTTCCTTTTCCCAATAAATGTTTTTCTTTAGTCTGTAACCAGCGTTGTCCTTGAGTAAATCCAACTCCATTTTTAAATTTACCATGCTTCCTCATCTCAAATTTTAATCTTGAAAAGAAAAAACCGAGCATTTTTAATTCGACATATTGAGGATAACCTCACCCTGTTGTTTAGTAATAGGATACGGTACTTTAATATTTTCTTATTCACGGTGGTTTCAAGGACTGTGGGCTCGTATGATACAGATAAAAAATCGGTTACACCAACACTACTGATGATGAGGACCCATGACCTTTCGAAACAGTATTCCAAATTAATTAATTAAATGTTTTTTTTTTATACAAGAGGTAAAACCAGTAATACCAATACTATAACACTAACAACAGTCATAGATTCCAATTGGTCAATGTTTAAAGCTCTTAACTGATAGTGATTGGTCTTTGACAGGTTCAGAAGGTGATTTCGCCAAATATTGATGCTTTTTGTGTCTATGGGACATAAATTTATGAACTTACCAAAAACTCTGTAAGAACCTCGGATATAAACAGTTGGTTTTAAAACCAAACTGCAAAATGAGGCATTATTCATAAAATTTCCACGATTTCCTTAATAAGAAAATGGATAACAGATTATCGCTAGAAATTGAAATCATTTGACAGAATCAAGTAAGAAGAATACATTCACAATCGAAGCATTAACTTCGAAATTTATAGCCCTTCTCTTCCAAGATAACCAGCTATTGAAAAATCAATATCAAACATTAACCGTTACGATATCTAAGCCAATATTTATGCGGATCGTTACGTGTGAACGTGTCTTCCCCAAAACTCTTTTTATCAGTGCGTTTTTTTCCCTTAGGGAGCGGAGGAGATTCATCTTCATCAAACTAATATTACCGACATTTATCATGATTATAACCATTTGTTAGAAATATTTTTTTAAGTACTAAGTATGTTGAGTAAAAAAAAAAACATCTGTAGATACATTAACATAGTATGAGTCAGACGGAAACCTTGCCAAAATATGTATTATTCGAACCAGTGACATTTAAAAATCTTTAACAGAGGAAAATCAAGAGGAAGCTTAAAATAAAAACGCGAAATATAGAACTGTCTGAGGTAGTATTTTAATTTTCGCGTTACTGAATTTAATGCTTTTCGAGACAGTTATCCTCGCTGAAACGTTAAAGATAATAATATTATAGCTTCCTGTAGACATAAAAGGATCTTATACAGAGATATTAATCCCTACATCATGTGAAATCTGTTAGCACTGTAATAATCCGTCGTATACGATTTGAGAGCTTGTTTCAGTGATTCATGGCGATAACGATCCTATTAGTCGTAAACATTCCATTTAATGTTTGTATGTACACGCGATTTATTGTATTTGGCGAAGTAATAAACAGTAATTAATTTCGTTGGTTCGGAACAATAATTGTTATAGAAAATATTCGGGAGTAATATTGATTGTTTTGTTTTCCTTATTTATTATTTGGATACGATAAAAACTGTGCCACGAATTGGAAGAATATAGTTTCCTCTAAAAAAATTGGACACAATATTATGAAGTTGAAACCACACTCACGCAAAATCATTTTGAGAAAGAAATTTTACAGAAAATAATCTACGATGTTTTCGTAGAATTATCGCCTCGATCAGATTTGGGACATGTTTATAGTTGAAATGAGAAATAATTCGAAATATTTTCAAACCATTAAAAAATATAGTAAAAAATGAAGATTTTCGCATTTCAATTGTTTCAAAAAAACATTGATTTCTAGAACACCCTGTATAATGTATTTAAGTCTACATCTGTTTATTGTCATCATAGGAGATACTTCTAAAATTATGTTAAGTTTCATAATGTTACATTTTTCCGTTACCGAAATAATGGCATTTTTCTGAAGAGAGCGAAATGTCAAAATTTTCAAACAAATGGCAATATCTTATAAACTAATGGAAATAATTCAATATGATCCCGCATAAAGTTGCCTTAAAATTCCTCGGGCAATTCAAAAATATGGTATTCCATTTAAAAATGTAAAGATACTGATGGTTACGGGCAAACTAAACACCCTGTATATCGTAGAATAATTTTACGTTATAAACTTCGTAAAACTAAACAACTTTTGTATTTAAATATTTGCTGTATTTTGCTTGAAAACGGAGATATTGCTCTATTGTTACACTCTGTATTTCGATAAATTAATTATTAAATGCATGGTTTACTTCACCCTAACATGTTAGTCGAGCTTGTAAAATCCCATCTCCCATGAAACATTTTCGTTTCACATAGAAAGAAGAACTGACTAATTATTAACCTCTTCATAGTATGACCAGTAGTAGAGATAATAAAACATTTTGGTCATCATGCAATCAAACAATTTCTACCAGAGAGAAACCTGTTTGGTTTGGTTGATGATCATTTTAAACTATCTTGGGTTGGCAACAAAAAAGTCGCTGTTATCAAAACTACTAAAGTGTCACACTTTTTTTACCTATTGTGACAGTACTTTACCAACCTGAAGTTGACAATAAATGAAAAATTATGATTGATGATGATTTGTCAATTTGACATATTTATGATACTGGTTAATTATATAAATGCAAACAGATTAATTACAGCTGTCAGCTCATTCTTAGAGATTAGAATTAAGCTTTGAATATGTATTACTTGTATACCTACTTGCAATAATTATTTTTATTCCTTTTTGGTTAATGAGTTACACTGCTCGACAAAAACTTAGACGCGATGATATGTTGTATGCGGTTAATGGCGGTTTGCTTCTCATTTTTCGACGTCTAATAAATTTGGAATTTTTTATTATCCGCTGTATGTTACGCACATTAGTACGTACTCCTGCCCGTTCAGCGATAACACGCGCAGATGCCGATGAATGCGAAGTTTAGCCCGTAATATGGCCCGCTTATCCCTCTCGCTTACGGCTCTCGGACGCCCCTGACCTTTCGGTTTCCCGTAATTATCGGGATCTTTTAAAAAATTCCGTATCACAATGGTACTTCGTTTTAACCGACGAGCGATTTCCTTCTTTGACACCCCATTTTCGTACCACGCCAAAACTTTTCCCCTTTCTATTAACGATAACTGTTTCCGTCGTCCCATATCTTCTACTTTACACAACAACGCAACAATTGTAATAAAATTGATCTAATAACAATCTTCTACAAGAACATGCATCGAACTAAAATTATTTTGGAATAAATAAGATTATAAATATCGCAGCGTCTAAGTTTTTGTCGCATTTAATTTCATGTAATTTCTTAGAAACCCTCATTTACTACCTTCAGAGTTGTAAACAGAATATCTCATATTGAAAATAGGTTATACAGAATACAAGCATTTATGACCCTAATCCGTATTAAAAGAAAGTGTTGTGAATTTGAGTTTTGCATTTAATAGGGATCGCGTCTAAGTTTTTGTCGAGCAGTGTAGGTTTGTTTAGATATTTAGTCCGCACATGTAGTTTGTAACCATAATGTATATTTCCTGTACTTGGGCTTTGCCCGTTGGAAATAAACGATTATTATTATTATAAGTCTTGTGGTTTGGCTGATTGTAAATAGATGGCGTGTCAAAAATAATCTTAAAGCAATACGGGGTGATCATTTCGAAGTGTCCTGAATTGATTGCAATGTCTCCAATATACGAGTACAATACGCACAAATAATAACAGCCAACCGATACTATCTACATCAAAATAAAAACGAGACGTGTCTTATAACGATGTTGATGTTTCTTTAGCTTTGTAATCAACCTGCTTGCATTTGTATAATCAAACAATATCATATGTCAAATTGACAATCTATAATCTTCCTATCATTGTCAACTTCAGATTGGTAAAGTACTGTCACAATAGGTAAAAAAAAGTGTGACATTTTAGTTTTGATAACAGAGACTTTTTTGTTGCCAATCCAAGATAGTTTAAATCACTAACCAAACCAAACATTTTTTATTGGATAATGGCCAAAATGTTTTATTATCTCTACTAGTGGTCATAATATGAAGAGGTTAATAATTAGTCAGTTCTTCTTTCTATGTGAAACAAAAAGTTTTCATGGGAGATGGGACTTCACAAGCTTCCCTAACATGTTAGGGTGAAGTGAACCACGCATTTAATAACTAATTTATCGAAATATAGATGTCATACGTCCTTGCGTGTGAGTGTACTGTACTCAATTGAGTATATTGAGCGTTAAATGGTTTTAATATAGCTAACATATTATATCTTTCTGAATTTCAAAGAGTTATTTTGTGAGGAATCTTAATGCAAATTAATTGTATCTAAAAAGAAAGAAGGCTTAAAGAAAATATAAACATGTCCCAAATCTGATCGATGGTCCTACAAAAGCATTGAGGATTAGTTTTGGCTTCAACCTTATAGAACTGTTTAGAATTATACACCTTGTACAATATAATTCACCCATTTAAATTCGAAAACTTTCTTAATAACATGTGTCAACATGAAAAGTTTGCAGCACTTGTATAGGTATACATTGTTCATACATACATTAAGATCAATTATCTCCTCGCTATTAATCACGAACACGACTTAAAACTTATCATCTACATCCTACTCCAATATCCATGACTTTAAAAACAATTAAAGATAAATCCTCTCACCTTCGACAGCTTCAGCAGAAACTCACTTTCATCTAGGCAGGACCTCCTGGCCAGATCAGACCCAGAAAACCCGAACGGGAGATCAAACTTTCTCATGGGGAAAACGTCCGTTAGACTAGAGTATCTACCACTACTTCTTTCCCTATTATTACAATTGATCCTCTATAAATATATACATTCGTAGCAAGAAAAAATTTGAAACGATAATCGCGTGCGTTGTACTGAATATTAAATCCGGACCCGAAATACAACGCGAACTGCGAGAGCTGCGCACGGACTGGAAAACTGATATAGCCGAGGTTTTTCCGGCGTCGCGTCGGTGGAAAGCCGCCGCAACGCGCAGGACTGTAGGGTCTTCAGAGTTCGAACGCCGAGAGGATACCTCTGCTGAATGAATGCCAGAATTGTATTTTGACGTGATATGATGTTACTTATTTGCAGAGAGCTACTAGGTTTGTTACAAAGTTTTCTGTACATACATACTTGCGTATAATTTTTTTTTTTACAAATATATTCGTAGGTATTTAGTAATAATAATTTTCATCAAAGGACAGGTACAACATATGTACGAGGGCGTATTTTTATGTTATCTACCTAGCCATGAAAAAGAGCATACAAGAGAACAAAAAAAAATTATTTTTCGACATAACTCCCTTCAACATTAATACACTTATTCCATCTTCTTTCCAATTACCCCATACCCTCAGAAAACAATTGCTTCGGTAACCCCGCAAAATATTCTTCAACAGCTTCTTTGAGTTGTTCATCAGACACAAAACGGTTTCCCCTGAGATGCTTTTTTAAATTTTTGAATAAGAAGAAGTCTGACGGAGCTAAGTCGGGGCTATAAGATGGATGCCTTAACTCTATAAACCCACGGTCATTGATTATCTGCTCAACTTTGTTTGCCTTATGAACCCAGCAATTGTCGTGCACTTTTTAAACTTTTAATTGTGTTTCCGTAGGCCTCTCCATTTATGGTAGACCCTCTTGGCATATATATTCAATAAGCAAGACTCCTTCAACATCCCACAAAACAGTTGCCATCAGTTTTTTTTTTCCTGAGAAGTGTGTCTTGGCCTTCTTTGATGGTGGAGAGCCTTGTTTACTAGGAGGATCCCAATGATGTACCCAAGTCTCATTGTCGGTGATAATTCGAGGTAAAAATCTTTTGTCCCTCTCCAACTCGGCCAAATTCTCTTGATAAACTTCCTTTCTGTAGATACAGTTTTTGATCCGGTGTAAGCAATCTGGGTATCCACCTTCTTCATACCCAAATCGTCATGTAAAATTTTGAGGACACTTGCTTCGGATATACAGACTTCATTGACGATGACAGAGATCTTTACACGCCGATATTTCAGTACCAAATTTTCGACTTTTCGCACAACGTCTTCAATTCGAGCTTGAACAGGTCGTCCGGACTTTGTGTTATCATTGATTGACTCTCGGCCCCATCGAAACAGTTTTAAGCAATATTTTACTTGAAAATAACATGGTGCATCTTCCCCATACACAGCAACCATTCTTTCATGAATTGCATTTGTCAGGAACTTTATTACGCTGCGCTGTTCAAGTATAGTTTCACTCATTTTATCGAGAAGTAGACCGTCTGAAATCTCTGTAAACACAACTTGGAACATGTACTTCTAACAGTGACAGCAATTTTTCAATAATTTGTTTGACATCGTCACTCTTTTGTTTCATAGCTAGGTGGATAACATAAAAATACGCCCTCGTATATCAGAAAAACTGGAATGCTACATATGTACAACATAAATAAAATGCCACACGAGTTCTTTATATAGCCAGTGACGCCATTTATTAGTGTTTCTTTTCTATATTATCCTCTTCATCGCGTGTCCTTTTTTTCTAATAGAGAAACACATGTTTCGCTTTTTTCGTTAAGGAATGGTCTATTTTCACTTTGAAATCTATAAAAGTGCAAACAAGCATCACTACAGACATAAAAGTAGCTTTAACACATTAACCAACGTGTACACACGTGGTGCAATCTACTATTACCTCATCAGTACACGACGTGATTTGATTTGTAACATTATTAAACCTGCATATACATATCCTTATAGAAAGTTTGTTTAACACATGGTCTAGAGCATAATTCTAGTGCCATCTATCAATCAATTTACACTAGACATTGACTTCTTTTAAAATTCCTTGACATCCTACCAAAACACAAAGAAACACAAGAATATGTTAGATCACTCTACTGATGATAGGTGAACTGCAAAAGCATGTGACGATGAAAAGGTAAACCTAAATCAAAGCACATAAATTTGACGACAACCACACGCCGTACACAAAGTGCGTAAAGGAACGTTTGTGTTTCGAACTTATTTGTTCTCATCAGTGTGTGATACAACAAACGTATTCACCCGTACCAGTTATATTCAGAAATTACTCGAAACAAAATCAGAAGACTACAATTTGAGATACATAGAGGTCAATACGCAGTATAGTCATATACTATACATTTTAATCCTTCCAAAATAGTACAAAGATATTGTATATGTTTGGAAGACAGTAACGGAGTACTGGTAACTAAACTAGTATTAACACTTGATACTCCAAATAATCTTAGATGAAAAAGCCCAGTTATTCATTAAGTTCTTTATTAAAGTGTCAAATTTTCGTCCTGGAATGCGAACTTCTTTAGGACAAGTGTGAAATAATAATTACTGGCCATTAGTACAAGACATAATAGGTCTAAGAGGATTATCTTCTTTATGGACTTTGACTAGGCCATAATACTTAGGTGAAATATAATTATGTTTTGAGGTATTTGCCCTCTTCGCCGGTAACATGCTCTTTAGTCTTGAGTTGGTAAATTGAAAAATTGTTATTTCTCTCTATTTTGAAAGTCGGGTCTTTTGGCAGAACCTTATAAGTAGTAAGGTCAGAGAGAAGATCAAGAGACTTGTGGTGATAAGAATCCCTTTCAATAGCTACAGTGCTGTTATCTTTGTCAGCTCTAGTGATCAAAATATTACGATTCTGTTGCAAAAACGCATTGACTTCTTTTTCAATTGATGTGCTGATGGAAGGGGATTTACAAATTGGTAATTAAGAACGTGGCTTTAGCCTGAATTCTATCTCTCTGAAAAAACAGAATATGTTCTAGTTCTGTAAGATATTTAAATAGGTTTATATCTTTAAAGATTAAAAAAATTAAACAATTTGCAATATAAACTAAAAAATCAATAAACTTGTGCAAAGAAACGATGGCAGTGATATAATCAAGTATGCTCAGCAAGACAACATTAAATGTCTTCAAAACAAATCTAAAATCAGGTCAAATTATTCAGATGAACTCAATTTTTGTGAAATCGAATAATCAATGCATCTCCTGCGCTGCTACAATTGTTACCGGATACAGCCACTTAGTCAAGAACTGTAGCTCTCCTAACAGATACTCAAAATGTACGAGGGTTGTTTGACGGGAGAATGACTTTTTAAAAGATGGCATGACTGTCGCAATAATGACTGTATTGCTTCAGCTATCGTTTAGTCCTCTCACAACAATAGTCAGCCGCCTGTGCGGCCATGTCGGTATGTCACCATAGATGATATTTGGATACATCACTATACGCCTGAAACGAAATCAATCAATCAAAACAACGAACTTCTCCCGAAGAACGTGCTCCAAAAAAGGCAAAAACCGTTTTTTTCGGCTAATGATCGAGTTACCATCTTTTGGGATTGCCAAGGCGTAATTTTTATTGGCTACTTAGAGATGGGAAGCACAATAACTGGCCAATATTATGCTAATTTACTGACGTATTTCGATACATAACTAAAGAAAAAACGGCCTCGTTTATTTAAACAACTTTTTCATTGAAAAGTCACTCTCCCGTCAAACAATCCTCGTACTAAAGTTGACGCTCTAAATGATTGTAATGTATCCACCAACTACGTCGAATGGCAACCTTACTTAATCTCTATTCTGATAAGCAAGATCAGAATCGTTTACGATACAAGAAAAAAAACAAAAGATATTAAATTAAAATTTAATTGTACAAAAATATTTCTAAAACTATAAACACCATTTTGTTATAAGAAACCGACCAATTTTCTGAAGATATCGATTTCAGTTGTCGCAAAATAAAGCAGTTCCCGCAGTATGACATCATCTCACCCACGACACCGTTCGAATTCTAAAAAAGTTCTTTTTCCCCGCAAGAAAATTTATTGCTGACCTCTGTATTAAGTTATATAGTACGTATAAATAACGAACTGATATCTATATATTAGTAAAGGGCGTGAACGTGTAGAGGAAGATGTAAAAATTGATTTAAAAGGATCGAAAATATTACTGATGTTTGAACCATAATTCATTCAGCTCTGCTGTATTATTCATACGAATGGATGGTGAAGTGTTATTACAAAATTAACAATATTTTTGGGTAATCCAAATCAGCCTTTCACTGGTTCGGCATAACAAGCAATATTATCAAAGAATTAAATCGAAAGATAAAGCCAGAAAGAAACTACTAAATGACATGAAAAAGAGAGGAACCAGTCAGACAATCAGAAATTAAGATCAAGATTCTACATTGCGTTTTTTTTTTAACTGTTGCCATAGGGAATTGCATGGTAAAAATTCAAAAAATATTTAAACCAGTCTTTGAACAAAGCTGAAAGATTCTTTAAACTATCGGATAGGACAATTCAATATTCCAAACTGTCAAAAAAGGTTTGAAAAAAATATTTTTGTGAAAGCGTTTTCTTGCCATATCAGGCGTTGTTTCATAAAATAAATAACGAAACCTCGTCGAAACTATGACTAAATTAGCTTTTGGAAGACAAAACATGTAAACATTTATTTATAAAAAAACAAAACGTAGAGACCACCAAGCACAAATAACTCAACAAATTAAGAAACATTATTAGTAATCATCAAAGAAATTGTTCAAAGTGTTTTCCTTCGACTGCTAGACAATGTCCCAAGCGATCTTGAAAATTTCTTCGATTGTTTTATAAAGTTCGCTCTGCAATCGAATTACAAGCTTCAGATATTCTTACCCTTGTCTCCTACACACTTTCTGGTTGACCTCTTATGAGGTCGTAAACTTGTATTCCCAAATGCCCCCTAAGAAAAAAATGATCAGTGTTAGGTCAGGACTTTGAGCGGGCCAATGGAATGTTCCATATAATAAAATAGTTAGTTTTATTATCGCCTTGAGTCGGTGTTGTTTTCTTGTGTTCTGTTGGGATTTTCTCTTGCCCAAACCTGTCTGTTTTGTTTGTTAACTTTGCCATTTAATGTGAACAAACTCTCATCAGAAAACAGAATGTTATTTAAAATATATCGATTTCCATTAATTTTTTCCATTCAGACTTCACAGAATTCCATTCTTGGAAAGTAACCACGGGGCAATAATTTCTGCACATTTTTAATTTTGTACGACTTGAAACATTTTCATTTTCAAGGCTTTAAAGCAGCGGCTTCTTGAAGCGTGAAATTCTTCTGCCAGAGAAGTAAGTGTAATGGTGTCTTCTTATTTAACCGCCATACAGATATTCATTCTTGCACCTAGTCGATACTGTCTCGCTCTCAAACACTACTGTACAAAGACGAATTTTGTGGACTGGTTTGTGGACGCCTCTAAAACGCCAAACGGCACACAAATCGCAGTTTGGAGAGATGGAGAAACCAAAGGCGTAACCTTCAGCCTTGGGAGCTCCCCGTCCATCTTCCAAGCCGAAATAATCGCCATCCAGACCTGCACAGAGAGCACCCGCAGGTTAATGGAATAGTGGAAATTTTTTCTGACAACCAGGCTGATTTTAGAGCACTGCAGGCTGCCAGGTTTGATGCCGAGGTAGTATTACATTGCCATAGGGCTCTAGTAAAACTTGCTGAACAACATAATACCACACTGAGATCGGTGCCAGATCACTCTGGAATCAGAGGCAATGAAATGGCTGACAAACTAGCTCTCGTGCTTTGCATAGCTTCATTTTTTTTACCGATAGGATTCGACAAATACTCAAACCATTTGTCTATTACTCTAATACAAAAGGAAGGTGAACCACAGGAAATCGTTCTAAACGTACATGCATAGGTAACATAAAAAGATTTGTACCTCTTTATGTAATGTTCATTTTTATTCCAAACAAAATAATTACATCAACTTAAATTTATACGCAAGAACATCTTAAGGTTGAATGACCACGTCACTGTTCTCCTCGATCCAATCCAAGAAGGAAGTGACACGTGCGAAAGCTGACGGCCAACCGATTTCGCAACCCAATCCAAGACCGAAGGATACAACACCAACCTATAAATTAACATTATTTACCATCCGATTCCAAACCAGAATCTATTCTTTTTCCTTACCTGAACAGGATTATTATCTTGTGTAACCAAAGGACCGCCCGAATCGCCACTACAAGCACCTCTACCACCAGCACCGGAAGTGCAAATATTGCTAGCCTGAATAAGACCCAAAAATTGAATGTTGCATTGCAAATTGGTGATTATATTGACGATAACTTCGCGGAGAACTGGACTGATTACGTTGGAAGCGTCAGAGTCCCTTCCCCAGCCGCTGATCCTACTGGAGACGCCGGCGAAAGTGGTCGATGCTTGCGATCTCCTCGGCAAGTTGATAGTCTGAATGTTAGCTATGGAATATTAGGATTAGATTCATAATTAAGAAGGCAACATAAGTATTTTGACAGCTAAGACCTATCAAACTGTTACACAGGTTTTAGCTGTCAAAATACAGCTTACACAGCGTGTCCACGTCGAGTGATTGGTCCCGTTCCCCCACAGTTTACCTACTAACATATCACACTTACCATTAATCGGAGCTGATGTAACTAGACGGATAATAGCCACGTCATTCCTAATCAAAGCTGCATCCCAGTTTGGGTATTGAACCCACGAAGCAGCGCTAATCCTGACTTGCGTCTCTTCGGTTGAGGAATCGATCACGTGAGCGCCAAGTCGTACTTGCACAGCGTTGGCGCTGGTAATATGAGAAACAAAAGAAAAATGGAGATTAATATAACACCTATTCGTGGTGGAAGGGGAACGACGTACCCATCCAGACAATGAGCAGCTGTCAAAACGTCATTGGGACTGATCAAACTACCACCGCAGAAGAAGTTACCAGCAGCAGCGGCGATTAGGACACCAGCCTTTATTTCAATTAAAAAAAATTAGTGAAATTGGTGAATGATTCAACATTTAACTTTGGCCACCCTGTATACATACATATGTACATAGGTACTAAAATAATCTTACCTGGTATGGAATCGAATTTCGCACAGCCTCTTCACCGCCAACGATTCTTCCTCCACTATTTCCGGATTGGAGGCCATCGGCGTTCACCGGCAGTCTGATGTCTCTATGTCTAACGGTGGACCAATCAATGTTATCGAAATCGAAAGCGTTGACCTATTATTAGAAGAAGGAACATTGTTGTGCCATTATTCAAAAATTATCATTATTATTAATACTCACATTCGTCAACGCAATGACTGCCAAAGTGATCAGGAGACCCTTCATCTTGATGCTCGTGCTAATTGAAATAGCAAGATGTACTTGGAATCTTTGTTTTATATATATAGAGAGACGGCTAGCTCTCGCCCGACATTATAATCTGAAGTTTTATCAGTTTATCGCGAATTAATCCTAAATTTGATTTGTTAATGAGCTACACAATGAATGTATGAATAAACGTTAAAGTCTGTGTCTATGTAATGGGATTATCGTGATACAGAACAGTAAGATCTTGTAAATCGCTCGAAATATAAAAAATTATAATATTTATCAGTCGTGAGTTCGTGATAAACATTGACATTGTTAGTATTACGTAAGCAGGTGCTTATCGAATGAATTCATATTAATAATAAATAATAAAACAGCCCTAAAATTCAGGCATCACATTTACTACAATTATTTTGAGAATTGTGCCAATCAGTCGCAGATCTTTATTTCACCAAGATGCTTGTAAAAATGAATTGAATATTTCTTTCTGATTTGGCTTCACTCTAGCGCAAGTTTCGCGAACCCATTCACTACATTTTAAACACTGCACCATGTCTGCAATTGAATGTTTTTCACAAAGTTTACAAAACCAATCCTCTTGCGACACCTCAACAACCACACCACAATGGTTCGAGGTAGAGGGCAGGCATAGTGTTGAGTCTATCTTAAGCTCTCTTTCCACATTTACAACTTTTTTCTTTGACATTTTGTCTTCAGATTTGGTTTTCTCAATTTTTTCTTTTTATTTGGTTAAGATTTTTGGTTTAACTTTGCCCATTTTCATTTTCAATTCCTTTACTTTATCCTGTGCGGCTTGCAAGTCTTTAGATATCTTCAGCTGTTCTTTGTAGGGACTGCTGGTGAGTATTTTCGCTTTTTGTACTGTTGAACTAGTTTTGTTCTTTGATTATTTAACTTTGGTTAGGCAAATAGGAGAAATCTTCTCAATGGAAATTTTCAAGGTTGACTCCGTCGACTGTAGAGAAGGTCTGTCTGCTTCATTTGGACTTGGAATGTTTGGCCAAACAATATCCAAAGAACCATCAGGCTGATTAGGTGTTCCTGTATTTGCATCTTATGCAATTTGTGGTGGCTTTTTAACTATATCTACAGGCGTAGCAGTCATATCAGTGTTGACATTGACATTGCTGCGGACTAGGACTCAGGATGCTGCGAGAGTGACCTCACCAACAACATCCCATCACCAAAATTCCAAGGCCTGAAAGGCCATATCAAAGACCAAAGAGCTTAAGGACCACATCGTTCAGCGCTAGTAAAAGAATGCAGGATCATTGTAGGATATAACAAAACAGGATGATACAAATAATGAAGGGAGTAACTCTGCTGAAGAGTTTAATACATATTCATTTTCATAGTGCAGAAAAGGAGTGTGTAATGTGGAGTATGATATTAAAAGATGGAAATTATTTATTGATTCTTCGTAACGAAGTCTAAAGGCGGTCCTCCTTCGTGATGGCAATAAGTTTGCCTCAGTAGAAGTTGCTCATTCCGTACGATAACTCTAGTATGATTTCGTCGAAATTGAAATCCAAGCACAATGAGTGGATCATATCTAAAAATTTGAAAATGTCTTCCGTGCTTTTATGACATCAATGATTGTAGAGCAAATATGTATGGTTCTTGTCTGAGTGGGAGAGTCCTAAACATAATCTAGCACTGCATAAAACGGCAGCGAACAAGCAAACCTGGATTGGATAACGAACATCGTGAATAAAGCAATTTGTGAAAGCTCTCTCTAAAAAAGAAGTATTTTTCGGCTCTAACCTTAAGGAAAAAGCAACAATTCCGTGGCAACAATGTATACCCAAATATGAAAGGAATCATCGTAGACATGTTACGAAATTACTAACTAGAGTGTTCGATAATCTTCAAGTTCCAGAGAATGTAGAAGTTGTTAGTAAGGAAGCAATAAGCAATAAGACGATCGTTTCTACCTATCATCAACAGTCTGGAAGAAATTAGAGTGAAGATAGTAGGAACGGTGAAACACTTTTTTTTGTTTAAAAAATTTATTTATTTATGTTTCTATATAATCTCCTCTTAATTCAGTACACTTTGTCCAACGTTTCTCTAATAGCTGGATTCCATCCCTAAAGTACAATTCCGCTCTTTTCCCTTTGCAGTCACCTCTTGGTTTGACCCAGTCACAAATTTAGATTTGAGAATAGGTAATAGTCGGAGAGAGCCCAAACTGGCAAATAAGGTGGATGTTTCAACAACGTTTTCTCTTGTCAAAGCACTTTTGTGGGCTGGTACATCGTCCTGATCTCACGAATTTTCTGATCTAGCTGCACGAGTTATTGGTTGACTCTTTGTAAGGTAATCAATTAAAAGAAACCCTTTTGCATCCTAGAAAACACAACAAACAGCCGTGACCTTTCCGACAGATAAAATTGACTCCGTTTTTTTTTGAGCAGCACTACCGGCTTCCATGCACTGCTTTGGCTACTGTTTTATATCAGACCTGAAGTGGTGAACCATGGTAATAAATCGGAGGATAAAATCGGTCAGATTCTTTTCAAAACGATCTAAACAACAGATTTTTAATTCAATTAATTTCTCTCTAATTATACAACAAAGTCTTCTTGCAAACAAGAAACTATCACCGCATTCCAAAATGATGATTATTAAGCCTACTGAAGAAACTGCCAGTGTGGAAATACGTAAGAAAAGTATCAAACCTAAAATGCAGGCTTGAAGTGATTGTACCCAAACACTTGTTTCAGGTAACATCACTAAGGAAACTGGCAGTCTAAAACCTAATAGGTACGAGTAGATCAATAGAAACTGCTACTTTTTTTATACGAATCGAATACTGTCAATATTAGAAAACCATCGGATTCCTTGTGGTATGCTCCTTGACCTGAGTAAAGCTTTTGACACTGTTGACTATAACATACTTGTAACAAAAAGGGAAGTAGGTATATGGTGTTCGAGGAACAGCGTCGTATCTCACAAACAGACGGCAGATTGTGCGCATATCGAATAATGGCGAGGTTACCATATCCGATTCTCAACAGCTTTCGAAAGGAATACCGCAGGGTAGTATACTTGGACCATTGTTATTCAACACTTACATAAATGACTTGTACAGAGTTGTAGACGGCACCGAATTTTTAGTTCAGATTATTAATTTAACTTACTTATTAGAGGAAATGATACTGTTCACTTGGTCAACGAATCTCAAGAGTACTTTTCGACATTTAGCTTTAACGACAACTTTCACGGTACTGTTGATACAATTACTTTCCTGGGAGTACATATGACATATAGAAACCATCTTTTTTGCGGACACAAAACGTTTATCAGACCTTTTAGGTCTCACAAGAACGTACACATTCAATTTTGATCCAATATTTTACGAACATTTTCGTGTTATTAAGGTGGAATCGACACGATTTCGACCTTTTCGCTCTCGTCAGCGTTTCTCAAAATAATAATATACCATGAGCCCCTATTACAGGCATTTTTTTTTTGTTTTTTATATTTTAGCATTTCCAGACGTCTTCAGTCTTTATACTTAAAACAATTTTACAAAAGTGAAACAATACGGGCTTGCGTAATCGATTATTTTTTTACTTATTAGTTTCTCGATTCAATTTTGACGAAAACAGAAGTCAAAGTTGCAAAGGTTTATAATTTTTGCGATCAGAATCATCATCATTACCCGTTGCGTCTTGTATGTATTTGCAACTGTTAGTTTAGAGTAATACCATTAGAGTAATTTCTATTTTAGAAAGCATACATCTTTCAAATCTCTACTTTATTTATGATTACGGTTCATGCCTTATTAACCTGCGCAATTCTCAATGTTTGAGTTGAAAATATTTCTATACTTGATATTCTAAGAGTTGTAAAATAAACGTAAATTGTATACAAATAATGACGGAAAAAAACAGATTACCTAATCCTAATCTAAGCTAAACTGATCTCCAATAATCTTGTTATAAATGTCATACACATAATTATACATTTATCGCTTTTGTGAGATGTACTCGATTATTTCTGAGTTCATTAGAACAAAGCTATTATTTAAAACGTTTACGATATTGCGTTAATATACAGGATGGGCCACTGAACAATGTGTCCAGTCAAGCAACGCTGAAAGCACTAGTGGCATGTACCTTTGAGATGAAGTTAACCTCGGATTGTCTGCTGACCCTCAAAATTCTAGCCCAAAGAAACACAGTTACGCTGATGTGGGTACCATGACACTATAGGGATGCGAAGGGAACGAGACTGCCGTTGGTCTTGCAAAGGCGCGGATTATCGATTTATTAGAACAGAGCCGTTTTGTGGCCTTACCAAAAGCCACATAAAAGCTCATCTCCAACAGTGGGAGACTAAGCAAAATATCATTGGACTAACATCCCAAAACTAAGACAATCAAAAAACTTAAATCTCTGCTGGATCTCAATAAAAGAGACCTTAGCACCATCACGACTTTTTTTGTTGCCTTTTCTGCTCGTTGAGCAAGCTGATGAATAGCCTGCTAGCAGAATTTTTCGGTTTAATAGACGTATTGGTTCTCGTGTAAAGGCAGAGTTCCTCAAGTTCCTATCAATTATCTACTCTAAATTTTTGAGAAGAAAACTTGTTTGCGAATGAAGACCACCCCAGCCTCTCTCCACTTATTTGGTATGTAGCCCATACTATAGTCTATTTTTAAAGTAGAGAGACGAATTTCTGAACAGACCACTTTGACAGTAAATTCTCATTGGTTGAAAGCAAGGCCACTCTGGACATGATAAAACAAATTTCTGAAGTAGGTAGTGATTTCAATTTATTACATATAATCTATATTTTACAGTGTATACTTACAGGAGTTTCAAGGGCAACAGTATACCGGGTAGTGAATCCTAAAAAGATTACTGGCAGGCCATCTTTACTGAAATCCTTTGATGAGACTGTGAAAACTGCTATACGGCAAATAGTTCACAATATGTTTCGGCAAAATGAACCTCCGACATTCGATAAGGTGATAAGGGTAAGTAAAAAATAATGAAGATTTGCCAAACATGAGTCGATCAACATTGTATTTGCTAATGAAGCAAATGAATTTTAAATACTTAAAAAGGAGCAGAAACGCCATTTTGACCGAAAGAGATGACATCGTAAGATGGAGGCGACAATATCTCATAGATATTTCACAATATAGAGCTCATAGCAGATCAATTTTCTATTCAGATGAAACTTGGGTGAATGAAGGGCATACAGCACAGAAAGTGTGGACTGACACAAGGATTCACAGTCGTAGACAAGCCTTTAACGAAGGACTTACAACCGGATTAAAAAATCCAGCTGGAAAAGGACGTCGTCTTATTTTGTTACGCATTGGAAGTTGTGGTGGCTTTGTGAAAGATGGCTTATTATTGTTTGAAGGAAAGAAAACCACTGACTATCACGATGAAATGAATGCTACTGTTTCTGAAGAGTGGTTCTCTCTCTGTTTTCAAGGTTTTCGTGCATGTGATTTGGGCCTGGGGTATGTTCAGAAATTTGTCTCTACTTTAAAAATAGACTATAGAGAGAGCCGATTTAAAAGATTTAAATGATTCGATGGCTAATCAAATTTTAGAGACTTAAATTATTTCTCGTGCAAGGTTTCAATCTTCTTTCAGTGCTCTCAAGTTATCAAGGTATCTGGGCAAAACACAATCTCCCCCAGGCTAGGTCTGCATGGTCTCGGAGGCGCGAAAGTGCACCTCCAGGAGGTGCTTGAGAGCCTCCTCTTCTGTTTCGGTCTTGTCACCGTTTGGCCCGATCAAAGTCCGTATCCTGCAGAATCTTTCTTTTGCAAGAACTTTTCGAATTCTGAAGCATTCAGGAAGTCCCTCCGTTTCTTTGAAACTCCCAACTTATTAGAGAAACGATTCTGTTTAATCTTGTATGTCTTCAATAATTCGACTTCGGTGCCGAGCACCATATTATTTACTAATGAATAGATGTTTAGAAATATACTTTTATTACAACAACAACAACAACAAAATAATAAGAAATAAGTACAAAAATTCGAGCTAATTCTCACGGCCTTATATTAACATTTGTATTCATTTCGATCCAATCCAAATAAGAGGTCACTCTGGTGAAGGCAGAAGGCCAACGCAGCTCACATCCCAATCCAATTCCAAACGAAACAATACCAACCTAACCAAAACATGTACACAATCATGTACAAAAAAAAACAGCAATATATTTTTCTGAGATTACCTGGATATTATCTATCATTAAAGGACCACCAGAATCTCCACTACAAGACCCTCTAGTCCCGGCTCCTGAAGTACATATATTCGTCCTTCGGATTCCCCCGAAATAATATATATTACAGAGAAAATTCCCAATAACTCCTACATCCACCTCTCTCAATACTCGGCTGACGCTGTCGGAAAAATCCGAATCCAATCCCCATCCGCTGATTCTCGCTCTTCTCCCGTTGAAGCTGTCGAAAATTTGCGATCTCCTCGGCAGGTTAACAGTCTGAATATTGTCTTTAAAAAGAATTGGATTAAAAACTATTTTTTAAGGAGGGGGGAGAGGTTGTTTTAGTATTTACCGTTAGTGATCACTTCTCGTGACAATTCAATAACACCGATATCGTTGGTTAGGAGGTCACGATTCCATTGCTGGTGTTGCACCCAACGCGAAGCGTTAATTCTGACTTGCGTAGGTTCATTGTCCTCTATCGTGTGTGCTCCTAAACGGACGTGCACCGTTTCTGCCCTAATTTAAAAAATAAATTACAATTTTATTGTGATACGATTGTGGTGGGGATAATACCAATCTAAGCAATGTGCTGCTGTTAAAACGTAAAGAGTACTTATTAGGGTTCCACCGCAAAAGAAGTTACCACGATCAGTTCGAATAATCACCCCAGCCTGATACGGAATTGAGTTCCTACGTGCTTCTCGACCGCCGACGATTCTTTCGAAGGTCGGTTGATCGAGTTCTGGCGGTGGTCGTAGACTGATATGTCTAGTCGAGATGGTGGCGAAGTTCACGTCGAAATCACGATCAGCTGCCTGAAAAAAATTTAGAGTCTTCAACTGAAAGCATAATCAGAAATTACAACAAGGGCACAGTCCCACTGTTTCGATTTTCTGTGATTGGTTTCTTCGACGTGAAGCTAATTTAAGGCAAACTGGTTAAGACTTGAAGGTAATTTTGGATTTATAGGCTAGAATGGGCTTTAGAATGGTGGTCGAAGTCCTTTGGACGACCGAAACGATTTCCTTTCATCGCCAATTTCAGTTTGATCGCACAACAATGCACTATCGCACAAAGCCACCATGGTACATGAGGTCTTGACCAAAACAAGGCATCATTGTTATTGATCATCCACCGTATTCACCGTGCAAGTATAATAGGGAACAGGACATATGTAGCAAAATCCAAATGTAATAATGCCATCGTGAATTATAGACAATACCTTATCCATTAATCCGTAAATGTTAGTTCTACGATGTCGTTTCACAAAACTGTTCGATTAAAATTTGTCACAATTTCAAACAGAAAAATAAAGGCGCCATTTTTGTCACTAGTCTAAAACCGTGGGAATATTTTATTATTAACAATTGGGGACAGTGTGGTAGGTTAGTTATAGCTACCGAGTGGCTACAAATGTTTTAAGTAAATACAAATCGGACCAGGTAAAGTTATAGAGTTCTAAGAGAAGCACATTTTAATAAAAATGTGGATTGTCTACCATTCATCATAACGTCACATCGAAATCAATTTGCATTTATTTAAATGGAATGTGGTATTGTTATTGTAAATTTCTTAAACAGCTAATTTTTTTAACGTATGTATAAAGTATGACCGATTTTAATAAGAAATGAAATCAACAACTTCTTGAAATTGCCGCCAATATTTCAAATTTTAAAGAGCGTAAATATTGTTGTTTACCTGATGCTTATTTTACGTAAAATCGTCGCAAAATTTGAATTGGGTTCTAGATATGTCATTAAATGTCACTTGGCAACTGACAAACGTTCAAAATTAATTATTCGTTTTGTAGATCTCATAGTTTACACTTCATATTTTAAATTTAGCAAGTAACGCTTTAAGATAAGCAAATGGCAGAATAGTGATTTAAGTCAAATCCGACAAATGTCATTCACATTAAAATGCGTTAACGTAAAATATCGGTAAACTAAGCTTGAAACTTCGATACCGCGAAATTTAAATAATCAAATTTCATTCTTTGTTATTAAGTACAAACATAGTTGGATAAATTATTTAATAAGTAATTGTGATGTGTTAGAAATACCATCTTCTTACAATAAATACAGTGACAAAAAACATAAATGTGCTATTTAATAAAATGCAAATTGATTTCGGCGTGACGTCATCATGAATGTTACAAAATTTACATTGTTATTAAAATGTGCTCCCCTTTATATGTGATTTGTGTGGTACATCACCTTAAAATTAAAATTAAATCTGATAGAACTGAGTTGGGTAGAGTAGAATATGATCCCATATTTAGTAAGACCTCCCAAGGAAGAAACCATAAATGCGCGGACGCCAAATATTCAAAATTCAGATCGTTGTCCAGTCACTCGACGTGGGCACGCTGTATAAGCTGTATTTTGACAGCTAAAACCTCCTATGGTCAATCATCACACTCCTGCTAAGGCCGAACAAGGTTCTTGAGCCTTTTATTCTTCATGGACTCCCTTATTCAAGGGCTGGGTGAATAGGTAACTAGGTCTTCGCTGCTTCAAGACAGGGAGATGATAGATGGTGGTGCGCTATGCTGCGGCGTCTTCGGCCAGTGCCATGGCTCTCCTGACGTGGATCATGGGAGGTGGTCCAAGGTTGATAGTCTGTTGATCAATGGATTTTCGGATCTATCAATCCTTTCCAACGTCTTCACGGCCAGTCCAAGCATGAATTGCTTGAGGGAAGGAACCCCCAGGTCGTCACGAATCTGTTGATTGTGGACGAACCACGGGGCCCCCGCAGCATCCTATTCTGTAGTACTGCCAAGCCTCTTGAAGTTCGTCCTCGCCAAGCTAGAGATCGGCAGCGCTCCATATGTAATGATCGGTCTCAAGAACGTTAAATACAGGAGGATTTTGATATTCAATTAAGCTAAAACCTGTGTAAAACCATAAAATTGTCATAATTATGACAGTTTGACAGGTTTTAGCTGTCAAAATGGAGTCCACGTCGACTGACTGCGTTAGAAGCGACTTAGTTTACCTACTGGGAAACGTGGGCCTAATTTTACCTGCGATCGGCTGTTTTTGACGCCTAATCCATTTTGGAAGAAGAAAAATTCCTTCTGGTACGAAAACTCACCTATTGCGAAGAACGAAATTTCGAAATGGACTAAATAAGGAGCAGAATCTGTTGGTTTAAATACCAAATGTCTCAAAATTACCAACCATTCTTGCCGTTCAACAGCTGAGACATAATTAACTAAATCGGGAGTTCCCGAACAAAAATTAATAAAAACAACTGGTCATGCCAATTCTTCCTCGATTCAGCCCTATTTACAGATGAACCAACGAGATCACCAACAAATTTTGAATCAGTTACGAGGGATACAAAACCAGAGACAGGAAACAAGACTTTCCACCTCATCAGAGACGATCGTGAGAAAAACAGAGTTTGTAACATTATCAGCAACACCAGGAAATATAACATACAATAATTGTGTGTTTAATTTTGATTCAAAATAATTTATTGTTCTCTTTTCTTAACAGATAATGGTCGCATACAGGGAAAAAAATACGCTTAAGCGCTGACGGTAAGCGATTTGCTGTATCGCTGCACACTCCCTGAACGCTACATCATTTTTGTGAGGTAGTGATTTGCAAACCGGTTTTGTTTTCGAAAGTTAACCTAAAAATATGTATTAAAAAGTTTTATGTAAAATGGACAGAATACGCTGCAGCGATGTAGCGGAAAAAATATACGCTGTAATAAGGGCGGACTGCTTTAAGAAAGCGCTGTAAGAATGACGTCATTACTTTGTCATTCAGGGAATTTTTCCATAAAGCGCTACAGCGCTAAGCTTCCCTGTATGCGACCATTAAAATATGCTTATTTTGCTCATTTTTTACTACGAAACTTAGTTTAGGAAATGATCTTAACAAATATAACTCGAGCTTGATAAGTAGTCGACTATTATATACATTGTTTCAATTTTTCTCGTGTGCTTCCTAATTTGACTTGACCAAAATTGGCATTAATAATTAAAGTCACATTTTTGACACATTTGAATCTAACAACATAATACTTTAGAGTATTTTTTTAGCAAGATTGACGACACTGCTATCGTTCAAATTGTGACAGCTGTCAGTGACAAACCTAAATTAGAGAAGCTTACATTTAATTATTTATTCAACATGTTGGAGTTACAACGTGAAAAGTTTGTAATCAAAGATTATTTTAGAACTGGTCGAAAATTAGGTAAATAATGTCATAAAATAGTCATAAATATTGTCATCATAGATTGTCACGTTAGGTATATTTCCATGGTAGCCAATAACTGAAAAAGAAATATACAAAAAATACCCTATGATACTCCGTGACGTCAGTAATCTTTGTACTTCAATAGTTGGCCGCATTTTCATAAAGGCGCTGAAAAACGAATCTTTAAACATTTATATCTCAAATAAATAATAAAGATATAGCAAAATAAAATTCATCTATGTGATTAAATATAATTTGAAAAAAGATTCTGTTCCCCATTATCTAACTTCTAATCTAGTGTAAAAAGAACAGAAACTTTAAAATGTCTTTGTTGCTTATATTGATATGTAATATGTTGAATACATAACATATATCTAATAGATAATAAGTCACTTACATAAGTCCACGTAAATAAGGTGAAAATTAATATTAATATTGTCATTTTATTTGAGTTAAATAGATCAATTCCAAGAAAGATTCCTGTATATGACACCAATCACAATATCTCATATAATGTTCTAATTTTTTCATCGGATTTTTCACTCGTCTATCTTTAACTTATTTATACATTTATCCATTTCATAAATCACACTTTAAAAATTGCTTAAAATTTTTTAACACTCACTACATATCAGCACTTCAGTTATCAATACTTCTGACTGAAACAGTCATAGGGTAACAACTAATTCAAGATGGAAATGTTCGGTGAAATGTTGGCCAATATATTTTAAAAAGTGTAAAAAGGTCTCGCAACTTTCGACATGTCTTTTTCGGATTCTGTTATTGTTCTCGTTACAAAATTTGCACATTATTTTTTGTTGACATTGAACTTTCGAAATATACCGAACGAGATTTGTCACTTTTGCATTTCGATTTGCAGTACCGGATTTTAAATTATTTTGAAATGAATGATAAAGAATAATAAGAGGTAAACGTAATTCCACAGAAACTAAGCATTATCCTATTATACATTTATGTTTAATTAGAAATAATACCAGCGTAATTAATTGAAAAGATATTAGGCAGATGTCGTTAGTAGAATTCGTTGCAATAAAGGCCGATACTGTCTTAAGAAAGAAATTGATTTCACGCAATTACAAAATAATATATAAAACCGCTTTCAGTTTCACGATAGAGTAACCGCAGCATTGTGATTAGTATCGGTACTGCCTAGGATTATATTACATATTACTAATCGAATTGAATCCGATATCGAAAAAATTATTATCAAGAAAATGGATTGTACCACTTTGAGTCTTTTTTTTCAATTTATTATGTAGATAGATTTTTATATCCGCTACAAAATGCTAGAAAATGGGGTCAGACTTGGAAATCATTGTTATTGTTTAATTAGAATCTAAACTACACTATATCCAATCCAATTAATAGTCAACTCGATTGAATACTGCAGCTCCATTATTCCTGATCCGACTTCTACAGTAAGACCTAACTAATTCATTCGTTTCTATCATCTTTTTTTTTCATCGTCTCATCTTCGTAATTTGTCTTTTTCTATAAATTCCTTAACTTCCTTTTCTTATAATAAAATAGCACATTATTTTAAGGTTTTTTTTTAATTACGCTAAAATAATAAATAAATCTTCAACAATAAGAACAATCCTAATATGAATGCTCTTTTGGCATTATACGGCCATTAATTCAATTTTGAATTAAAAGGAGTCAATCACTCTAATCGGTTGATAGACCCTCACGATGAGGGTATGTGGTGTCAGTGGAACTGTGCCATTAGAGCACCCACCCGGACAGAATCCGAGTTTCAAACAAAGAGAGAGAATCTAACGAACGTAAGAGCTGAACAGGTACAACTCGCACCGATAAGCATATCTTGTTGCATCAAAGCAAAATTTGACTTGCAATTAGCGTTCATATTGGGTAGACATTAGTGTTAGATGGGAATCCCCAGAACAACGGAGAAAAACAAGCTCGACAAACTCAACACTAACTAAGCACACGACCAGAACTAGATGTTCAGAAAACAATAATCAAGTTATCAGAACATCAACTTAGAGAGGATGAAAAAGGAAGTCTTAGCGAAGAAATTGAACTTGAACGCAGTTGCTTCCGACCGTGATACCCGAAGAAGAAATAATCACCTTAGTTGAATCTGATCATAGAACACCAATTCACCATTCACAAGGACGAAACCTTAATAGTGGTATGATCCGAAACCCAAAACGCAACTGTAGTAATGGACAGAGAAGACTATAACCACAAGATACGTACACCTCTGAGCACAACAAACTAAACAGTGACCCTACAAACAAAATTCAACTCACTTATAAACCAAAGAATAACAAGGACAACGTCAGTAGACACAGGACAAGCTAACAACTACGTGAAAAATACTCAGTATTTTGTACGGATACAACACCAAGAAAGCTTCAACTCAAGGAAAACCATCAACAATATGAATACTTTTTGGGCATATTGCGGTCATTAATTAACTCAAAGAAGATGCAATTCAGATTGAGATTGACCCTTCGGGACTCTCACGGACGTCAACCTCTCTAATCGATTGATAGACCCTCACGACGGTATGTGGTGTCAGCGGAACTGTGCCATTAGAGCACCCACCCAGACAGAATCCGAGTGTCAAACAAAGAGAGAGAATCTGACGAACGTAAGAGCTGAACAGGTACAACTCGCACCGAAGCATATCTTGTTGCATCAAAGCGAAATTTGACTTGCAATTAGCGTTCATATTGGGTAGACATTAGTGTTAAATGGGAATCCCCAGAACAACGGAGAAACACAACCTCGACAAACTCAACACTAACTAAGCACACGGCCAGAACTAGATATCCAGAAAACAGTAATCAAGTTATCAGAACATCAACGTAGAGAGGATGAAAAAGAAAGTCTTAACGAAAAAATTGGACTTGAACGCAATTGCTTCCGACCGAGATAGCCGAAGAAGAAATAATCACCTTCGTTGAATCTGGCACCATAAATCTACCAACTGAAGAAGCAGACGAAATCAGATATGAAATATGTTGAAGATCATAGAACACCAATTCACCATTCTCAAGGACGAAACCTTAGTGGTATGATCCGAAAACCAAAACGCAACTGTAGTAATGGACACAGAAGACTATAACCACAAGATACGTACACCTCTGAGCACAAACCAAAGAATAGCAAGGACAACGTCAGTAGACACAGGACAAGCTAACAACTACGTGAAAAATACTCAGTATTTTGTACGGATACACCAAGAAAGCTTCAGCTCAAGGAAAACCATCAACAATATGAATACTTTTTGGGCATATTGCGGTCATTAATTAACTCAAAGAAGATGCACTTCAGATTGAGATTGATCCTTCGGGACTCTCACGGACGTCAACCTCGCTAATCGGTTGATAGACCCTCACGAGGGTATGTGGTGTCAGTGGAACTGTGCCATTAGAGCACCCACTCAGACAGAATCCGAGTGTCAAACAAAAAGAGAGAATCAGACGAACGTAAGAGCTGAACAGGTACAACTCGCACCGAAGCATACCTTGTTGCATCAAAGCACATTTTGACTTGCAATTAGCGGTAGACATTACTGTTAGATGAGAATCCTCAGAACAACGGAGAAACACAAGCTCGACAAACTCAACACTAACTAAGCACACGACCAGAACTAGATATCCAGAAAACAGTAATCAAGTTATCAGAACGTCAAGTCTTAGCGAAGAAATTGAACTTGAACGCAATTGCTTCCGACCGAGGTAGCCGAAGAAGAAATAATCACCTTCGTTGAATCTGGCACCATAAATCTACCAACTGAAGAAGCAGACGAAATCAGATATGAAATATGTTGAAGATCATAGAACACCAATTCACCGTTCTCAAGGACGAAACCTTAGTGGTATGATCCGAAAACCAAAACGCAACTGTAGTAATGGACAGAGAAGACTATAACCACAAGATACGTACACCTCTGAGCACAAACCAAAGAATAACAAGGACAACGTCAGTAGACACAGGACAAGCTAACAACTACGTGAAAAATACTCAGTATTTTGTACGGATACAACACCAAGAAAGCTTCAATCCAAGGAAAACCATCAACAATAAGAACAGTACCAATATGAATACTTTTTGGGCATATTGCGGTCATTAATTAACTCAAAGAAGATGCAATTCAGATTGAGATTGACCCTTCGGGACTCTCACGGACGTCAACCTCTCTAATCGATTGATAGACCCTCACGACGGTATGTGGTGTCAGCGGAACTGTGCCATTAGAGCACCCACCCAGACAGAATCCGAGTGTCAAACAAAGAGAGAGAATCTGACGAACGAAACAACAACGAAAATCTTGGATAACTCACAATTTCACGAGGAACAATTCCCAAAATTTCAGACAAGAATAAATTCAATTCATCCAATGCAACACGACCGTCTCTTTAGATATTATCTCTTCCATTGTCGACGTCCAACTGATCGATGTTTAACCTAACGTGCAAGTATGTTGGTACAGCGTCATTAACCTGTCATTTTGACGTCAATGTGACGTTAGCATTAGGTCAATACAAACTCATTATTATGTTATTAAAATATCATTATTAATCGGGTCGATGGCCGCAGTGGTTAGGCGGCTGACTATTGTTGTGAGAGGACGATAGGTGCCGGGGTTCAATTCTCTGGAGGGACGGTGACATTTTTTCAGAGAGTTTAATCGTTGATTGAAGGAATACATAAAGATGCGCAACCTATGACAGTTGACAGAAATTTCAGATCCCATCCAATGCAAATTTGGAGATCTCCATTTGATGGGATCTGAAATTTCTGTCAACTGTCATAGGTTGCGCATCTTTATGTATTCCTTCAATCAACGGTTTAATCCCGGATCGACTTGCCATTCGCTGTTGGGAGCAAAGTGATCAACAGCGCGGCATCATAAAAGGCGATATGAAGCTGTCACAAAGCCATTTAAACACAACTTACACACACTAAAAAACTACACCGCAAGAGTTGCAGTGATAGCCAGACAAGTGATACAGCTTACGGAGTCACTGCAACTAAGCACACACCACACATTAAAAAAAAAATCTAAGATTAAACGTACAGAATGTCCACAAATTAAGATAACATCAAAATGCTTCAACAGAAGAAAATTAGTTAAAATACAAAATTTTAAGTCTAAAGTTTGAGTATTATGATTGGATGTTGGTAAGTTAATAATAATATTTAATCTTGAACTGTAAAACGTCATTGATTGTAGATTTGTCGGTTATTTTCTGTTGGAGTTGCAAAATGTTAACTATCGAGGAACGTATTTCTTTGATTTAGGATGAGTTTGATCAATGTGAGGATAAGAGTGTTAGTTAAGTAACTGACAGATATTGCTAACTGGCAGATAAAATTTAGCAACTACAATGCTTTATCTTGCAGATAACTTCTATTTAACACTCAAGAAACGTTTCATTGCAATTATCTTATGAATCAAATTTTGCAGATAAAATTAACATTTTCTGGCAGTGGTTGACAGATCAGTCGGAGAAAGATGGATGGAAAGATTTGGACCAATAAATTTTCCTGCTACATCATCTGACCTGACAGCTCTTGATTTTTTTGTGGGGTATTTTAAAGCAAAAACTTTACGCAAATGACCTGCTCGACATGTGGAAGTTGGAGATGGCCTTGTAGAGTAATTTTTGTTGACTTTAATTAATTGAAATTTTGTACTTAAACTACAAAACATGCAATAAATGATACTCTTCTGTTGAAGCATTTTCACGTTATCTTAATTTGTGGACATTCTGTACATTTAATCTAAGATTTTCCGATGAGTTTTTGTCGTAAAATCAATAATAAAGATTTTTTTCCTCTTGTCAACTCCATCTGAGGGCAGAATTTGGAATAGAGATTCAATTTTGTCCTGTCATATTCCGGTTCCATTTGAATTGGTGAATTTTTATAGGAGTCGTAACATTTTTACGTCTTCAGTGGCTAGCAAGCTGTTAATTAATATTGTATGGTGGGCGTTGTCCAAATTTCCTCAACTCAGTCTGCAACTCCGCTACTTCGGTCTCTGTCATCGTATACCCAAAGAATACATGATTCACCTCTTTCTCCTCCCAACAGACACCATTTGGCGATTCTACAAGCTTCAGCCGGTATAGATGCTCCAGTATCAACTTTTTGATCTCAATTTCGAGTGGATGAGCGCCCACATTGTATCCTTTTTTACTTATATCTTTGATTGCTCCTCGCGAGTCTGTTATAATGGTCATACTGACAACCTGCTGCTCTCTGGTTGGATTAATCCTCTGTTCCAATTTGAATAAAGGCGTAGCACAAAGCAACACTCTTCTGATTGGATCATCTTGTAAACAGGAATGTTTTAATACGTAGTTGTTTGCCAAGTACTCTATCCTATAACTAACCGGTAATACACAAGCCTCAGCATGCAGAATGGCCACTGGGCCATCGCAATTCTCAAACCTGCATTCTGTATTTTCTAGAGCGATCCTAGTTTTGGCCTGTTAAGTCCAGGCATTAAGTAAGACGCATAGTCGATGTGCGATCTCACAAGCGCATGGTAAATGCTTATAAGACTCAGGGGGTCAGCACTGATTACTTGGCGATATTTGGAACGCATGTGAGTTCATCCAATTGTCGATCTTTGTCAACGCATCATTCATGTCTCTAAACATGTCCTGTAGATCCGATCCCTCAACCAGCACAGTTAAATCATCAGCATATAACACCATATCCACCTCTTCGGACGTACTTGTACGTACTTGACATTCAAATTGTCAAATGTCAACTTCTGAATCTATTTACTTCTGCAAGGAGGTGTTATTGTCTTGGACATTGTTGTATTATTGGAGATGATGTTTTCTCTTTGAATCCTAGACTTAGCCACGCACACCAACATTACGATGGATGAAAAAAATTATACTTAATTAATTATTTTAGAACGTCGAAAGTAATACCATTGAAGCAATTTCAACTGAAGGAGCCAAAATCCCTGCTTTGGGACAATTTTTTGATCGACAGTACGATCACAATCATTCTTATCTCTAACGTAATTTAAAGAAAGATTGGACGACCAATAAATCACACTAAATATAAATTCAAACGTATTTATTAACTGACCGTAAAACCGTAGACTATAAACACATCACATTAGTAATGACAAAATAAAATGTTTACAACTGAAACATAACAAAATTGTATATATGTACAATCGAATTCTTAAGGCTGTATGACGATATCAGAGTTAGCTGCGATCCAATCCAAGAAATTTGTTAACCTAGTGTGCACTGAGGGCCAACCCAATTCACATCCTAAGCCCAAACCGAACGAAACGGTACCAATCTGAAAATATATATTTATATAAACAATATATATCTTCCGTTCAAAAAAATGAAATTCTAATCGTAGAACGATCACTCACCTGCATATTTCCGGTAACCACTGGACTGCCAGAATCACCTCCGCAAGCGCCTACACCACCGCTGCCGGAAGTACAGATGTGGGTGCCCTGAATCTGGCCCAAGAATTGGACGTTGCAGAGCAAATTGGACATGACGTTGGTGAAGACTTGTCTGAGGACCGGGCTAATACTGGTTGCGGCATCAGAATCCATTCCCCAACCGCTAAGTCTTGCGGAAGCGCCATTGAAGCTGTTGGTGACGTCTTGGTGTCTTGGTAGAGCAATTAGTTGGATGGCAACTATTGAGAAAAAAATCCAGATTGTAAAAGCTGATTATATGAATCCTATTTTTTTGCTAAAGATTATAAAATGATTTCAATCCATCACATTCTACATCTTGATAAAGACTTAAGACGCAATTTATTGGCACTGAAATAGACTTTCTGCCGGTAGGATAAGATGTAAACAGATTATAGGTAATCGATCATCATTGTCTCAAAAAACAAGTTATCTTAATTGGCAGCTGCGATAAGGACTTGAATTCAGATATATGAAGTGAAATCTTTGTATATGTCCAGTAGATCCTTCCAACTTTTAAATCTTCAAGATCAACTTCATATTTTTCGAAACTAATAAGTTTGGCAAACGTTGGACCGCCATGGGTGATTGCTTTAAAGTTTTGGCCAACCTCCAACAACTAAATGACACCAAATAAAACCACTTCTGAAATAAGAAATTATGCCAGCTACTCCCCCAAAGACACTGACTTCAACCTCTTTATATTTTGCGGCAATGTAACAGATACTGTATTAGCTTCTTATGTTCTATATAGAGCCCAAAACATGTGACCAAAGTGAGACTCTTTTGCTTACCACACCACCATATATCATCCAACATAATTTAATTGATGACTTAGATTATGTTGGATGATATATCAAAAGAATCTCACATTGTCCTATTTTGCAATGCAATATGCAATGGACTCTTTGGATATTACATTCATTGTACCAATGAAGGGGCAGTTCTTCAGTTTACAAGACATCCAAGAGCATAACTCGAAGACAGAGGTTTGATAAAATCTAAAATTTAGTCTTATGACAAGAACAAACTATTGGAGTAACTGTAAAAGAACCAAGCTGTGGATAAATATGCTTTTGGCCAAATCCAAATGCCTCCAAGTTCTCTTGAAAATATTGAAGGCAACAGAATTGGCAATTAACAAATCCAATAAGGACTTGAAACAAACTCCACTTCCCAAAACTGGAACGAAAAGAGAAGGATGGTGAAATGATATTTGGATTCTGATTGGAGACAGCAAACACCCAATTTCTTATCAGAATAAAGTTCCTGTGAGATCTGAAGACTCAGTAGAATGTTTGGAGAAGACATTAAAGCACTGGCGTTGCCCTTAAACGAAAGACTTCTTTTTTTATCACTGGAAAATTGTCTGAAATGTCTTTCTTTTATTTTGGACAATATTGCTGCAATTAAAGGTAACATTGGCTCAAAATTACAAAAAAATTGCAGTCATGAAATTAAAATCTTAAATAATTGAACAAAAACCGTGAAAATGGGCCCAAAATTATTCCAATTCATGGCAATTAAAATGAGTTTTGTAGAAACCAAATGAAGTCCTGCAGTTTAAGCAATGTTAGCTGCAATTGAAGGCTTCATTGGCTGAAATTTAAAAAAAATTGCAGTCATGAGATTAAAATCTTAAATAATTGAACCAAAATCGTAGAAATGGGGCCAAAATTACTCCAGTTGATGGGAATGAAAATGAATTTCGTAGAAACCAAATTAAGTCCTGCAGTTTAGACAATGTTATCCACAATTAAAGGCAACATTGGTTCAAATTTAAAAAAAATTGCTGTCATGAAATTGAAATCTAGAATAATTGAAGAAAAACCGTAAAAATGGGACCAAAATTACCCCAATTGATGCAAATGAAAATGAGTTTCGTAGAAACCAAATTAAATCCTGCAGTTTAGGCAATGTTACTTGCAATTAAAGGCAGTATTGGCTCAAATTTAAAAAAATTGCTGTCATGAAATTAAAATCTAGAATAATTGAAGAAAAACCGTAAAAATGGTGCCAAAATTACCCCAATTGATAGGAATGAAAATGAGTTTCGTAGAAACCAAATTAAGTCCTGCAGTTTAAGCAATGTTACTTGCAATTAAAGGCAGCATTGGCTCAAATTAAAAAAAAAATTGCTGTCATGAAATTAAAATCTAGAATAATTGAAAAAAACCGTAAAAATGGGGCCAAAATTACCCCAATTGATGCCAATGAAAATGAATTTCGTAGAAACCAAATTAAGTCCTGCAGTTTAGACAATGTTATCCACAATTAAAGGCAACATTGGTTCAAATTTAAAAAAATTGCTGTCATGAAATTGAAATCTAGAATAATAATTGAAGAAAAATCGTAAAAATTGGGCCAAAATTACCCCAATTGATGCCAATGAAAATGAGTTTCGTAGAAACCAAATTAAATCCTGCAGTTTAGGCAATGTTACTTGCAATTAAAGGCAGTATTGGCTCAAATTTAAAAAAATTGCTGTCATGAAATTAAAATCTAGAATAATTGAACAAAAATCGTAAAAATGGGGCCAAAATTAATGGCAATGAAAATGAGTTTCGTAGAAACCAAATTAAATCCTGCAGTTTAAGCAATGTTACTTGCAATTAGAGGCAGTATTGGCTCAAATTTAAAAAAAACTGCTGTCATGAAATTAAAATCTAGAATAATTGAAGAAAAACCGTAAAAATGGGGCCAAAATTACTCCAGTTGATGGGAATGAAAATGAGTTTCGTAGAAACCAAATTAAGTCCTGCAGTTTAGGCAATGTTAGCTGCAATTAAAGGTTTCATTGGCTGAAATTTTAAAAAAATTGCAGTCATGAGATTAAAATCTTAAATAATTGAACCAAAATCGTAGAAATGGGGCCAAAATTACTCCAGTTGATGGGAATGAAAATGAATTTCGTAGAAACCAAATTAAGTCCTGCAGTTTAGACAATGTTATCCACAATTAAAGGCAACATTGGTTCAAATTAAAAAAAAATTGCTGTCATGAACTTAAAATCTAGAATAATTGAAAAAAAACCGTAAAAATGGGGCCAAAATTACCCCAATTGATGCCAATGAAAATGAGTTTCTTAGAAACCAAATTAAATCCTGCAGTTTAGGCAATGTTACCCGCAATTAAAGGCAGTATTGGCTCAAATTTAAAAAAAAATTGCTGTCATGAAATTAAAATCTAGAATAATTGAAAAAAAATCGTAAAAATGGGGCCAAAATTACCCCAATTGATGGGAATGAAAATGAGTTTCGTAGAAACCAAATTAAGTCCTGCAGTTTAGGCTATGTTACCCGCAATTAAAGGCAGTATTGGCTCAAATTTAAAAAAATTGCTGTCATGAAATTAAAATCTAGAATAATTGAACAAAAATCGTAAAAATGGGGCCAAAATTACCCCAATTAATGGCAATGAAAATGAGTTTCGTAGAAACCAAATTAAGTCCTGCAGTTTAGGCTATGTTACCCGCAATTAAAGGCAGTATTGGCTCAAATTTAAAAAAATTGCTGTCATGAAATTAAAATCTAGAATAATTGAAGAAAAACCGTAAAAATGGTGCCAAAATTACCCCAATTGATAGGAATGAAAATGAGTTTCGTAGAAACCGAATTAAGTCCTGCAGTTTAAGCTATGTTACTTGCAATTAGAGGCAGTATTGGCTCAAATTTTAAAAAAATTGCTGTCATGAAATTAAAATCTAGAATAATTGAACAAAAATCATAAAAATGGGGCCAAAACTACTCCAATTGATGGGAATTAAAATGAGTTTCGTAGAAACCAAATTAAGTCCTGCAGTTTAGGCTATTTTACCTGCAATTAAAGGCAATATTGGCTCAAATTTAAAAAAATTGCTGTCATGAAATTAAAATCTTAAATAATTTAACAAAAAAAGTGAAAATGGGTCCAGAATTACCCCAATTAATGACAATGAAAATGAGTTTCGTAGAAACCAAATTAAGTCCTGTAGTTTAGGCAATCTTACTTGCAATTGAAGGCAGTATTGGCTCAAATTTAAAAAAAATTGCTGTCATGAAATTAAAATCTAGAATAATTAAAGGAAAACCGTAAAAATGGGGGCAAAATTACCCCAATTGATGGCAATGAAACTGGGTTTCATAGAAACTAAATTAGATTTAACTTAAGCTTATACAATGTTACCCCAATTTGATTGATATGCAATATAAATAAGTTAGAAATTAAATTAAATCTTACAGCTGAGTGGTACTGGCTCTCCAAGATTGATAAGAGCGATGTCATTGACTAGAGTCGCAGGGTTCCAGGCTTGATGTTGTGTGAAGCTATTGGTGAATCGTCTTACTTGCGAATCTTCCAATTCATTCCATCTGTGGGCTCCTAGGACGACTTGAGCTTGAATAATTCTTCATGGACAAACAAAAAAAATTAAATTAAAGTCATTTAATGACAAAACAAATATCTAACTTACCCGTCTAAGCAATGAGCAGCAGTCAGCACAAACGATGGAGAAATTAGGGAACCACCGCAGAAGAAAGTACCTTCAGCTGCAGTCAACAACAGGGCAACCTAGAAGATGGAAACGTCAATTTTTAAAATTAATTTATTCGAATTATAAAAAAATTACCATAGACGGAATCGAGTTCGGTGTGGCTTCGGTACCACCGACGATCCTTCCTAGCGGTTTGGATTGTTGTGCCAACTTCTGGATGTTCTCCGGCAGCTGAAGTCTCTCGTGAGCAGGCCTCACCGAAGTCCAGTCGATGTCATCATAAACGTGATCAGCCTATTACATATTTAGATCGAATCAGTATCGTCAAAGTTATTCTCGTGTTTATTATTTACTAAAAACTTACACTGACTAGTGCTACAAGAGCTAAAAGGCCTACGAAAACTTTCATGATTGCTGACTGAGACTGTGACATAACACGTTAAAAATTTACGGCTTATATAGACTTTAATAACTTGAGATGCGATGTAATCTACAGATTAATATGCCGATATTAGAAGATGGCAAGAGATAATTGTTATAAATTATATTTTAAATGCGCGGATTAGGCGTACTCTTTGCGAAATATTTTTTTATGATTTATATCGGTTCAAATTTAAATTATCTCACGATTAATGCAGGATTAATGCTTTATATTGATGTGAAAATAAGTGCGGCATAAAAATAGAAGGTGTTATTTATATAAAATAACATTCAAATTTTGATTTATCAGCCGTCATACTATTTTTATCGTTAATTAATTAATAGGTGGCATGCAAGTGTTATCGTTGATTGAAATATGATCCTATATGTATTTGATTTACAAGCTTAATAACACTTGAATAAGGGGACTTTTATTGAAATGTACAGTCACTGATAGAAGTAATGTCTTTCCCCAGAGACCCGAAATCAAACCTTTCTTCCTAATGGGAGTGGCTTGTTTTCATGCGTTGTCACAAGTCGGTACCTACCTCATTTACATATTTACCTAGAGCGATTTATTCCCACTAGTTCAATTTATATTTCCGAGAAATAAGACGAAACAATACTTACTACCATCTGTGGGCTCCTAGGATGACTTGAACTTGAATAACTAACTAGTTTGTGTCTACATTAAATATATTTTTGAAACTAAAAATTTGTGTTTTTTACTACTACTAGAAATGGGTTTTTAATCTACATAAGTGCAAAGAAATATACATCACATCTAAACACATTCAACTAAAAACTAACAATAACAGCAAAGGAGCTACAGCAGCAGTGAAGATAGGAAAGAGAACCTGGATAAAAGAAGAACTAAAATGCCTCTACAATAACAGAGACAGCCTTTCAATACACCTTAAGGTCCTACATTCTCAGTTTCGTTCGATTTTTTGTACAAAACTATTCATGATAAAATAAATCCCATAGTACACAAAAAAATCTTAACCCAAAATAAAAAGCTGGACGAACTAGGTACCAGTAAACACAATTCCGTTCACAAACCTTCGAATAATAGCTTCACTAATAATTTTAGTTTTTATGAGCGTTTTACTAACATTACAAATGTAGTATTCGCATCTGAAGAAGTCAACCTTTTATCTAAAGGCTTTCATTTTAACTTAAAACCTGACAGACCTAAAAAATTTAACGATAGAAGCAGACCTAGCTATTAGTAAACACAAAGACAACGTAATTCATAAATACCTAGCCAAAGACCTTATAGAAAGTCATCAAATTCTGACAATAAATGTTAGTAAAGAAAGTAGTCTTTTTCAATATATTCACCTGCAAGAAGGAGGCATTTTTCACATCTTTCAATTAATTTATTTATACCTTCATAAAAAAAATGATTTCTCTTTATCTGCAAAATACGCCGAAACGGCCTCCTTGACTTCATCATCGGCAGTAAATTTTTTACCCCGCAGCTCTTTTTTCATTTTCGGAAACAGGTAATAATCACTCGGGGTCAGGTCTGGGCTGTAGGGTGGGTGATTCACAATTTCGAAGCCCACCTTATGCAGGGCAGCTAACGCAACGCGGCTCTTGTGGACGGGCGCGTTGTCGTACAAAAGCAGCACACCTTTCGTCAATTTTCCCCGTCTTTTCTCTTTAATGGCTTCTTTTAGTCGCTCTAATATTGAAGCGTAATATTCTCCGGTTATAGAAACACCTTTATCTTTATAATCAATCAACAATATTCCTTCCTAGTCCCAAAATACCGTTGCCATGAGTTTCCCAGCTGATTGTGACACTTTAAATTTGTTGCGAGGTGCTGTGCCCTATTTATGCCATTGCATGGAGTCTTGTTTGGACTCAGGTTCATGATGATGAACCCAAGTTTCGTCTCCAGTAACAATTCGACTCAATACACCATCCTTGTCTTCATTACAGAGGTCCAAAAATGCACGCGAACACTCTACGCGCTGTTGTTTTTGCGGCGGCGTGAGCATTCTCGGCACCCATCTTGCGCTGACCTTAGACATGCCGAGATGATCGTGTAGGATTTTAAAAATTGTTGTGTCGGATACTCCAAGCATTTCTGCGAGTTGTTTCTTCTTTAGTCGAGCATCTTCGAGTACAATTTTTTCAACTTCTTGGATAAGTGCTGGCGTGGTCACCTCAATGCTCCTGCCCGGCCTCGGGTCGTCTTCAAGGGATTCCCTTCCTTGTTTAAATAAACTATGCCACTTGTACACCATGGTTTTTCCTGGACAAGAGTCGCCGTAAACCAATGACATCTCATTCATTATGGTCGCGACTGATTTTCCTTGCCTGGTAAGGAACTTTATAACGGCACGATATTCGATTTTTTCCATATTTCACTTTTCACTCCTGATTATGTTACTTGGTTGACGATAGCTCAAAGACTAACTGTCTAATAACAATGAAACTTCGTATTTATACTAATTATGAGTTGCTGTACAGGCCACGCCCTCAATGCGCCTAATCACCACCCTACAACCCGCTCATTCCGCGAATATAAAAACGCTCCCTCGTAAGTAACAGAATCATTTTCACAAAAACTGATAAAGGCAACACTGTAATCGCGATCACAGAGGCAGAATATGTCGAGGATTTTCTTAATATCAACTCTTTCGTTAAACTAAAATCAGATCCCACCACAAAATTTCAAAAACAAGTAAAACAAACAATACCTAAATAAGTCAGAAGCCCTATTCAATAAATGTCAAAGTTTCAAACTATGTAATATGAATCCACAGTCTCCCAAACTATACGGGTTAATTAAATTACACACAGAGAATAGACCCAAATAGATCTATACATTCTCCCTAACATAAAATTTACTATGGAAATAGAAGAAAATAAAAGCATAAACTTCCTGGACACATGAATTTTCTACTGCTACAGGAAGGATTTTTGAAGCCGGCATAAAAGAACATGAAAGAAGCTATTACGATAAGAAAACATATTCGACCTTTGCTAACCACTACCGGGAATTGAATCATAAATTTAACAAACAATTTGAAATTTTACATATTCAAGAAAAAAGTAAAAAACTTAACTTTTTTTAGCAGAAGGGAAATTTCAAACAAAACAAAAATACAAGTATTTAAGACAATCTATAGACCAACCCTAACGTACGGATGTGAATTGAAGGTACTGACCGAGGAACAGAGGAGTAGGATACAAGCGACTGAAATGGCATACTTAAGAAGAGTGAAAGGAGTAACGAGAAGAACACACAAATCAGAGAAGAAATGGACATACAACACATTAATGAATACATACAAACAAGACAAATGAGTTGGTGGGGACATATACAAAGAATGCCGGATAACAGACCGGTTAAGCAAATATATGAGGCAAGGATACAGACGAAAAAAAAAGAGAGGAAGGCAGAGGAGGACCTGGAATGATGTAACAACGAAAGTAATACAATCCAAAAATAAAACATACAATGGAGCAAGAATACGAGCAAAAGATAGGACCAAATGGAAGAAATTCATACATGAAGAATGAGACTACACAACCCGGCACCTAATGATGGAAGGGTTCACGATTATATACAGGGTCTTTCACGAAGCTCGTTAGTTGCACCATCTTCAAGAAAAATTAATATTGTAAAGCCCTTTGAAGGGTAGGCGTAAGGTACCAATCTTCTGCAAACGAAAGTAAAGGGTCATAGATAATGACAACTGTCATAACTTTCAACAAAATTTATACAGGGTGTGCAGAAATTAGCAACCAATTCAGATATCTTCAAACATTAAAAATTCTTTTTTTTTTAATGGCACATGGTACCTTTTATTGCAACACTTAATTCAGCAAGAAATTCTACATCGATTCGTATTAAGGTCTCATATATCTATCTTTATTAGTTTTTGAGTTATTAGAGATTATTGGTCCCAGCTACGGAAAATATACTAATATCTGCTTTTTTTCTTATAGTTAGAGCTATGAACATAAAATATTTTGATAAGAGTTGTCAAACAAAATTAAAATTTTAATTTGTCATTGTGAGTGTGTCGTTGACATGTAAGTACACAATAAAATTATAGCTCGAGAACTTGAAAACCATAACAACTAGAACAGTGCTCTCCTCGACATTTTGTACAAAATTTTATGCTCTGAAAAAAAGGTGTTAACAAGTTTTCTTGATACCTTACACGGATAAAGCTGGATTCACAAAAAAATACGGAAATATCGCAAAAATAACAATAATTGTCCTTTTCTTTGTAAACTTAGGCTTAACGACAGAAGATATCAAAAAACTTTTAAAACTTTTTTTTCGAGAGCATGAAATTTTCTGTGAAGGAACAAAAAGTCTGGGAAAGCACTATTTCTGTTATGGTTTTTAAGTTATCTAGCTAATTCTATTCGAACGATATGACTGAAGATGGATAGAACTTACAAGATTTATAGGCATTATGGACGTAACTAAATAAGAGTCAATTGTACGATGGAAGAGCTCAAATCTAGTGAAATCAGTATAGGTACACATCATTGACTTGTCTCTGTTTATCCATATCTTTACAAACCTATTGTCAAACGGTTAGTGATCAAAGCTAACTTATTCATTTTTTTTTCAGAATTTCTTTGTTAAAAAATCTAAAGGTTTTCCAAATCAGCATTACGAGGGCAAGATGAAAAATTCTCAGTCTTGCAGAGAGATGATGTTGCTATCAGTAGAATTTGTGGCCTTTAATATGGATACACAAGCCACAAAGTGAATGTCAAGTTTCACCTTGATCAGATAAATCTTGAGAAAACACAAATAAATAACAATAGATACCGGCATTTAATTTTTTAGAGAATTTTGCAATTTTCTGTTATTATATCTAAAAGCGCGCTCTAGCGGCATTACTAAGAAATAGACATATCACAGGCAAGATAGATTTGATGGAACACTAAATGCTTTTTCCAATGAGACCAAGTTTGTTAAAATCAGTTCAGTCGTTTAGGAGTTACAGCTGTTTATTTAAAAAAACATTTAATTACCCCCACCACTTTAATTTAATAGATACGTCAAAAAGTGTTAAACAAAAATTACTGAAGTGACGCTTAGCTTTGAAAAGCGTATATTTTTTGGTAACATTTACTGGGTGGATTTCCGTGAAAAATCACTTTAAAGGTTTAAGATGCCGGTTACGCCCTCTGGCGACCATCTTGGAAATCTGAAAATATTTTCCACGGTCTTCTTTTGACCACTTTAGTATTAAAAATTTTTACCGCAAGTCTCTACAACAAATAGTTTCAGAGATACAACACTTTGCATTCTTATCTGACCACCCTGTACATATTCACATTGAATTTTTATAGAGAAACCGTGTCTACATATGCCCACAATAACACAGTACATTGTAGTCGTTGTGTACCTTATGTGGACTTGATTTCTACTGATTTGGGTATATCTATTTATTGCAATAGTTTTTGATTAAAAGTTGGAGAAATATTTTTGCCATTGCATGAAAGATGGCAGTGCAGACAACACTTACAGTTACAGTCGATACTTGTTACATTATTCAGATCAGGCCTTGGATCGCAGAAAAGAAAAAATCTAGTTCCGGCGGGACGACAAAGGGAAAAATTTATGGATTTGAAATAGGAATTGTTCGAACATCCACCCTATTCACCGGATTTGGCTCCCTCCGATTATCACCGATTCCCAAATCTAAATAAATTTACGATCGGAAAACATTTCAGATCAAACGAAGAGGTGATTGCGACTGTAAATGGATATTTTCTAAAAGGGGAAAATAAATCACCATAAAATTTTCGGTTAATATAATTTATATTTTTTTTATAATTTTATTAAAAACATTGTTACATCGTATAACCACATAAAATAAGCATATAGAATGTAATCTATATAACAATAAATATATAATAATAAAAAGGACCAGAACAACATTAGCTGCACAAGTTTTGTTTTTTTTTTTTTTCATCATAACTTCAGAAGGGGAGGGCCACAAAATCAACGAAGTTTTAAAGATAGACGTAATATCAAAACTATGTTTAAAAAAAATAATAAATTATAAAAATATATATATATCGGAAGAAATTTAAGCTGTAGCAAAAAATAGTAATAATGAAAAATTTGGTCGTATTCATCAAAAAAAAAATTAACATTAGATTAATACAGTCACAATTACTGTCACACAGTATACAATTAAAGAAGAGAGAAAAACAACAAATTAATTTGAGTTAAACCAGGGACGGGCCAAGTTCTTCGACGGTTCGTGGGCTCGGACAAAGAGGGGGTTCACAAAGTTTTTCGTTTTTTTTTTTTTTTAGTTTTTTCTAGTTCCATTATAATAGTAAATTGGACATTCGAACCGCCAGAACTTGTCTCTGTTTTTTTTTTTTGAGTTTATCTTCATTTTATTATCTCCATTTAAAATAATTATAATTAATTTGTAAGTACTATTTTTTATTTTCTCTTTTCTCTCTCTCAAGTTTATTATCATCAACACAATTATTATTGATCTTGTGGGATTCTAGAGAGTAATCTTCTCTAGAGATTTATTCAATTTAATTTAATTATTTTTTAGTTCGGCGATAAAGATATACAATTAGATTTATCAATTAATATCATCATTAGGATTACATCATATAATTACTAAATAGTCAACAAAGTCACATATTTTTATCATCGTTATATTTGCTTTTATGAAAATATCTATTTTCTTCTTCATTTCATTTTTCTGTTTAATTATTATTATTTTTGGAGGCCCATGTTGATTCTTTTTGCGTAAGTAATCAATCAATTTGAGTATATAGATGAATAACATGAATATGTGATCATACCTCGACTCTCTTTCTTTTTACACATCTGAGTTCATTTTAATGAGTACATCTTGAATTCACTAACAATATTCTCGTGATCTCTAAGTAAGTATACATAAATCAATACAATTCTATTCCACAACAGAAAGAAATTCAATAGAATAGATAAATATCATTAATAAATATATCCCTAAATTGCAATAATAATAATATTAATACATCTTGATCGATTAGTGCAGGTGTACACCCCTATATAATAAACAAATCATATATAAATCAAATTTACAATATCTATTACATATCGTAGGAGTTCGTTTAAAGATTGATTCACGTTTAACATTCAATATAACGTCTACAAAATATTACAGATATGAAACTACATTCAACGATATGTAGACTCTCATATAATATACAAAATTCTTCTATGTATAGTATGTATGTATGTATGAATAAAATTGCACGGTGAGTGGCCATTTTACAAGACAATTTCCCATTACATAAACGTCAAATTTAAATCGTCCTAGCTTGGAAAATAGGACCATCTAAACAACAATGTAAGTTTTATGTTGGACTACGATTTTCTTTTTAATTCAATTCGATAATATATTCGTATTTTTTTTTTAATCGTTTATAGGCCTAAAACTGTTATAAATTTTTAATTGCACAGGTTAAATATATCTAATCTCTTCGAAGTAATATTAAAACATATTAACTTAACTTTCGAGGGGGATATATTTAAGTAAAGTCCCTCGATTTAGGAGCTAAGCCTGCCATTTCTACCACAGTAGAGTCGGACGACTTTGTGCTGCCTGTCACTTCGTCTCATTGAGTTTCAAACGTCATTTAGAACAATCATCGCATCAAGGCCGCGTTGAAGACGTGAAAATGTCGGTATCGTCCGCATAAATCGTTAAAGTGTATGTAGTTCACGAATTCTCGGAGGGTGGTGGATAAAATCCAGAAAGAGCGTTGGTCCTAGAAGCGAGCCTTGAGGAACGCAATTCTCTTCTGAAGATACGACCATACAATTTTTACGATCTCGGGATTAAACCGCGTCACCACGATTTTGTAAACAAATCTATGATTACAAACAGTGTTGAAGGCCCGAGCAAAGTCAATGAAAACATTCGCGATCCATTGTCTCATATAATATACAAAATTCTTCTATGTAATGTATTATGAATTGCCATTTTACAAGACAATTTCGCGGAAGAGTCAAATTTGATAGTCTAGCTGGAAAATAGACCCGATCTAAACAACAATGATTTTATGTTGACTACGATTTTCTTTTTAATTCAATTCGAAGATTTTTTCTTTAATCGTTTATAGGCCTAAAACTGTTATAAATTTTTAATTGACAGGTTAAATTATCCTAATCTCTTCGAAGTAATTGGAAACATATTAACTTAACTTTCGAGGGGGTTAGATGTGATTTAGGAGCTAAGCCTGCCATTTCTACCAAGTAGAGTCGAACGACTTTGGGCTGCCTGTCACTTCGTTGACATTGAGTTTCAAACGTCATGTTAGAACAATCGGGTATCAAGGGGGAAGAGGAAAATGTCGGTATCGTCCGCATAAATCCGTTAAGTGTGTAGGTCTCGAATTCGGGCGGTGAGGTAGAATCCAGGATATGGTCCTAACGCATTGAGGCGCCTGCGACCATAAACGAATCTAAGCGGAAGAGCCATTTTCAAATCGTATGTGCAGGAGGGACTCATCTTGAAGGTGGCTGAGGATGATGGATTCAGCTATTTTTGAGAGATTTGACGGAAGAGAGAGAGATGGAGCGGTAATTCTGCGGGAACTGTTTGGAATGGCTACTACAGTAGCTTGTTTGATACATTTTAAATTCTGTTTACGGATTGAACTATTGTTTGTGTCAAGTTCACAGGAGGTGACTTCCGTCAATTTTGACATAAACATTCACTTGCATTTATTGCATTATTTCATAAATCAAATTGAAGTATTAAAAAAAAATTTTGATGTCTTTGTGGAGATTTCAGAAAATTTTCAAGAGAAAGATCGATGGTTTTAGGATTTCAAATAAAACGAGTGCTACTGAGACAATAGAAAAGACTAGTTCACAGTTATTGACATTTTGAACCAGTTAGGAGGAACATTTTCGTATCAGATTTGAAATCTGTAAAGGGTGGGTGAGGTTTAAAGCTCGTGGCCTATACAAAGGCAATATTTAAGTTCAAAGATTTCTTTAAAAAAAAAAGTGTTCTCCGGAAAACCTGAAGGGGTTGGATCCACAGATTGTCAAAAACGAATTTTAAATGTTGAAAGCTTGAAGAGCTATGGAACTAGAAGAATAAAGATATTGAGTCTAGATCCAAATTATAGATTAAGACAAAGATATTGAGTCTAAAATATTTAAAAAAGAAATAAGGGGACAATCCAAATTTCAATAGAAAGATGGGTCACAGTGGAATGTGCTACTAAAAGAACCATACTTGAATTTTAATACTTTTCATTTATAATTTTTGAAAGTTTGTTGGAGACGTGTCATCACCTGAATTAATTGACAAACGGTTGTTTTTGGCGGAGTGTATACAAAACACTTAAATATATCCCCCTTCACAATTTATATTAAAAATTAAATAATAATGTAAAATAAATTAAAAATATGTAATAAATTATTTACCTATCAATTAAATTTTAAGAATTTTAAATTCAATATTTTAGTCACATTTTTTCTTCTGTTAATACTGAATTATTATAAGTCGTAGCTAAAAATAAAATAGCTGTTATAAACATTAGATAAAATTCGATTAATAATTAATTGTTTTCAATGTTTTTCTTTCCCCTGACATTAGCCAGGATAAAAAGGACAATATTAGAAATGATATCGAGTTAATTCACGATTACTATCGTAACAAATTTGTGGTAAATTATAAACTCTATAACAAAATTTAATTTGAATCTTTATAAAACAACTTGAACTAAGACATGTGTTTAATACTACATTGCAGTTCGCTCCATCTATTATTTTTCCTTTTTGATTTATCTATCCTATCGAGAACTCAAGAGCGCAGATTAGTATTATCGACTTGGAGAACACACCAAAGACCCAAAGAAAACACCTAGAAATATAATAACTTGATTGATTCATACGTTCAAAACTTGCAAAAACTTTTCCCCAAAACGGCTACAGGAACAAAACCCTCTTAACGGATCGACAGTCGGAGTGGTAAGAGCTACTGACCAGGCATAGGACAATACGTGTAGTGTGGGGGTTCGATGACGTTTACGGCAGCTCTTCGCTAAATTGGTACTCAACTTGAACTACCATTCGCTGTTGGGACGTAATTAACAACGCAATGTTACTTGCGTCGTGATAATGTTGTAATGAAGCCATAGAAATACAGTTTGCACAGAAAGAAATCCAGTGGTAGTTTTGACAAGCAATACAGCTTGGGAAGCCGCTGCAGATGCAATCACCACAAAAAAAATCTTAATAGGGACGCTGGTGTTTAGAAAGATGCTTATTACCCATTTACATTTAGCAACGCTTTTAATAACTCGATTTTACTTCTGAACTATATACAGGGTGGTGCAACCAAGATGGAGTGGACGATTATAATTAAACTGGGAGAAGTTTCGAAAAACCTTTCTGGGGTTTGATTTATGGCTACATGGACTACGTTTTAAAAATATTTGCTTTATACAGGGTGATCTAACCAGTTGGTGGCGAACCAAACTTGTGTTTTTTTTTTATGAAACACTCGTGATTAGAATATTCCAACAATTTGATACAACATTAGTTGGGTCTAAAACCCATAGTTACGGAGAGAAGAGCGACTAAAGGTGAAAAAACGCTCCAAGGTCGTCCATTTTATACGAAAACCGGAAATGAAGATTACAAATTTAAGTGTATCATTGAATGTGCCATATTCTTGAGTAAAATAATGCTCTACACTGAACTTGAAATTAATCGCCATTATACAGGGTGATCGAGTTTTGTCAATCTAATTGGGACTTATTTTTTTCAAATGGAACACCCTCTATATTAGTTTCCCATGTTAAAGAGCACTTTATCAGGTTTCCAAAAATGCCATACATGTTACCGTTTTGACTGACGGTTTTTAAGCAAATTGACCGCAAATGTAATTTTTTGAGATTATAATAAAGATAATAAAGATTATTATAAAGAAAATATTTTTAAAACGTAGTCCATGTAGCCCTCAATCAAATTCCAAAAAGGTTTTTCGAAATTCCTCATCGTTTAATTACAATCGTCCACCCCATCTTGATTGAACCACCCTGTATATAAACGTTTATGTTTACGTTACTTTGATGATTTTTTACGACAATTGTTTTGCGGGACACGGAGGGTGGTAGGCGGCGGTCGGGACACAGGGGGTGTAACAATAAAACATTAAATATCTAAATCAATACTTTTCTAGACAGAACGAAGTCTGCCGAGCCAGCTAGTTCTGCAGTATCAGAGACGACATCTTCTGTAAGGGGGCAAACATGTGTGCTGACAAAACGTTTCATCTCTAAATACAAACAAACGTCGCCGGCTGTCATTCCAGAAAAATTAAATTAAATTTTCAGCTAAAATTCTTAAACATTATCCTAAAGCTTATAATTTACCACCAACACGAGATAACAGATAAAATCTAAGTACAAAATTAATGTGATCCATACAAATATCTAATACTAATACAGATTATTTCCAAGCAACGGGCGTTCGTCTAAAACCCCCGTTATAACCTATCTCCCTTCGATTTCCAGTCTTAAACAATCAATTCCCTAACAACAACACAAAGAAGAAACTACCATCGATTCAAAAAAAAAAAATCCTACACGACGTCATAGTTACGTCGCATACGTTTCAGTATCCCTTACGCTCTATATTCATGGACAGATAAGATTCAAATCGAGTCGAAACGGAGAACAATTAATGTTAATTAATCCGATTAGTTTACAATTAATACCCTACAATTTGAAGAATGTCGTGATAAATGCGATGACGTACACTATCGGCCTAGACCTTGGCTAGAACATGTCCCTGTTCGATCGGCCGGGTCGCTGGAAACCGCGTACGTTAGGTCGGCGTGCGTTCCTCATCTCCCTGTCGACCTCTAATTCCTCCAGGCGTTGCGTCAAACTCAATTTTTGCTGGACGGCAAGACGCAGCAGTTGATTCAGCGTCTTCTTCTCGTCCTCCGCCGCCGATAATTGCTGTTGCAACTCGTCCACTTGGGTGACGTATTCTTCGCATCTAGCAGCGAACATTGCTCGTAAACCTAACAGAATAAAAAGGTAGATTAGATAGAATTAAGAAACTCTATTTATGAAAAGGAAAAATCTTACTTGAGAAAGTAGCGGCATCTTCCTTCAACAACCTCAATTCGTTCCTTAATTTCATCATAGTTTCCGAAACTATAGTCTTCTCATTCTCGTATTTAGATTTGAGATTAGTTAGAGCGACCTCTGCCGTATTCTTATTGGACTTCAATACGGTACGTAAAGTAGCGATCTGTTCTCGCTTCGTCGATAACAGACTCTTCAGTCTTATAACTTGTTCTTGCAGCTCGGCAATTTCGGATTCGCTGCTATCGTCTTTAGTACCTTCGAATATCGAACCGCCTTTAGGACCCTTAATCTTAGATAGTTCGATGGTGTTCTCTATAGCTGCTCTGAGATGCTTAATTTGATCTACGATCGTGACTACGTTTCTTGCGATGACGGTGGTGTCGTTCAGGCTTTCGAGGTCGTGTAATGGGATGTCCGATTGCAGTCGACTTCGTAAGATTTCTAATTTGGACATCTCGCAAATCGGAGGTGTACTTTCAGTCACTAAAATTTAAGACAAAAATTTTAAATAATGTTTAAAATTTGTTAGTCCATTTTTATTTAAAAACTATCTAACATTATTGTAGCCAAAAACAATAAAGTACCGGTGTCCCTGAGGCTGTCCAGATCTAATTATATTATAATAAATAAAAAAGAGACTTAAAGAGGCAAGAAGATACCCCTGTGGCACTCCAGCAGCAATTAGCTTCCTTGAGGACAAATTACAAAAGATATTTATTTTTATTTTATTTTAAACCACAAAAAATGTACATGATAAATCCTATAGGGGTATTAAAGGTACATAGGTCCGGTTGCAGAAAACTAAAATAAAACCTACATACAGGGTGTTTCCTAATTGAATGTCAATATTTTTGGTCCATTATAAAAAAGAAAACTTTATATGAATGTATGACCTAAACGTCTTAACTTTTGAGATACAGGGTGGTAAAGTTTTCAAAACACCGACTCCAGACTAAAAGCTTGTCTAATATTTAAGGGCATCCTTCGTCATTCAGTCTATTGATGATTTTCAAGATTTTATTTTGTAGTCTTTGCAATATAGACAAAATATTATTATATGCACCACCCCAAGCCAGTATAATAATGCGTAATAAACAGTTATTAAAGTTCTCCGATTCATGACCCGAGAAAGTTCTTCTCTGTAAGGGTCGAAGAAGCTATTTCCACCCTCTAAGCAAATAGCCGCCGGTGTTCCACAGGGACCCCTTCTCGCACCAACGTTGTTCTTGATATACATGGCAAGTCTACCTAAAATCCCTCAGGTGTAATAAGCAATATATGCAGATGATACGACCCTATACACCTCAACTCGCAGCGAGGAGATCTTGTGCAGACGTCTGCAGGCACAAGTTGATGCCATAATTGAATGGGGATCCAACTGGAGGTTAAAACTAAATGAAACCAACTGTGTAGCCATCAGGTTCACAAATAGACGTAGGTTGCCTCCGGAGAATATCTGTGTAGGGGATGTCAGGCTACCTTGGAGCCAATCAGACGTATATTTGGATATTATCTTGCATCGGAGGCTTACTTTTCAGCAGCATTCCCATAATTTCATATGGAACCCTTTGTTGGTCAAGCCTAGCGAAGACAAACCTACAGTAGCTAGAAGTCCTTCAAAATAAGATCCTTCGGATGCTGGTTGGAGCTCTTTGGTTCATAAGCAATGAACAACCCGAGTTGACTTGAAAACCACGTCCCTTAAGGACCATCTATCAACTTTGGCCAATAAGATGAGCGACCGTACAACCACTGCTGTCACACCTAATGGAAGTAGACCCCGACCGACCACCGCCCAGGGTAAGAGTCAACAGAATGCTGAACATCGACAATCCATAGAAAGTCTACACTTACGAAGATCACAACATCTTAACGATCGCAGACTCCGGGACTGAGGGACCCCACCCACACAATCACAGTTCAAGGGCCGGATGGGCCGAACAGGGAGATAAAAGCGCTAAAGAACTTTGCGTTCAACCCTGGAGGAGAACAGAAGGACCATCGGATAACTGAAATTCCGTTGAGTGACCCTCGTGGAAATCGAATTATATATATCCTGTATAATTTCATTTATAAACAATTCCCTCGTGAGTCTAGACAGGATGATGGCCTCTGTCACCTTGCCAAGACAAGATATCAATTGAGATGAGTCGATAATTTTCAAGGAAATGTTGGTCCTTCCCGGGTTTAGGACCAAAAATCACGATAGAGCGTTTCCAAGCGTTTGGAAAATAGCCTAAGCGAAATATGGCATTTGTGACAAGAGCAAGTTTCGAAATGATGTTTGGTGGTAACTTCTTAAGGATCGTATTTGAGAAAGAGTCGTAACCCGGGTCACCATCTCAGGGAGAGCTCTGAGAGAGTCCTCAATTTGAGTTTCGAATTCTTGAGGTCTCATGAACTGGACCCTGAGACCAGGACGTGCTCGTAGTGGCCCTGCATCCATTAATTTTCGTTAAATTCCGTACAGGAGTGTTTCAGTTTTTTCGGAAAGCGAGTTTGAACGCTTGACGTGCTTTTTTGGCCCTTTTTGTTCTATATAAGAGAAGTTTCACCGAGTGAGGGAGTCATCCGTCCTGTGAGGACTTCGAGAAAGATATCGCGTTCTTAATACCACCAGAGGAACCATAAAATTTCGCCGGAGATCCAGATCTCCACCCTGAAGGTGAAATAGGATCATGGTCCGAAGAGAGCTCAGATAAAACTTGCACGTCCGAGGAGTACAGAAACTGGGATGGAGGAGAGATGTTTAAGAATTTAACAATCCATTTAGGTGCAGCCGGTTGCAACCGGTTATTATTACATATTTTTAAAATAATTACATATGAAAAAAGATAAACTATTCGGGTATCTTCCAGCAAAGAATTAATTGGGATTAAATTGAATAAATCGTTTTAAATCGCTTGTCTTACTTACATAATAAATCAGTTCTACAGATAAACTTCAGATATTAAATGCTACACATATATAATTGCTTCTAAATGTTAATTAAAATTGGATACACATGAGTTAGTGATGCTTTCATTAAGTAGAAATGTAGGACAGCATCAATTACTTATCGTACAAAAATAATACTCAATAATTAACTTACTCGGAGTCATTCCACCTAATTTTTCATGTTCCAAAACCACTCTGCTCGGAGTCTGTCCATTCACCGTACATACATGATGGTAAAGTTGCGCTAACTCTTCAGTAACCACTTGTAAATTATTCTGCGTCTCCTCCAACGAAGCACCCGATTGACTTGCAAACTCCTTAACCAATTTCAAATCGCTTTCCAAATTCATCCCCTTCTGTTCGGAATCCAAAACCTTATTTTTTAAGATTCGTAATTTCAGTTCGTAATTGTAAAGTTGCATCCGATAAATTAGTAAGTTTCTCTAAATCTTTCAAATCTTGTTTGAGTTGATCGATTTCTTTCGAAGACAATTTAAACCATTGCTGGTATTGTACGATTAATTGGCTGCTTTCTCCGCAGAAATCGAAAGGGATTTATCGTAATTATCACGATAAATGCTGTAGAGCATCCAACGTGAGCTCCCAATAATGCTAAACGATTCAAGAAAACTTGTAATTCTCCTTGGCTACGTTCGACAATCGCTTGGCTATCGCGTAGATTCTGCGTCAAGTTCGATTTCTCCTTCTCGAGCAATTCTAATTGCTTCTCGAGCTTCCTCAATTCATTCAAGTGAACTTCGGAGAATAAATCGACTTGTTTACCATCAGGTGACGTTAAATCACTTGCCGATCCGTCAGAGAGGCTAGCTTCAATTCGCTTCAAACCTGGTATATCGTCTTCACCGTCAGAACCTAATCCCTCTTCGTTCGCCATTCCTCGAATGCTATACGCTAAATTGCTGATGTTATAAAACGATTCGCGGTTAATATGCGAATCGAGCTCCTTTTTTAAAGCGTATTTCGCTTCTCGTTCGGATTGCAACGATTCCAAAGCTTCTTCCATATGTTTCTCGGCAATCTTCTTTAAATTCGATAATTCCTCGACTTTGCGAGTTTAACAATTCCATCTCTTCGTGTAACCTGCGTATCTCATGTTTTAAACTTTCGAATTCCACCTGCGATGATTTCAAAGCCGAAACTTGTTTCTGCAACGCGATATTCTCCTCTTCCAACTCGGAATAATCCGTTATTAATCTAGTCTCCCTAAATTTAATCTCGTAATTCCGTTCTTAATTTTTTACATTCCATATTGCGATCCTCCTTATCTTTACCGATATCGCGTTCTCCTGCAGCATCCTATCACGCTCGTTAGATACCCTGTCCAATTCATGGCGCAATTGTTTCACCTCGTTTTCTAAATCGATAATTTGCGAATTAAGTGATGTTTCTCTAGCTGCTGATTCCGACAATAAAGATTCTTCAGTTTCGATCCCTGTTTTTGTAGTTTCTCGGTGACTAGATTGGAATTTTGTAAGCGCCTGGAATTCAGGTTTCCGATAAGTTTAAACCGGATGAGAAAAAACATAAAATCTACTTACTTCATGCGTGATTTGCAGCTCGTGTTTGGCGTTCTCGTATAAGGTCTCCAATTCATCGCATCTATGCTGTAATTTTTCGCGTTCCTCGAGTAAAACGAGCCCGTATTGGGCAGATTGTACCTTCTCGCTACTAGCTTGGTCCAATTCCCTAGTCAATCTCTCAACCTCACCTCTTAATAGTTCGATTTCCTGCGTTTGAGTTGCCATTTTCACCCGATTTAGTACTTATAATTTATAATTACACTCTAATTACTCTAAAAACATTGTTTATAAACGCTCCTTAAAAACTAGATGAACCGCAAACTTATTCCAACGTCAAAATATCATTTATCATACCGTGTCATGTCATTTTAACTGTCATCGCGCCGCGATCACAGGTTCAATCTAGGAATTTTCGATTTGTGCTGTAAATAGGTTGGCGGAATTTCGACGCGGTAAATTCAATCGAATAAATCGGAATAAAAGTACCGGAAAACTATTATAATATGATTTAACGATTAACGGCGTTATATTATAAGCGTTTTTTTAAGAGAATAATATCCGTTGGAACTTCAAAGAGAGAATGTGCGCTCTAATTTCTTAGTGTGTACTTTCACAATGCTACGTTAATTATGCATATTAATTCAATTAAAATCCAACTAATTAAGCTCTTAAAACGCAATAAAATACGCGATGATATGTATATTAAATGGAACGTTTATAATTTTGCAATAAATCAAATTTCTTAATTCCTAATCATTTCCTAATCTATGTATACAACATTTCGAATAAATAGCAACGGGAGCTTAGCAACACCTGTCTGGGGCAATAAATAGTTTTAATTTGACGTAACTCCTCAATTCTAGCTGATTCTAGCTGTCTTTTCAATCACTTTTCGGTCATAACTTGCCAAAAATAAGATGGATTTTCGCAGGGAATGGCTGAAAGAGAAAGTGTGCCATAGCCTCGGTTTGGATGGTGATCGATATTTCGAAGAGATGCTTGCCGCTGGCGAAGACGAGCTCGACGATCAGCTATCGACTTTCTTGGAAGATGATATCAAGGAAGAAGAGAGCGAGAAGAAGTTATTTTACGTCTACAGGACGGCTTACGATAGATTAGTGGATAAGGAGATACTCGTGCCTGAAGTTGGTACGTTCGAATATTGAAAGATTTTTCGAGATAAGCCTCGTATACGATTTTTATTGCAGTTAAGAAACCGCAAGTTCTGGCGGCCGAGTCAGATCACCTTGTTGATGAAAAGAAGAAGAAGAAAGGGAAAGGAAAGGACGATAAGAAGAAAGCTAAGAAGAAGAAACATAGTGCGGATGTGGAAGAGTCCGCCGTAGAAGGAGTTGGTATGTTATTTAAACTAAAGGATCGTTTAATGTCGGATATGTTTCAACAATACAGTAGTGAGGACAGTTTAAATTTGGCGCCACACAATTTCTCCCTTAAGATTGCTTGCACTGAAATTTTACTGTTACTATATTCATACAGAAGCGTCTCAAATTTGCTATAAATGATTTTTTTGTAGATAATCCATGTAAATACAAATAAAAATAATAAGATCTCAAATAACAGCCGAAAACAGCACAATCGGACAATTGATCATTAAACCGTTAACATTGAAATTTGACAGTTATATTTGTATATTAGTCACGTCTCAAAATCGTCAAACGTCAAACACATTGACGTAGCGAGCTTGGAAATGACGTCAAGTTGTTTGCTGTTGATACTTATCTTAAAATCAGTGTTTTCGAGCTGATATTGCGCGGTTAAACAGCTGAAAACTACAACATAACAACTGTTTATCGAAAACTGCACATCACAGCAAACAAGATGACGTTAGTTAGACGTGAATACTTGACAAGACCGACTCCTTTTTTAGTTACATACATCTGGTTTTATAGAGGAGGACTCGATCTGATCTTGATACTGCGCTTTAAACCAGTTAAACGTATTCTTATCTTATGACGTCTTTTTGACGATATTTGGACGGTGCAAAACGACTTCATCGGTATGCTTGTACGATGTGCTCCTTATCTAAATCTCGGTAAACAAGTTGACGTTATTTTGATGTCATTTTTTAGAGTTCAGCTTAATACAGCCTTGTTTGATGTTGTTATAACGTGTTTTTGACGTGGTATTGAAGGTACGTCATTTTTACGATAGTTTAACGTTATTAAAACATTCTTGATAAAATATTATCGCGCAAACGAGAAATAATCACCATAGAAACACCTCAAAATGATGTGAGATTGTTAGCTGTGATCGAATTCCTGAACTAACTTGATTATCTGATCAAACTATAAATATAGCCTTAAATATTTACTGCGCTTTAAACCAATTAAACGTATTCTTATCTTGTGACGTCTTTTTGACCTTGTTTAGACGGTACGAAACGACTTCATCGGTATGCTTGTACGATATATGTTCCTTATCTAAATCTCGGTAAACAAGCTGATGTTATTTTGATATCATTTCTTAGAATTAAGCTTAATAAAGCCTAAATATAACGTGTTTTTGACGGGGTATTAAAGGTACGTCATTTTTACGGTATTTTAACGTTATTAAAACGTTCTTGATAAAATATTATCGCGTAAATAAGAAATAATCACCATAGAAACGCTAAAAAATGACGTGAGAGTGTTTGTTGGGATCGATTCCTCGACTAACTTGATTACTTGATCAAAGATGGGGTGGGAGGGGGTGGCTCGACCTAAAACCTACTTTTTTGTTTAATTTTAGAGGACGATGGGGATGATAAGAGCGGTACCGATACGGTGGCCAGTAATAATACAGGTGAAACGCACGCTGTTGTACAAGACGTGTCTAAAACGCCGTCAGAACCGCGTACAGGTGAAACAACACCGAGTGGAGAAGATTCTTCGCCCGAAGGTGAGTAACATCCGCCAATCGTTTGAAGCAATGCAATGCATGATTTTTTTGTGTGTATAGGTGAAGCGGATAAAAAGAAGACGCCCAAAAAGAAAGGTAAAAAAGATAAGAAGAAAGGGAAGAAGAAGAAAGATAAAGATCAAGGGGAGACCACAGAAACTGAGGAAGAAGAACAAATAATATATGTGCCTGTAAGATTCGTTCGGATCAACCTGTTAAAGCTGTTAGAATGTTAAGATTTTTTTTTTCAGACTATAATCCAGGAGTTGCAACGAGATTTTTTGCTGCATGGTGGTATTGGCAAGATGGAAGATTGCCTGGAAAATAGAGAGAGAAAAATCGTCTGCATATTAAGACGGACAGAAGAAGGGATACCCAGCTTTGAAACGTGGGAGGATACAGTAGCTGAGATGCCGCAATATTTCTTAATTGCCAGTTGTACCGGGAAATTTCTACAATCTTTGTTGGAGACGACAAGAGAGGTAATATAGTCTTATTATTATGTTTCTTAATAAAATTAATTAATCTGTTTCATTTAGGTTCATATCCCAGTAGTTGCCAAACAATTTCGGGAACCTTTAGCTAAGAAGCTGGAAGGGACGGAAAATAATGGCGAAATAGCCAATTCACTATCAGGTGGTGATTTTAAAAGGCCATCCGACTATAGAAGGATGTCCATCGTCCTCCAGCGAAGTAAAGATTCTAAAGGATCTAAAGGGGATCTTCAACAGCAGAGATCCGCTACAGATATTGTTGGGGGAGAAAAAACCGTGTTGAAAGATGATCTACTTGCCGATATGAATACGTTATTGGAAGTTATCTCATGGTAATTATATCATTCCCATTTAATTTTGTTCAGGATTAATTGTGTACATATTTAGGACGATAGAACACGTAGCAGATGATTCGCAACAGCTCATGGTCGATTGCCCGGACATATTCGATAAATCCGACGAGGTCATAATCAAAGACAAGAAGATCATAGAGAGCCTGGAAGATATAATAATGGGATGGGAGAGGCAGATCACCCGAATCATCGAAATCTACCAGGCTAAAGTATTTCGAAGATATCGCCAAAAAATTTCGTCGCGTTAATTTATAATTGCAGACGCCGCAAGGTAACGGACCGATACCCGAGTATGAATATTGGCACGAGAGGAAGCTGGTTTGAGCATCCTAGTGGAGCAATTGAAGAAACCGCGAGCCTTGAGGATCTGCACCATCTTGGAGAAGGCCAAATCGAATATTATCAGCGGATTCGAAGTTTTCAAGGAGGATCTGAAGAAGGTTTACGTGCAAGCTAGAGATAACGTTAAATTTCTGTCCACGGTTCTGAGACACTTTAAGGTACTTACCAACCCCTCTCCCCCACCCTCTTTCCCCCTCCTCCCTCCTCACGATGACAAATAACGTCAACATTTGATGTCTGCAACGATGTTCTGCAGCACTACCAGTGCTGACAGCACATTTTGGCAACGCGCTCTAATTAACAACTCCAGTTACATAGACTTAAATACCACGAGTCATTTAACGACCACTCATGATGACCTTGGAGTCTTACAACTTACTGACGTCATTTAAATTAAGTGCTGAGGAATAAAGTCGTCTATTTATGGCGATAGACTAAAATTAGACCACATTATGACGTGTCTGGCTCGCTTCGGACGTATCTGTGACTACTTTCGGACGTATTTGCGATTAATTTTTAGAAGTATTTCGAATTACGTCTAAATGTTTCGCTTTTCTGATGATATAACAATTTATTTATTATAAACAAGGTGACGTTAATTTGACGTCATTTTTTGGAGCTAAATTAACGATTTAATGCATATTAAGAGTAACTAAACGTGTCTTGGCGAAGATGAAGTACCACTGAGTGTTTTGAGCTCAGTAAAACTTGCTAAATCTGTTCTTTTATCTTATGACGTGTTTTTGACGTGAAGGCATGTCGCTTACGCTTATATTATTATCCAGTTGCAGTTCTTCTCTTCGCCTTTTTGCTAATGAAAACGTTTTATTCACTATAATGTGCAATACTGCAAGACCTTCCTTTACTTACCTACCCCTCTTTTTATAATTCAACCATGACCATGAGAAAATTATATTAAGTTGACCCTGTCTTCTACGACCGATTTTGGAACCTTACCATCAAACAACCCTTTAAGTGACCTTCAAACGACTTCCAATCACTCCTCAAATTATCTTCAAACGGCCTTCAAATTACTTTCAAACGCCCAATGACCTCCTTTTGACCTCGACCTTCAAATGACGTTTATTTGACCTTATCCGTGAACTAACCATCAAAGGATTTTCGAATGACCTTCAAATGACCTTCATTCGACCTTGCCCCATTTGACCTTGTCCTCATTTGACGTTCACCAGGTTGTGAAACCTCCCAAACGACCTTGATCTGACCTTGGGGTCGGTCAAGCTCATTTGGGAGGTTTTTCAACCGGCTGAAACCCCCTACTAATGTCGATAAAAATTGACGACTAAACGATCATAGCGTGCTGTACATTTTAGAACTTACCCTAGGTAACGATCAGATATCATCCTAAATAACCGGATTACGTCATTTTGTCGTAAATTAAACGCCATATGTTATCAAAATCCCAAAGAACGTCAGGAATTGACGTCGGATTTACGTCTGTTTGTGGGGAAAATGTCACATCCTGAAAACATTGGCGGATCACGTCATTTCTACGTCATTGCTTAACATCCATGTTATATCTAAATAATGTCAATTATAATTTGGTCTGGGATGGTTGTTTACTAGCATACAGCGACTAATTTATAAATTATAGCTCGGCATTCTTTTATTATTATAGTTTCCGCTGTTGTATCAGAATTAAGACGTCTCCTAGACGTCAGTAAGTAAACTGTGTGCCTACGAGAACAGTCACTCGACGTGGACATCCTGTATAAGCTGTATTTTGACAGCTAAAACCTGTCAAACTGTCATAATTATGACAATTGGGTGATTTTACATAGGCTTTAGCTGTCAAAATACAGCTTATACAGAGTGTCCACGTCGAGTGACTGTTCTCGTAGGCACACAGTTTACCTACTGACGTCATATTCTGTCAAATTACAAAAGTGATGTGTAATGACTAGAAACTGATGTCAACAATAATTGACACCCCCTAAGGGAGTGAATTCACCTTCTTGTTACAGACTATCGCTTATTGTGAAGATTTCGTCAAAACAAAAGACTGTTTACCCTCTCTAATGGAAGGGTTGCAAATGATTTGGGTCCTGTCGCGTTTCTACTGCACCGACGAGCAAATGGTACCTCTGCTGGAAAGAATCGCTTGGAGTTTGTGCGAGAAAGCGAGGAACGCTTTGGATAACAGCAAATTATTTCGGAAACCGGTGGAGCAGATCACCAGGGAGACGCACGACGCTCGAAAAATGCTGCTGGAGTTTAAGAATTCCTATTTGGAGACGAGGGAAAAGATCGAACAATCTGGTAAATCGCAAAGGTGGGAATTCGACAGGAAGAAGCTGTTCGGCGAAAGCGATTATATCGCTTTAGTTTGTAAAGATCTAGCCACAGTTGCTGAGGTATCAAAAAAAAAAAAAAACGTTCTAATTCGCTGTTCAAAATCAATTGTTTTAGATTATAGATCAGTTCAGTAACATTTTCGGACCAGAATTGAAATCCATCCTGAACGATCCCCAAAGGATAGATTCTGTGGTTAGACGAGTAACTCATCTGGTGAATCCGATTGAGAATGCCGATTTTGATGTCTTCAGAGAAAGCCACAAAGAGAATTGGGAAGCGATCATGGGTTATTTCTACAAGGAAGTGAGAATATTGGAGAAAGAAGCTGTAGTATTTATTGACCAGAGTTTTAAGACGTTAAGGTACCGCACAAATCAATTCACTTCATCCCAAAAAACAAAAATGGAAATAAGACTCCTCTTAAAAGACTGATCAAAAACAACTGTTGTATTTAGGTCGTCGCAGAGTGCTTTAGAGATGCTCTTGAAATTCAAGCACATCAAAACTAGAAAGGTGATCCTAGATCAGCTCATGACCAAGTTCGAGGTGATCATGGACCAGTTCATCAAAGAGATCGGAATGGTCGAACATCTTTTCCTGGTAATAAGCTCAATTGTGTATGTGTGTGGTTTCTGATCTTTAAATTAAAGCGGATTTTGACGATTCTAGTGCAATAAAAGGGAGCCAATTCTGTGTAGGAACCATCCCCCGCACGGGGGCGCTATATTCTGGGTGAGACTCCTGTTTATGAATTTAAAACGGCCGGTATTGAAGTTCCAACAAGTCGAGGAATTGAAAGGTAGCAGTTTGAAGATGGAAGCTTTCGAGAATTACGTTAAGGTGGCCAAAACGCTGAAGAGTTTCGAACAGGCGAAATACGATGCGTGGCTTGCCGAATCTGTACCGATAGTTGAGACGACGATGCAGCTAGATGTGCTTAAGGTCGCCAGTAATATACTTCCTGATGGTAAAATATCATTTTTTTGAAATTTGATCCAATTATGTGATAATAACATTTGTTTTTCTAGCTAGAAGACCTTCTTCGCCAGTAACTGGAGCATCCACGTCAGAATCTGTCGCTTATAGCGACCCACAGCCGGAAGTGCAACGTACCGCGAAAGGTATGTACAGGTTTTGACACGATGATCTTTGTTCAATCTGCAATAACTGCAACTTACGAAGTGATCACTCAGGACGGTTCAAAATCATCACTTCGTACACAAATTCTAATACGAATCCTCCTTTTTATGACGTAGGCTTTAGATTATCCACAGTTGGCAACACTTTAAAATGGCTGGTCGGTAGCAAACCGGCGAACACATTCATGGACAAGCTCAAATCGAAAAAGAGCTTCACTTGGCACGATATCATGGGCAACAACATCATGTCCGAATTATCGATCCATTTCTCCTTAAATTTCAACACCGATATCTTCCATTGCATCGCCGGAGCTGAATTAATGGAGAATTTAGGATATGATTTACCAGAATCGATGACTAACGCTGCGATTCAAAGATTTCGCCTGAAAGCCGACGTGGAAGCCGTGGAAACGATGATCGAAAGATACAATGATATAGTTCAAAGTTTAAGACCAGCTCAGGTTAGTTGTAATACTACTAATTAATGATGATAAATCTTTTATTTTGCAGTTAACATTCTTGCGCGATTTAATCCGCGAAATCGAGATCTATATTCAACCTGGTTTATCCAGGATTAATTGGACTTCATTGGGAATCAAAGAATACACATTGGATTGCCATAAAAAGATTAAAGTTTTATGGTCGTTGGTCAGACAGATCGAGCATATCGAGAAGGATCTCCATAACCGAATCGAAGCTTTGATCAACTTCAATTTATTCATGTACAAGACTATGGAAGAGGAACCGATACGATTGGATTGCAAGCAATTCTTCAACGAGATGTATAAATACCGGACGGAGAAACTCTGTCAGATGTTGAAGATTTACGAGACGTTAGGGCCGATATTGATGAAACTGGAACAGCTTGCTTTAAATACGAATTCGGGGAAATCTATCCATATGAAGCTGTATTACGATTATTGGGAGCAAAGGATCTATACGGCTTTCATCAAGATGACCTTGATTAACTTGGAGAGGTTCAACGATGATTTCCAATCGACTCGGTTGCTGTTTCAAGTAGACGCTATCATTTCATCATCGGAAATCTTCATGAGACCAACCCCACAGGAAGTGTACAATATAGCGGTGAGAAGCATTAAAGATTTCTTGAGCAAATTGAAGCAATTTCCACGATGGATGAACGAGACTTGTATACAATGCAAACCGGAGAGGATCGGAACCAGCGAGAATTATTTCGTTCATTCGTTTTACGATGATGTAGTGCAGGTCCCGGATATCCACGAAGCTATCAACAAGCTTCAAAAGAACTGTCACAAAAGCATTTTTGAGGTAAACAGGTATTTGCAAACCTGGAAGAAATACAAGAATATCTGGTTTTATGATAAAGAGAGGACGTGCGAGGAGTTTGTATTGAAAGCTCGCTCCTTAGATCAATACGATGAGAAATTTATCCATTACTTGAACATCATCAACGATTTGAAATCAAAACCTGATTATATGGACATCGAATGCATCAGGTTGAATTTGCGCCCACTCATGGACGGGATCATCCAGCATTGCATGGAATGGAAGACCACTCTAGGCAACAAATTAGCCTCCGATATCAGAAATAAGATGATCGAATTCAAAACCGAGTTGGAAGAATTGAGGATGATGGTGAATCAGAACATTAAAGGCCTGGAGAAATTCAAGATGATCATGCAAGCGATTTCCACAATATTAAAAACGAACGTCAGTTCCGAATTGAAATATTTGAATTTCCAAGAGACCTATAGGGTTTTGGCCCAGCACGATATCGCCTACGATCCCGAAGACGAAGCTTTAGCCTACCAACTCGAAGAGGATTGGAAACGAGTTTATACGTCAGCGTTATTCAGGACGGAAACTTTAGAATCGACCAAGGAACGTTTCGCCCAAATTACGCAAGAAGAAATTAAAAAATTCTGCAATATCATAACGACTTTCATTGAGAGATTCGACGCTGGTGGTCCTGGAGCTGTTGGTCAAGATTTAGATAAGGGTTTGAAGCTTATGGAGGAGTACGGGGAGGGAGTTCGAGGACTTAGAAATGAAACGGTTAGATTTGGTCAACGCAGAGATGCTCTTCGACATCCCCTTAGCCGACTATTCCGAATATCTCCGCGCTAAAGACGATTTCCACGCTTTCGAGTTGATCTACAAGATTTATTACGCCCAGCGCAGCGCTAGGGATATCTGGGGTCGCACCTTATGGGTGAATTTGAACCCGCAAGCTCTAGTCGACGGGATCGATACTTTCCTGAAGGACTTCAGAAAATTGCCGCGAATCGTTAGGTCTTACCCGATCGGGCAGGTTTTAGATTTGAAGATGAAGCATTTCAGGAACGCGGTACCTCTTATGGTGTCGCTGAAGAATGAAGCTTTACGCGATAGACATTGGAAACAATTGATGGATAAGACGGGGCAATTCTTCGATATGGCTTTGGATCGGTTCACTTTGGATAACATGTTCTCGATGGAGCTGCATAAATATCAAGATATAGCTGAGGAGATCATCAATACCGCTATTAAAGAATTGAGTATAGAGAAAGGTGTGCAAGACATCGCTGATACCTGGACCAATTTGAATTTCACCGTTCACAAGCATATGAAAGGGACTGAAGAGAGGGGTTTCATCTTAGGAGTCGTCGATGAGATTTTGTTGATTCTGGAAGATAACTCGATGAATCTGCAGAGCATGGCTGGGTCTCAATATGTTGGGCCATTCTTATCGGTGGTGCAGAAATGGGAGAAGAATCTGTCGAATATCGGTGAGGTCATCGATGAGTGGTTCTCCGTCCAAAGGAAATGGTTGTATCTGGAAGGGATTTTCATTGGTGGCGATATAAGGTCGCAATTGCCTGAAGAAGCTAAAAAATTCGACGATATCGATAAGATGTTTAGGAAGATTATGATGGAAACCGCAAAGAAACCGAACGTCTTGGAATGTTGTAATATCACCGGTAGGTTCGCCGAATTCCAGAACTTATCCTTAGGATTGGATCGCTGCCAGAAATCGCTGAATGACTATTTAGACTCGAAGAGGCGCAAATTCCCACGATTCTACTTCATCTCCACCGACGAGCTGCTATCGATCTTGGGAAGTAGCGATCCAGCCGTCGTCCAAGATCACATGATCAAAATGTTCGACAACATAAAGAGTTTGCGTTTAGGCCCGGATAGTCACGACCGCAACACGGCCAGCGCCATGATCTCGGCCGAAAGGGAGATTATGGAGTTTCGCACCGCAGTTTACACCGAAGGCAAGGTCGAAGATTGGATGAACGACGTCCTGAACGAGATGAGGCGATCCAACCGTTTCATAACCAAAAAATCGATTTACGATTACGGTAAAACGCAAAGGCCGAGGACCACGTGGATGATGGATTACCAAGGGATGATCTGCTTGGCCGCCAATCAAGTCTGGTGGACGGCGGAGGTCGAAAACGTTTTCGCCAAAATCAAGAAGGGGAACAAAAGAGCTATGAAGGAGTACCTCAATCAATTGAATAAGCAATTGGATGATATCGTCATAACGGTGAGAGCGGAGCTCTCCTCCAATGATAGGTCGAAATTTAAAACGATTGCTACCATAGAAGTCCATTCGAGAGATATCGTCGAGAACTTCGTTCGCGATAGCGTGACTGACGTGCAGGAATTCGATTGGGAAAGCCAACTTCGTTTTTATTGGGTCAATAATTTAGATAATCTATGGGTGACTCAATGCACCGGTAGTTTCGAATACGGTTACGAGTACATGGGCCTAAACGGGCGCCTCGTCATAACCCCCTTAACCGATAGAATTTATTTAACAATCACTCAAGCTTTGATAATGCATATGGGCGGTGCTCCAGCCGGTCCAGCCGGCACCGGAAAGACGGAAACCACAAAAGATTTAGCTAAAGCCTTAGGATTGCTATGCATCGTCACCAATTGCGGTGAAGGCATGGATTACAAAGCGATAGGCACCAATCTAGCCGGATTATGTCAATGCGGTGCTTGGGGATGCTTCGACGAGTTTAACCGAATCGATATCTCGGTATTATCCGTAATCTCCACGCAGTTGCAAACGATTAGAAGCGCTTTAGTGTTGAAATTGAAGAAGTTCATTTTCGAAGGTGTCGAAATCAATTTAGACCCGAAAGTCGGCATCTTCATCACGATGAACCCCGGATACGCCGGTCGAACCGAACTCCCAGAATCAGTCAAGGCGTTATTCAGGCCCGTAGTGTGCATCCTACCGGATCTCGAGATGATCTGCTTGATTTCCTTGTTCTCCGATGGATTCTTACAAGCTAAAGTCTTAGCTAAGAAGATGACGGTCCTATACAAGCTAGCGCGTGAACAATTATCCAAGCAGTACCATTACGATTGGGGATTGAGAGCCCTCAATGCGGTTCTAAGAATGGCGGGGGTGCTGAAGAGGGCTTCGCCTGATATATCCGAAACGTTGGTGTTGATGAGGGCGCTCCGCGATATGAATTACCCGAAATTCGTCTTCGAAGACGTCCCGCTATTTCTGGGATTGATCCGGGATCTGTTTCCGGGAATGGATTGCCCCAGAGTCGGTTATCCGGATTTTAACGAGGCCGTCGAGAAGGCCTTCGCTGATCATAAGTACGTGGTGCTTCCGGAGCAAATCGATAAGGTATGTAACCAACTTTAAATTAAAAAAAAATTAAATTGGGATTTGACAGGTGGTGCAATTGTACGAGACGATGATGACCAGGCATTCGACGATGGTAGTCGGACCGACTGGAGGTGGTAAAACCGTTGTTATCCATACTTTAGCGCGAGCCCAAACGTTACTAGCCTTACCGACTAATATCAAGACGTTGAATCCTAAAGCCTGCTCGGTTATTGAGTTGTACGGGGTGCTAGATCCTCTAACTAGAGATTGGACCGACGGCTTGCTCTCGAACATCTTCAGGGATATCAATAAACCAACGGAAAAGCTCGAGAGGAGGTACATTTTATTCGATGGGGACGTCGATGCTTTATGGATCGAAAATATGAATTCTGTCATGGATGATAATAAATTGCTCACGCTAGCGAACGGGGAGCGGATACGTTTAAACCATCCAGTTTGCGCGTTGTTATTCGAGGTTGGGGACCTTCAATACGCTTCCCCGGCTACCGTCTCTAGAGCGGGCATGGTGTACGTCGACCCGAAGAATTTAGGTTATCAACCGTATTGGGATCGGTGGATCAAGACCAGGAAGCATCCGCCGGAAAGGGACTGTTTCCAAAAGGTCTACGACCAATACATCCCGGACGCTCTAGCTTACATAATTTTGGGACAATTAGGTATGCAACAGGTGGCGCCTTTGAAGACGATCATTCCACAAACCGGTCTGAATATGGTGACGCAGCTATGTATAATGTTGGACTCGATATATCCGCAAGCGGAAGACGAAATTAGAAATCCCGAAGATCCCGTCGATGAGAATTTATTGGAGAGCATATTCTTGCAATGCGTGTACAATTCGTTAGGTGCTTCTTTAATAGCGAGCGCTAGAGAAGATTTTGATACGTACATGAAGAAGCAATGTCCGTTCATGAATGATGACGATGATAAGGAGCATATGGCTAAAGTTGGGAAGATGCCCAACAAATACCCGACGCTTTACGACTATTTCTTGGATATCAAAGAGTATTGTTGGGTAGCGTGGGATTGGTTGATTCCCGACTACATCCACGATAGGGAGAAACGATATTCAGAAATTTTAGTGCCCACAATCGACACTGTCAGGACCACCTTCATTTTGAAATTAATGAATGCCATACACCAACCTGTCATATTAGTCGGGGAGACTGGCACCTCCAAAACCGCCATAATCCAAGATTTCCTCCGCTCACTAGATCAAGAGATCTTCATCATCTTAAACATTAATTTCTCGTCACGTACCTCATCAATGGACGTGCAAAGGAATCTAGAATCTTCGGTCGAGAAAAGATCGAAAAACATCTACGGCCCGCCGATGGGAAAGAAACTAATTTGCTTCATCGATGACATGAATATGCCTCAAGTCGACGAATATGGCACCCAACAGCCGATCGCCCTGTTAAAGTTGTTATTCGAACAGCAGGGCTTCTACGATCGCGGTAAGGATTTAAATTGGAAGAAGCTGCGGGATATCAGCTATTTCGCGGCGATGGGCGTCGCAGGGGGTGGCAGGAACGACGTCGATCCGAGATTCATGTCCAAGTTTACCATCTTCAACTTGGCCTTCCCCAGGGAGACCACACTCCATCACATCTACACTAGCATACTGGCGGGGCATTTTTCCATTTTCGGCGAAGAGGTGCGCATCGCCGATATACTCATCACCATGACCTTGAACCTGTATAAGATTTTAATCGTGGAGCTTCCCCCACCCCTAATAAATTCCATTACATCTTCAATATGAGGGATTTGTCCAGGATTTGCGCCGGACTCTGCTGCACCGTTCCTAAATTCTACGAGGCCAAACATCAGGTTGTTAGATTGTGGAGGAACGAGTTCACTAGGGTCGTATGCGATAGGCTGATTTCCGCTGAAGATAATGAATTGATGAGGAATCATATAATCGACGAGATCAGCGCCCATTTCCCGTCAGCTGGTTACGTGCCGCCTGCGGAGGTTAAAGAGATGTCTAGTATCTCAGGTAAGTTAGCCAGTAAGAGCTCCAGCTTTAACGCTATAGGTTTTTTCCGAATCCTACAGGTGAGATGGCCACATCTAACAAATCTCTCACCAGGACGAGACCTGAGAAACCCGAACCTGAGACGCCCGTCGGGGAAGATGGCGCTCCGGATGTACTAGAATACGCTATGAGAGAACCGATACTTTTCGGTGATTATCGCAATGCTGTTAACGAAGAGGAACCTAGATTTTACGAAGACCTCCTCGACTACGAAGCCATCTATTTCCTATTCCAAGAAATCATGGACGAATATAACGAGAGGAAGGAGAAAATGAGTTTGGTCCTCTTTAACGACGCCCTGGAGCATCTAACAAGAATCCACAGAGCCATCCGTTTGCAAAAAGGTCACGTTTTACTAGTCGGCGTTGGTGGGAGCGGAAAAGCTTGCATAACGCGGTTAGCAGCGTTCACGGCCGGTTGCGAAATCTTCGAAATCCAACTCAGCAGGGGCTACAACGAGAACAGCTTCAAGGATGACTTGAAAAAGTTGTTTTACCAATTGGGTATCGATAGGAAGCCGACGGTCTTTCTATTTACCGCGGCTCAAGTCGCCGAAGAAGGTTTCCTGGAGTTCATCAATAACATACTTATGATCGGAATGATTCCATCGCTGTTCACCGAAGAAGACAAGGATCAGGTTATCGGGCAATGCAGGAATCACGCTAGAGACGCCGGATTTCCTATAACTAAAGATGGGGTTTGGCAATATTTCGTGACGAAATGCTGCGATAATCTGCACGTAGTGCTATCGATGTCGCCATCTGGTGATATCTTAGCTAAGAGATGCAGGAGTTTCCCCGGTTTGGTCAATAATACGTGTATAGATTGGTTGTTTCCGTGGCCGTTGCAAGCTTTGGAGGCGGTGGCTTCCGTTTTCCTAAAGGAGCATCCGAAACTACCCGAAGTTTACAGAGGACGTGTGGTAAGCACGTTTTATTTATTATATAAAGTGTAGACTAGCTCATTTCTTTGGTTTCCTCGATTTCTTCCTGTCTTGTTTTTATTTAACTGTTTAGTAACGTAGCTAACAGGGCTCCCTAAATTATTACAGGTCAAACACGTCGTTTACGTTCATCAAACCGTTTCCGAATACACCAACGATTTCATGCTGAAGCTACGCCGAAAGAATTACGTCACACCCAAACACTACCTCGATTTCATCCAGACCTACTTGAAGCTGCTCGACGAGAAGAACAACTACATAGACGCCCAATGCGATCGCCTGATGGGCGGTTTGACCAAGATCGAAGAGGCAAGCGCCGAATTGGAACAGTTAAACGCCAAATTAGCCGTACAAAAGGTGATAGTCACCGAGGCCACCGAAGCTTGCGAGACCATGTTGAAGGAGATCGAGGAAGGCACCAGCGAAGCCACCAGCAAGAAAGAAGCGGCTTCCGAACGAAGCATGGAAATCGAGGAGAAAAAGAAGGTGATCACCGTCGAGCAAGGTGAAGCGGAAGAAGCTTTAGCTCAAGCTATGCCCGCTCTAGAAATGGCGAGATTAGCTCTGAGCGATCTGGATAAAGCGGACATTACTGAAATCCGTTCTTTCGCGACCCCTCCCGAAGCTGTCCAGATCGTTTGCGAATGCGTGGTGATCATCAGGGGTATCAAAGAGGTATCGTGGAAGAGCGCTAAAGGCATGATGTCCGATCCGTATTTCCTGAAGAGTTTACAAGAGTTGAATTGCGATGCTATCACGCAAGCGCAGATTAGATCCGTCAAAGCCCACCTGAAGAAATCCAATAAATTAGACGATATGGCTTCCATAAGTAAAGCTGGTTACGGTTTGCTCAAGTTCGTACAAGCTGTTCTAGGTTATTGCGCGGTATACCGCGAGGTCAAGCCTAAAAAGGATCGGGTTGAAGCCTTGCAGAGGGAATATGATACAGCGATTAAGAGTTTGCAAAAGCTTAACACGGAAATATCGAAATTGGAGGAGGATCTGAGGAAATTGAACGAGAAATATGAGATAGCGATGAGACGAAGGCAGGAGCTTCAAGAGGAGACGGACATCATGATGAGGCGGTTAATAGCGGCAGATAAATTGATCAGCGGTTTGAGTTCCGAACGTGATCGGTGGACGCAAGATTTGAAAAATTTGCATCTCGAAAAGGAACGATTGGTCGGCAATTGCTTGCTGTGTTCGGAATTCTTAAGCTACACGGGTCCCTTCAGCTACGAATATCGTAAAACGATGATCTACGGTGATTGGCAAAACGATATCATCGAAAGGAAGATACCTTTAACGCAACCTTTCAAGTTAGAGAACAGTTTGACTAACGACGTCGAGATCAGCCAGTGGACTTCGGAAAGTCTACCGCCTGATGAGTTATCCGTTCAGAACGGGATCTTGACGGCGAGGGCGTCGCGCTTCCCAATCTGCATAGATCCTCAACAGCAAGCTTTGACTTGGATCAAGAAACGCGAGGAAAAGAATAATATGAAGGTCTTAAGCTTCAACGATTCTGATTTCATTAAACACGTCGATATGGCTATTAAATATGGGACGCCGATTTTATTCCAGGACATCGACGATTACATCGATCCTGTTATCGACAACGTTTTGGAGAAAAAGATCAAAGTTGTCACCGGAAGGTCTTTCGTCATCTTGGGGGATAAAGAAGTGGATTGGGATCCGAATTTTCGCATGTATTTAACGACTAAACTTCCCAATCCTTTCTTCAATCCAGCAGTTTACGCTAGAGGATTGGTGATCAATTATATGGTGACAATGTCTGGGTTAGAAGATCAGCTGTTGAGTGTTGTTGTTAGGAATGAAAGGTCAGATCTTGAAGAGCAACGCGAGAACTTGATCGCCGAAACTAGCGAGAATAAGAACCTGTTACAGCAGCTCGAAGATTCCCTCCTTAGGGAATTGTCAACCTCAACAGGAAACATGTTGGACAACGTTGAATTGATCGATACCCTCGATAACACCAAAAGCAAGGCCAGCGAAGTCAGCTTAAAATTGATGCTGGCTCAGCATACGGCAACCGAAATCGATAAGTTAAGAGACGGTTATAGATCGGTGGCGAAACGAGGTGCAATTTTATTCTTCGTTCTCTCCGATATGGCCGGCGTCAACTCGATGTACCAGTACTCCTTATCGTCATACTTGGAAGTCTTCAGTTACTCCTTAAGGAAAGCTCTCCCTCACACGATTCTAGCGAGGAGATTGAAAAATATTATCGATACTCTAACGCAGAACGTCTACAACTACGGTTGCACTGGTATCTTCGAGAAACACAAGCTGCTGTATTCGTTCCAGATGACGACCAAATTAGAACAGTACGAGGGGAATATCTCCCAGCTCGAGTTGGAGTTCTTCATCAAGGGGAACGTGTCCCTGGAGAAATCGACCAGACCTTGCCCGGCGAAATGGATATCGGTTCAAGGTTGGAACGACATCCTGAAGTTGACGTCGGATTTTGGCGAATTGTTCGAGCTGTTGCCGTACGAAATCGAAAAGAATTTGGATATCTGGCAAGAATGGTAAGTCTACAAATCGGTCGAAGAAATCGTCCTCATTTTTTTACATTGTAGAACGGTTCTTGATCTGTCATGTGTACTGTCACGTTGACAGTAACCTCCAAATTTTAAAAAGCGCTTCACGATGTCTCAGTTTAGTTAAACGTCAAAATTTTTTACAGCACTATGCTACGTTTGACATCTTTTTTCTCGAATTTAGGTACGACTTAGACGCTCCAGAAGCCGTAGACTTCCCATGCAACTACAAAGAAAAACTAACACCGTTTCAAGTCCTAATGCTCGTGAGATGCTTCAGAATCGATCGCGTCTTCAGAGCGGTAGGCGATTACATCACGGTAGTGATGGGCGAAGAATATATCATGCCACCTGTCGTCAGTTTCGACAACATCTTCGACCAAAGCACGCCGATGACGCCGGTGGTCTTCATCCTGAGTCCCGGTTCGGACCCAACGGCTGAACTGATGAAATTAGCTGACCGATTCGGAGGGGTGTCGAGAATTTAAAATATCTATCGCTGGGACAAGGTCAAGAAGCTGCTGCCGTTAGTTTGTTGGAGAATGCCATCGGTAGAGGGCAATGGTTGATGTTACAGAACTGCCATCTCCTTTTAAGTTTCATCAGAGTTTTGGAGAAGCATCTGGAGCGAATCAGCAAACCTCATCCTGATTTTAGACTGTGGTTGACGACTGATCCGACGCCGGCCTTTCCCATCGGAATCTTGCAGAGATCTTTGAAGGTTGTGACCGAACCTCCTAACGGACTTAAATTAAATCTGCGCAACACTTACTTCAAGATGAGGCCGCAGACTTTAGACTCTTGCACTCATTCGGCTTACAAATCTCTCATTTACGTCCTGGCCTTCTTCCACGCCGTCGTACAGGAACGCAGGAGATATGATAAGATCGGTTGGAATATCTGCTACGATTTCAACGAATCAGATTTTAACGTGTGCGTTCAGATTCTGGATACTTATCTGATGAAAGCAGTCGAAGCTAAAGACACTAGGATACCGTGGAATAGCCTGAAATATCTGATCGGGGAGGTGATGTATGGCGGGAGAGTTATCGACGATTTCGATAGGAGGATCGTTAAGGTCTACATGGATGAGTACATGGGTGACTTCCTTTTCGATCATTTCCAACCTTTCCATTTCTATCACGATGAAACCGTTGATTATGTAATTCCACCCGATGGTACTAAAGATGATTATATCGGTGAGGATGATGTTTCGATGCTATTATATCTTATGAACCATGTAATTTTTCAGCTGCCATCGACGAATTACCACTAGCCAACAGTCCTGAAGTGTTCGGGCTACATCCCAACGCTGAAATCGGTTATTATACGCAAGCAACTAAAGAAATGTGGATGTTACTCATCGAATTACAACCACAAACAGGTTCTCTTTTTTGTTTAGTACTCTTTTATTCATCCACCATGACTCATTATGTCACATTTGACAGTTCTGGGTAAAATGTCATATTTTGACATTTCACATAACTCAAGATTTAAAAACATTAATACTAGACGAAAAATACTCGTGCGTCAGACATGCAGAAACGCTTTAATAACTCTCAGCTTCGCTAGGACTCCTAAAACGTGCTTTAAATTGAATCTTTTCCTCAAATATAGGTGCCAGCGGTGAGGGCATCAGCAGAGAAGAATTTATCTTAAACGTTTCGAACGATATCCTCGAAAAGCTCCCCGACGAATATGAAATTTGGAAAGTTCGTCGCGATTTTCAACTAACAATGACACCCACGATAATCGTTCTACTCCAAGAACTCGAAAGATTTAATAAGTTAATCCATACGATGACTAGGACTTTAAAACAGCTGAAGAGAGCTCTAGCTGGGGAGATCGGTATGGACGCTACATTAGACAACGTCGCATATTCTTTGTTTAACGGCCAATTACCAGCTGCCTGGAGGAAATTGACTCCTGCTACTTGTAAAAATCTAGGAGGTTGGATGGTGTTCTTCTTGAAGAGGCAAGAGCAATATTTTAATTGGGTAATTTATACTTCTTCAATCTTTTAATCGTAATATAAAAAAATTTTTTCATCATCATCATCATGAAGACCATCCAAGGTGATCCTATGGTCTTGTGGTTGTCAGGGTTGCATATTCCAGAAACCTATTTAGCTGCTTTGGTGCAAATCGCTTGCAGAAAGAATAATTGGCCGTTGGACAGATCAACTTTATACACGAAAGTTACCAAATTCAGGGATCCTTTAGATATTGAGGAGAGACCTGAACAGGTAACGCGATGATTGGTTTCTTTGTGTTTCCAACATCTTAAAGAGATATTTTAAATTTTGCAGGGTACCTGTTTAGTTCACGGTTTATACCTCGAAGGTGCTAGATGGGACGTTGAAAGTGATTGCTTGAAGAGATCCAGGCCTAAAATTTTGGTGGAGGAATTACCTGTTATGAGCGTGATACCGATTGAAGCTCACAGATTGAAATTGCAAAATACCCTAAGAACTCCCGTGTACACTACGTCGCTGAGAAGGAACGCTATGGGTGTGGGTTTAGTTTTCGAGGCCGATCTAGGCACTAACGAGCATTTAAGTCATTGGGTGTTGCAAGGTGTTTGTTTAGTGTTAAATACCGATGACTAGGAATAGGATGTTTAATATTGTACATATTATGTTTTATTACAATAAAATATTTTCTGTAAAAAATCATCTTTGTTTTTGTATCGTAAGGATTGGTAGCACTCACAGTTTAAATTTTGACCAATCAGTCAAAGTGTCTGTCCTGGTTCTGTCATATGGATTAATCATCAATCATCTGTCACGTTGACAGACACGTCAAACGTCAAAATAATTTTACAAATTTTTTGTCCAAGATTTTACGTAGGATAGATATATTCAAGTTTATTTTAAGACTCTAAATTCATTTTAAACTATCTAATCTATGGATATTGTGTAGGTCACAAGTGTAGGTGTAGTTTATGTCAGTTTGTATAAGAAAGTTTATATTATGGGCTGTTAAGGCTGTATAAACGAAACACCCTATATAAACGAAAGCAATTTTAAGCTATCGTCCCCTTTAAGAATGAAAGCACTTTCATTTTAAAAGTTTTTTTTACCTTTACAGGTATCGAGATAACGACCGACACCGCACTATTGAAACACCCTGTATATCGCTCTCTTTCTCTAGAATAGAACATTATTTATTCTTTCTATTTACTTTTAATTCCCCGTTACATTATAAAATGACATAATTACGGAAAAACGTCTATATTGACTTAATGACATTTTTATAACTTTAACGGTTGACGTCACATTGACGTCACACTAACATTTTAACGACCTAAGGTCGACAAACTCAGTTCAGTTGACCGTCGACAACGGTAGAGGTAACATCTATAGAGGCGGTTGTGTTATTTTACATCGGACGAATTGAATTCTTGTTGGGAATCGTTTCTCGTGAAATTACGAATGGAAGTTATCGAAAGATGGGTTGTTTTCTCCTTTCTCCGTCGATACAAAAAAGAAGGGGTATTAATGGAGATGATGGCGACAGTGTAACAGTAGGAACTACCTAATATGAACGCTAGTTCGAATTCAAATTTTGCTTTGATGCAACGAGGTGTACGTTAGTGCGAGTTGTCCCTCTACAGCTCTTGTGTTCGTCAGATTCTCTCTCTTTGTGTTGACACTCGGATTCTGTCCGGGTGGGTGCTCTAATGGCATAGTTCCGCTGACGCCACATACCCTCGTGAGGGTCTATCAACCGATTAGAGAGGTTTGACGTCCGTGAGAGTCTCAAAAGGGACAGTCTCAAGCTAATTTATATCCCGTTTGGATTAATTAATGGCTGTAGAATGCCAAAAAAAGCGTTCATATTAGAACTGTTCTTATTGTTGATGGTTTGGTAGGTCGGTTCATATCGAAGGTTTGGGTATTGCGTTGAATGTTGGTCCAAGTCTTGAGATAAGTGTTAAGCTACTTAAGGAGATATTTGTCTTACTTTTGATCGTTTGGGTATTGCGTTGAATGCTGGTCCACGTCTTGTGATAAGTGTTAAGCTACTTAACGAGATCTCTGTCTTACTGTTGATGGTTTGGTAGATCAGTTAATATCAAAGGTTTGGGTGTTGCGTTGAATGTTGGTCCACGTCTTGACATAAGTGTTAAGCTACTTAAGGAGAACTTTGTCTTATTGTTGATGGTTTGCTAAGTCGTGTCGTGTTGACTACTGGTCGAAATGGTATGTTTGCTCTAATCTACATAGAGGTGGTTTGGATTATTTTGGTATGAATCTTTTTTTGTATTGTAAACGAGCAGATATTTTGGTCGCATACTGTGATTTGTCCGTGATGACAGCTACGTTTGTTTCGTCTGCATTCTTGCTGTTGATGCTTCGATAGATGGTTCTCTACAGAAGATTCGATCTTGCGACAAATTGTCAACATCCTACGCAAATGCATCTTAATTTTTAAATTATTTTCTTAGATATAATAGTAAAATCTATCGATTTTAACTTTATTGCAATGAAGTTAGCTAACGCTAAATTTCATTTTCAATAACATAATTCTCCAGACAAATCGATAGATTCTATTCGGTTTTTTTTTCCAATTTAAGAATAGGATCTACCTGATATGAACGTTAGTTCAAACTCAAATTTTCTTTCGATGCAACGAGGTATACTTTAGTGCGAGTTGTACCTCTACACTTCTTGTATTCGTCAGATTCTCTCTTTTTGTGTTGACACTCGGATTCTGTCCGGGTGGGTGCTCTAATGGCATAGTTCCGCTGACGCCACATACCCTCGTGAGGGTCTATCAACCGATTAGAGAGGTTTGACGTCTATGAGAATGTCAAGAGATCAGTCAATCTAATTTAATCGTTTGGATTAATTTATATCATTTTCAAGGGATTTTTGGATTATTAATTAATAACCTTTATAGAATCTATCAAAAAATTTATGTGCAAATTAGTTTCATCATTTGCCAATTAGTCAGTGTTTCCAAGTGAACATTTTAGGTGTCCGTAAATGTTTTGACGGTCAAAATGTAAGCAATATTTTCTGTGCTTAAAGTGTTTACAAATTGTTTATTCATCTTGCTATATAGTGGCACGTCTGATTTTTGTTGAGTTTGTTTAACTAATTTTAATTAAATAAACAAAAGGAACATTGTGTTTTTTAAGAAACAAAAATTTATGCTGAAAGTAACTAGTAGGACGCTAATTTTTCCGATAAAGATAATAACAAAATTTGACCGTAGCTGTCAGCTTCAAGCATTTATGGACACCCGATATAATAGGTATGGAAATACGTACACATGACAGATGTTTTGACATATGGTTAATATATCATAGAGTGTCTCCAAATATGAATAATGAAATATTTCCACGGTTTTAGACTACTGACGTTTAGCGCGTTTTTTTTCGTTTGAAATTGTGAAAAATTTTAATCGAACAGTTTTGTGAAACGACAGAACGTAGAAATAAAATTTACGGATATATAACGCATGTCAATAGATTACTAAAATAAAGACAACAAAAATAATCGATTGGCCTATCAGTCACTCACCTATGAAAAATGTCTTTTTTTTTTAATTAACATTTAAAAGTTCTAATCTCTATAATATATTTGCGTAGGTAATCAATTAGCATCATTTGTCAAATTGACAATGAACATTTTTCATTGATTGTCAACTTCAGGTTAGTATGATACAACAAGGTACTATCACAATATGTAAAAAGAGGGTCCAGTTTTTTCTTCGAGAATTCAAAAATTTATTGGGGCGTGTTAAAAGTAATTCATAGCAAACAGTCAAAAAGCAAATGGAGAGAACTCTGTTACTTTAATGAATTTGATTTATTATTGTCAAAATTGACAACCTTACAGTAGATTACCATAAGTTTTAAAATCTTTCAATTCTTGAAGTATTTCCACTACCAGCAAATGAATTAAATACCAATTTATTCCACAACATATAAAATTATGTTTTAATTAATGTTTAATACTATTCTATTATTAAATATACAAATGGTAATAGTATTATTTCAAGGAACGATTATCAGAGAATATTTTTGGAAGCATTATGCTGTTTAAGCTTTGAAATTAGCATATCTCGCTTACTGCATTTAGTTAATGCTAGAATAAACAATTTATTATTGATCTTATAAATATTATCTCATCTTGATAACACGCGATTTAGGACGTTTCGCATTCATTTTCTCTCTCGCTTTGATCGTTACTATCCGATTGGATAAAATTAGAATGTGTTAGATTTGAAATCGAAACGTCAAAGTCGTCACGTCGCATCGTCAACATCAGATTAAATCAGATTTAAAAGATTAAACCGGTCTTATCGCGCCGCGCTAAAATACTATACAGTATGGAATAATTCGGTCACGACTACAATCAAACTAATTCCTCTATTTAGTTCGAATGTGACGCCGGATATTTATCAGCTGGTTTCGGTATTCCATCAATCCGTTACAAACTCGCGATAACACGTTATACGAATCAACGTACAACGTAAAAATTTCGTGTTGTAGTAGGTACCTACGGGCGTTTAGAGTTAGTATGTGGCATATAAATATAGACCGGCTTGCGTAGCTCGGCGTGAGAGAGCGAGGCAGCGTCCGTCCGTCCAGTCGGTAGAGAGCAGGTTCGTGCGTTGGGCGCCTGTTTCAGGCGCAAAAGTTCGTGTTCCTTTCGATCCCGTTGAAGAGAACGACCGCCCACAATGGATCCCGAGGCCTTCCTGGATATCGCCAATCAGGTGGTGAAACTGAAGATGTTTCCCTACTTCGATATAGCGCATTGCGTACTGTGCGCGTTATCGGTACGTGAGGATCTCGGCAGCGGTAAGTTCATCCATCAGTTGAAGACTACACGGCGGTCTAATGTCGTCTCGACGCGATGCTTGGAGACGTTTCGCGCCGGCGTCTTTGATGCTCGAGTTATCTCGATTTTAAAACGGTGAAATATTTTAAGAGTTTCTGTTGTCGGTTGACAAATTAATACTGCTGACGCGATAATAATAGGGTAACGATGCCGTGGTATTGTTTTCTAGAACAGGGTTTATATAATTATAAATATAGTTTCTATTTTTAACCGAGAGATAGCTAATAATAAATAATATGATAGAGCGTTTCTTTTATTAGTTAATGCTGATATTTGCTCGCTACCACGTTTGCAACTCTACGAAAGAAAATAATTTGAGCGTTGGAGAATTACACAGAACAAATTTTACTTTTTCTATTTTTCTTTGTGAATTATATACAAACTTATTTTGTTTTATATTCCTAATAATTATTATAAAAACAATACAATACTAACACTAACTAAGTATATGCTATTCTGGGACGTATTTAGAAAGTCTTTCTTTTCACTCTTCTTTTCTATTGGGATGAAGAACATTCCGAAATTAAAGTCCAACAGTAGTCAGCAAGCATCTCGCTAATCCACTTGCCCTAATAGCGTTCTTCAATAGTGGAAATATCCTGATGAAATGTTTCCCCATCACCTCCATCACTAACATCCCCAAGATTCGGGGGAAAGACGTTCAGGTGCGAATGTAAGAAATGTATTTTAAGACTCGTATTACAGCCTAATGCATGGTAACTTCTAAAAAGTTCACTAACAATTTCCTCGTCATCTTCAGATTTTTTATTTCCTAAGAAATTCTTTGTCACACTTTTAAATGCATCCCAAGCAGTCCGTTCTAAATCGCGCTAGAGTACGTCAAATTCTCGATCCTGTTGTAACGGATTAATTTGGGGTCCTATAAAAATCCCCTCTTTAAGTTTTGCCTCAGATACAGGGTGAGGCATTAGTGCGAGGAAGTCCAATTACTCCTGTATTATAACAGAAATGAGAAAATGTTATTAAGATAAAAGTTGAAGCACATGGGGGGCTATAACCTAAAAATATTTTCTACTATACAGGGTGTCAAATAAAGACAGGGTAAACTAAACTTACTTTATTTTAAATGGAACACCCTGTATATTTTTACTCTTTACGATTCTCCTAGATCTTACCTTTATTATAATATAGGGTTTTGCTATGTTATTCAGTTTACTTTAGAAGATATGGGAAGTTTTGCATTAATTTAATAACAAAATTGGCGCCTCCTACCGTACTACGGCTTCCACATAAAATAATTCATTTGCGCTAGAAACATTTCTAATATGATCTCCTTTCGTTAGAAATTATTTATTTGTCGGCGTATTCAATATTTATATACAAGGCGAGTCATAACTCGGAATGTTTATTTTCTCACCTATTTCAAATGGAACACCCTGTATTTTATTGTTGGAGTAAACTCCTCTATTCACGAACTTTATTATTTATTAAGCTAAGAAATAATAAAGCACCTAGTCTAGCCTAGGTCGCAGTTTGTTTACAATGGAAATAGTAGCAAAACAATTAGTAGTTAAAATTCTTAAGTATTATTAGAGACAGAATTGAATGAGAATATTGATATTGATGCTAATTAACGAGCTTGAAGTTTTGATAACAGAATAATTTTATTGCTGTTTACAAGTATAGATTGATATGGTTTTTGTGTTGGAATGAAGTAATAAGAATCTTTTGCTCGCAAGAAGACTTTATCATCGGCAATTCTCTAGTAGACGACAACCAAGAACAGAATCTTTTGAATTTTTTTTGCAACGGTTTTGTCGGACTGAAACTATGAATTATGAAAAATCTAAATGAACCAATACCGTTTAAACAGAAGAATAAATGCATCTATATTATGCGCAACGGCACCAAGAGCTGACTGATGACGATAGAGATACCATAAAAATAAATACACAAAAATAAATAATTCTGTAATTAATCGATGGTTTTAGCCGTTACATTGTGGTACATTTTGTAATATAAAATAAATAATACTTTACTTTGTTAAACCACTTTATTTAATATTGTTTACTGCAGTTTCAGCCTTCTTGGATCATTCTCAAAACTAGTTAGCTAACTTTAGTTGACCCAAGATGGTTGAAACTGCAGTAAAAAATTTTAAATAAGGTGGTTTAACAAAATAAAGTACTAGTATACTTTACTTTTTTGTTTTTTTCAAGTTTCATAATTAAATGTTATTTTATTAACACTTTGTGTTTACTATTTTATGTCATTTTTCTCATTCAAGCACCTTGTAATTCTAAAATTAATTTCACATAGGTCAATCATAGTCATACAGATCAATCATATCTAATACTGTTTTTTTTTTCACTCAACTTTGCGTCAGATAATGATAATTTTAGCGATTTAGGTATAGAATTGTATTTTCCCAGCTAAGCAGCAGTTTTCGTCTAATATTTCTATTCAACTAATCAAAATCAAACCCGTTTTTACTCAAAATCGTGTTTTCGACTTATAGAAACGAACTTACTACTATTTTGACATAAGCTTTCCGCTAAGAAGGGTCCAGACCTGTCAAAGAACAAATCCCTGGTATACTGACACAATTCGTCAGGAATCAGAATATGTACGGAACTACTACCACTGGTGTAGAGTAGCGAATAGTCAGGCATCTTGGGAACATTATCGGAGTATTAGTAAATCATTAAAAGAGAATATAATACTAGCTAAGACAGAATATAATAGTAATAAAATAAATTCTGCCGCTAATAAATCCAAAGCTACATGGGGTATTATAAAGCGTGAGATTGGATCACAAAGTGGAGTCACTAGTGAACTTAACCTAAAGCGTGATGGTGTGGAAACAAGCGATCCATTTATCTTGGCTTCAATGTTTGGCGAATTTTTCGGGTCCGGTTCACCAGACCCCACTGTTGGAGTTTGTGAGCGTCATACTTCCATCATAAACTCAAATACTCTATTTCTTACTCCTGCCACAGAAAATGAGATTTTTAACGTGATATGTGAAATGTCACCCAAATTTTCTGCAGGTCTCGATCAAATACCGGCATTTATCGTTAAAATTTCTGCTAAATTTGTGACTCCAGCTTTAACATCCCTAGTTAATTTGATGTTCACAGAGGGTATCTTTCCGCAAAAGCTAAAACAAGCAAAAGTAGTACCAATACACAAAAAAGGTTCAAAATCAGAAATTAAGAATTATCGTCCCGTATCTGTATTACCAGCCTTTTCGAAAATATTTGAAAAAATACTGTATAGCAGACTTGTTAGTTTTTTTAAAAACCATGACATTTTCAGTAAAACACAATACGGTTTTTTGCCTGACGGTTCGTGCGAGGTAGCACTACATAATGCATTAACGAAAGTACTACAAAACGTCGATCGTGGTCAGCATGTAATGGCGATTTTCTTTGATTTGTCACGCGCTTTCGAGGAGGTCACTCATTCAATCTTGTTGCGAAAGCTATACAATTGCGGTATACGGGGAGTTGCCCTGGATTTGATCGTTTCTTATCTATCGGAGCGTGATCAAAGTGTCTGCATAAATATGGAAGGCGCAGCAAATGTATTTTCTAATTCGTCGCGACTGCTAAGAGGGGTTCCCCAGGGATCGACGATCGGTCCCTTGCTATTTTTGGTCTACGTCAACGATTTAGTTAATTATATCACCAAGGGTCGACTTTACCAATTTGCAGATGATATCACGGTAATTATATCGTGTAAAAATTCAGCGGAATTATCTCATTTATCAACAGATGTTATCAATAATATGAAAAGTTGGTGTAAGGCTAATGCTATGCGTCTAAATCCTGAAAAAACCAAGATTCTTCAATTTTCCTTAGCCAAACCGAAATGATCAACGCTTGTAAGGTGTAACAGCAGAACGATTAGTCTAAATTCCCAGGTCAAATTTTTGGGGGTTTGGTTTCAGTCTTCGCTTGAATGGGAATACCATGTAAATTATACGATAAAAAAGTTAAACTCGACGTATTACGCTGTCTATAAACTACGAGAATGTGTCACTTTGGATGCCTTGCGAAACTACTATATGGCGTGTGTTGAATCAGTTATAACGTATGGTATTACGCTCTGGGGAATGTCATCATTCGCGAGGACTATCTTCGTATTACAGAAGCGTATATTGAGATGTATGTTACGGCTTGATATGCGAGAACCATGTAAAAATCATTTTATAAGACAGAGGATTCTTACTCTACCCTCATTATACATTTACCGTCTAATGATACTGTATATAAAAAACAAAGATAGTTATGTTTGTAATGGCCAACTTAACAAGATCAGTACCCGAAATGCAAATTCACTATCGATACCTGAGCATAGTACAACACGTTTCGAAAAAGGACCGGAGTATATGACTATTCTAATTTATAACGCGTTACCACACCATTTGAAGGTCATCGGCAGTACAGTTTTCAAAACTAAGCTAAAAGAATACCTTATAGAGAAGTCATTCTATAGTGTACGTGAATTTCTAAATTCTGGCTGATGTTTGTAGAAATGTATGTGCCAGTTTTGTATTATTTAATCTGTGACAATTACCAATGTCTTTAGACCTACGGTAAATAAATTATTATTATTATTATTATTATTATTATTATTATTATTATTATAAAATAATTCCAAAACTACCGCATTTAGCTGTAGGGAATGTTCACTAAATAATAAAGTTCGTGAAGAGAGGAGTTGACTCCAACAATAAAATACAGGGTGTTCCATTTGAAATAGGTGAGAAAATAAAGATTCCGAGTTATGATTCGCCCTGTATATAAATATTGAATACGCCGATAAATAGATAATTTCTGATGGAAGGAGATCACATTAGAAATGCTTGTAGCGCAATAGAATTATTTTATGTTGAAGCCGTAGTACGGTAGGAGGCGCCAATTTTGTTATTAAATTAATGCAAAACTTCCCATATCTTCTAAAGTAAACTGAATAACATAGCAAAACCCTATATTATAATAAAGGTAAGACCTAGGAGAATCGTAAACAGTAAAAATATACAGGGTGTTCCATTTAAAATAAAGTAAGTTTAGTTTACCCTGTCTTTATTTGACACCCTGTATAGTAGAAAATATTTTTAGGTTATAGCCCCCCATGCGCTTCAACTTTTATCTTAATAACATTTTCTCATTTCTGTTATAATACAGGAATAATTGGACTTCCTCGCACTAATGCTCCACCCTGTGTATATTAGGGAATTTTTGTTTAAGGTATCGAAATCCTGGTCCCTCTTTGTCCAATGCTTTGACGAAATTCTTCATCAGACCTAATTTTATGTGTTACGTTCTACGTTCTTTTCTCCAGGAGTATATTGTATTCTGGTTGGCCATTGCTTAACAGTATAGTGCAAATTTTTTGCTCGACTATCCCATTCACAAAGGAAACAGCAATACTTTGCGAATCCAAGTTGTAGACCAAGTAGAGTTGCAACTACTTTGAGATCAGCACTGATCAATATACCAATTATAGGTTTTCTAATTGATTTTATCAAGGAGGCGTGTCATATTATCATATTTTTCCTTCATTTGGACGGCATGACCAACAGGAATGGAGTGGTAGATGTTTCCTATATGTAGAAGGACAGCTTTCAAACTCAATTTAGAAGCATCTATAAAAAGACACAATTCTTCCGGTTGGTGTTTGTAACCTAATTTTCGCATTAAACCGTCAACATTTTTGCAAGAGGAAAGACCCTTTTCAGTTGAAAAATACTGTGACAGTTCTTTCTGGCGATTTCGATATGCAGAAATACGAGTATCCGGAGCTAACAACTTCCATCCTTGCAGTCTTGATCCTAATATTTCTGCCTGAGTTTTTGATAAATTGAGATCTCGAACTAGGTCATCTAATTCCAATTGATTTATTAAATGAGGCGTGTCTTCTTGAGATGGCAAATATTCTTCATCTGTGTCCGACAACTCTGAAATGTATTCTTCTATCTCGGTTTCAACATGTTCTTGGTTCGAAACATCCATACGACTTGGTACTGGCAAAGCTTCCGAATGAGGAACTGGACGACTGGCACAAGGTAAATTAGGATAGGTAATTTTATCCTTATTTTGACTGGAAAACCCGAAGGTCTTTGTACAGCAAAAGTAACAGTCTGTCGAATGATCCAAATCATAGGCCTACCAAATGGCATAGCTATGCTCTTACCTTTTATCCAGCTCCTGAAAGTAACAGCACATCCTGCACAGACATTCCTCATTAGTAAAAACCATTTTTTTTTAAATTCAAATCGTTGTGTTTGAATGCTACAAAGTAAAAAATTAAAAGATAAACTTCGCGAACTGACAACAATTTAACAATTAAAAATGTAGGTTTTATTTCTGTTGGCAGTTCAGAGCCAACTAGTGCAAAAAATAATAAATTTTAATGAGGAAAAAACGAAAAATTTTCAAATGGATTTTTCTAGAAAACGGTGTATCCTACCGACTTAAAGTAAGAGTACCTTTTAGTACTAAAATACCTGAAAATTTAATAATCTAGTGTCACAAATGCTTAAAAGTTAAAGACAAAAAAGTTATGCGTTAAAATAACCGTTAATAACCTATCCAAAACGGACGCCCATGACCGGTACTAGAAATTCGGAATTGATGGAATCGATTCATCTCTGGAGGATAAATAAGCATACCAGTTTTTGTTTTTCTAAATAGAGGCGTTCTGAAGATATTAAAAAAAAAAACTAATTACAAGGCGCCATCTTCAAAGAGCTCTAGCTCCCTTAGGAAGCATTTTCGGACTAGGGTGAATTAGGTTAAATTGTCATAAAATTATCTGAGGAATCTCCGGTCTTCGTTTGTCAGGAGAGTTTCTGGACATCCTGTATATGTACAAAAAAAAACATTTCTCAGAAACCTGACGTACAATGAAAAAATCATTTTTTATCGATTAAATAATTCACTTCAATAAACTGTTTCAAAGAAGTATTTTAATAAGAAATAGCACAGGCCTGCACACTTTGTTCATAAAATTGTCTAGAATTTAAAGGCTAAATTTCATGTGTTTTTGGTGTGCTGAAGACAAATATGACAAGTTGGAACCATTTTGTTGCTTTTGAAAGCCTCTTTTCAGGCTTCGCTTTCAATACGTCGCCACCTCGCTTTTTTCAGTACAAGAGCTTCCACAAGGTCCCTCATTATTCCAAGTTTCCTATGAAGTGGAGACAGGAGTAGCTTTTTTTACTTCCACAAGGTTTTTTCCTTCGCCACGTTCTTTATCTTTTTTTTATCCACTATTAGGATCTGTTTGAATTGTCCCACTGACATAAGAAACACCAGTATTTGGAACACCCTCCTTAATCACAGAACCACTTTCAAATCTGCACGTATAATCCACTCATAGTCCTTCGATAAAAGGCTTATACAACGTGTCCGCCTCAAGTGGTTGAGTTCGTAGTGACTTAGTACATCTACTAAGGCAAACGAAAAAAACAGCCGAAGAATTGGTGCGAAGATGATACAGAACGATTGATGGAAAGTGAATGTAAAGATTAATTTAAAAACTCTAAAAACAATGACGATGAAGGCGTCTGCAAACCGGATATCAAACTGATTGAATCTCTCGCATTGCTGCCTCTTGCGTTTGGTGCTCCAAATGGGTTGCTTTCAATTCAAATCACCAATGAAGCATCGTCTAAAGTTCCCGTAGGGTTTGAGTAAGAAGCCTCTTTCTTTAGCGCACTGGCAGGATGTCTTCAGCAAATTGAGGTGTTTCCTAAACAAAGTCATCATGTCTTTTGTCTTTTAAAACGACCATTAGATGTCTCATCTTGATAACAGACTTCTGGAAGCTCATTCCAGGAATCTGTAGATGGTTTTAAACGCGATTGACTTCTTACTTCTGATATTATAATTTATTCCATATAAGCACAAAAAGAACATAAAAAAGGGGAAATCACACATTTCAGGTGTTCACAACAGATTTTGAGCTGCTCCTCTTGTTTCTTAACATTACAGGGTCATATTCAGATGAAGTTCAATCAAAATAACATGAACATAACATATCCTCTCTGTTAAAGTTTCTACCAAGCTTATTAGAGACCAGTTGCAAATTTGACAGGGTCCAGCTCCAAAAAAAGCAAAATTAATCAATAAATGACATTCAACGCCGAATGTTTTAATTAAGTGACTTGAGGAATATTTGGAAATTTGCCCAGATCATCAGGATCTTTAAGAAAACAAGTCTTTCATTAGGTAATTCTGTTAGAAATATTCAAGAAGATCTACGCCAAAAACTAAGTAAACATTTTACAAGAAATAAACATTATATTTGAACAATTCGTGTATCAATTGATGATGACAGATCATGTTTAAAAGAGAAAACATATCTGCAAAGGTCATTCGATAATCTTTACCATTTTTAAAGGATAATCAGGAAAACAAAATCAAAACTCATCGCAATTACTTGCAAGTTTCGTCCATTACATAAATTTTTTTATTGATTACATCGTAAAATTACTATAAACTATATAACTTTGATAACATGACACGATTTTAAATCATTTATGCAGTAATACAGGGTGAACAAAATCAATGAAGGGTGAATCATATAAAATTTTCAGTTGGGAACACTGAGTAATTGTTTTGACAGATTCTATAAAGGTTATGTATACTGCTTCAGTATTCTACAAATATGCCGGAAACACGATGAAAACCGCAGGTAACTAGCAATATCAAATGACAGAAATACATCATTGTTCAATGTAGCTAACTGTAGAATCTAAAAATCAAGCGAACCAGGGATTTTCAATCCTACTAACTACACTTCACTTGAGACTGCTCTCATTGTATACATCATTAATTCAATCAATTTTATTGCAGGTGCTCAAACATTTTCACGTAAACATCCCCTAGCATGTTGGCTGTCATATATGTTAGTAGTATTCGCTGGTGGTTTATGCGCTGGCGCCCTCTTAGGTGAGCCGATCTTAGCACCACTAAAGAACACACCACAAGTCATCGTAGCAACTCTAGTATGGTAAAATTTCAGATAAATACAACTGAAAACCCCATAAATTTAACGCAGAACTTTTCAGGTATCTAGTTTTCTATACACCAGTCGATATAGGATACAAGGTTGCCAAATTTTTACCGGTTAAAGTAGTGTGTTCGGCGATGAAAGAGATCTACAGGTGTAAAAAAGTATACGACGGCGTTAGCCACGCCGCCAAGGTCTATCCAAACGCGTACATCATTATGGTAATCATAGGGACATTGAAAGGAAACGGGGCCGGATTCACGAGACTGATCGAGCGATTGCTGAGAGGAGTTTGGACACCGACCGCCATGGAATTCATGCAACCCAGCTTGTAAGTATACGTCGAATCCGTTTGTTCTAGGACCATTTTTTGATTGACAGTTTAAGTCAATCCTACCAACTGATCAGTGTTACAAACTTAAAAATTTTATAATTTTTACAGCTATACAAAATCCTGCATCGTAGCGTCGATAATCTTCATCCTAGACAAGAAAACTGAATTGATCTCAGCGCCACATGCTCTAGTCTACTTCGGTATAGTGATATTCTTCGTCTACTTCAAACTGTCTTCCATCCTGCTCGGCATACACGATCCGTTCGTGCCTTTCGAGAATCTACTCTGCGCTTTGTTCTTCGGTGGCATCTGGGATTCCATGGCGAAGATCTTCGGACGCGGACAGATCAAAGAAGGAGAGGTTAAAGACGCAAAAAAATCGAACTAAAGAAAGCAATAAATAAATCACGTACATATCATAATTATCATCCTTATCATTTCTTGTGTAGATTTTATGGTTTAGTCTGACGCGGTAAGTTTAGGTTGTTAATTCCTTTAAATTGCTTTCACACATTTTTATCGGAGAGATAACGAAAACGAATTTTCTGTCATATATTATGAAGTTGATTGTAATAAATTATAGAACGAAATAATAAAATAAAATTAAATGATAATAATAATATTCCTACGGAAGTTTCGATTATGTGCGGAAATCGAAATTTCTGTAGCTTTTAAATAATGATTTTTATTAAAGAATTGTACAATATATTATATCCAAATGTAAACGACGTATTTGATGAAGCATTTTTCTTTGTATTAGTTTTTTTTAGTTTCGTTATGTTTTTTTCCAGATTTTTTTTTCATATTTTATTCCCGAATAAAATACTTATTGTGACTTATTGTACCAAAATTTATTTTATCGAGAAATAAATTGTTTACTTTAAAATATGAGTATTATTTCTGAACGGATCTTCCTATATTGCTTGGATTGTTATACGAACACCGCCATTTTTCAAATATTTTAAATGTCAGATTAAAAAATCAGTGTAACCAACGTCAAAAAGGCTAAATTTGTCGTTTGCGAATCAAACCTGGAATTTTCTTACAGTTTTTAGAACATTTAAATCTAAATAATAATAATAATAGCATCCCATCTAATAAACATTTAGATTTTATTAATATACTAAATTTACAATTTGTAAGCATAAATTAGCGAACAAAATAACAAAATTTGGACTTACGATTTTTTAATTTTTAACGTCAAATAAAAAATCAGTGCAACCAACACCGAAAAGACAAAATTTCTGCCTAGATTACAAACATTCGAATCGTATAGTCGGTACCACGGCCTGCGAGTTTGTATAGCAAAGTTTTGGTTTATTGCAAGTTATGTAATCGCATGCGCAGTAGTTGCTTTTGCTGTAGTTTTCGGTTACATTTCTTGTTTACAACAGCCATTGGCCATATTGCATTATATACAGTGTTTGGTGTCGTTTGTATTTTTGTTCATTTCATTATTTTAGTAACTGCAGTTTATTAGTCGAGGTGTTTGTTTACGTACAATTACTTTATAAACATTTATTTATTTGTATATATTTACTTAAAATTTTTGTTTTTTTTCCTGATATACCTTCCATATATATACATCCTTTGTAGTGCTGCCAATATTAGAAAAATATAACATACGTATACGTGTTTAAATTTCGCGCCTGTATAAATATGGCGACGTTAGTTTGGTAAAGTACGCCCAGTTGGCGCAAATCTGTTCGAGTGATTTAACATTGAGCTTCCATCCTGCCTTATCTCTGGTCTGTACATGACTTGGTAATCTGCAGATAAATTTATTATTCTTTGAAATTAGTCAATTAGCGCCATCTCACGGACAAGTGCCAAAGTTCATACACTAAATAAGATGATCGAGGTCAAAGTAATGGCGTGAAATTAGAAATTTAAGCCGGTAGCAAAATAAATTCCCCTATCTTTATGACACAGCTTTACGTCATGTTCTTTTCTATTTTCGATTAAATTTTTTATTGTTTCTTGTTCGTTGTTGTCTTTTCTTGTTATTATTTTGGATACTTTTAAAATCTGTTCTCTTAGAGTCTGACCACGTCAAGAAAAATAGGAACTTTTTTTTTTAATTGTGACAGGATTTATCGGTCTAATTGAGCGGGAGAAGGCGATCACCGTCTATGAGGACAAGTTGAATTTCCCGCCACTTTTCAGTCTTTTAGATTGGCTAACCTGTCGTAAATTCATAGGCGTCTCAGCGAACATTTCAAAACGGGTGCTAAGGTTACAGTATTAAGAAAATATTTAACTGGACAATATTCTATATCACACTGTTTTGAAAAGAACAATTCTAACAAAACACTCAAAAACACAGAAAAATTATTTATAACAACGCCAAACACCCCCAAATACGAGCCAACTAGACGACGACGAAGGTCTTCCATCTCCTTTCTAGGGTTGGACTTTAGCCCTTAAACTCTTTAGTCCTCCTAATAGTACGGGACCATCCCCGTTGGTTGTTACTAGTGATTATACATATTATGTCGTCAATAGAAAAAACAGAAATTTGAGACTAAAAAAGGAAACGTAGGGAGTTAAAAGTGGTTAAAACAAACAAGAAGTATAAATAAAACATGCTCAATATTGTATAGATAAAAATGTATATGGGACTTCACACAAACAGAGAGCGGACTAGAATAAATCGGTCTAAAGAGTTCCGGCCAATGTGTTGGCTTAGGTCATTTCGGTAGTAGTTGAAATCCGAGCAACCCTCACTTGAGGAGGGGGTCTGTCGCGGTCGAGGTGAGCCAGTTCTCTTACCAGGGGGTTGTCAGAACGAGAAACTCTAGCAAATGTCTTCTCGGCCAACGCTGCTGCGTGCTGAAGAAGAGTAGGAATATTCAAGTCCTGATGGATCTGAACATTGCGGACGTACCAAGGCGCGTTGACTATGTATCTCAGGGTCTTACTTTGAAGGGTGTTAAAGCTTTTCCTATGGGAGAGTGCAGCGCTAGACCAGACCAGGGATCCATAGGTGAGTATTGGCCTCAAAAAAATCGTATAAACTAAAAGTTTAATTTTTAGGCTGAGCTGGGCTACATAGGAACTGGGACACAGCTGACTTGCAGTTAAAAATTTGGCCGCTGTCTCAGCAAAGTGATGTCTGAGTGTAAAATAGGAGTCCAGCGTCATGCCGAGATATTTGACGGTGGAACTCCAGGGCAGACGGACGTCCTCTACGAAGATGTTTACTGAAGGGGCAGATCTTTTCCTCGAAAAACGTATAGCTACACACTTATCGTGGTTTATGGCTAATCGCCATTTGGTAGATCAAGAGAGGAATTCGTCTACTGCGCTTTGCAGCTTCGAGCAGACAAGGGCGTCAGATCTAGACGACGTGTAGATTGCAGTGTCGTCTGCATACATGGCGAGTTTAGTAGCCGCAGTCTTTGGTACGTCAGACATAAAAATTAAAAACAACTCAGGGCCGAGAAGCGACCCCTGTGGGACCCCAGCTAGGATGGGCCTAGTGGAGGAGACGGAAGAATCGATTGCTACATCGAAAGAACGATCCGAAAGGTACGACTTCATGAGATATATTATATTGGGATTGATCCCAGCCCGATGCATCTTGAAAAAGAAGACCAGAATGCCAGACGGAATCGAAGGCACTAGCAACATCCATGAATACCGCTCCAGTACACTCACGTCTTTCCAGGGAATTTCTAATCTCCTCTGTAATCCTGAGGAGTTGATACTCAGTTGACAGTCCACCTAAAACCAAACTGCTCATCCTGCAGGATGTTCGTATCAATTATTTCGGCTCTAAGTCGATTCAAAAGGATGGCCTCCGCGATTTTCGAGATATTGGAGAGCAAACTTATTGGCCTATAGTTTTGAGGGAAGAGACTGTCCTTGCCCTTCTTTGTACCCGGACGCAGGCATGCTTCCAGATGGACGGGAAATATCTCAAACGTAGCATGACGTTGATAATGTTCAAGAGGACCAGAAGAAAATCTCCGCTTTACCCTCGCTGTCGTACACCAGCCCATTCGGCCCATGAATAGGTCCGTAAGAGGAAGGAGTTTTGCTTCTCAGGGATCTCGCCAGTTTCCAAATGGAGCCGTCGGAGACAGAGACAGATTTGGCCCACCACCTCTCACTGTGAAAGTCTCTGAGTTCGTCTCGCAGGGTATTAGATAACAAGTTGGCTCGGGCGATATCTAAGGGGCAGCGAGTGCGTTGCGCCCTTTTACGAGCCTTGCGCTTCTCCCTCAGCAAATCAACAAGATCCGAGGGAATCCACCCATCAGAGATCGGGACAGAAGTTGTTGTTACTCTCGACATTGCCACAGTAATGCTAAGAGAAATTCCCAAATTTGGGAATCAGTGATTTCAGACGGAACGTCCTCAACAAGCTGATCGACCAATGTACCAAACTCAGCCCAGTCAACCCTTCGCACAAGTCCGCAGCCGGAAAAACCAGCCTCACCGCCAAAGCATATTAAAATCGGGTTGTCGTCAGACGACAAACGCAGCACTCTCGACGAAAATCGAAAAAGGGATATCCCACGAAAGGGCAATATCTAGGACATCCGGCCTCGTACCGGGCCCGAAATACGTTGGCGTGCTCGGGAAATGAGCCAACTAGACATACGTTTTCGAATGTTTTACAGTCATAGTGACCAACCTAAGATAAAAATAAATAAAAAGCGGGAAATTCAACTTGTCATCAAACTTATTGGCTCAGTCTGTATGCTCCCCCCATTAGAGTGTGTGATACTGACGACTACGATCGGCAGATGTCTAACGGTGCTTCTGTTCTTCTTGCCGGAGACCTCAATATTAAGCACTCGCTCTGGGGATCAACGCATCAACGAATGGAATTCGTTTGTTGGTTCATACTCTTGTATCACACACTGATGAGAACAAATAAGTTCGATACACGTGCCTGTGTGTCAGGATTGAACTTCAAACGTTCCCTTTACGCACTTTGTGTACGACGTGTGGTTATCGTCAAATCAAGTGCTTTGAATTAGGTCCAGTCAACATGCACAATCCCATCTTTACTCCAGAACACAGTAGTCACAATCTTTTTGAATGTCATTTTGGTACGCTAGACTTCTGGCGGTGACTGACCAGGAAGCCGAATTTTGTATCTGTAGTGGTTCCATTCGGCACCATACTCGTCTAAAATCGATTCAGCATCATCAACTCTCGCCTCCTTTTGCTCATTACACAGCAACTTGGGCATTCACTTTGCCGAGACCTTTCTGAACTGAGGACACGTTTCGATAATGTGTTGTAGACATCCTTTTAACTCGCTTAGTTTAGCAGTAAGTAAGGCCTCGGATTTGTCGGATTTGAAGGGCGTCCTTACCTTATTTTCATCGTCTGCACCTCAAGCGTGAGCTGTAAATGCTTCACTGTAATCTCGATAAAAGGTGAATTGCAATAAATACAAACTCAAATAAAATTATAACAGTATTAATACAATTTATTAACATTTTACAAACACAACCTATGTATATAAAATATCTGAATACGATCAGTGTACACTATTACAAAAATATTGTGATTCTTATTAAATTTTCACATTAATAATGATCCAATTGTACGTATACAGCGCAGTATCTACAAATTACATATATATAGCATCATCTCTTTAAGTAGGAAGGTTTTTAATTAGTTATTAATAGCACTTCGTGGACAATAAGCGATCTTAATTCTTTTTTTTTTTCAAATACATATAATAAATGCATTTAGTATATCATGTATACATGTTTTTTTAATATGTTTATATATATATACAGGGGAAGTGTGCATACAACGTTTTAGGCCATGTAGAATTAAACAAGATTGTCTTTATTTTATTTATTATAATTTTTTTTAAATAAACAACACTGCACGCATACAACACCTGTATTTTTATTACAATTACCTTCTGACACTCAAATTTGATTTCGTTAAATGTTACAATAAATATCGACAAAAAACATAAGACGTACAATATATAGGGTATATTAAATTAAAAAAATATAATATGTATATATTATTTAAAAATGTAATTTATATACAATATAACATTCTTATTAATTAAATAAAATTTCGTATTACAATTATTATTACTATCATCATTATTATTATTACTACACGAAACACAAAGTTGTATTAACATTGCATCGTCTAATACCAATCCTTAAGATGAACATGAACGATATTTTACAAGCGTGAAGGACGGCGATCTTGTCGAAATCTTATGACCATCCGCCGGTGAGTTTGTGGAATAATTCCTCGTTTAATGTTTGATTCGCGTCTTTCGATCTCATCGATAGGAAAATGTAACCGCCGATGAATTCGTGGATGACCTTGCAATCGGCCGACAGGCAACTGAAATCGATCTTGTTGTCGTCTTCTAGTTGGATTGTCATCAGTTTAACTTCCCAGTTGACGTTCCATGCCTGAAAAATACGAAAGGAAATTATCTTTATATGTTAGATTAAATTTGAATATTTTTATAATCTGTTGTTTAGGAAGCTGAGGAATTTGATAATTTTATTCTTCTACAAGAAACATTTATTAATAATCTTGGAATGTTCACACAATATTCTGATCAGAACAGATTTTTTAAAAAACCATAGAAATGCCTATGATAGGTGGTACCTCATGGTATATTGTTGGAATTCACCCTGTGAAAGGAGAATCCCTGATTTCATGGGATGGGGTATCGAGGTAGGGAATTTATTACGACAATGTGCAGGCTAAGATTTGGCACAATCAGTTAAAGTCCCATTTGTTTCGACTCCACCTAAATAGAGAGCCCGAATGCGATTGTGGTGAAGAAGATGCTAATCATATCGTTTTTGGATGCCAACGAAGAGCCCAACAGATAAACGCCCTCCAGGAGGGAGGATTGCATCCTCCTTTCGATATCTCTAGTATTCTGGCTAAAGAAGACGAGAAGCACCTCTTGTCACTCGCACACTAAACAAAATATGTAGAACATTGTATGTAACAATATAATTTATTTGGACACGTCAATGTTTCATGAGGATATGGGTATTTTCCAGACGAGCTTTACTGCTCAATACTCATGTGCTCGGGAATGGCTGAGTGGATCTCTTATGGATCGCGGTGCCAATAAGAAGACGAAAATAGATGTAGCATTAGAAGTGGATCACGTGGTTTCGACCTTCTAGGTCTCTTCAGCGCAACTACGAATGCAAGATCTAATTTCATCGCCGTTCACATCATAACTTTAACTGTATAATACCTCCGACAATGGCTACTTCCCATCTTCCTCACTAGTGGGCATTGGTTTGGAATTAGTCCAAGTTGAGAATTGTGTAAGAATTTCCAGTCGTCTGCCCCCATTTTCGGCATTTTTTCGAAAAATGTACCATTCCCCATTAATTTTTAAATTTAGCATGACGCTGCATTCTTTGTTAACTGATGCTGGTGTGTATTCGGACGTGATCACAATCATAAACAAGAGGTTAACCGTGTTTATTAGTTTAAATGCTTTAGCTAGTGCTATGTTTGCGCCAGTGAGTGCAATTATTATTTCTATCTGGTCCTCATCTTCTGCCAAACCCTTCCTGTGAATGCCCTCAATTTTTCATCTCGGGGAGTAAATGTATGAAAGTCACATTTCCTCGTTTTCATCTTCTTCTGATGATTGTTCAGAGATTTCAGATAGGTTGCGTGCCACTGAGCAGATCGTTTGACAACGATTTTACTAATAGTTTAGGTCGCATATGTCTTTTTCTTCTGATTCTTTCCCATCATAGGGCTTCGTTTTTACTTTAAGATTAGACAATTTGCCCGTAAAATCTTTTAATCTCTTATTTATGTGGCCCGTTTTCTATCCACGGCGTTTTGCGGTCTGTTGCCGCAGAGATCTTCATTTAGGTGGCCCTTTCATAATTCGTCAGCTGTAGGATCCGTCTCATCTCGACACGGATGGCCGTCTATCGGAATCAAACTCCCCGAGATGCTGGTCTAACGGGACCGAGCCACCCTTTCTAGGGTTTTTCTGGCCAGCGCCAGCGCATGATCACTCAAAGATGGAGATCCCTGTGGATCTGTGCGTTGCACCCTGTTCCGCAAGATATCGAGTCTTCTGATCGGCGACTTACGAGCGCTGGACCAGCTAAGAGCGCCATAGATGAGAATCGGCTCATCAGCTTTATCCTCAAATTGAGGGAACTCTTCCAGCATATCAGGGGAGCCAGTGGCGCTCGTGCCCGAATAAATCGGGACGACACCATCAAAAAGTGATGACTAAAGGTGAGCCTCGTGTCAAGAACCATCCTGAGATGCTGCACCTGGAGACTCCACGGCACCTCCCGTCCCTCGATAACGATCTTGGAGGGGGGTTGATTTCGCTTACGGGAGAAACGGATCGCTACGCATTTGTCAGGATTAATGACCAGCCGTCACTTGCACAATTCTTCCACGGACCTCTGAAGCCTTCTGCACAGCAGTACATCATTTCTGGACGATTTGTATATAGCCGTATCGTCGGCGTATATTGCCGGGACATCGTTGGTGTAGAGAATAAATAATTCAGGCCCCAATAGAGAGCCCTGAGGTACACCAGTGTTCTCATATTAGGAATTAAAATAAATCTTTCGTCCAACAAAACCAAAACATTGTGGGGCATTGTAAATAATAAGTTGAAGACAAACAATAGACAAACGTCGATTAACCTTCCAAAGCGTTAACCGGAGAAGCTAAAAGTCTGCCGATAAGCTTTTCCGAAAACGAAAACTGGGCGTCTAGGTAGAAAATTGCCATTCGTGATAATGTCGCGAAGAGAATGACAGCCTCCGCGATTTCTTACCGCTAAAACGTCGCCTTTTTTAGCTCATCGTGGAAGGGTGGAGCGTTCTGATTGATCGATGTGTCGTGTGGTCTGATGTTTCGACCGGTGTCATGTTTTGTATTGATAGAATAGAAGACCGGATCACAGCTTTGTGCCCTGTGACCGCAGTTTTGTGGCGATTGAAATTAATCACTAGAAACACTATTTCACCCACAAAACACTGAACACCGAACACAAAGTTGATACCTTTCAGAAGCGGCGAAACTGTCATTACCACCATAATACTGTTTTTGGAAAGGCGTCAGCTTTGTTTGGAGTCCTTGGTGTTTCGTGGGTGAAACAGTTATCGGAGAATGCATTGGTTGAGTGTTGTTTTTTTTAAATTAATTAATTTAATGAAACTTGATGAAAAACAATAATTGATTAACTGAATTCCTTACCTTCATTGTATTATATCTCCACGTTTTTAAATGATCTCCTGTATTGAGATCCATCCTCATTATCCTACTGTTCGCGATGCCTAACAGATCTTCCTTCTTTTGCCCGACGAATTTGATAATAAATAATGTTATGCCGTATTCAGGAAGCGACTGCCACGCCTTAATATAATTCAGTTTCGCCTCGATTAATGAAAGGTCTTTAATATTAGCGTGGGCCTCCAAAATTCTATGAATTAACTGTAAAATAAAATGTAAACTTTATTGATTAGATTAAGACTAAATTTATTAAATTTCATACCTTTCCTTTTAATTTTTTAATATATCTCGGAGCGATAAAATCTTCCACTTGTATATTTAACGAATTCGGCTGTAAAGCTAATTGCTCGTTCGGTCTTTGCATCTGTAAAAATTCCAATATCGTCTGCACTTCCGAATCGTACGAACTATCCGCCAGGGAGCGTCCTTTGGCTGCTAACCTGCAGGCTGCCATCCATTTAGCATATTGGCTCTCCTAAAATAAATAAATAAATTTAGAATTATAAAAGAATTTGCGGTAGGACTTACTGATTCGCATCTGATTATGTAGACATCTTGCGAATGCTCAGTTAAAACGTCTAATTTGATACAATATTTGTTCTGGCTAATATTTACATCCGGAGTGACTTCGCATCCTTTTAAATTAATTTCTTGCACTAGCCCAGTACGGTGAACTAGTTCCTCGCGACTTTTATAAAGGTACAACGTCAGATCCTTGCAGGAGACCCAGTAGCGTTTGTAAGACCTTAATATTTTCTTCGGTCTGTAATAATTATAAAGCAATTAGTAATAATAATATTAAATCGTTATATTTCAACTTACTTTAATATCTTGAGTTCGTCGTTCAATTCGGGCACTTTAGTGATATCATTGCAATGATTGGAAATGTTGGAACCTTCTAGGGTCGTCTGCAGATCGCTTAACGCGGCGTCTATATCGTCCTCTTGCGGTGATGCTATACTACCGTTACTATCGTAATTGGGTTGCGGTTGGTTGGCTTGGAGGTTCACTTGCAGCTGTAAGGCGGCGAACATTAACATCTCCTCTTCGGTGCAGTCGATCTCCTCGTTCAACAATTGCCATTTCGCCTGCTCGTAGATCTGGTTTATACGGATGGCGTCGTATTTCGGGTTCAGATCGTAGAAGTCGTAGAATTTGAATCGGAGACATAAGGTGTCGTATTCCCTCACGCCTTGTTCCATAATGGAGAGGGACGAATTCAACCATCTAGATTAAATCGGGTTAATCAAGTTTAATTTTTTTTTTCCTTACCTAATTGGGTTGGTAATATGTATAACTTACGCTACGTTCATCCTGGCTTTCTCCACTAGCGATTTGGGCCTTAAGAAATGCTTCCTGACGTCTGGACCGGGAGGTGGTGGCGTTTGCGCTAAGCTGTTGTCTAGACCGCCGTTTAACTGTTCCATGCTCATGTTAGGGGAGTAACTTCCGTTGGCGTCGAAACCGTTTTTCTTCCATGTACCAGTCTAGTAAAAAAAAATTAATTAATTAAATTGTAGTTTCTAATATACAGGGTGTTTCATAGCATATGAGCAGGACTTCAGGATGTGATAGCTTGTCAAAAAATTTGAAAAAATCTTCTATCAACTTACCCTCTAAAATGCACCATTTTCGAGATACAGGGTGTTCAAATTTAATTTAATTTTTGCAAATATCTCCGGATCCGTTTATCCTAGAGAAAACAGCTTTTCATTTTCTACTCTAATAAGCTAAGTTGTGTACGTGAAAAAAAAATTGTCATAATTGGTGAAGATTTTGAAGAGGTAGTGGTTGTTTTTCTCCCCAAGTTCTACGCCACTGGAAAAAAGTACGATTTTGAGACGCCCATTTGAACCGCCACTGTTTTCTACACAAAAAAGGTACTGTTGGTCATGAAAATTGTTGCTGATGATGGCCTTCTGCAATTTCATGTGGATTTTCTTCTGCCCATATGTGGTTATTGTGGAAATTGATAATACCATCCTTCGAGAAAGATGCTTCATCGGCAAACAGAACTTCGGCTCCAAACTCAGGGTTTTGAGCTATTTTTGTATGGCATCCATCTACAAAAAATCAATCTTGACTTGTACTCTTTGGATGTGGTAGAGATATAAAAGTTGCCTTTTCAAAATTCTCCAAACCGTCGAGTGAGATAGGTTTAAATTGTGAGCAATTTTTCTGGTACTTGTGGTCGGATTTTCATCGTTTTCGTTGAGGACAGCCTCCTCTACTTGGGGATTTGCAACTTCCATAGGCCGCCCATTATCCTGTATCTCCAAAATGGTGCATTTTAGAGGTTAAGTTGAAATCTTTTGACAAGCTATCACATCCTTGAAGTCCTGCGCATATATTATGAAACACCCTGCATTTTTCATGGTTTGCATCGTTAATGAAGATTTTATAGCAGCTGAGGTAAACTCGGCCATGAGAGAGACCTTCTGCGTATCCATGCCGTTTTAATTTTCTTAAACAGGTTGCACCTGGAGGACAAAGAAGTCCGCACCCTGGTTAAGAGTTAACTGACTTACTTCGGGATCATCTAATCGATCGACCGCTTCACCCTCCCTCCACCCCGGCATTGGACAGTCAGCGAGGAAATGGACTTCCAGCCACACCCCCCACAGTTTCTACACAAGGGAGAGTTGACTATACCTATGCGATGCATGTGTTTATTCAGTGCGCACTGACCAGTTAAGATCCCAGTAGCCTCAGCTTGTCTCTGCCACATAAGCAGATCCCGAGAGTTTTACAGTGTCTCACTCCGGCAAGTGCGTTCCACGTCGGTTCTAGGCCTGTGAATGGGTATTCATTGGCACATCTTGCTAGCTTGTCAACCAATTCATTGCCTCTGATTCCAGAATGGCTCGGAATCAAATCTCTTAGGACAGCCTGGCTGTCAGACAAAATTTCTACTGCTCCATTTACTTGTGTGTAGTTCAAAATGCCCTCTGCGCAGGTCTGGATACCAATTATTCCGACGATTTTAACGAGGACCTCACCAAGTGATGGATTCGCCATCGGGTTCTCAAAATTCCCGTGCCGTTCAGCGTTTTAGAAGCATGCACAACCAAAATCATTTGCAAACGAGAGTTGTTGTTTGGAAATATATACAGGGTGTCCGAGAAAATGTGGGAAATCTCTTGGATGCAGAATTAAGATGACAAATTCCTATTTTTTTTTTCCTACAGGCCCTTTCTATGGAGATATGCGTCCCTGAAGGACGCCGCTGGAAATCTGTTTTTCTTAAATTTTAGTACTTAATATGAAGGCAGTGGTGTCCCCGGAGGCAATTTAACGGCATTATTGAAAAACTTCATAAGGGGCTGTAGGAAAAAAGTTTATAGGGACTTGTCATCTTATGTGTTCGTGTTCTATCTGCATCCAAGAGGTTTTCCACATTTTCCCGGACACCCTGTATATTGCATCCCCCACTGAAACCAAAAACGAGCAAGATCTTATCTGTTCTTATAGTTCGATGTAGGTAAAGATGGTGGCAGGGTCTTCCGTTTTACAGGAGAAACCTCTGCACCCACTACATTTTGCTCTATAGGCCCACAACACAAACTGCAGTGGAGGAAGCTCCAGAATCGTCTCCATCGCTGCAGTCTGCAGCCTGCTTAAACAGGCGATCCTCTTGGATGGATCTTGTTAAGTGCGTTGGTCGCATAGCCCAAACTATGTTAAGTTATCTAAGTTATAGAAGGTACTATAACTCTCATGTACAGCCAGTGTACTTATCATAGGTTTCAGCCCCCCACGTTTTACCAAACATTCCTCTACGCCTAAAGCTTTACAAAGAAATGACAAATTGGAAATAGTTCAACATTATAACAATTTAAAACAAAAGAAAGTTTGACTGACGTCATATGAAAGTCTTAGTAGCACAATTTGAACTTATTCCCCTTAAACTTTATTAAATCATCACTAATCAATCCAAAGTGTGATTTCTAGGACTGTGGGCTAGCAAGATACAGTTAGAAAGCATTGGTAACATCAACACCACAACGTTTAATTAATCGAGAGCTCTCATCATCATCATAACAGATCATAAGCTGTCGAAACACGTGTCCCGAGTAATTAGTAGCTTTCTGAAGTACATTGCTTCGATTCACGTGATTCACGAGTTTCTAAAACTTGAAATTTAATACCGAATATGTAGCTGGCGTCAAATAAACTTTTAACAGGAATTTATTTTCGTTTCAGCGCTTCATATTACATCTCAACACATTTATAACCAAATATAGATTTGATGGCGTTAACACGTACAAAAAAATTCGAAGAATCTCGATGGGTATACATCAACGATGATAAAATACAACTTTATACGGACAGCGTTTGCACACAACCGGAAGCGAATGATGAAATCGTGACGTACCTGATCGAGGAAACGTCGTCAGCCTCGTATAATTTCTAAAGTCTAATTTTAGAAATCTACGTATATAGTACAACAATGATACGCTGCAAGCGAGGAAAGGATAATGTTTCCCTGAACGGAAATCCAAATACGTAATACATCGATACTTACATTACCCATCGGACTACTAATCGGCGTCGAAGCAGGTGGCCCCCTAGGCGTTACGGGGGCGCATAAAAATTGCGTCTTATCCAAACTACAATTGCTTCCGGATGGACTGTGCGTCGGGATAAAGGTGTTGGTATCCGGCGCTAATTGTCCATTCTTCTGTAAAGTATTATCGATCTTCTTCCTGGGTAACTCTTTAAAATTATATTTTAAATGGTTCGGTTCGAGTGGCGTGCATAACGATATCTCTTCAGGATGTCTGATCCCTAACGATTTGCAAATCTGTATGACGGCCGAGAATGTTTTGATGGAGAAGTCGACGTGCATGTTGATGAACCTCAGATCTGGTAATTGTAATCGTAAGGTTTTGTGCATCGGTGTGAAGTATAATTGGGCATCTGCTTGAACGCCGTATTGGTCTAAAGTCGATCGTGTTCTGTTTAACCAGATGTTCCGTTCCGGCCACCATAGTGCGTGATCCGACCAATCCATTGAGATTTCTGCAAATAAGGACGATTATTAATATTACTGTCTACAAAAATCCTGTGTTATTTTAAGCAAAATTGTTCGTATATTATTCCAGCACGGTTTCGGACGTTGCTTTTTTTGTTGTGGCAACTGTACATTCTAAAATTCTTACCATTCATACGTTTCTCAAAATATCTTCGGATAGATAAAAGATAAAGATACCAAATTTTCTCTAATTTAAATAAATAATAAAAATATTATGGCTCTTTCTCACAAAATTTCTTTAATGAATTTGGCTACCGGTTTCGAACGTATACGTTCATCTTCATAGCCCGAAATTGTAATGACCTCTCAAAATTAAACTGAACACACTAACAAACTTGAAAATAGTGTGTTCAGTTTAATTTTGAGAGATCATTACAATGTCGGGCTATGAAGATGATCGTACAAGTTCGAAACCGGTAGCCAACTTCATTAAATAAATTTGTGAGAAAGGACCATAATATCTTATTTATTATTATTTATTTAACTATCACTCACTCAGAGTCCACCATGGAATTTCATCTCTCTAATTTGTTGGTAATTTGACCTACTTTTCTAATCTATAGTCAAAAATGTATGTTTCCATTTAATATTTTTAATAAAAAATCAAATTTCCAAAACAAAAAAACAGCGCCCTCTAGCCAGTAGCGGATTTAGAGGGGTGGGAGGGGGGAGGCGTGCCCAGAGCAGAACCTTATCAAAATTTTGCCGCTCTGGGCACCTCCCCTTCCCCCCCCCCTCTCCTCCTTTCCCCCCTTCCCAAATCCGCTACTGGCTAGAGGGCGCTGTTTTTTTTTTTTAATTTTTAATTAAATTTAAAATTTAAAATTAATTTTTAATTTATAATAAGGAAAAATGCAAAATTTTTTAATTTTTTTACTAAAACCCAGAATAATGAAAATGTATCTAAATTGCCTGAAAACAATGAATCTATAACTACCTCAGCAAATTCACAAAACGCAGACCTTCAAGAAAATGATCTCGATGACGAGTTAGGTGATTGCAAAACTAAGACTGTGACTGTGACTGTGAGTAAAATTTCACAGGAGGAAACTTTGCCGTCTAGTTCGGGTACAAGCTCAAAAACATCCGAACGCCCTGAAAATTTTGAATAAATTTTGATAAATATATCGTGAGTGATCCTGCTTTGTGGCATATCAACGAAACCACTAGGGAGCATGTTGCACGAACTGGAATCAAATAAAATATTTCAATATTAAATTTTAGTGCTTCAAAAAGGTCCATTGGAGGAAAGAATAGATTTCTAACAAAAAGTTTATTTCATACACAATTAATCAACGGCCAGGAAGTCCCATTTATTCCGAAAGTTCTGGGAAATTGTTTTGTGTTCCATGCCAACTTTTTGGAGGAGTTTCGAAGTTAGGAAAAGAAGGTTTCGACGATTGGAAACATGGAAACGAGTGCCTGAAAAGCCACGAAAATTCGTCAGATTACAAGTCGTGTATATTGGCCATGAAGAGAAGAATGGCAACAGCTTTTTAGCAGCACACTTTTCAAAGTATGGAAACCCAGGTTAAGGGCATACATCATATCTGTTACCCACCACTTACGAGGAATTTCTCAGCATAATGGCCCGTAGAGTAACTGATAAAATTGTTAATTAAATCAAGTCAGCTAAATACTTTGCATACTTTGTTTTTGCCCAATGTTGGATATAAGGCGGAAATCAATTTCTCGAGGAACACTGAATTGACATAGGATGAAACTACCGAGGACAGAGCTATGATAACGCCTCCAATATGTCTGAAGAGTACTCTGGGCTCCAAGCTCGAATCCGTGAAAAATGACCAACAGCATTCTACTCCCCCTGCAGTGCTCATTCCCTTAACTTGGTCGGCGAGCACTCAACTAGTTGCTGTAAAGAGAGTCGAGAATTTTTTATGTTTGTGAACAATATTTACACGGTTTTCTCGGGTTCAACCAGAAAGTGGGAAATATTAGCTAATTTTCTCACTAAGAAAACCAACTTGACCCTGAAAACATTGTCAAAAACGCGATGGTCTTCACGTGGCGAGGCGTGCAGGGCGTTAAATGAGGATTGGGATGAGATAACACAAGCCCTTAAATATATTTCAGACGACGTGCATGAAAAGGGTACATCGAGAAGTGAAACGGCGTTTTTGTCCATTCTTTGGGGCGATTTGCTGAGTAGATTCAACATTGTAAGTAAGAAACTTCAATCTCCCGAAACAGATCTATCATCTGTACCAAAGTTGTATGGATCTTTGTTCGAGTACATACAAAGTTTGACTGATGAGTTTGACATTTATGAAAATGGTGCTCTGGTGAAATCAGAAGTTGATTTCTATGAAGACGACATGAAAAGGAAACTGCACGCAGATGAAAGTCGACAGGGCGAGGTAGAATTAGTTGGTAGAGACAATTTCAGAGTCAACACGTTCAAAGTAATCCTGGACAAATTGCAGGCATATAGTATATGATTAAAAGAAAAACTGTGTACGATGAGCTGAGTTCGTTTGAGTTTCTTGTGGAAAAAGATACTAACATGGGCAAGTTAAAAGATGATAGCAAGAAGTTGTGTACTTTTTACAAGGACGATTTACCAGAGCCAGAAGTTTTTTCGAACGAGTTTTTGGAATTTTTTTTGGCTTTTTGGAAGAGGTACCAGAACAATCTAAAAATATCCTTCAGGTTTATGGCATTTTTACAAGACAATGAACTACAAGATGTTTATCCTTTTGTTGATATCGTGTTAAAACTGTTTTTGACCATCCCAGCGTCCAACTGCTCAGCGGAAAGATCATTTTCCGTTCTAAAAAGAATCCAAAACTACACTAGGTCGACAATGAGTCAAGGACGCTTAAGTGATATAGCGATTTTTTCAATTGAGTCTGAAAAACACAAAAAGTTTGGACTTTGATGAAATAGTGGAATCGTTTTCTAGAAACAAATTGCGAAGAAAGTACTTTTAATTTAAATGTAATTTAGGTACTTAAATCTACACCATTCAGTTAAGTTACTCTAAAATTCGTATTTTATTCTTTGTTGTTTTAATAAGACGTAACAAAAATAATGAACGATGAGTTTTAAAGTAAAACAAATTTAGTTCTGACATCCCTATTAAAACAACTTCTATTTTTCACCGGTAGTTGGGGGAGGGGAGGAGGTGTTTTTCCTATAAAGCAATGTTTCCTCTTCACCCCATATTTGACAAAATACAAAAAAAATGTTCAGTGTTAAATATGCGTCATTTTTAGAAGATTCCGATTTTGATGTTTGTGACAGACCTTGGTGGACCAGTTGGTAAATTTTGCATAAAATTCGAATTTAAATTTTTTGTTTTAAGTTACGCCATCTAGCGGTCATCCTACACTTCCCTAAATAATTTCCAGATGTTTCTTTTTTGCAAAGCACAAACTGTAGTGATATATTGAACTAATTACATCATTAAAAATGTAGATAAAATCATTTAAATCGTAAATTAAGGCTAAAAAAACACGCGCTCCAAAGTAGGGACATCTGTTGAAAATCAATCGGCTTCGCTCCCTACAAAATCCGATAAGGTTTCATCCTAGCTACGGTCAACAATTCTAGTCGCTACGAGCAAAGTTTTCGCCTAAACTTCATACAAAATATGCAATATAGCAAAGAAATTTTGTATGGAATATATGAAGGACATAAAACAGAAAGCTGGGTTCGTACACAATCAAGAAATTTTGAAAATCTGCGATAGGACCACCAAATCGCAGTTGAGTGCTATTCTGCTATCGATAAGATTTTCATAGACTCCGCAAGAAGAGGTCTGTCGGGATCTAGCTCTCCCAAGCGCTGGATCGACGGGTTCTCCGACCCTAGTTCTAGTTCTACACTAGACGATCCAGAGGGCAATTTTAAAAAATAACTATCGAAGTAGTAGAGTTTGAAATCGTTTTAATATGGAGAAGGCGATTAAATATGTTGCCTCATATGTTTTCAATTCACAGCGGCTTTAGTCCACCAGAACTCCATTCCACTTCTAGATACAGTGAAAGCCCTCATAAGCGGACATCGACGGTTCCAAGTTTTTTGTCCGCTTGTAAGAGATGTCCTGTTATGGGACAGCTCAGTTTAAACATAAAGATAACTTTAGAAAAAAACTGCTTTTTAATCAAAAAATGCTTCAAAAACTAGAAGAAAAAAAACTACAAAACATGAAATATATATAAATACTTGATGTTTAAACATAAGTATAAAAAAAAGTTAATTTTTCAAAATAATCGAATATTTTTGCTTGTTTTTAACTTCTTACACTTGTAACTGAAGTGTTTAAATGCAATAAAATCTTCTTTTAGAAGTTATAGGTCCAGCATCTTTTCTGCTTCTCCTTCGCCATCTTCTTCTTCTTCTTCATTACTCTTTTCTGCAACTGCTTTTTCTTCAACTACATATTCGACTGTATTTTCATCGAATTATTCCTCAGTTGAGAGTCTTTGATCTAAATTAAGGAAGTCGTGATCGTTGTGAATATTCTCAGATGGATGAATTTCATTAAAATTTCTCCAAAACTCTGCTACTGTTGCCAAGGACAGGACAGGATTTCTTAAAACCTGCTTAGGCAAAGCAGTTTTGAATGGTGTTGGAAGTGACCTTATCCCAAGCCTTTTTAATAAAATAAAGACCCTCCAAAATGTTAATTGATTTTAAAAGTTCCGAAGCGGAGGCAACGCCATCCATTTTTGAAATTTGTTTATCCAAATCCAGAAGCCAATTTGTCATTACCAAAAGCTTTTCATTTTCGCCCACCATGCTGGTGCAAAATAAAACAACTTTTCTTTCAACATTTTACCCCCTACACATTTTTCAGATTTTAATGCCAAAGTTTTGTCTGGTAAAGCTCTAAAATACAAACCACTTTCATCAGCCTCTGGTTTGTATCCCAAAATAATCTTTGGTAACTTTTCTAAAAACTGATTCACACTTATTGGACTAACATCACTTGAAGCTAATGTTATGCCTTTTTCTCCATTTTTGTAGCCACCCATCGGATGCGCTGAACTTTTCGTACTTTAAGTTGTTAGCCATTTCATTGTCTTTTGCTTTTATTAGCGGCCCTGATATAGGAAACTACCGAAGCTGTTGAAAACAGCATTTTGTTGGTTCCAGAAAAACTGTCCGTCTATAAGAATTGTCCTCAAAGGGAGCTTTCACTGTTGTATTTGGTTTCGGTTCTGTTCCCTTTCTATTATTTTGCTTGGATTGACACTTGATTGAGGTATTGAGGATATTTTGCATTAGGTTAGGAAGTAACTCGTATTTGTCACTCGTCATCGCAGCGACGTAACCTTTGACATTAAGGATTTCTTCGTATAGATAGATATTTGAACAAATCATCAATGACTAGGAATAAACACTCCACCCCCTCCTAATCTTTGGGAAGCAACTGAGATTTAGGCATTGCTGGATAGGGGACTACCTTAACATCGCAGATTAGTAGCAATGCTGCTGCTGTCATAAGAGGATCGAAAAAATGCCGTCTTCTTCTGGATGTGGGTGGCAAAAGAAATATGTATTTATAAGTTTTCTGAAGTAGTGAAGGCCCATATAAAGTCATTTCTGCTTTTGCAAGGGAGGTGCAGGTGCAGGTCGACTATCGTAGGTGGTTTTCGAAGATTATACAGCAAGTTTTCTCGACAAAATAGTTGCTGCAACTGATGTAAATTGAGAACATAAATGTAAGACGATGGAGTTATTTCTTTGGAGGTTCTCAACTGTTACTTTATTTATAGCACTTTTAATAACCTATAGGTTTACCAAAGTATGAACGATTGGAAAAAGAAATTGCCCGAGACAACCATGCCATTTCTATTGAACTAGAAAAGACTCAGTCGAAATTAGGACTTCTAAAAGATAAGCATTGGTTCTGGCAGTTTAGGATGTGTTCAGAATTTTTATGTGTAAGCTATTTATAAAAATTGAATCAACAATTTTGCTCCGCGATTTCATTTCTCGATTAATATTTACTCAATTCGATCATCGTTACACAATAGACAACAATACACCTATATTGGAACGACACGTCAATTAATGACATCAACGTAAAGACCAGACGAAAGTATCACATTTCCCTGGTAAACATTGTGTTAGCTATTAGATCAGCGTCGACTATGACCCGACCTATGGAACTAATTTCCGCGTAAAACGCGAATTCCTCACCGGATATTTGTTTGTCATCCTGACCTATATTCCTTTAATAGGCAAGCGCAACCTAAAAACCCAGAAAGAAATGCCTCGTTAACTCGGAAACTAATCGTTCCGTTAAGTTATCTTGAACGAGGCTGTATAATATGTATTTCGATGGCGTTAATAACAACCGTGTTGTACGCGATCTATAAAGATTTCTGAAAGGCCATCTGTCATAAAAGCGATTCACGAAACAGCTCTCTCGCTTTGAACTTTTAATATCTCCTCGTTTAATTGAGATTTACTTGCAATGTTAACGAGTTAAAGAGTGCAATATAGGTCAGATTACAGATCTGGGATTCGAATTACACAACAGGTTTCGTTAATCTCGAGTGTGATTCAATTTCCCCATATTTCTTCTTGCAATAGAATAAATATTTAAATCATCATTTATTGCAATTTGTCGGTTTTACTCAGAAATAATATTCTGTAATTGTAATTTCTTCATAGTTTTTTTTTCTCCTGTATATAAATAATAAAAATTATTAATCATTTAATCAGTTCGAAGAACATGATTAATTTGTATCCGAGAACTAGGCTTGGCTTATCGTACGAATGCTACATGCAATGTTAGGGGCGCTAACCTGGACTCGCGATATCGATAGTAAGTACAAAGAACGTAAGCATTCACGGAGTCTGCAAAAAACCCAACTGCCACTGTGCGTCGATAAAATCCTGTACGCTATTAATAATGCTGTTGTGATTTTATTGAACTTGATTTGATTTATTGCTCGTATCGCAAAAGACTTATTTATGATAAACAACGGTTTGGTATGCGTCTTGTAAAGTGGAAATTCCATTCTCATTAAGAATAACAACTTAGAAAAAAAATTACATTCCATTAATTAAATCCTCCATAAGTCGTTGAGTATCTATGAAATTTGCGATCGTTTCGTTCTGTGTCATTAATGTTTGTGTCTTCCCTCATCTCTATCGACCTTGTAGATTCAACGGAGCTTCCAAAGTTTGTTACAGTTTTCAGGAACTTTCAGAGATGATCGAATGCTGAACATGCTACAAATTTATTGCTTCAAGCTTCTAGCTCACAGGAAATGAAAAATTATCGTTAGTTTTAAACATGCTATAACTAGACCACAAAAAATTGAAAATCATCGTTTGACCACTCACCGGTTAAATTTTATCCGAGCTTAAAGCTACATATAACAAGGTATCTAATTTTTTTAATTTTCGGGAACTTTTGAAAATGATCCAATTTGTTGTTTCAAGCCTCTAGATCACAGGAAATCAAAAATTATGGTTCGACCATCCACCGGCTAAATTTTATCCGACTTTAAAGCTACATATAACAAACTTTCAATTTTTTTTAACTTTTCAGGGGCTTTCAGAGAGAATCAAACACTGAAAATGCTCCAACTTGTTGTTTCAATCCTCTAGATCACAGGAAATCGAAAATCATTGCTTGACCACCCACCGGTTAAATTTTATCCGACCTTGAAGCTGCATACAACAAAATTTGTAGTTTTTTAATACTATCGAGGGACTTTCAGAGAGTGTTAAACGCTGAAAATGCTACAATTTATTGTTTCATCTTTTTAGACCGCAAGAAATTGAAAATCATCGTTTGACCGGCCACCGGTTAAATTTTATCCGACCTTGAAGCTAGATACAACAAAATGTCTAATTTTTAATACTTTTCAGGGACTTTCAGAGAGGGTCAAACGCTGAAAATGCTATAATTTATTGTTTTAAGCCTCTGGATCACGAGAAATCATAAATTATAGTTTGACCATCGACTGGTTAAATTTTATCCACGCTTGAAGTTATAGACAAGAAATATGCTAGTTGTTTTATACTTTTCAGTGACTTTCAGAGAGGGTCAAACGCTGAAAAGGCTACAATTTGTTGTTTTATCTTTTTAGACGGCAAAAAATTATCGTTTAACCACCCACCGGTTAAATTTTACCCGAGCTTAAAGCTGCATATAATAAACTTAGTTTTTTAAACTTTTCAGGGACTTTCAGAGGGGGTGAAACGCTGTAAATGCTATAATTTGTTGCTTCATATCTCGAGATTACAAAAAATTTAAAATCATCGTTTGACCGCCCACCGGTTAAAATTTATCCAACCTTAAAACTACATACAAAAAAGCATTGCTGGTTTTTTATACGTTTCAGGGACTTTCAGGAGGGGGGGGGCAAACCCTTAAAATGCTACAATTTGTTGCTTTACATCTGGGGACTACAAAAAATTAAAAATCATCAATTTGATCGCCCACCGGTTAAATTTTATCCGACCTTGAAGTTAGATACAACAAAGTTTCTGGTTTTTTTTACATTTTTCAGGGACTTTCAAACCGGGTCCAATGCTGAAATTGCTACAATTTGTTGCTTCATATCTCGAGACCACAAAAAAAAAAATGAAAATCATCGTTTAACCGCCCACCGGTTAAATTTTATCTGCGCTTGACGGTACATACTACAAAGTTTCTAGTTTTCTTATACTTTTCAGGGACTTTCAGAAGGAGTCAAAAGCTGAAAGTACTACAATTTGTTGCTTCATATCTCGAGACAGAAAAAATTTAAAAATCATCGTTTCACTACCCACCGGTTAAATTTTACCCGAGCTTAAAGCTACATATAACAAAGTTTCTAACTTTTTTTTACTTTTCAGGGACTTTCAGAGAGGGTCAAATGCTGAAAATGCTACAACTTGTTGTTTCAAGCCTCTAGATCACAGGAAATTGAAATTCATCGTTTAACCGCGAACCGGTTAAATTTTATCCGACCATGAAACTACTTACAACAAAGTTGCTGTTTTTTTTTTTAATACTTTTCAGGGACTTTCAGAGAGAGTCAATCGCTGAAAATACTACCATTTGCTGTTTCATATCTCGAGACTACAAAGAATTGAAAATTACCATTTGACCAAGCACCGCTTAAATTTTAGCCAACCTTAAAGATACATACAACAAAATTGCTAGTTTTTATACTTTTCAAGCGCTTTCAGAGGGGGTTAATCGCTGAAAATGCTACAACTTGTTATTTCAAGTCTCTAGATCACAGGAAATCGAAAATCATTATTTGACCACCCACTGGTTAAATGTTATCCAACCTTGAAGCTACATGCAACAAACTTACTAGTTTCTTAAACTTTTCAGGGACTTCCTGAAAGGGTCAAACGGTGAAAATGCTACAATTTGTTGCTTCATATCTCGAGACTAACAAAAAAATGAAAAATCATCATTTAACCGCCCACGGTAAAATTTTATCCGAGCTTGAAGTTACATACAACAAAGTTGCTAGTTTTTAATATTTTTCAGGGATTTTCAGAGGGGGTCAAACGCTGAAAATGCTAAAACTTGTTGTTTAAAGCCTCTAGATCACAGAAAATCGAAAATCATTGTTTGGCCAACCACCTGTTAAATTTTATCCGAGTTTAAAGCTACAGACAATAAAGTTACTAATTTTTTATACTTTTTAGAGGCTTTCAGAAAGGGTCAAATGCTGAAAATGCTAAAACTTGTTGTTTAAAGCCTCTCCATCACAGAAAATCGAAAATCATTGTTTGATCACCCACTGGTTAAATTTTATCCGAGCTTCAAGCTACATATAACAAAGTTTCAATTTTTTTTTAATTTTCAGGAACTTGCAGAGGGAGTCAAACGCTGAAAATACTATAACTTGCTGTTTCAAGCTTGTAGATCACAGGAAATCAAAAATCATTGTTTGACCAAACATCGGTTAATTTTTATCCGATTTTGAAGTTGTATCTAACAAAGCTTTTTATATTTTTCAGCGATTTTCAGGAGAGCGGTGACGGGGAGGGATGCTAAATGCTGAAAAATGATAAAAATATGTTGCTTGGTCTTTTTAGGTCATACAAAATCGCAAATTAACGTTGGAACACAGCCACCCTGTAACAAAAAAGTTGTCCTTGAATGGTTCCGGAGAGTCCCGAAATTGGGTAAATAAAAATTTTATCAGATAGTTTGACATTTTACAAATGTTTACTACAATTTACCCAAAACTTTCTGCTATTAAGTACAGTCGTAAATCGTAAGAATCAACTTCCACGCGGACTTATTAGTCATTCAGGCTCCTTCAGAGACGCTTTGAGACTCTTGGATACTTGCAGTGTGCATGTAATTTATTACGACGCTTACACATGCATACGAAGCTATATACACGTAAATAAGTGAATCATCGGAGTGAACCGACGTTTTCCACTTTCTTTTTGCTTCTTTTCGACTCCGTTTCGCTATCGAGTACGACTATACAACACACGGACTTCATATTTTAAACGGACGCTCTATAGACAATAATAACTCGATTCTTCACCCCGATTTAACGCCATTGAAAACTATTATAGGCCGTGAATCATCGCTGGCATCAATTTAACGTGTACCGTTGTTAAGTCAATACATTATAATGCATAGTGTTCGAGATGCGTAACAGTTTAAATTTGTCGCGATTTACAACATTCGATTTGAGTGGAAGACTTTTAGATAACTAACACAATTTATGATGCATACCTTCGAATATGAAATCATAAATATTTACCCGTCAAGATGTATGATTCACTTTTGAAAACTTCAAGAATAGATACCAGACAATTGATACGCCATCGAACACTCACAAAGACAAATCTAAATATTTACTTCCCTTTGTCAACGTAATCAATTCCCAATTGCGCGATTATCCGTGTATCGTATAAAATACCGAGCTGATAATTCTTGTATGTTCGCATTCTCTACTTGGTATAATGCTTACGTCAACTGGAGGATGTTTGAGGTGTACCTACATCTGTCCTCGTGCCATTGTATATAGAATGGGATATGGCGTAACAGCTCTATCGTAACGACCTGTGCATGTGTATGCTGTTCGCGAATAGCTCGAGCATTATCTCAAGCGGATATCCTGAAATTCGAGGAGGAAGATGTGCATTGTTATGAACGCCAGGCGTTCAATGTTAAACGATATACCGTCGCTTATCTTATATATGTATTTGTGTATTGTTAGAAAGTCTGGATGTAACCGTATCTACGTATCTATGTTATATTATTTTATAGTATGTAAAGAGTAGGTACTCATATCGATAAAAAAAAAATTAGCTTTAATTTCAGGCTAAATCGACTCTTATTGCAGATTAACTGATAAAGTATTGATTATGCCACCGTGAGCTTGGAGTCTAGTGTCATACTAAGGCAGAAGTTCCCAAACTTTTTTGTGTCGTAGACTCCTTGCCATGTTTTTCGGTTTTGGGTAGACCCCTACTTACCTGATGATTTTTTGTAAATTTTTGTAGTGAAGTTTAATTTAAAAACTTCAAGTAAAAACACATGTTAAGTTTTATACTTTTATTAATTGAATTTAAATTAAAACTACTCACAATAAAATTTTGTATCTGTTATAAAATATACGTAACATAATATAAACTAAGCAATAAGTAAATGTCTTTAATGAGAAGGATGAACCTGATGCTTTAATAATAAATTATCAACATTTGGCGTCAATTTTGTAAGGTTTAATCTTAAATTTCCTCGGCTAATGATGTCCAGTTTGTTTCTTTTTTTTTGTTAGGAGATTGGTAACAGCGCTGAACCCCCTTTCCACTAGGTATATGACGATGGAAAGGACATTAAAAATTTCCTCGTTATATTCCATAATAAGGGATAAGTAAAGGGTGTATGTTGTTTTGCAGCCAGAATTGCTGATATCCGTTTTTAAACTGGACCTTAAGTTCTTCGTTTGTACTTCTTTGTACTTTTTTTCCCTCTCTCCAGACCCGTCCGACCTATGGTCACCGGTAGGCACCGCAGCCATCAGGCTTATTGTGCCACATCTGTTTGTTCAAGTCACCTACTCTAGCACGGTAGTCCCCTCCACTAACCTGTACAGGTCCCTAACCGAGTGGGTAAGGTATATCTCTGGGTCTCCTTTCGTTATCCCAAATAGATTCTGCCTTCTGCGATCTAGTGCCTCGCAGTCGCGTAGTATGTGATCGGCTGTCTCCGGTTCTATCCCACAAAGTCTACACTTTGCGCAGCATGTCCGGTCATTAGTCCCGTTACGATGCAGAGCTGTTTCCTACTAAGATGTAGTAGTTCTCTAGCTCTTTTCCTGCATGGCTTCCCTATAAAGGTTTTGCCATGTACTATACCAGGTGAGGCTCTTCAGTATTCCTGCTGTTTCGTACGAACCCAGTCTCCCATATGTCTCCGGGCCGTTTGCCTTGTGACCTCGCAGAAAGGTTCTGGGCCGTACATTTCCATCTCTGACCCTCTCTTCGCGAGTTCGTCACCCCTTGCGTTGCCCTCTATCCCCTGATGGCCCGGTATTCAAGTCAACCAAACCTTGTTCCGGTTCGACAGTTTCACCAGTTCGTCGAGGCATTCCGTCACCAGCCTGGACGACACCTTCCGGCTTAATAACGCCTTCAATGCCGCTTGGCTATCAGACATGATGTGAATTCGTCTGTTGGTCACCGCTTTCACATTCATTGTGTGTGCGCATTGGAGAATAGCATATACTTCCGCCTGAAACACCGAAGCATACTCCCCCAGTGCGTAACTGTGGCCCTCATTCTGAGAGCATATCCCTGCACCGGTACCATTAGCCGTCTTAGATCCGTCCGTGTACCAGACTAAGTCTTGCTCTTTGATTCTCAGTGCATACATGGCAGCCTCCTCCCGTCCGTCCGCTATAGACACCGTGAAGGGATTCCCATGCCTATGCCTTACCGGCATGTGGTCGGTCCGCATTTCCAACACCCCCTTTCCCACATGCTCAGTTATCGACATATGATTTGTATTGACCCTTTTCGGAGTCGCTGTGTGTTGCAGCCTGTATGCCCCCATCCTTGCCTCCCCCTGTATGACCAGGTGCAGCGGTGGCAAGTCCAGGAGTGCCTCCATGGCTGCAGTCGGTGTCGACCGCATTGCTCTCGTTATTCCTAGGCAGGCAAGTCTTTGCACCTTGCTCAGCCTCTGGATAGCGTTCCTTTGTTGCGTCTTTGTCCACCATACCAAAGCTGCATACGTCATTACTAGCTTAACCACCATGCTGTATATCCAACTCAGCATGTCTGGTCTTAGCCCCCATTTCTTTCCATATGCGCGCCTTACCAGCGTTAACGCTGTCACCGCTTTTTTGGTAATTCTGTCCAAATGTTGGTTCCAGGTAAGTTTGGAGTCTAATGTTACTCCAAGGTACTTTACCTCCCCCACTTATGGTAAAGGGATTGCTTTTTCAATGACGTAATGCTTCAAAACATGAAATATTGATTCAGCTTTAGTGTCGGTTGTCAAAGTTCTTGCGAAGAGCAGTTCTTCGTACTTATAGAGGGACGAATTGAACAAGTTAGTGCAAGTTCGCGAATCTCTGAGACTGCGCGTCAAAACTCTGAGCTCATCGCGTAAATTCAGTTAGCAAATGAATTGATTCTTGCAATGTCCAGAGGACTGCCAGAAATCTTTAGGCATTTTTTCTTGCATATCGTTTCTCCCTCAGTAAATTTCGCAACTCTATGGAAAGCCATCCATCGCAAGTTGGAGCTGAGATTGCGGTAGCCCTCAAGATAGAATTGATTATGCCTTTGGTGAACTTGAAAGATAGAGTTACAAGCTCTTCCGGGCTAGCTATGTCCGAAGGGGTTGTGGAGATATTAGAGTCCAAACTGCCAGATATTCAAATGTTGAAGTCATTAGTCAAGTGGTGTTATTTTCAATGAATTTTGATTAAGGTCGAGTGGAGCAAGCGAGGCTTGCCACTTTAAAAGAACGGTCCTTCTAACACGTAAGCCAAAAATTCTCTCTTTCAAGAGAATTGTGGAGGCGACAGATAATTCACCCCGTCACTCCAACCTTGTACGTTTTCAAAACAAAAAAAACTGATTGGGAGACGAAACTAGGGCTCCAGGGCACCTCAAGCATGTGCGTCAAAAGGTTTCTAAGGCTCGAAACAACAAAAACATAGAAAAACGGTGGCAAAATCGAAAGAGAACAAGAGTATCGAAAGTATTGATTAGTTTAATAACGATTTGTTCCTTTAATGCAATTTTTACTTCACGCACTTGTGCGGGAAAGTCGATTTTCCGCACGGAAATGTAACCGGGAAAGACATGTTTTGATAAGCGAGTACAAAAAGGTTATTTTTTTATAGTTCAACAAAACAGAGATTTCATTGCTTCTAAATTCATTCTTACAACATTACCACATTTAACTTCTGTTTATATTCATTAGCATAAGTTTGTCTCCTCGATATCCTTCACTAAATCGACTGTATACATAATAACTTGAGTTCATTATCATTCTAGTATGGCGTCAAGTCTATTTTTAAAATTTCGCTTGTATACATGATGATTGAACAGACAAGGTGACGTTATTACATTGTATGTTACACAGGTGAAAGCTGGACAGGGTTCATTCTCTTTTCTTACAAGGAGTTCATCGCTTAAAATAGATATTTTTCTTGTATTATGGAATCTACATATTACGAACATTTATTAAAACTTAAAAAAAAAGTTAATTGAATAAGAAAAAAAATACGTAACCGTTTAGATAGCGTCGTTAACATCGATAGATCTGGCTAACCATGGATTTCAATTTATAACACAAATTAAATGTTAAACGAATCGATTTGATGGATTCTGATTGGGTAAAACGTTTATATTACGCACGTGATTTTAGTAGGCGCTGCATGGCACATGTTTCACATTCTTTTAATGTACGAGGTCGTGCCAAAAAGTTTTTCGATATAGAATGTCAATTTCCCGATTCAATCTTTTTTCTATTCGATCTTCTTTTATTGTCTTTTCTATCGTTAGAATCGGTGGCTTATTGTCAGTGGGTTAAATTTGATCATGGACTCGTTTAAATGCTTGTACCAGTAATCTTTCGTTCTGGTCAGATTTGACCCGACCGATAAGATCCAACTGATCAATTTTGGTCTGGAACAAAAAATAGATCCTGAGGATTCACAATTCCTTTTCAGATCAATGCCTTAAAATGGCATCATACCAATCTGGATCGAGGTGACCTAGCAATGTTCGCAGTAAACAAAAACATCCAAAGGTGGAATTTAGAGGTATGAACATTGAATTGGATGAAGCAAAACTGGAAGAACTTTAAATATTTGAGCATGCAGATAAACAGTTAAAGTTGCCATGACGCAGAGATCTTGAAAACGTATCACGAATGCCTCACTCATGGAAGGTGTGTCAAGTGTGAAGCCATGGACAGACACACGATCGTGAGAGAAGAAGAATTAGAAGTGGAATCAATACACAATACAAGAACTAATGCCAGTTGAGATGGTTTGGACATATGACAAGAATGAGAGAATAAAACTTTTAAGTAGAGCCATGTAATGTTTCAATAACCAGACGTGTCTGTACGAAACTATTTGCACTCAGCAAATGTGTGATGTGTATAACCTTGGACTCAAATCAACTCAACTCATAAACCTACATAATAAGCACGAGCCTGTTACAGAAAGGAATATAACAATAATTCGACGCATGCATTGAATCTTTTAGCGTTCTTTGGAAATCGATTTAAATGAATAACAATAGAAATGCAGTGTCAAGAAGTGTTTAATAAAAACTCGCTAAAGCTAAACACATCATTCTAATTATGTCTATTAAACGCAGATGTATTTGTGTGTATATGTCATGTATGTCACATTCCTAATATGTATTTGTCGGGTGATTAAATAGGTCAGTTTGAAGCGTCACGTATATATAGAAATATGTATAATTCAAAACAAACATAGAAGGCACATAGAAAACGACGCGGATCAAATACGTTTTATTAACCGCTTTGAAGTTTAAGAATTATGTTTAATCTCAAAACATTCGGTAGTTCTTTTTTTAAACAGATGAATAGATTATATATTTCTATCATTCTTTGTTCAGTTTTAGAAACGAGAAAATTACGCAACTGGTAATTAGTAAGAGGAGAATCAAAGGAGATAGTTTCAACATCATATTTCGGAAATTTATGATTTCGTAAAAGATTGGCAATTTGGCAAATTATTTTATTATATTAGTGTATGCATGTAGGTCATTCCAATAACTTTTGAGCCGTTAAATGCACGGGAAGTTAATCAAAATTTGTATTTTTACCGAATGATGTCGTCCATTTCATGTCTATTGAAAAACAACTTTTTTATTTATACGAGGGCATATTTCGATGTCAAACAAATTATTGAAAAATTGCTGTCACTATTGTGAAGATCTCTGTCATCGCCAATGAAGTCTGTATATCCGAAGCAAGTGTCCTCAAAATTTTGCATGACGATTTGGGTATGAAGAAGGTGGATACCCAGATTGCTTACACCAAAATTTGGCCGAGTTGGAGAGGGACAAAATATTTTTATTTCGAATTAACCTGGCAAGTCGGTAAGGCCAATTGTTTCGGCAATTGACGCACCGACTTATAAGGTTTCCAAATGGCTGACCAATGAATTTAATAATTTGCCAATACAGCAACCTAATTTTGCAGTAAAAAATTCGTTAGAATTTATTAAAGAAATTCAAGATATTCAGTTGCTGGAGGGTGAAATATTGATTTCATTTGATGTTAGTTCTCTCTTTCCTAGTGTACCGATTCCAGACACCTTGACATACCTCGAGGACTTGTTGCTTCAAAATAGTTTGAGTCAACAATGTGTCCAGGAATATATTCGCTTAACTGACATCTGTATGAAACAGAACGGGAGTTTTTATAAAGAGCTGGAAGGAACGGCAATGGGTAACTCCTTCTCGCCCTTTTTGGCTAACCTTTTCATGAGCCGTTTTGAAAAGGACTTAGAATCTAAGAACGAATATTTTGCTAGGGTTTGGTTGAGGTATGTGGATGACATTTTCGCTATTTTTGTTACTAAAAAATGTAATAGTGACGATTTTCTTAATAGATTAAATAATCGGTTCGAAACCATAAAGTTCACTTATGAAAGAGAAGAAAACGGTCAGCTACCATTTCTAGATACTTTAGTAATTAGAAATAACAATAGATTAGAGTTTGACGTGTATAGAAAGGAAACCAGTACACTTCGCTACATTCCTTCAGATTCCCATCATTGTGTTCAACACAAAATGGCAAGCCTGAATTTTTTTGGTCCACAATGCTAAAATTAGCCAACACAGACATTTTGTTCATCGGATACGATTGACCATCGTTTGACCATGTTTGACCACCCTTCACATTTTCAAAATTTTCAAAAAAAAATTTTTTCGATTTTTTTTTACTGCAAACTCTAAAATTTTGTTGCAGTATAGGATTGACCAACGTTTGACCATGATTGACCACCAAATAATTTTTTTGAAAACTTAAAAATATTCGAAAAAAACGAAAAAAACAAGTTCAGATCTCCAATGAAATGACATCAAACCCAGATAATGTTATAACCTCTTGCGTCGCATTTTTCACAAATTTCGAGAGGTGGTCAAACGCTGAAAATAATAGAACTTATTGTGTCGTGTCTCTAGACCACAGAAAACTGAAAGTTATCGTTTGACCACCCTCCGGTTAAATTTTATCCAGATCAGAGGCAACAGGAGTCTGGGAAATACATAACGATATGTGTAAGAAATTATTAAAAGTTCAGAAAATAAAAAAGGAAATAAAGCCTAGTTGTATAATATTTATATACGCAATTATATTATATATATTATTATTATTATAAATTGTTAAACATTTGCCACCAAAATTTGATTTACGGAGAATTTTGAGCTATGGGAGTCGAACTAAAGATGTTTGGCTGTATCTTTTAACAAATGTTGCCTCTGATCTGGATAAAATTTAACCGGAGGGTGGTCAAACGATAATTTTCAGTTTTCTGTGGTCTAGAGACATGGGACAATAAGTTCTATTATTTTCAGCGTTTGACCACCTCTCAAAATTTGTGAAAAATGCGAAAATCTTTGAAACTGTTATACGTAACTTTAAGATCGGATAAAATTTAATCAGAGGGTGGTCAAACGACAATTTTCAGTTTTCTGTGGTCTAGAGACACGAGGCAATAAGTTCTATTATTTTCAGCGTTTGACCACCTCTCAAAATTTGTGAAAAATGCGAAAATCTTTGAAACTGTTATACGTAACTTTAAGATCGGATAAAATTTAACCGGAGGGTGGTCAAACGACAATTTTCAGTTTTCTGTGGTCTAGAGACACGAGGCAATAAGTTCTATTAATTTCAGCGTTTGACCACCTCTCAAAATTTGTGAAAAATGCGACGCAAGAGGTTACGACATTATCTGGGTTTGATGTCATTTCATTGGAGCTATGAACTTGTTTTTTTTTCGAATATTTTTAAGTTAAAAAAAAAATTATTTGGTGGTCAATCATGGTCAAACGTTGGTCAATCCTATACTGCAACAAAATTTTAGAGTTTGCAGTAAAAAAAATTGGAAAAATTTTTTTTTTTCAAAATTTTGAAAATGTCAAACGATGGTCAATCGTATCCGATGAATAAAATGTCTATATTGGCTAATTTTAGCATTTTCGCCATTAGACCCCAAAATATGGGTATAGCGGGTGTAGCCTAAACAAAAGGTGGTCAATCGAAATCGCTGATGGTCAATAGTGGTCAATAAATGGTCAATCCTTTCTAGCATTTTTGTCGATTTTTGACCACTTTGTGGTGCCAACTTCGCAGACCTCGCATTGACGCATGGCAAGCTTTTACGTTGCGGAAACTTCGGTTACAAAAGTGCATTTAATGCAGGAGGTGATTATTTTGATTATTTTACTTGAGTCACTGCATGTGTAGATACATTTTATTTATAAATTTGTAAATATGGATATAAGATAAGACGCAGGAAATTAATATATAAATAAAATAAATATAATTTACAGAAAAATTTCCACGTAAAATATCTAGTATATATAGTCCTTGGTATCAGCTCAATTAAACTTATACATATACATATTGTGATATCGCTACTTTTTCCAAGTTTATATACAATTTCGGTTAAATTTGATGATAGTGGAATTATTTTTACCTAATTCAATGTTCGGAATTATATAATATAGGGGAGATAAGAAAAAATTGATTACATTAGATATAGAAATATTTATCAAAAAAAAATAGATAATAAATTTGCAACAACTGTAATAAAAATAAATATTTTTACATATAAATCTTGCCAGTAATAAAATTTTTAGTAAAAAAAAAATAGAATCGAATACATATTGCAATAATACATGATGATATGAGACAGTACGTTGACGATACACAACGCTTTAACTGTACGGACACCCACACTATTATCTCACAGCAATCATCTGGTTTGCCCACGCTCAAAATTGCGTCCATTTCCAACTATGTAGCACACGTTGGCAAAATGTGAATGTGATCGAATGGCCTGGGCGTAGGTTTAATTGACTAGGTAGGCGATCTGTGCCTCACATAATATATCCTACGGTTTGGAAATCCATTCATTCACCTCCACAAAGAGATATCGAGAAAAGTTCTCACCAGAACGAATTTCATTCATTAAATGATATCGTTCTTGATTAACCTTAAAAACAAGGGCATCCGTTGATTGATTTTAATTGATTTATTAAAAAACTTTCGACTAATTAAATTAATTTAATTTTTTAAATAAATATTTACTACTCGAAGTGTCATATTGTTGATAGTTACAAATTAAAACACGCTCATTATAAGATATGGTATCAATCTATGTAGAATTAATTTGTGGACTTATGATAATCTAAAACCTGCTATCGCTTGCATTTTTCCCCACTCCACACAGAGGTTAATATGGAAATAATTTTGTAAAATTCCAATCTGTTATTTGCGATAAATAAATTCGAATCAAGTCTCGATAAAAATGCAAATTCATTAGCTTTAATAGATTTAATGATTCCCTTTTTTATATGTAATTATATACGATCGTAATTGCATATTTTAGAGGCGCCAGTTCATGTGGTCTACATTACAAGGCGTAAAAAAATTCCTTTACATTTAGATTTATTAGTAATAATAACGCGATGACTCATTAAAAAAAGCTGTCCAAGCTATAATTGCGATGATTCCTTCAATATTTAAACTTAAAAGAAGAAACCGTAGTCAATGCATTCTTGTTTGAATCATATGTACATACAGTCTGTGTTTTTTTTGTCAGCGCAGGAGGAGTCATTACTTTTTAAACAGACTGTACATTACAGCAACAAAAAATGATGATACCAAAAGAACGAAATGTAGTCAAAACGTTATATTTCCCAATAAGTGTGACAATCGACATTTTCAAATTTGTTTTTTAAAATTACTGTAAATTATTATAGGTTTCGTCTGTATTCCAAAATTTTACAAAATAATACAAAAAAAAATCGGAAAAGAGAGAGAACATTTTTGAAGACGATTCATTTTTTCCTGAATTCAAAATTTTGGCCTTCAAACACAATATCATTGAGAAAAACGAAGATTGGTTCACCCTCTTAAAAATCGAACTTTTGTACATTTCAAAGTTGTTGTAAATAAAATAAAAAAAATATCTTAAGAAAAAGACTCAAAACCATTCTTGAAGACGGCTCCTTTTTTTAAATTTAAAACTTTGCCCTTCAACCACAATATGTATAATTGAGAAAAACGAAATTTCGTTTATCCCTTCTCACACCCCTCGAAAATCGAACTTTGGAACATTTTTAAAATTAGTCTAAATTATTATAAGTTTGTTCTGCATTCCAAAATTTTGCAAAATACTTAGGTAATATAAAAATAGAAACCTTAAAAAAAAACACGGAAAAAATAAAACAGTTTTGAAGACGGCCTTCTTTTTTCTAAATTCAAAATTTTGCCCTTCAACCACAACATAATTGTGTGGCACTTTTAAATGCATTCTATAATTTTGCAAAATAATACAAAAAATTATCGTTAAAAAAGAAACAGTTTTTGGGGGCGTTCCCTTTTTCTAAATTCCAAAATCTTGACTTTCAACCACAATATATTTGAAAAAAAAACGAAATTTCGTTCACGCCTTTTCCACCCCCCTCGAATATCGAAAATTTTGACATGTTTAAAGTTGTTCTAAATTCTAAGATTTTGCAAAATAATACAAACAAAAATCTTAAAAAAAAACATTTTTGAGGACGGGCCCCCTTTTCTAAATTCAAAGTTTTGCCCTTCAACCACACTATAATTGATAAAAACGAAATTTCGTCCACCTCTCCCCTCTTCCCCACTCCACCATTGAAAAATCAAACTTTTGGGCATTTTTAAATACATTCTATAATTTTGAAAAATATGTATCTAATACAAAAAATTATCGTTAAAACAGAAATATTTTTGAGGGCGGCCCCTTTATCTAATATCCTAAATCATGGCTTTCAACCACAATATAATTGGGGGGGAAAAAAACGAAATTTCGTTCACACCACTTCCGCCTCCCTCGAAAATCGAACTTTTGGAAATTTTTTTAGATTTGATTTACCTTCCAAGATTTTGCAAAATAGTACCAAAAAAAATCTTTAAAAAAACGAAAACGTTTTTAAGGGTGCTCCTCTTTTTCTAAATTCAAAATGTTGGCTTTCAACCACAATATCACACTCATTCACACTCATTCCACCCCCCCCCCCCCCCCCCCCATCCCTCCCTGAAAATCAAACTTTTGAACATTTTTAAACTTGTTCTAAATTGTTTAAAAAAAAAAAGAAAGAAGAAAAAAAGAAAACATTTTTGAAGACCCCCCCCCTCCTAAATTAAAAATTTTGCCCTTCAACCAAAATATAATTGATAAAAATCCTTCTTCCCGTCGTCCCCACTCCCCCTTTGAAAAATCAAACTTTTGGGCATTTTTAAATGCATTCTATAATTTGCAAAATATGTACCTAATACAAAAAATTATCGTTAAAAGAGAAACATTTTTGAGGGCGACCCCCTTTTCCTAACTTTCAAAATCTTGGTTTTTAACCACAATATTATTGAAAAAAAAACGCAGCCCTTTCACCACCTCGGAAATCGAACATTTTTAAAGTTCTAAATTGTTTTAAATTTATTCTACATTCCAAGATTTTGCAAACATTTTTTTTTTTTCTAAATTCACAATTTTGCCCTTCAACAACAATATAATTGATAGAAAGGAAGTTTCTCCCTTCTTTCCCACTTCCCCTAAAATATCAAACTTTTGGACATTTTTAAATACATTCTATAATTTTGCAAAATTATACAAAAAATTATCGTTAAAAAGGGAACATTTTTGAGCGTGGACCCCTTTTTCTAAATTCCAAAATCATGTTTAAAGTTGTTCTAAATTGTTTTAGATTTGTTTTGTGTTTGCAAGATTTTGCAAAATAATACAAAAAAAAATCTAAAAAAAAAAAATTTTCGAGGGAATTCAAAATTTTGACTGATCAACCGCAATATAATTGAGAAAAACGAAATTTCGTTCACGTCCGCCTACCCCCTTGAAAATCGAACTTTTGAGAGCTATTCTGTTCGATATCCATTGTGTGCACAATGTTTAGACCAAGTATAGAACCTGAAACAACTTTTATAAAAAATTAGAATTAAAAGAAAGGGGGAGTGGGCAGGGGTGGCAGCATTCATTTTTCCCAATTATTTCACTTCAACTTGCATTATAGAGAGCTGACGTTTTGGATTAATCCAAACCAAACCTAAAACAATCTGGAAAAATTTTCGAAATTTCGAAAAAAATGGGGGCCAACCTCTTGTATTTGAAATTTTGAAAATTTTGGGGGGGGGGGGGATAGCGACATGTAAAGTATACATGGTAGAAGGTTAAAATTTCCAAGATAATATGCAGAACAATCTTGAATAATCTTAAAAATTTCGAATTTCGAAAAAAAGGGGACAGGGGGCACCTATACTAGTTACAAAACAATTTTTAGCAGGTTCAAATTTTTGTCACGGATTGTACATGCACTTTTAAATACATATAAGCCTCATCTAATACCACATAAGCCATATATTAGATATAGGTAGTATAAGACCTAAGGTACACAACGGAGACTCTATTTCGAGGCCTCAAATAAATAAAACATCGTGAAAGCTACTAAGCGAGACTTATGCATTGGCAAGGTTGGCGTCGTGAATAATACGATGGCGCTTGGCTTTCGTACACTTTACGGTACATAATTTCAGCACATGGCGCTGCACGAATCTAAAAGGGTTCTATAATTACATACATAGAGGCGACCGATCGTATTGTGAACCCGGATATACATAAAACGTAATCGCGGCTTTCATTTGTACTACTTTTTGTAATGTACTGTATATAAATGTCACCGGTGCAATTTAAAGCGTGCATTTTTCGTGACATTTAAACGAAAGTTAAATTTATTTTAAACAAATTGTTTCAAATTAGAGATAAGAGAAATTATCTCCCGTTTTGTAACCGCAAACTTTACCAGAGGAACGGAAAAATACTGATAGGATAAGGCAGAAACGCAGAAACTTAATTTCATGTCGATTACACCAAATGATTAAATGAAGTGATAAGTCAAGACTGACTTAAGATTGTCTAAATTTTAAAAATCGTCCTGCATTATTTTGCAAGCTAAAATTATAATTAATTGGAAAAAAAAGCCAGAAGAAGAACAATTGTGCAACGCCAACTTTTAATATATTTCGCGAAATAACTAAAAATGAAATTCTAACTATTATAACTAGAGCAATCTCTCAATTACGACACTATCACGTCATTATTTCGACGTCGATTATATTTCACGTCATCTTACATTTAAAAACTGACGACATTTTTACGTAATCAAAGTAACGTCTTTATACAGTGATAATTTGGTATTTTGACGTCAGGAGGGTTGACGTCCCACACCTGTGGCAAAATTAGAATTGGTCAATAGTTATCCGATGTGAAACAAGGAACGAAAGACTGTCGTATACAAAGTAGATTGTGGAAACCTGCAAATCCCATAAGAAACAAAAAAATCACGGCCTAGCCAACCCTGCTCTATAATCGCAAGGAACAGAAGGACGTCTTGAAGACGTCATATATTGTTTATTTGTGATCGAGTGTAATTTTGATGTCTTTAGAAAGTAATGTATTGGTCATTTTTTTATTAACGTTGTCATTGTATAAATATGACGTCTTAAAGACGTACTGTATTAGGTACTAAATTATTCAATTTTCGCAAATACTGTATGCGGTAAATGTGTATGTGTCATACGCTGAAACGCACCGAGTGGTTTCCGAAGTATAGGTTAGCTTAATATCGCGGAATTCCCTGCAAATTTTAGCAATTTTTTCAAAACAAAACTCAAGACCTAATTTCATTGAGAGGCGTTTGGAGGAACACTGACGAGGCCGGAGAGTTCGAAACCACGTTATCCGTTTCTAATCCTTGATCTGTCATCTTCATTGTATTTGTTCGCAGGGTGATTCTAAGAATATACGTATTACGACGACAAATGACCAACTGACTGACGACTGCCGTAAAAACGTTTGTTTTTCGACGTCTGCTGATGTCAGTTGTAAAACGTCAATAAAATTAAAATCTCTTACTAAACGTCAAAATTTTAAAAAAGATCGTTCAAGATTCTTTTCTATTTTGTGGTACTTTTTAAAATATACTGACATTACTTGCACGTCCGATGTGATAAGAAACGGTAGAATGTGACGTCGTATTGATGTTAGTGTCTTATTTGTGCTGAAATAATCTTTAAAATGTGAATTGAATGAAGTAGATACGAGGGAGCGTTTTTATATTCGCGGAATGAGCGGGTTGTAGGGGGCTGATTAGGCGCATTGAGGGCGTGGCCTGTACAGCGACTCATAATTAGTGTAAATACGAAGTTTCATTGTTATTAGACAGTTAGTCTTTGAGCTATCGTCAACCAAGTAACATAATCAGGAGTGAAAAGTGAAATATGGAAAAAATCGAATATCGTGCCGTTATAAAGTTCCTTACCAGGCAAGGAAAATCAGTCGCGACCATAATGAATGAGATGTCATTGGTTTACGGCAACTCTTGTCCAGGAAAAGCCATGGTGTACAAGTGGCATAGTTTATTTAAACAAGGAAGGGAATCCCTTGAAGACGACCCGAGGCCGGGCAGGAGCATTGGGGTGACCACCACTTATCCAAAAATGTTTAAAAAATTGTACTCGAAGATGCTCGACTAAAGAAGAAATAACTCGCAGAAATGGTTGGAGTATCCGATACAACAATTTTTAAAATCCTACACGATCATCTCGGCATGTCTAAGGTCAGCGCAAGATGGGTGCCGAGAATGCTCACGCCGCCGCAAAAACAACAGCGCGTAGAGTGTTCGCGTGCATTTTTGGACCTCTGTAATGAAGACAAGGATGGTGTATTGAGTCGAATTGTTACTGGAGACGAAACTTGGGTTCATCATTATAAACCTGAGTCCAAACAAGACTCCATGCAGTGGCATAAAAAGGGCACAGCACCTCCCAAGAAATTTAACGTGTCACAATCAGTTGGGAAACTCATGGCAACGGTATTTTGGGACTCGGAAGGAATATTGTTGATTGATTATAAAGATAAAGGTGTTTCTATAACCGGAGAATATTACGCTTCAATATTAGAGCGACCAAAAGAAGACATTAAAGAGAAAAGACGGGGAAAATTGACGACAGGTGTGCTGCTTTTGCACGACAACGCGCCCGTCCACAAGAGTCGCGTTGCGTTAGCTGCTCTGCATAAGGTGGGCTTCGAAATTGTGAATCACCCACCCTACAGCCCAGACCTGGCCCCGAGTGATTATTACCTGTTTCCGAAAATGAAAAAAGAGCTGCGGGGTAAAAAATTTACTGCCGATGATGAAGTCAAGGAGGCAGTTTCGGCGTATTTTGCAGATAAAGAGAAATCATTTTTTTATGAGGGTATAAATAAATTAATTGAAAGATGTGAAAAATGTATCCGTCTTGCAGGTGAATATATTGAAAAAGAAAAATAATTTGGTTTTTTATTTCCACCCCTTATCCCCCATTCCGCGAATATAAAAACGCTCCCTCGTATGACATAATTACATGATTTAATGTATGACATGTATGGCTTCTGAGAAATGGCAACTTCATAAATTATTTCATGTATATTTTAAAGTGTGCTGTGTAAATAACATTTACGTTGTTGTTTTCCTTGAAAATGCATCTTATAGCATTTTATAAAACGTATTAACACCTATGGCTATTGTATTTATAAATACATATTATATCGGTTGGAGATCAATTTTATTGTGCTGAAGCAATTGAATAGATAAACAAGCATTATTAATAGGCGATTGTCAAATTCTATAAAACGGGAATACTATTTTGCATACATTCCATGTCAAGGAGGATATGTTTTCTAGATGTTTATTACGTAATCAATATTTATAATGTTTAAGATTCGCCTGCCAAAAACTATATTACCGAAATAAACTTATACGTTCCGAGAGTATGGGATTTTTAGATGTTTTCACTTTAATACATACACAAGAACGAATTTTGTTTATATATCTAGTACTTCGACATTAAAATTAAAACATCAAACAAAATTTTATTGTTAGATTTGTTAAAAAGATATCTCAGCGTGTGTCATTATTTCTAGAAACCGATACGAAACCAAATCGATTAATTTTGTTGAAAAAAAAAAAAGAAATACTATTTATGGTAAAATTAAACAATAAACTAACGAGTACTATTAATAGATAAAATGCTGAACAATTCAACATTATCACTCACACACACACACACACACACTTTTATGGTGGTTTTTTCTTATCGAGGAAAAAACAGTAGCCAAAACTGAACAAACATTCCACATATGTTGCTGTCGTCATTACTAATGTACATACTTTGTGCACACATATACTTATTGTTAGTAAAACACACAATGAAAAGCTTGTTATAACAATATGATAATTAAAACATAATTAATGAACATATTTAGTACCTACAATAGATTCGCAGAAAACTGGATCAAAACATCGCTGCCAGAGCTTTTAAGAGATTTATTAATATAGCAATGATTAAAATGTGCTGCATTGAGCAATTTGTTGTGCCCGATTCTTGGAAGTTTGTTTTAGATAAACCCCTTACTAAAATTCAAAATCCGTTGAGTTTCGGTGACCTCCGTCTAATTAGTGTGCTTCCTGCACTATCGAAGATATTTGAAAAAGTTCTGTACATTCAATTATCCAATTTTGTTGAAGATAACAATATACTACCTCTCACTCAGTCGGGATTTAAAAAGGGCTACAGCTGTGAAACTGCTCTGTTGTCATTATTACGGATGATATTATGGCTGCTACTGACAGAATTAATTACTGCTTTAGTGCTTTTAGATTTTGCAAAAGTCTTTGATACTGTTTGTTATGCCACTCTGTGCCCTCTTCTTCACTATTTGGGAGTAGATTTAAAATCTACGGATCTAATTAGAAATTACTGAAGTAATCGTTTTCAATCTGTTTCTGTGGACTCGGAGGTGTCACATCCACTGAAGTTAGCTGCTGGAGTTCCCCAGGGATCCATTTTAGGGCTAATACTTTTACGTCTCAATTTACTAAATGTGCAAAATTTTAATAATAATAATAATAATAATAATATTGATTAATGTCCAACAGGTGCAAACCCAATAGAGGCCACAAAATTGAAAAGCATTGCATAATTTACAAGTTGAAGTAAATAACACTAAATAGTATAAATAATAATTATAAAGTAAGTATAATAATTATAAAGTAATTAACATAAGCAACAAACTGATTTAACAAAACATATTGTTAATAGTATTTCCCAGTTTCGTCATTACTGCAGTAGGGGAACGTTTCATCATATTTGTCCTGGCTGGAGGTGGCTTGAAAGTGCAGTCGGTCCGAGAGTTTAAGCGTGGAATGTGGAATGCCATATTCTCGAGAAGATAAGGGCAATCAATCTTATTACCAACCAACTTTAGTAAAAATTTGCGACAGAGTGCGTCACGACGTTCAGACAAGGACTTCATCTCATGACGTTCCAGCAGTTCTACTGGAGGTATGCCAACCTCAGGATAAGTTCCATCAAGCTTGTAAGACAAGAATTTCAGAAATTTACGGTGAATTCTATTCAGTTGCAAACAATCACATGCGTGAAAGGGATACCAAACGAGTGGTGCATACTCCAGTTTACTAAGGACATAAGCGCTGTATAAAATTTTTAGGAGTTCGATGTCGGTGAAGTAACGTGAAGCGCGTATCAGGAAACCGAGAGAACTAAATGCATTTTTGCACATAGATAAAATTTGCGGTTTGAAGGTAAAGCCAGCATCAAAGAAGACACCCAAATCCTTAAATTCTGTTTTCCTTTCCAGAGAAGTACTATTAACTCTATAATCTACAGTAATTGGGGAACTGATACGTGTATATGATACAACACAACATTTTTTAACGTTAAGATTTAGACGGTTTGATGTACACCAGGTAGCAAGTTTTTCCAAATTCTCTTGCAACAGGATGGCGTCGTTGTTGGATTTGAGTTGTCCATATAATTTAATGTCGTCCGCATAGGCCAGGACAGGGCAGGTGAAACATGTCAGGAGATCATTTATGAAAAGGTTGAACAAGAGGGGACCTAAATTTGAACCCTGTGGCACCCCTTTGTGTTGGATATATTCAGTAGATACAAATCCGTTGTATGAGACGTAACATTCGCGTTGGCTTAAGTAAGAATCTATTAGGGTAACAGCTGATGGGACAAAACCAAACGCTTCTAGTTTAGAAAGAAGGAGCGGGTGTTCTATTGTATCGAAGGCTTTTGACAAATCGGTGTAAATAACATCTACTTGGCCGCGTCCGTCTAGTACTTCACAAACAAATTGTGTAAAACACGTCAAATTGGTAGCCGTTGAGCGACCTGTAATGAAGCCATGCTGGTCAGGAGATAGGTAAGAGCGAGTACTGTTATTAATAGAAGAATAAAGAATTTTTTCGTAAACCTTAGCAAAGTTTGATAAAACTGATATTGGTCGGTAATTGGAAAGCAAAGTATTGTCGCCCGACTTGTGTATTGGACAGATCTTTGTCTTTTTCCAGAGATAGGGGAAAGTTTGAGATGTTATGGACAAGTTTATACGTATTGTCAGAGGATATGCTAAAACATATCTGCAGTCCTTAATGAAAAAGCTAGGTATCCGATTATAACCTGACGTGAGTTTGTTGGGAAATGTAGACATTGTTTTAATTACTTCATCTTCAGTTGTCAGTGAAAACATATAAGGAAGAGTATTGGTTGGTTTGTCAGTACAAGTAGTAGTAAAGACTTCATGGGTTCCCATGAAAAGATTTGAAGCATTTACAATCTCAGTAGGAGATTTGAGAGATTGTAAGATTTACATGTAAGCAGACGATGTGCAATTATATTTATCGTTCTCACCACATGATTGGCAATCTGCTATGGAGAAAATGGACACCGATCTTAACAACAATCTTAACCGGTGGGTGCTCAAATGATTATTTTCGATTTTTTTGTAGTCTAGAGACATGACCGAATAAAGCGCATCATTTTCAGCATTTCAGCACCTCAATTTCGTCTTCGAGAGAAGAAACATTTTTTTTCGAAATTTTGAAAATATAAGAAGTGGTTAAATATGATCAAACGATGGTCAATTGTATCCAATAAACAAACCTTATTAAACAAAATGGTTTGCACAACGATTTCCCATTGAATCACAAAAAAAAAATACCAACTTCTGCGAAATAATCAGTATTTACCACTTCACAAAGAAAGGTGGGGCCTTCCCTGAAATATCGCTAGTACCGTGCAAACGTATTAGTCATCTGTTATAAAAAAAAGCTACTTCAACAAATTAAACGCCAAAGAGACGAAATAGGATAATACGCAGACGATGTGCAATTATATTTATCGTTCTCACCACATGATTGGCAATCTGCTATGGAGAGAATGGACACCGATCTTAACAATCTTCATACTATTTCCATCCAGTACAATCTTAAGCTTAATCCGTTGAAGACTCAGCTGTTGCTTTTTGGGAAATCAAAAACTTGTAGCTAACTCCAACATGCATTTCACGTCACTATTGGAGGTGTTGCAGTCTCAACGGTGGACACACACTCCGACAGACGATCAAAAAGATTGGAGAATTCAGATTATTGCAAGGACATGTTCAAAACTGTCCCAAACGAATCTGGGAAGCATGTCAGCCATTGTAACTGGTGATGATAAAACGTGGTGTTTTCAATACGAACCAAAAACGAAACGTCTGAGTGTGACATGGAAGACAACTGAAGAGACAAAAGAGAAAAAATGACGCTTTGAGAGGAGCAAAATTAAGACGATGCTGACCGTTTTCTTCGATTCAAACGGAATTAAAGTAGTCTTCAGGCTTTCACGACCGCTGTTGATGAGGAAGGTTTTTAAAGACTGACACAAGACATCCGCTCATGGTAAAAAGTTAAAGAAAGAATAATCTATTCATTCTTAACCCTAGATTAGATAGACGATTAGTAGCGCATGTTCAATAAAAAGAAAGAATTAAAAACGGCGCTTTTTCCATGTACACTATTAACCAGGACACTATATGCATGACGTATTCGTGAGTACATCACGTTATGCACTCACGTACGAACGTAAACATTAAAATGAAAACAGAAAACGTCCTCTTAATAATAATTAGTAGGCCATGACGTCAAATTCGATATTATGTATTTACTCGGAATATCCGAAGGTGTTCGAGTGCGTTAAGTCTTCGATGACCATAAAAGGCGACATCTACTGTCCAAGGTGCAACGCCGCCGTTCGTTCCGATTATCGCTGGAAAGGCAAATCGTTATACTTGGTATAGTAGCGTGTAATAAGAGAACAACAACCTCCGTTGATTCCATTTCCATTCCGTTTCATTTATTTACCTAATAGATAGCGACTTGATGGTGATATTACCCGATACGGGTGTATAATTCTGGAATTTTTCGCGGATTGGCAGTGAAAGTTTCTATGTATGCAGTATGTATATATAGAAAAGAAAAGGATAGCGTATTAATCGGGGCTTTTATGCATGAATGGTGCCTGTTTATTTACGTAGCGATTAATTGCTGTGCGATATTGGAGTCGTTAAGTTACATTTTTTTTATCCGTTTCGCTTTTTTTTTTCTTGAAATTGAATTATGGTAGGTGAACAGTTGCTTCTTGTTGCGAGTTTATTCCGCACATGTTAAACATATGCTAGCATATTTAAACATGTTAAACGATTAAATTTCGTACTGCAAGTAACTGTATTGGTTGACGAAATTAATTGGTGAAAAACTTTTCTGTTTTCCTACTTTTTGGACAATTTCTTTTTGGAAAACATTGACATCCCAAAGCAGTCAAAAGTCCACAAAAAATAACGATTAATCGTTTATTAGTCACAAATTAAAACAGAAATGTGTCGTAGTCATTCTTTAGAAACCTTCTGAAGAAGCTGAAAACAACGAAACATCAAGCGTAATATACTACGCGATAACATCCGGAAGACTTCAACACAGTAAACAGCGGTCGTGAAAACCTACGTTCAAGTATTCGCCATCGTTTGACCGCAAAATTACTTCTTTGAACATTCCAAAACAGTCACAAAAAAATTTAAAAACAACTTCAACTCATCGTTCCGCCGCCCACCGGTTAATTTTTAAAAAATTTCAAAGTTGACAATTTTGCCAAACGTTGAGAGGTGATCAAAGGTTGAAAAATGGTAAAACTTGTTCTCCCATATTTCTAGATCATAAAAAATCGAAAATCATCACTTTACCGCCCACCGGTTAATTTTTATCCGGCCTTCAAGCTCCATATAACAAAAATTTCAAAGTTGACAATTTTGCCAAACTTTGAGAGGCGATCAAAGGTTGAAAAATGGTACAACTTGTTGTCCCATATTTCTAGATCATAAAAAATCGAAAATCATCACTTTACCGCCCACCGGTTAATTTTTATCCGACCTTCAGGCTCCATCTAACAAAAATGTCAAACCGGTTAATTTTTATCCGGCCTTCAAGCTCCATATAACAAAAATTTTAAAGTTGACAATGTTTTGCCAAACTTTGAGAGGTGATCAAAGGTTAAAAATGGTAAAACTTGTTCTTCCATATTTCTAGATCATAAAAAATCGAAAATCATCACTTTACCGCCCACCGGTTAATTTTTATCCGGCCTTCAAGCTCCATATAACAAAAATTTTAAAGTTGACAATTTCGCCAAACTTTGAGAGGTGATCAAAGGTTGAAAAATGGTAAAACTTGTTGTCCTATATTTCTAGATCATAAAAAATCGAAAATCATCACTTTGCCGCCCACCGGTTAATTTTTATCCGACCTTCAAGCTCCATAAAACAAAAATTTCAAAGTTGACAATTTCGCCAAACTTTGAGAGGTGATCAAAGGTTGAAAAATGGTAAAACTTGTTCTCCCATATTTCTAGATCATAAAAAATCGAAAATCATCACTTTGCCGCCCACCGGTTAATTTTTATCCGACCTTCAAGCTCCATATAACAAAAAAGTCGAAGTTCACAATATTTTGCCAAACTTTGAGAGGTGATCAAAGGTTGAAAAATGGTAAAACTTGTTGTCCCATATTTCTAGATCATAAAAGATCGAAAATCATCACTTTACCGCCCACCGGTTGATTTTTATCCGGCCTTCAAGCTCCATATAACAAAAATTTCAAAGTTGACAATTTTGCCAAACTTTGAGAGGCGATCAAAGGTTGAAAAATGGTAAAACTTGTTGTCCCATATTTCTAGATCATAAAAATTCGAAAATCATCACTTTAGCTAATTTTTATCCGGCCTTCAAGCTCCATAAAACAAAAATTTCAAAGTTGACAATGTTTTGCCAAACTTTGAGAGGCGATCAAAGGTTGAAAAATGGTAAAACTTGTTGTCCCATATTTCTAGATCATAAAACTTGTTCTCCCATATTTCTAGATCATAAAAAAGAAAATCATCACTTTACCGCCCACCGGTTAATTTTTATCCAACCTTGACATTACATATAAAAAGGGGTTTTTCTATTATTATACTTTCAGGGACTTTCAAAGATAGTCAAATGCTGAAAATGGTACATTCTGTTGCATTATATCACACTGGTTAATTTTTAACCGACCTTGAACTTATATGCATCAGAATTTTCAAAGTTCGTGGCAGTTTTCACAAAATTTTGGAGGTGCTGGAATGCTGAAAATGGTCCAATTTGTTGCTTCATGTTTCTAGGCCACAAAAAATTGAAAATCATCGTTTGACCGTCCACCGGTTAACTTTTATCCGACCTTGAAGTTACATATACTCGACAGTTCAAGGTTCGTCACACTTTGGACTAGCTTTAAGAAGAGTCGTAAGGTTAAAACTCGTTTCATATTTCTAGTCCGCAAAAAATCGAAAACAATCGTTTAACCACGCACCGGTTAATTTTTCTCCTACCTTCGAATTTTCAAAGTTCACGGCAATTTTTTTGCTATCAAGTAACTATTGAGCTCTGATAACATATGACTAAATTGTATTTAAATTTCATTATTACTCAGATTTATTGTGTTTCCATTCGTAGATAATAAACAGGCGCATTATTATAACGCCCTATATCAAATTACCTTAATACAATACACAATGGAATTTTAAAATACAACCTATTCAATATAAAATCCACCAATAATCCTGACTCTAGTCGTGAGCTGGTGTGTTTATACGAGAACGTCTAGGCGGTTTACAATATAATGTTACATCATATACTGTATATACATTCTCTCTCTCTGTCGTTACGTTATTCATGCAAAACCAAGTCATAAACTGTAGTAAAAGGAGTGTTCCAGCATTGGTGAGGGCACGTGTGAGGATGCCATGCGTTCGAACTGTTCAAGCTCGAACTTCCGGCTGAAAAATATGTGTCTGGTCGTCTAAATCTAAAGTAACGCTTGTTGAAACTTAGATAGTAGAATATAGCATACCAGATGCCCCCGTACACTCAGAATTGTGTAGATTTTAAAAATGTAAATCATATTAAAACTTGAAATCATCTGCATAGTAATTGTTTATTCTAGATTTAAGCTTGGATTGTTCTGGCTAAGTTATTTCGTGAAATAATTACGCTAATACGTTGGATACTTTTGAAATACGGTTTATATAACGTCCTATTTGAAAATTTGCCAAAATTACACGAGTGTCTGTGTATGTAAATCAAGTTTTTTTGTCTTTGCAAATCTGTTGCAAATACATTTTTTCTATCTCTGATATTTCGTTTATTTATTTTTAGACATCAAACGTGAATGTATGTAAATAGTGTTATGATTTTTCGTGTTGCTGAATCTAAATATTCTAAGTGGTGTTTTTACTAAAATATAATGTTTGGAATACGAGCAGATGGTGTGATGTAGGCGTATTAATTTGAACATAGTACATGCGATGAATACTAGAAATTGAAATCGATTAAACAGTAGTTTCGATTTTCACACTATTATTTTCGCTTCGATGTTTCTAACCATTCTAAAACCATACCTCATAGCATCTTTCCAAATGCTTCTAATTTGATGAAGCTAAAATATATACAAAAAAAAATCAGTTCCTGTATTAATCTAGAAACATGAGACAGCAATTTGTACAATTTTCAGCGTTTGACCACCTCTCACAGTTAGACAAAATTGTGAACTTTGGAAACAATGATTTTTCTATTTTTTATGATCTAGAGACATGAGGCAACAAGTTTTGCCGTTTTTTAAATCTTTGATCAGATCTCAAAGTTTAGCAAAATTATGAATTTTGAATTTTTTTATGCGGAGCTTGAAGCCTGGATAAAAATTAACCGATGGGTGGTCAAGCGATGATTTTCGATTATTTATCGTTTAGAGACAAGAGGCAACAAGTTTTGCTATTTTTTTAATCTTTGATCAGATCTCAAAGTTTAGCAAAATTATGCATTTTGAATTTTTTTTATGCGGAGCTTGAAGCCTGGATAAAACTTAACCGATGGGTGGTCAAGCGATGATTTTCGATTATTTATCGTCTAGAGACATGAGGCAACAAGTTTTGCTATTTTTTTAATCTTTGATCAGCTCTCAAAGTTTGGCAAAATTGTAAGCTATGAAAACTCCTCTATATTCAGCTTTGAGGCCAAATAAAAATCATCTAATGGACGAGCAAGCGATGATTTTCAATTTTTTGTGGACTAGAGATATGAAACAATAAATCGCACAATTTTTAACCTTAGAACACTTCTTAAAACTAGTCAAAAGTGTGATGAAGATTGAACTGTCGAGTATATGTAACTTCAAGGTCGGATAAAAGTTAACCGGTGGACGATCAAACGATGATTTTTAATTTTTTGTGGTCTAGAAAGATGAAGTAAAAAATTGTACCATTTTCAGCATTCCACCACCTCCCAAAGTTTGGAAAAAGTGCCACGAACTTGGAAAGTTCTGTTGATATAAGTTCAAAATCGGTTAAAAATTAACCGGTGAGTAGCGATAGGATGATTTTCAATTTTTTGTGGTCTCGAGATATGAAACAACAAATTTTACCATTTTCAGCGTTTGACCCTCTCTGAAAGTTTCTGAAAACGATAAAAAAATGGAAGTTTGTTGTATGTCATTTCAAGCTCGGATAAAAATTAACCGGTGCGCGGTCAAACGATGATTTTCAATTTTTTGCGGTCTAAAAAGATAAAACAACAAATTGTAGCATTTTCAGCGTTTGATCCCTTTTGAAAGTTCCTGAAAAGTATAAGAAACTAGTAAATTTGTTGTATGTAGTTTCAAGGTCGGATAAAAATTAACCGATGCGCGGTCAAACGATGATTTTCAATTTTTTGCGGTCTAAAAAGATGAAACAACAAATTGTAGCATTTTCAGCGTTGGATCCCTTTTGAAAGTTACTGAAAAGTATAAGAAACTAGTAAATTTATTATATGTAGTTTCAAGGTCGGATAAAATTTAACTCAATCAAACGATGATTTCAATTTTTTTTGTAGTCTCGAGATATGAAGTAACAAATTGTAGCATTTTCAGCGATTAACTCTCTCTGAAAGTCCCTGAAAAATATAAAAAAACCAGTAACTTTGTTGTAAGTAGTTTCAAGGTCGGATAAAAGTTAACCGGTGGGCGGTCAAACGATGATTTTCAATTTATTGTGGTCTAGAAACATCAGGCAACAATTTGTACCGTTTTCAGCATTTCACCACCTCCCAAAGTTTGTGAAAAATGCTACGAACTTTGAAAATTCTGATGGATATAAGTTCAAGGTCGGTTAAAAATTAACCGGCGAGTAGTAGTAATACGACGGTTTTCAATTTTCATTTGGTCTAGAAGCATGAAACGACAAATTGTACCGTTTTCAACGTTTGACCACACCAAATTAGTCAAAAACGTAACTTCAAGGTCGGATAAAAATTAACCGGTGGGTGCTCAAATGATGCTTTTCGATTTTTTGTAATGTAGAGACATGACCCAATAAAGCCCATCATTTTCGGCATTTCAGCACCTCAATTTCGTCTTCGAGAGGAGAAACATTTTTTTTCGAAATTTTGAAAATACAAGAAGTGGTTAAATATGATCAAAGGATGGTCAATTGTATCCAATAAACAAAACTTATTAAACAAAATGGTTTGCACAACGATTTCCCATTGAATCACAAAAAAAAAATACCAACTTCTGCGAAATAATCAGTATTTACCACTTCACAAAGAAAGGTGGGGCCTTCCCTGAAATATCGCTAGTACCGTGCAAACGTATTAGTCATCTGTTATAAAAAAAAAGCTACTTCAACAAATTAAACAGCAAAGAGATGAAATAAGATAATACGATTAGTCATTTCGACTTAAAGTAACGAGGTCCCCAAACAATTAACCCAATTGGAAACCGCATTTCGCGTAGAAAATTCATCCGAAAATACTGTACGAAAGTTTCAAACCGAAACACCGCATTTTTATGACCAACCAAGGTCGTCTGGATAACGACCTTGTTTGGTTTTTTTTTTTAATGCTGTGTATCTTACAAGTAGGAGAAACCACTAAAAATAAGGACGGGTGATGTAGCAGGAAAATACGTGAACTTTTTTTTTTTATCTTTAATAAAATTAAATAAATTTGTAAAATAATACACAAATATGTTACAAATAGAATGGGAACTCTAAATTTAGGAGTTTGCGTAAACAACTTTGTATACGAAATTTGAATCTCGTATATACGAATTGAGTTACTAATGTTATCTTCTATGAATGTTGTCTTATGTCAACAAATGAATTTCATTTACATATACTTATGTACCTATATTTCAGTAATATACGAGAGTTGTTTAAAATGTAAACCGACCAAATTATACCATGTATAATATTAATGTAGATCAAACGGAATTCTCGTGGTTCGACCGTTTGTGAATAGATAGCGCGTCAAATTTTTAACAGAAAAACTATTTTTATTTGTATTACCCGTGTTTTTATGAAGAGAGGGGGTGGGAGGACTATACGAGAACTCAAAAATCCAACACTGTTAACAATCCACATGTTGCTCAAGGTGTACTACAGGATTCCATATTGGGTCCGTTATTATTTGTTATCTACATGAATAACTTGATTAAAATTTGAACATCGTTGACGTATATTTATCTGTTGACGATTCTTCTATTTGAATAAGAGGAGAAACGTCGGACAGTGTAAACAGAACTCGAATTAAGGCAATTAGAGAGGCTGAGAGATGGTTTTGATGTAACAAAATAAATCTAAATAAAATCCAAAATTTTGATCTCGCAATAAAAGCAAGCGTAGAGGGTGCCAACACCCCTTAAGCATGACAGTGACATCTGTACGTGGTTGTGTGTATGATATTTTGACAGTAGTTCGTTGCTCATTCCTTGACAGCTGTTTGAATTCAAGCTTGTCGGTGAAAACGAAAAATTGGAATAAAAATTTAAAATTCGTAATGGCGTATATCTATGCTTCCTTTTTGGCCAGATTTGTGATTCTAGTTAGTTACTTATCGAGCAACCCTCGTAAATTGCAGGTAAGTCGAGATTTTAGTGAAATTTTTGCGGTTTTTTTTTTTTTACAAGACGTGATTAATTCGGTAAAAATGACGTTAAATTATAATAAATAAATTAACACAATCGATACAATCGTTTCGACATTATTTTTTGCATAATAAATAGTCATTATTGTCTAAATGTCAATTGTTGCCATGGTAACGGCACCCTACTTTTCGAACGACCCTCGTATATAGCATCGTTTCACATTTTTCCATTTGAGGTTATGTATATTTGTTTAACGCATAAACTAAACTGTACACATAGGATATTTACAATTCTAAATATTAATTACGCAACTTTAAAACGGAATATTAGCGAAGATAAGGTATGTTCACGCATGACTTAAGAACGGACGTTGAAAAATAATAGAAAACAAACCTAAATCCTCGACCAATTTTAGCATAACACCGCCGATGTGTAGATCTCCTTTTACGCGGATAGACCTCTCCGTTTGGAGGCTGGTGACGTGAACAATAAGATCCCACGACCCATCGCCGATTAATTGACCGTTGGACATCATTTTTGCACAAGTTGATTCACGCTAATTCCCCGCACTCAAAACGAAACTAACATTTTTCGACACAAGTTCACGCTAGCGTAGAGAAGTTTTTTTTAAGTTTATTTTCGTTCCCTATCAAAACAACGCACAGATTCGTTTAGCACTTCGTAATCGTTCTAAAAATAACCGAGAAATGACTTTTAACTTAGCCTATTTTTCCTCTGTTGATTGAAAATAGAGTTCGATATGATTCGATTTAATTTCCGCACGTAAAATTGTATACGACCTTTCGCTAACGCAATTCGCGATAATCTGTTCTTGTTCTGTCCTTTTCAATTGAATTTGTGTTGAGAAACAGGTCTACCAATCAATTAAAAAGAAATTCCTATTTAGGCTAATTATAGGGAAATTGCTTTTGGTATATATACAACCAAATGTGCACAAAAACAAAATTAATGTGTTAATATTATATTAATGTAATGTTTGTTATATACAAATTCTTGTAGTAATAGATTATAAAAATAGATTATAAAAAGCTTTTTTGTAAACATCTTGTAATCACAGTTGGTAGACCTGACAGACTGAACGAACTCGGTTATAAGCTAAATTCACTTCATTCGGTTCGGTCAAATTATGTCAGATGTGGTCAGATGTCAATCTGCTTAAAACTTCATCTTAATTACATTTTACATACCGTAGGTGGTTTTAATCTTATAAAATACACACAATCTATTTATTTAAATTACTCTTATTTAACCGTTGAATCAATATCACTCCTTTAATTATTATAAAAAATAAGTGCGCGGGAAATCATCATTTTGTTTGTTTATTTTCACTGTGAATTTTGCGTTATTAATTGTTGCGTTCTACGCGTTTTTTATGCAATTCGTAAATGTAGTTCAAAGCATTTGTTACGTTCATTACGAAATAAATGTAGATTAACGATCATTCACTATAAAAATTTTAACGGTTTTTCTATTACAGACAATAGAACAAAATGGTTAATAATGGAATAGCTTTATTCTAGAACCACTGGCTCCGTTCTATTTTTCTGCAATTTAGATAATTTTAAATTAGTATAATGTCCGAAGAAACTTCGTCGACAGTATTAGAAACCGTTTTAAAGGATATCTCTGCGAGTCAGAAGTTAATTGACGACTCAGTAGTTACACTTTCCAAAGCGTTAAAGTCTGTGAATTTTAAATGTGTAGATGATGAAACCGATATTGTAGACAAAACTAGATCGATTGTCGATGCGATAAATAAGAATATTTCGGATTGTCATAGTAATTTCTATAAGTTTTACGATGTCTGGAAGAATAAGCAAAGTAAGTTGTTCAAATTAATTACGATGCGATTTAAAGTTCTTATTTTTATGTTTTCTCTTGTCGCTGCGACAATTTTAGCGTGTTATAACGGAAGGCGTACATCGAACGGAAGTAACGAATCGTTGTTGCTTGAATCTCCCGATCTTATCGATTCTAGTTTAAATTTCGTCGAGGGTAATGGAAATGGTGATACGATAGATGGTAATAATGTCGGTTTATGTGATAAAGAAACGGAATTACGAACCGGTGATGATCAGGATAAAAACAAAGAAAACGATGCTATTTGTGATACGAGTAAATCAACTGAACTGAATACGAATGAAGATGAACCACAACAAGCGATAAACGAGGAAGTAGGCGATCGATCTCACGATAATGAAGCAGATGATGAAATTAGTAAAAAAAATGATGAAATTGCAAAGACTGCGGAAAAAGGTCAAGATATTTCTGTAAATAATAATATCATCGCCGCTAATCTCGAGAAGGATGCCATCATTAATATTGACCACGTTGAAGTCACCGAAGAGGCAAACTTGAAAGAAGTAAACGATAATAAAGATCTCGGCGAAGAAAATTCAAACGATAACGATTTAGATCCTTTAAATATCGATACTAACGTAAATGATGACGATACAACTAACGACTCGATATTAAATAATTTTTTAGACAAGAAAGTCGAAAATCCGCAGAAATCAGACGGTGATACCATAAAAGTCGAGAATCCGATTAAAATCAAGTGCGTCGATATTAACAAGCTTTTAGAAGTTTATCCGGAAAGTTCTAAAACCAAAACTCCCACGATAAGTAATGCAAACGCATCAGTTGTGGTGATATCCGATTCCGATAATGAATCGTCACCGAAAAAAATTAAACAGAAAACTAGAAGTATCATTTCAAAAATTGGAAACGAAATTAGTGTGATCCCTATTAAATCCGATAAGAAGATTGTCGTTTTGAATGATTCCGATAGTGATGATTGCCAAAGAGGTCGTTCGACGAGGAATAAAGTTGAATTACGGAAGAGAACTCTACGGAGCGAGTCTTTAAGGAACCCGGTAGCTGAGAAGGTTAATTCGCTTAGGAAAAAGGAGATTAGGAAGGGTTTACGGAAGAGACCTGTCATGGATATTACGAATGTTAGCAGTTTATCGGAAAATAGTACTACGGATAGTGATAGTGAGGAGGAGGTTGCCAAGTCGAAGAAGAGGGGTAAAAGCAAGCTGAAAAGGGGAATTACGAACGATGAGTTATTGCGATCATTTAAAGATAAGAAATTTCAACAGAAAGCTTATATACCGTTGAGTAGGATACCTCCTGATAAATTGAAGGAAAATTACGAAAAGACTGTTGTCAAGAGAGAAGTACAAAAGTAAGTATTAACACAGCAATCGACATTAATTAATTCCCAACTGACATCATGATTAGTAAGGTTCGCAAAATTACTACCAGTCTAGTCCTCTCTAATATACCAGTCAAGCTGCATAATTTGTTTATGTAGTAAATATAAGTGAGGAAATAATTCGAAATATCGTGTGTGATGTGTCGTAGTTTTTGGGGAGCGATCACTGTGTTAAAGGAAAAGAACAGTTTCGATTAAGTGCACGGTAAAAAAAATTGTGGTTGGCCGTGTACAAATTAAATTACTTAAACGAATTACTGTACGAATCAAACGTTTATGACCTGGCAGCAAGAATTGCGAGCCTTAACGATCAATTACTATGCTTATAATCCATTGATGACAGAATTAAGTCGAGAACAAAATAAAATTCATCAGCAAGTTATGGTGTTGTAACTATTTGAAGTCCCGATATTATAATAAATAAATTAACGCACTCCTTTAATACTGTATCGAGGTTGTTTATTGTTATGATAGTAAGTAAAAAGTCAAAAATATTTAAAATATCACAGGATAACAAGTGAAATAAAGCCCAGCTTATGCTGAAATATGTTAAAAACTTTATCAGAAGCAGTTGCCGACACCATTTTACTTTAAAAATTAATAAGAATTTCTGAAACAATTTATTAGTGTTGTATATATTTTTTATATTTCTATTTTTCTTTTGTATACAGGCTGTTACAAATTCGAGGTGTCACCATCGGGATCTCGAAAACGGTAAGAGATACAAAGTCGGTTAAATTGGGGCAAAGTTAGTTATAATTGCAGAAATCAAAACAAGATTAATACATTAATAAATTAAATTAATTAAACCTTCGTAAAGAGCTCAAAAAAGTACCTGTAGAATGTATTAATATTGTTTTGAGTCCTGCAATAATAACTTGAGAAAAGAAGAAAAAAGAAAAGTGTGTTTTTTCGGAAATATTTCAAAAACTAAAAATCATACAAACTTTTTTAAAACGGATTATTGTTCAGCAGCGAGAAAACGCAACTTTGCCCCAATTTAACCGATTTCATATGTCCTACCGTTTTCGAGATCCCAGTAGTGACCCTCGAATTTGTAACAGCCTGTATATTTACTTTACTGTGACGCGGTTAAGATCCGGAAGCCCTCATAGCAGAGATTCGAACCGTGGAAGCTTTCGATATCATTTAAAATATTCTGTTGTTGAGTCGATTCAGTTTGTTCAGATTTTTTTATACTCTTTTTTAACTTTTTTCTGAAGGTCTTCTTTAACTTTAGCTCGCTTTGTATTCGGAGTTGTAGATTTTGTTCCGGTTATAGCGCTATAGTTCTTTCGGCTATATAGCGACGCGGCATCTTATCGCGTATTAAAATTACGTCCGATTTTCGCAGAAAACTGATGAGTGTCTATTGTTATTGTTATTGTTTCCACAAAAGGAATGACGAATTAGATTAGAAATATTAAAACATATCTATACTCTAGCAGGACCGTACTAAAATAAAATTAAACAAGATTATATTTGATCTCATTTTTAATGTATACATTCTCTTCATTTGAATTAAATAAGTGAATATTATATATTTTTATTATAGATATAGGGTGTCCCAGCTGACGCGGTTTCTTTGATAATTTTATTTTTTATTTTACAGTATAGAGAAAAAGTTTCAAATAAAAGTTGTCCCTATTTATGCGACGCATAGCTAGAAAATATTTTCAAATATACAGGGTGTCCCAATTATAGAAAAAACGTATGTAACTTTATCATTTTAAATGGATCACATCATAATACAAATTTAAATTAAGGTTATTACTTGTGTATAATTATAAATGGTACAAATGATTATTAAATATATCTGTCATGATATTATTGTTACATAGCGTACTTTGTGCAAATTGAAGTGGTCTGTTTCGACAGTAGCAGAAGAAATATACATTTTTCTCTAAAACGGTTGAAGATAAATGGGTACATTCTGATATCAAAAGAAAGAGAATTTAATTTTATATCCAACCCTCTAAACAGATATAGGGTGTCCCAACTAAAAAAACCGAGTTATTGGCATTTAAATGTTTCCAAATGTTGGCGCCAGTAACTGTATGTCAACAAAAGGATCCGTACATGTTAATATAGGAAATAGTAAAGCAATTCAAGACGTATCAATTTGCGCAAACCACAATTTTTTACCTTTTTTAGTTTTGATCCTACAGCTCATTAACGAGAGCGCTGCAATTGCAAAATTTTTGATAAAATATTTATTTTCTCGAAAACAAAAGCACATAGGTCTAGGAAGGTCTGTATAATATCATGTAGAATTTAAAAAATATATAATATATAGGGTGATCCATTTAAAATAATAAAGTTACGTACGCTTTTTCTATAATTGGGTCACCCTGTATATTTGAAAATATTTTCTAGCTATGCATCGTATAAATAGGGACAACTTTTATTTGAAACTTTTTTCTCTATACTGTTAAATAAATTATCAAAGAAACCGCGGCGGCTGGGACAGCCTGTATATTTATAGTAGCAAGTCTTATCTCCCAGAGAAAGAGAGAGATGTTCCGAGCGTAAAAATGAATATTTTTCTTAGTATTATTATCAATTCATAATCGATCGTAAATCGCGATAATAAATGTACTAATCACATCATTAAATTCCACCGAATTTATCGCTTGATTTCGCCCAAATTAAATCCACGCAAATTAGGAAATGATTTCTTTCTTTTATCGTCCCTTATAGACTAACCAAGATGGACAGTTTGAAGAGATCGCGCAGACAGGATACGAAATCTTCGGATTCCGCGGAATCGGAAACCTCGAACACCAAAAAGAGACACTGCTCGAAAAACGCGAACACCTCGGAGAATGTGGTCGCTTCTGGGGATTCGGACGCTTCGATGCAGAGCGATCCGTTGAAGATAAACGACGACGATATAGCGGAGCATTTAGGGGGAGGATCGGAAGACGCGAATCCCAAGCGGTGCGAAGAGGAGCTCGCCGAAGTCTTATTAGTAAGACTGATTTGATTTTTTTAATTTATGTTATTTTATTTAATTGTCTTGCAGAATCGTATTGAGGACGGTGAAAATAGAGCTAAATCGAGTTCAGATTCCGATGATAAAAAATCAGATGGCGGAGATACGAGTAAGAAGAAGGAGAAGAAAGATAAAGCGAAAAAAACGGTTGAGAGGGAGATTTCAAATTCCGATAAAGTTAGTTTTATTTTAGATTATTTAAATTTAAATTAATAGAGGAAGATGTTTTTAATTTTTAATTTTTCAGGAAGGAAACAGTGCAAGCGATATAGAGGCCAAGAAACGAAAGAAACAGTGGCGTAAGGATAAATTGCTTACGGAGGATATAACAGAAAGCGATTCTGAAGAGAATTTCTCTAAATTCATGAAGAAAAGGGAGATTTTGAAAGAGAAAAATAGGTAAGTTGTGCTAGTTCCTTATAATTTTTTTTTAATGAATTTAAAATACGTGTTTGGGATGGGTTCGACAAAAAAAATGAAATATTTTTATGTTGTTTAGCGATACAGAAGATGCGATTCAAGGAAAACAGAAAAAAAGGTAAACGCTGTTAGATTATAAAGCCAAAAGCAATAACAGCAACTAACACTTTTGTATTTATGATTTCTTATTCCCTGTATTTTATAAGAGAGTGGTTTCAATTTAAGATATACGTATTAGGTCATTGGCTCCACTCAATAAATAGCTATATACAGGGTGGGGCATTAGTGCGAGGAAGTCCAATTACTCCTGTATTATAAGAGAAATGAGAAAATGTTATTGAGATAAAAGTTGAAGCGCATGGGGGGCTATAACCTAAAAATATTTTTAACTATACAGGGTGTCAAATAAAGACAGGGTAAACTAAACTTAATTTATTTTAAATGGAACACCCTGTATATTTTTACTGTTTATGATTCTTCTAGGTCTTACCTTTATTATAATATAGGGTTTTGCTATATTATTCAGTTTACTTTAGAAGATATGGGAAGTTCATTTTTTTTCAGGATGATAGCTTCGATGACCTTAGCTAGAGTGGAAATGGGAATGATGTGGTGGTAGTTCTGCGGGGATGTGGAGTTCTTATCTACCTGGCAAAGCTCCACGCCCAGATCTTATAACCAATACTGCCATTAAGAGACTAAAACTCCTCCTTATCGTCAATGCCATCCTCGATCTTGGCTACTTTCCTAAAATCTGGAGGAAAGCTACCGCCCCATCTCTTTCCTATCAAATCTTTCCAAAATTGCTGAGTCTGTTCTACTCAGCGGTCTTCAAGAAGAACTTTTCGTTCTCGATATAATCCAAGATGAACAATTCGGCTGCCGTGAAGGTCTATCCACGGATCTTCAGCTCTTTAGAGTTACGAAGGCGATTCGCAATTCCCTGATGACACGAGAGACGATGGGCACGTGCCTTTGACACAGGGGGACTTATCTACAAAATGGTTGTGGCAGGCATCAACTCCGAGGTGGTTGAGATCTTGTGCTCTCCTGCAGGAGAGGAGTTTCGCTGTTAGACTCGATGAATCTACAGCGTCGCTAAGAGTGGTCTCAGGGCTCGCTTCTCGGTCCAACGCTGTTCCTGTTGTTCATTCACGACCTTTCTTTGGCAATTTACACTGACGACACTGCCATCTTTACATTATGCAGAAGTGAGGCCTTTGTGCTTCACTGGTCCACTAGATGGCGCTTGACGCTCAATGAGGCTAAATGTCAGGCCATACGATTTATCAGGCGCCTACGTCCTGCCTACGACTACCTTTTTATTTCCGACTATCGCCTGACTTGGTGTTCTTCGGTCACCTATCTTGGGATGATTCTCAACACGTAACAAAGGTTATAAACCGTTTTAGTGCCGCTAGATCTATAGTTTACTCCTTTATCTGCACGAAAAGCTTGCTTTCTCTGAGACTTAAACTTTTGATATACTCCATCTTTCTGCGTCCTATACTTACCTATAGAGCCGTCTGTCCTGGGTCTGCGTTGCGAAGACACACCTCAAATGTTTGGAGGCCCAGCAGCTGGTTCGTGAGGAATGTTAATCTTCGAAGGAATCTCTCTGTCAATTCGTGTTGCAGCTAGATACCAATACCTTGGACCGAATGGGAAAGTCCTCCAATACCATTGTAGCAGCAAGGGTTGGCCTGGACCCGGACAGGCCTCCTCCTCGTACCATGGTAACAAGAACCCAACACCTGCTTCTTCGTCGGGACCCGGACCAACCTCCTCCGCAGCCGGTATGGGCTGTAACATCTGTAGATGAGAGGGCTTATGAACATAGTTCATAGCATTTGATTTTTGAAAATTAGATTTTGTAGCCCTGGATGTCTTCCATCAGTTTCGACAGTTGAGACTTTTTGCCACCGTTTATCCTCATGGAATTCCTTTAGCGCAGTTCGGTGCCTGTTGGGGAGTACATTGGCGTTGTAAATGTCCTGCGAGCTCTATGTTTTTGACGGAGCATGTTTTTCAGTTAAATTGGAGGCCAGCGTGCCCCCAATCTTTGAAAGATGTAATGACAGCGTTTATGACATATGTATATCTTAAATTGAAGAAACTTTACTGTAATACTCTTCAATTTTGGGCTAAGGTTGTATCTATTTTATTTCTGAAAAAGGTCTAATGAATATCATGAAGTAGAGGTAGTAGTAGTAAATCTAGCTCTAGAATATGCAACGAGTTATTCATAATGATTAGAGGGGTTTAGAGGAAAATGGAAATTATTTATCTAATTTTCACACAATTATCACCACAATTCAATTCACAATCCTCTTTTCCCTAGTGTTTAACACCTTCTTCAAGATAGGCAATGCCTTTTTGTCTGTCTGTCAGTGGGTTAAAGTGTTTAGTGTATTATATGCACAGCCATACACAGTTTGTCTTAAAGTAAATAGGACTTTTTTAAAATAAAAAAATAGAAACGCCCCTATTGACAGAGTCCTGTTTATTTTGAGACAGACTGTATAAAAATGTTTTTCGCTCTAACAAAACGATTTTAGTAGTATAGTTCTTCCAACGATATAACGACCCGACATTTTATTCCTTTATTAGGATTTTCTCCAACCTTTGCGAAAGCTAACGACTGTCTATTGTGTCCACAAAAAGAATTACGAATAAACGACTAAACTCCGTTCACGATTCGAAGACGTACACGTCATCATTGTCTGTATTCGTAGGATGTAGAGTTTAACCTTCGATAGGTATTTTATTGCTTTTGTGTTGGTGAATTCTATTAATGACGTGCACGTCTTCGAATCGTGAACCTACTATAGACATAATTTTATTCAAATTGAATTAAGTAGGTGAAATTGTATGTTTACATCAAGTTGGATCGCTATATCGTTGAACAAACTATACAATACGAATTGGATTACCGAATTTTCTGCTGGGAACCTTCGCTTTTTATAGATAATTATGTAGCGTGCTTAAGTAATAATAAAATAATAATAATCATTTATATATGATTAGATTGAAGAAGAAACGTGGTAAATACGTTCTGAGATCATCAGGTTCGGAGTCCGCATCGTCCAGTAAAAGCAAGAGCAGGGATAATTCACCGGGCTCATCTTCAGGGAGTAATTCCGGATCGGGTAAAAACGATGCCGCGGAAAAAGAAAAGTAAAATATATCGTTTCGATTGTTTCACTTTTTTAAAAATATGTTATTAATAGAAAGAAGCAAAATAGAAGGAGAATCAAGAAGATCAAGGATAGCAGCGACGAGGCGGAAGATGACGATAAAAGTACAAGAAAAAATATCAGAAAGGTAAATTAAACTTAAATCGGAATATGTTCAATTATTAACAATATTATATACAGGTATGGTCGAGAAATACGCTATCCGAATCGACTATTGCCGCTGAAAAGGAGGAGAAAGAACGGAAAGCGAGGATAGCGGAAAAACAAAAGAAGTATAATCTCATCTTCGAAAATGATGCTTTAGAAAAGGCCAACGTCGATAAAGTAGTTCTCGATTTCGACGACAAGACGAAAAAGGAATTGTTGAAGATCGATTCACGATTGGTGAAGAATTTGAAGCCGCATCAGGCGAAGGGTATCCAGTTCATGTGGGATACGTGCTTCGAATCGCTGGAACGGGCGAAAAGTACGAAGGGTTCCGGTTGTATCCTAGCGCATTGTATGGGGTTAGGAAAGACCTTACAAGTATGTGTTATTAATATTTAAGTTTTTCGTTGTTTTATTGCCCCCGCATCCCTTCTCAAGAGGGCTATTCAATCTGCTCCTTCATCAGCACCTCCTTCGTGGTTTTATTCGTTCTCTTCAGCTTCTGCTTGTCAGGAAATCTTCACATAACATTGTCTTGCCAGTAACAGTCTTAGGCATTATTTTTTGTAGTGTTCGAGTTAGTTCAGAGGTAAGTTTTCGTTTCGTGTCCATTGAATAGGTCACAAAACTTTCGTTGATATTTTGATGATTTAGTTGTGGAAATGTAGTTTTGTATATGGTTGATTTGGTCACAAAGTATCTGAAACTGGAATGCAATGAAAAAGGATCAAGCATTAGAAGCGGACCACGTGGTTTCGACCTTCCAGGTCTCATCAGCACTACTCCCAATGCAATGCAAGAATCCAATTTCACTGCCTTTCACCTCTCAACTCATGTGTGTGATACTGCAAACAATGTACTAATTCCAACCTCGCGCCCTCTCGTGAATAAGGTGCGAAGTAGACTCTTCTGTGCCCCGACTTTTGTGTGGCGCCCTTGTGGTGTGCAGTCTACTTTTTACGGTACTATTTTTCCATTTAACACCATCTTATCATGGTTTTGGTGGCTACAATCTATTGTTTTAGAGGCACTGAACTATGATTTTCATCGTTCTGAATTATAATTTTGATGTGGCTTGGTTTTGAGCTTGTTTTGAACTAGTTTTAAGCTAATTTTGTGTCTGAAGTGGTACTAGCCTAATTTTGAAATAGTCATGATTTGGTCTAAAGCAGCTGTTCAAAACTGCACAAAACTGGTTTAAAATAAAGTCAAAGCTAATAGAACATGTCAGAATACAGTCTGGCTAGTCGAAAACCAGGTCGAATTTCGCTCAGTTGATGTCGGCTTAAGATGAACTCTAAACCATGATCCAAATCATAATCGAGTACCATCAAAACCGTGATTTTTGATCGTAAAAGTATGGATTCCCAGATGCTCTCTCCAGTCTCAGGATTAAAACAATTTCGCTAAATTCAAATATGTTTCCTGTTGTTTTTTTTTCTTTTAATCAAATAGGTAGAAAGTGGAGTTCTCACTTGTTTTCTAAATTTTGCTTTTCTTGGGGTGGCACCGCTTAGAGTGGGAATCATTTGAATCGAAGACGTTTTTGCTGTAGTAATGGTGTCAACCCTCGTGATGTTGCAAAACTCTAAAATAATCAGAAAAAAAAATTATAAAAAGTATTGATATTTTATTTGTTATCATGGATGTAGTGCGTGGGATAACTAACCTCCCCCCTCCTCCTCCTCCCCCTCCCCCTCTCCTTTCCCCACCTTTCCCTGTCCCATAAAGAAAATTATATTTTGAAGTTTAGTTTTTGTTATTGATATGAGAAAAAGAAGACAATACTGAATACATATGGTAATTGCATCAGGGTGTCACATGTAGTGAAAGTTGCCTAATTTTACAATAGTGTTAGTAGTTCAGAATTTTTTAAATAGAGGGCGCTCATAATTTTGTGTTATTGTGAAAATTAGTCTAGTGAGATCGCCTTTCAATTGTATCGATTTGTTAACTTGTTTTTGGTCATTTTTTTTTGATCTTCTAGTAACAAAACAGCTACTTAAACAAACCTATAATCACTAGATTTGAGCGTAGATTTTCACGACCGTTGTTTAACTGTGTTGCAGTCTTCCGCATGTTGTCGCCGTAAATAAATTTGCACTTGACGTTTCGCTGATCATACCGTCAGCTTCTTCAGAAGGTTTCTATGTTTATATAAAGTACCGTCTAATGTTTAGTAGCTGTATTTTAGGTGTAGATGAACGCTGTTGTGACTTTTCATAGAATAAAAGCTGAAAACCATGAAAAACAAATCGAATTTTAAATTATTAGAAATTTAAACTTTAGTTCATAGCTCTGCCGCTAAATAAAAGCGTCTCTGCGACGCAAACGCATCACTGATTCCATCAATTTTTTCTTACTAATCGTATATTTTTTTTAATGTAGGTTATAGCCTTAGTTCACACTCTCTTAACAAAGGAAGAGAAATCCGGCGTTCGAAAAGTGTTAATCGTCTGTCCATTGAACACAGTATTAAATTGGGTAGCGGAATTTAAGAAATGGTTACCGAACGAAGACGACCTAGAGGTATTCGAGTTGGTCTCCTTCAAGCAGAACAACGAGAGAATGTATCAGGTTAAGGAATGGGAGAGATTAGGCGGTGCTTTAATACTGGGTTACGACATGTTCAGGAACTTGACCAACCCCGCTAACAAACGGTTAACTAAAAGGATGAGGGAGACCTTCCACACTTGCCTGGTAGATCCAGGTAAATTAATTTGAAAAAGAACAACGAAGTGTTTCTTGACGTATACATATAAATTGTAATTTTTCTACACCCGTCAATGCAAGCAAATCTTCCGCTCACCGGGCGGATGCGCTGCCAGTTGTGCCAACGTTCGAACACCTATAATAACATCACAAATACAGGGTTTCCCAGCTGACACGGTTTCTTTGATAATTTGTTTATTTTACAGTATAGAGAAAAAAGTTTCAAATAAAAGTTGTCCCTGTTTATACGATGTATAGCTAGCCTTGTCACACACTGCCAGTTCTTCGTTATTAATTTTTAATTTGAAAACATTTTTTAAATGGCACTCCCTGCTTAATATCGAGCACCGAAGATCTGACTTTTTGAGCACCAACCTCAACCAACTGTATTTGATCCCGGAGAACAGAAACGACGTTTGCAATAACAAGTAATTACACATCAAAGTAATTAATTACACATCGTTTTTATCAAAACCAATACACTCCAAAATAGACAAAAGAATATCGTGAGTGACCGTATCAAACGCTTTGCTATAATCTAACAATACTAAACATGTAACAAAGTTTTTATCCGTAGCGCTAATTATGTCATCCGTTACCTTCAACAGTGCAGTTTCAGAGCTATAACCTGACCGAAATCCTGACTGTACAGATGGCAAGATATCCCTTCTGGAAAGGTAAGTATTTAATTGTGGCGCAACAACTTTTTCAAAAATTTTTGAAAGCGAATAACAGCACAGCCCCAACAATCCGGAAACACACTGTCCACCAAACAAGAATTAATTAAATGGGTTATATAGGGAATTATTGTCGGACAGCATAATTTAATCATAGTAATATTATTGCAATCAAAGCCCGTAGCAACAGACCCAATCCCCGATATCAACGCACCAACAAAACTCTCCTCAACAGGAGAAAAGGAAAATTCCGAAGAATACTTGCGATTGTATCTATAGTATGAAATTAACTCATTAACATAGCCAACATTATTGGTAGAGGCTGAGTTTGCAAAAGCATCACTGATTTTATTAGGATCACTCAAATGTAACGGGATATTGACCGTTGACCCCCTGCCGAATCCTAAAGTATCCAAATGTCTCCAGAGAGTTTTTTGATCCTTTTTCTTTGAAATATGGTCAAAGTATGCCTTTTTTTTCCAACCTAAGAGCGTTAGTGGTTAAGTTTCGAAGGGTTTTGTAGTAATTCCAATGCTCATTTTTTTCTTGTTCTGCGAAATTTAGATTTGGCATCATCACGAAGTTTCATCATTAATTTTAAATTATCCGTCAACCAAGGTGAGCAACGCTTTGTTATCCGACGAGCTATCACTGGAGCATGGCTGTCAAAGAGTGCTAGTAGACTGCGATTAAAGAACTCAAGTGTAGAATTAATATCTTTTATAAAGAATATCTGCTGGAAAGGAATTTGCATAAGGTCAACCTCAAATTGATGCATATCAATCGTATTTAAGCTTCTGTAAGAGACTATTTTTGGAGGAGATCTTGTGAATTTAGTTTTGATGTTAAAATGAATAATGCTAGCTATCTAGCACAATATTCTCATTATTGACGAATAAGAGATCAAGCAGCGTAGAAGAGTTGAGCATTACTCTCGTTGGTTCGTCGATTAATTGTTTGAAGCCAATAGAATCAAAAAAGTTCAATAAATAACAAGTTCTGGGGTCTTCAATCTCTAAGCAATCAATATTGAAATCTCCACAACAAAAAATAGTGTCACAAATCGGTAGTATAGAAGTAATGGTATTTTCAAGGTTATCCAAAAATGTTTTATAATTAAAAGTAGGTGGTTTATAAATAGAACCAATTACAAATTTTATATTGTGGTAAGAAAAAATTAAAAATAGTTGTTCAATATCATTACTGAAATTAAGTAAATCGTATCTAATATGGTTTTTAATAAAAAATGATTGTTCAACATTTCTCAGCATGATTGGGCTGATTTCTTGAAACGCCAAGATAATTCGCTGACACATACAGTCCTCGCCAGAGAAAACGGGACACTTTTTTTAACTATTGTAAGTTAAGATTACAGCTATTGATATGATTTGAAATTAGTAATAGATGAAAAATGTTATTTGTCAATTTGACAGTATTCAAACTTCAACCAATTTATAATGGGCTCACACTCTTAAGTAATATTTATTTAAACAACGAAAAGTAAAAAAGACCTTTAGTGAACATTGTAATAACTTAAATCTATTATTAAAATTAATATTTTGTAAGAGCACCTTCAGCCTCTATCACAGCATTAATTCTTTCAGGCATTGATCTTATTAAATTAATGACGTAATTTTCAGGTATTTCTTCCCAGGCCGTTTGTACTATGTGAAATAATTGCTCATTGTTATGCACCTGAAGATTTTGTTTATTAATACGTCTTGCCATTAAACCCCATACGTTTTCTATCACATTTAAATCTCCACTATAACTAGGAAAATCCATACAGGCCGCGTTATTTGTATTAAACCACTCTTTCGTTGCTGCGGAGGTATGAACAGGACAGTTGTCTTGCAAAAACATGAAATTCCTATCAGGATAAGATTGTGTGACAGTTGGGATCATCACATTATTAAGAATATTTATATATTCTTCACTGTTAAGGCGATTTCGAATATGGTGCGCAACTCCGAGACCTCGCGATGATAACCATCCCCAAACGTTGACAGAAAATCGAGGATTTCTTTTAATTTTATTTATATATTTGTCTTCAAAACGTGTACCTCTTGGCCGGTAAACTTTTACTTGTCCATTGTACGACGACTGAAATATTTTTTCGTCCGAAAATATTACTTGATCCCAAGCGTCATATCCCATGTGCTGCAGAGCGAAGCCGATTCTTTGTTCTTTCGAAGCAGGACTTAAAAGAGTTTTGTTCATTGCTATACGTGAATGTAAGCCGGCATTCCTTATTCGTCGGGATCCTGTTCTAACAGATCCAGGAAAACCTGTATTTCTTATTGCCTCTCTTACCGTGTCGAAAGGGTTTCTATGCATATGTGCAACTAAGGCTTCATCTTGGTATACATCACATATTTTTCTTGCTCCTGTGCCGACGGATCTCGAGAGACTTCTTTCTTCTCTCCATTTCCTATATATTCTGCTTACTGTACTCTTACCTATTCCAAATTCATCTGCTACACTTCTCATCGACCATCCTTCTTCTATTTTAGTGCAAATTCCTGCTTTACATACTTTATTAACGTGAGGCATATTAATATTTTCAACGTAAATAAAAACTATGCATTGAAAAAATTTGACATTAATGACATATGTAATGACAAGAAAATTTATTCATTCATTGTTTTAGGAAAATACTTAATTACACAACTAAAATTTAGCCAAAATCGCAATAGGACGTGTCCCGTTTTCTCTGGCGAGGACTGTATCTTCTGAGCTGAATTTTGTCACAAAATAGAAAGTAATTACATTTTTTTATAAAAGGATTGGGAGCAAATGTTATCATCCTTAGAAATTGCTTTATAATACAAATTTAAATTAAGGTTATTGCTTGTGTATAATTATAAATGGTACAAATGGTTATTAAACATATCTGTCATAATATTATTGTTACGTAACCTACTTTGTGCAAATTGAACTGGTCTATTTCGACAGTAGCAGAAGAAATATACATTTTTCTCTAAAACGGTTGGAGATAAATGGGTACACTCTTATATCAAAAGAAAGAGAATTTAATGTTACATCCAACCCTGTAAACAGATATAGGGTGTCCCATTAAAAAAAAACAGAGTTATTGGCATTTAAATGTTTCCAAATGTTGGCGCTAGTAACTGTATGTCAATAAAAGGATCCGTACATGTTAATATAGGAAATAGTACAGCAATTCAAGACGTATCAATTTGCACAAACCAAAATTTTCTACCCTTTTTAGTTTTGATCCTACAGCTCATTAACGAGAGCGCTGCAATTGCAAAATTTTTGATAAAATATTTATTTTCTCGAAAACAAAAGCACATAGGTCTAGGAAGGTCTTAATAAAAGTTACTTAAAATATCATTTAGAATCTAAAAAATATATAATATATAAGGTGATCCATTTAAAATAATAAAGGTACATCCGCTTTTTCTATAATTGGGACACCCCGTATATTTGAAAATATTTTCTAGCTATGCATCGTGGAAATAGTGACAACTTTTATTTGAAACTTTTTGCTCTATACTGTAAAATAAACAAATTATCAAAGAAACCGTGTCAGCTGGGACAGCCTGTATTTGTGATGTTATTATAGGTGTTCGAACGTTGGCGCAACTGGCAGCGCATCCGCCCGGTGAGCGGAAGATTCATGGTTCGAATCCCTAACGAGACGCTTATATTTTTAAAACAAAATATTTGCTTGCATTGACGGATGTAGAAAAAATTATAATTTATATTATAATTAACAAACAATTATTCTAGGTCCGCAATTGGTTGTATGCGACGAAGGGCATTTATTGAAGAACGAAAAAACGTCTACAAGTATCGCGATGAATCGCTTGCAGTGTATGAGGCGGGTCGTATTAACGGGCACCCCTCTACAGAATAATTTAAAGGAATATTTTTGTATGGTACAATTTGTAAAGCCGAATTTATTGGGAAATTATAAGGAATATTTGAATAGATTCGTTAATCCCATCACTAACGGGCAATATACGGATTCGACACCTCATGATATTAATATTATGAGGAAGAGATCTCACGTCTTACACAAATTACTCGATGGTGTCGTGCAGGTAATTTAAATTGAATCAAAATCTCCTCGATTAATCACTTTTATTTTTATTATTCTTTCAGAGGAGGGATTATTCAGTTTTAGCCCCATTCCTACCACCCAAACACGAATATGTTTTATTCGTCAGTTTAACAGAGTTACAGATCAAATTATACCGGCATTATATGAGGGAAAAATCGGGACAGCAGAATAATTCGGGGAAGGGTAAGAGTTTCTTGTTCGTCGATTTCAATGAATTCCAGAGGATCTGCACACATCCCAGGGTGTTATTAGATAAAAGTAATCAAGTTAAAAAGACCAGAGATAAAAATGTAAGAATTCGTTGTATTAATTTTTTTGTATTGCGATTTTTTATATTGGGGGATTTTAGGATTATCTCGATGACGAGTCTGAGGGTTCGTTGAAGGATTTCATCAACGATGATTCGGAGAAATCGACGTCGTCGCCGGCTAGTTCCACGTCGAACGATTCTGATTCCGGATCGGACGGTAGTCATAAGAAAAAATCCGCGAAACCGGCAGGTAGAAGGAGAATAACGAGAGCTACTGCTGCTATATGTAAGTAAATACTTCTATTAAATATATTTATAACAGTACTTACTTTACTTTATATTATACCTATATAGTGATACTTCAAGTGTAGTAGATCAAGTGCAGTTTTGTTGTATACAGGGTGTTCCAGATGGAAATGCCAGACTAAAGTTGCATTTTGGTAAATGGAACACTAGTTTCTGTGTAAACAATTATTTTACTTGATAAATTGATACATTTCAGTAGGCTATTCTGTATAGGGACCAAACAAAAGAATCGAAACCAACAGAGTAGAATATTTTCTACTAGTATAGATGTGTGTTTCAAACAATTTTGCAAAATCGCTTTACGAAGGGAAAAAAAGAAATCCATCTGTGCGGGCGTATTCCGACATTTATGTGATGTGGGCTCGATATGTTAATAAAACCTCGTTTTGAAATGGGACCCGAACATTATATAGTGATTTTTATACTTTACAGGGTGTTCCTCGGATATCCCGAGGTCGTTGAACGCGAGGCTAGCTGTAATATGCGGACGACACGGCGCTCTACACTACGTCGCGCAACGACGGCTTGGTCTGCCGGAGACTACAATCTTCTGCGGACGAGGTCACCGAGTGGTCCACGAAGTGGAGGTTGAAGATTAATTCATCGAAATGCGAAGCGATACGCTTCTCCCGCAAGCGCAATCCTCCACCATCAACCATCACAATCCAGGGCGAACACCTTCAGTGGAAAAGCCATATCACTTACCTGGGAGTTACACTAGATACGAAGCTAGTTGTTCGACACTTTTCAAATGTGACCTCAAGGTTCCTGCGGGCGCAGGCTGCCCTCTATCCGCTCATCTGCGCCAGAAGTTCTCTCAGCATTAAAATCAAACTCAGCGCAAGCAAATCGCAAATAAAACGACTTAATATACTGCAGAACCGGGTGCTGCGAATCATCCTCGCGGCACCCTGGTACGTCACTAATGACCAAATACATAGAGATCTGCAGATCCAAACCTTTGCTGAGCACGCGCTTGCGCTGGCCAGGAAAACTCTAGAGAGGGCGTCTCGGTCGGAGAACCCGTTAATCCAACACCTGGCGGAGCTGGATCCGGACAGGCCACCCCCGCGGGTAGCAACTAGACGCGTCCTTGAGTTGGAGCAGTAGACCCGGCAGCAGCCGAATTCTAATTGGGCGGACAACATCTCATCCAATACCTCACGTGGCATCGAACCGCGGACAATAAGAGATTAAAGGGCTAAAGGAACAAAGGTTCCAACCCTGCTTAAATTGAGGCCATATGAAAATCGAAAAAATCTCGAAATTTTTAAATGGAACACCCTGTATATATTTAGCTCATGGAAAAATCCTTTTACTACGCTTTAATGAAAAATGCTTGTATTTTTAGTAGCTAATTTGCGCTTTAAACCTACTGTAAGATTGGATATCCAACAAATAATCCATAATTGGTCTATAACAAGATGAAACTCCATTTAGTATGAGAAACAATTGATTTTCACCCAGCGGTGAAAGCTAATTTTCTTTTTAATCGACTAAATTGAAGTAATAGAAAAGAAAAGTTATACAGTAGACAATCGGGGAAACCCGTACAGAACTAAGTAATTATGACGGGATTAAAAAATATATTACAAACTAATACTGAAACTTCGATTAAAATATCGATATAATAGGTATCAGTTTGACATTCTAGTCGAGTATGCAGGACGATAAGGAGCGCATTTTAAAATTATCTACAATTATACAGGCTGATCCAAAAAAAGTACAACATATCAAAGTGGGGTTATTTTAAACGGAACAGCCTCTATTATATACCATTTTCGGATTCTACGTCGTAAATTATGATAACTGTGTTAATCAATAATTCAAGATAACTTTGTTGACAAATGCTTGACTTACTTCTGTCCATGATCATTTTTTTTTCAAATTTTTTATGTGAGCCTTGTAAAGGAGACATTTTGTCAGACTTTAAACCATAAGATCAGAAGTGTCAGTAGTGCCAATCATGCGACATTTAATTCTTAACCTGTCGTTAGGCAGTAGGCGGTTTCGAACATTTTGAACAAAAAATTATTATCGTACTACTGTAAACCTAAACTTAATTTAATTAATTGTAATTGTAAAAATAATGTGTAGCTCGACGTTTAGCCACTAAGCCTCTACCGTGGTTTACACGTCGTTTTCGTTCACTTCCTTTGCAATAAGCTTAGAGGAATAAGATCATCTGCGTCATAATTGGATAAATTGCCTGATGAAAGTTTGTGGCCTTTTTTTTGTAAATTAACTTTAATTTGATAGTATTTTGTTTCATCGGTTGCATCATCCCCGAGAAACATCTGGAAATTTTTTCTTTAAGTGTAGGATGACCGCTAGAGGGCGTAACTGATCACAAAAAATTATTAAATAATTTTTATTTTAAGCTAAATTTAGCCTAAATTAATTTTAAATCATAAATATGAAAATCGGAATCTACTGAAAATTTTGCATATTTTACAAAGGTCAACTTTTTTATATTTTGTCAAATAGGAGGGGGGGGAACTTTGTATTGAAGGAACGCTTATAATTTTGGTTCTGTTGAACCGAATTTTGCAAACTTGGTCTCGTTGAAAACAGCATTACTCCTCCAATCTAATGCTTGCAAATTGGAACCGATCTAATAAGTGACGCGGATGCTAGAGGACGCTGTTTAATTTTTTTCGGAAATTTTGTTTTTTCTCGAAAATATGAAATGACAACAAATTTAAAAAAGTAGGCTAAATTACCAACAAATCGGCGAAAAGCGCCCTCTAGCATGCACGTCACTTATTAGATTGGTTCCAATTTGTAAGCATCAGATTGGAGGAGTAATGCTGTTTTCATTGAGACTAAGTTTGCATAATTCGGTTCAACAGAACCGAAGTTATAAGTGTTCCTTCAGTACAAAGTTCCCCCCCCTACCTCCCCTCGTCATTCCTTATTTGACAAAATACAAAAAAGATGACCTATGTAAAATAAGCAAAATTTTTAGTAGATTCCGATTTTCTTCTTTATGATAGACCTTAAGTTAGTAAATTTTACGTAAAATACGAACTAAAATTTTTGGTGATCAGTTACGCCCTCTAGCGGTCACCCTACGCTTTTCTAAATAATTTCCAGATGTCCTTCAGGGTCACTTTAGTCCGTAATATGTTTTTTTCCAAAGCTGGACTGTAAACCGTTCCTGAGATATAACCGAGCGACATTCTTAGTTGGCTACTCGGTACAGTTTGGCGGTAAAAGCTTTACTAATCAATTCCTCTTCGGAGCAATGACATGGTGGATTGTCAATCAATGGTAAGGCTTTTTCAGGAAGGTTGGTTTTTTTACTTGTTTGCAAAACAAATTGAGGAACTAATCGTATTCATGTAAAATTTTGTTCTTGAATGCCCTTGGATTTTTTGCTTTACCAATAATAAGAAGACGAAGATTTTGGATACCATCACCACTTGTGTAATCTAGAAAGACGATTCGTTCTTTGCTTGATTTTCTGCTGGACGCCGTTGTTTCGTTGCTGCGAACCAAAGTTTTCTCAGGCAATATCAGCCGAACTTGTTAGCATTATAGATTTGGCAGAAAAGAAGCCACGCCTTTTTTTAAATTAAGAAACAAGCCTCTGCTTGCAACAAAGTTGTCGAGCTTTCGCACCTAATATTTCAAACGAAATAGGCATTATGTTTGCTTCGTTGTTAAGTAAACCAAGAATGCAATTCTCTTTCCATCTCCGGATATTCTGCGGCCGAAACCCGGAATCCCTCATAACTGAGATTCGGACCGTGAAAGCCTTCGATATAATTTAATCTTTTATAAACGGTTGTCGTTCTCAAGTTCATCTCAAGTGACATCAGTCCAACGTAGACTCGACACGACTTAGTCTTCGAACGGTTTTATTAAGCGACTGTCTTTGTCGGTACATCCCCTCCACATTTGACTTGACCGTTTCTTCGATAATCCTAATGTTACAAACGTATCGTTTTAGATGAGATCTCAGATAACGAAAAGAGTGACGCGGAACCAGACCCACCCGACCCGTCAGAATGGTGGAAAGAATTCTGCACAGACGAAGATCTGGATAACATCAATACTAGCGGAAAATTATCTTTATTATTCGAGATATTGAAGCATTGCGAATCAATTGGCGACAAAGTGTAAGTATCGACCGTCACACCCGAATAAAATAAAATAAAAATTAACTAATCAAAAATTCCAGGTTAATATTTTCGCAATCCTTATACTCGCTGAATGTGATAGAATATTTTTTAAATAAAATCGACGATGCCACTCAAACATCCGAAACTAACAGTTTCTGCGGATTTTCCGGATCGTGGGCTTTAGGTTTGGACTACTTCCGTCTAGACGGATCATCGTCCTGTGATAATCGCGCCGCCTGGTGTAAGACCTTCAACGATCCAAACAATATTAGAGCTAGATTGTTCTTGATTTCGACGAGAGCCGGTAGTTTGGGTATTAATTTAGTCGCAGCTAATCGAGTGATAATCTTCGACGTTTCTTGGAACCCATCGTACGACACGCAAAGTATATACAGGGTGTACCGTTTCGGGCAAACGAAACCGTCTTATATTTATAGATTCGTTACTTTGGTAAGATATTATTTGAGTCGATTTAAGTTGTATTAATCGCGGGGAATTGTAGGGTACGATGGAGATGAAGATTTACGAGAGACAGGTAACGAAGCAGGCCATATCCAAGAGGGTGATCGACGAACAACAGATCGATAGGCATTACAATCAGAGTGATCTCGCTGAATTATACAAGTATTATCTTAACTATATCGATGTTCTAATTCTATATTAAATCTTATTTAATTCTATTTAGATTCGATCCTGTACCTGATGAGGAAAGATCAATTCCTTTAGTTCCTAAAGACGTCTTACTCGGCGAATTATTACAAGCGGATAAGAAGATCTACAGCTACCACGAGCACCAATCTTTACTTGAAAATAAGGTGGACGAAGTGTTAGATGAGGAGGAGAGGAAGGCTGCGTGGGAGGAGTTCGAGAACGAGAAGAAAGCTAAAACTTATTCGGGTACCATCGCCGGATATTCAGTCGCGAATCTAATCATCGGTTTGCAGACTATTATAAGGAGAGAGAATCCTACTTGGAATAACACTTTAGTCTCGCAAGCGACGACAGAGAGGTTCAAGTTGATTGAGGAGGAGATCGCAGCCGGTGGAAAAAATGCACCTGTAATCAATCGAAACTAACTTGACTAACTTTAAAATAAAATTTTAAATTTTTATAGGTATTTCATCAGGCGATCTTGGAAATACGCGCTATGCAACAGGCTCAACAACAGCAGCAACAAGAGTATTATAGGATATTGGAACAGCAAGCTCTTTTACATCAGTTACGTCAGCAACAATACCTGCAGCAGCAACAACAGATGATGCAGTAAGTTATAAAACTTAAGCGCTGAAACGTTTATAACAATTTTTTTTTACAGAAGAAATAATTCACGACTACCCAATCACAATTATCCCAGACAAACTGCTCCCACGGCATCTGGGCTTGCTCAAGCTCTACTTCGTAATAGTAATCCCGTGGATTACATCGATCTGAACGATTAGGCCGGTTGCAGTGTAGTTGTTTTATAAATCAAATCTATATGGATAGATACAATGTCGAGACTACTGTGTACTGTTTTATTCGTTAGTATACATTTTAATAAAACGATAGTTTTAAGTTAAAAGTGTGTAAATTATAAATTATTTCGTTTTTGTATCACCTATTGTATACATATAAATTAAATACAGACATCTTATTTTGGAACTGCTTTCGTTGTACAATTTACTCTCTAGTGAGTCGCTTATAATAGCGTTAGAAAAGAAATTACTCTATGTTAATTTAATCTTATGGATTTTTCGTACATCGTTTTGTAAATAAAATAGCTAAAAATGAAGTTTTCCTTTTTTTTGCTTGTATGTTTGTAGGTGTCGTCAAATCGGTGGTGTTGTGTGTTTTGAGCTGATTTTAACATTTATTTAATACTGATATAAGAGTCAATTTTTCAGTTTTTAAAGCAAGTATGATACAGTCGAACATAAAAATTATTTTAAGCTCATGTTGGGTTCCATTTACCAAAAAGTCGTTTTAATTCGAAGTTTTCATCAATCCAAGCTTAATGTGCAGAAGAGACAATCAACAAGTGGTGTCCATTTTAGCCACACTCTCTTTTCATCCTGCTGGCTATCTCATTCATAAACGAAACAACAGTACTTTGTATAAACGAGTAAAACTGCTACAACCTTTAGGTCATATCTTATAACCTCCCACCCCCTCCACCCTGCCAATAACAGAAATCAACTCCCCGTCATTTTGCATAGTTTGAATACTTGCACACAGATGTAACAATTAAAATACTGTTGACAGCTGTCAAACTACGAATTGTTGTCTTTTTAATGAGAAAAGCTGCCAAATTACTTTTAACGGCAATCAAATTATAAAGACGGAATTTCTTTTCATATTTGACAATCCAACTAGGGCTATCAAAAGGCTATGACAGTTTTAAGGGTCCGCTATCAAAATTTTCCACGCGGATGTCAAATCAACAAAACTAGCAATGAAGTAGTAGAATTAACATTCTGACAACTGTAAAATCTGTTTTCTATGATTTGTACGGATACAGCTGTCATAAATCCTGTTATTGGTGTCAAATCAGTAATATTATAGTTACTAATAATGCTAAAATACTCTTGATAATTGTAAATTTGTAAAAACAGTTATATATATATATTGTTGAATAATTTTGACAGCTGTCAAACTGTAAAAGGCGCGAGAGGCGGGATGTTAATTATTGTAGATTTGTTGGACATGTCGAATTTTTGATCTCCGAGGGGTGGAAAAGATTGTACTCAACGTCCTGAACGTTGTTCTGGAGGATGTTCATCCTTATAATAGCCGAGATATCGCGTGAAAACCAAGATTTGGACGTCATTTTTCATGAAAATCACGATTTGCTACACGGGCATTTGTCGAATTTTTAATCTCCGAAGGGCGGAACGGATTGTACTCAACGTCCTGAACGTTGTACCGAAGAGTTTACGCTCCTATCTCTTCTAATAGCCGAGATATAGCGAAAAAAACATGATTTTGTACCTAATTTTTCATAAAAATCCAAAATTTGCTAGCCATTTTTTATCTCCGAGAGGTGGAAAAGATTGTACTCATCGCGCTGAGTGTTTTACCGAAGAGATTACGGTCTTATCTCTCGTTTTCTGGAGAATTTCAAAAATAAGAAAAATTTCTTGCCGGGCATTTGTTGATTTTTGATCTCCGATGGGTGTAAAAATGCTCGTCGCGCTGAGTGTTGCACCGTTGAGAAATCGCTCCTAGCTCGCTTAATTGAGGAGATATATAGCGGTTGTGTCGAAGAGATTTCGGCCAAACTGGAAAATAACCGAGATATTGCTCAAAAAAACGAAAAATAGTTCTAGCCGGGCATTTGTCGAATTTGCGATCTCCGATGGGTGTAAAAATTGTGCTCGTCGCGCTGAGTCGTTGTACTTTATGAGAATGTTCGTTCCAAAGCTCGCTTAATTTAAAAAGCTGAGTGTTGTACCGAAGAGATTGCGGTTCAAAATCTCAGAATAACCGAGATATATCAAAAAAACGAAAAAATCTCCGAGCATTTGTCGAATTTTCGATCTCCGAGGGATGAAAAAGTCTGTCGATAAGCCCTTGGGCAATCCCAACATCTCATCATGGTAAAAGTTAATTTCAGTTGAAGAAAAAAAAAAAACAATAGTTCGTGCAGTTTGACAGCTGTCAACAGTATTTTAATTGTTACACCTGTGTACAAGTATTCAAACTATGCAAAATGAAGCTATATACTAGATAGATTATATCGGGATATTTAAAAACAAAACCAGTGGCGGAGGGAGTGGAATAAAAACGGGGGAAAAAAGGAACAATCAAACACACATGGTGCTTATTATTATTATTTTAATAGTTTGATCAAATCTAACAAAATGTACTTTTGCATATTTTGAATTAAAAAACGAATATTTTTGTATCTATGTCACGTCGATTCTTCGGTTTCCTCCACCTGACAGCAATCGTTTTCGAAAACCCCTGACCACTAAAATAAGAAACCGCTTTCATAGCCAGATGCGGTTTAATATTGAATATCGGATTAGTTTCAGCCTAAAAATAAAAATATTTATTCAAACGATATAATTATAGAATAAACAATAAATAAATCTTACGACTTTATTATTTTGGGTCCCCAGTATATACAATTTGCCGTTAAGTGAATGTTGGGCTATCGATAACCCACTAATCGTGTAACATGTGTGGTAAGTATCCCTCGGCTTCCCGGGTTTGTCCAGTAAACCACCGTCGTAATGTTGACAGCATATTAAAATATATTCCTGTAATGCAGCTCTATTAAATAGTACATCTTCAGGTTCACAACCATCTTGTTCGGTAAGAAATTTATGTAATAATGGGAACGAAGCTGCCTGCCAAAACGAATAACAACCGTCTACTAATTTATTGGTCCTCCCTTGAAATCCACCTTCGTATTTCATCTGTCGATTTACCAACCATCTCTGAGATACATATATTACGGTCAAATTAAAATTAAAGCTGCGATATAATTATTAAATATTACCAATAGAGATTTCACATCGCATAAACGTATTCTATTCAATAAAAATAAGGAGGCTAGACCGCAAAATGTATAACCACCGTGGGCTTCCATCCCCGGACAACCAGAGAAACCACCTTCGTAAGTTTGGCAGCTATTATGGAAAAACAATAAACCGAAATTGCTTAATTAAACGAAATAATTTTTACCCGACAATCCATTCCGCAGTACCTTCGAAAAGTTTATTCGTAGCAATGTTTGTTAAAGTTGCTACAGCTAAGGCACAATAAGTACCGCGGATATCAACCTCACCATCTCGATGCATACAAAAAGCTCCTTCGGGTGATCGTAACGACCATAAAAACGATTGTAAACCTACCCTATTACAAAATAACGATATCTAATTTATTTCTATATTATTCAATATTAAGAATCGCTTACGTATTTATTGTATCGTAAGCTTTCTTCGTTCCAATTATACATAATACGTTAACAGCTGCGTATGTCGTGGCTAAATGCGGTAACTGTCCCGGACCACCACCGAACCCACCCGTAGGGCATTGACACCTTAAAAAACGATTCTTAATCTAATTTAAACTATAAATGAGTTACTCACTTCCTGATGAAATCAACGATGTTATTTAACTGCTGTTCGGGCAGTTCGACCTCTAATAACGATAAACTGTGGACAATCCAGTAACACATCCAGGTTCGACTTGCATCGAGATTCTAAAAATGTCCCTCGATTACCATAAAAACTCACTATAGATATTTGCAATTTCGATTAAGTATTACCACATAACCTGCGGGTAGATATGTGAGGCATTGTCTGAGATATTTCTCGTGTTCGGCGGTGATTAATTTCGGTAAACTATTATCGACACGACATCTACTACCTAAGCTCTGGTACAGTCTTTTAATATTTGATTCAACGTTAATCTAAAAATCATCGATAATTGACAGCTCTCGCAAAGTGGTTGCTGATTGAGGTTATGTATAAACGATTGATGGGATTTTAAAATCATATTTTACCTGTTCTACGGACGTTAATGTTTCGATATCCTCGTCGTTGAAGAGATCCTTTTCGATATCCTTCCAATTCCGCGTAAAAAGAGCCATATCATTTAATTAACATCTCACTAACAACAATCTTTACACTGTAGGTACATATGTACATACATTCACAAATTAAAATACATACAACGTTTATTTTTCGATTATCTTTTCACCATTTTTAACTCTTAACTTTCACTATTCCAACGATTATGTTTCTGTATTAGATTTGCATCTTTTTTTGTTGAAAATTACGAGAATTTAATCTGATTTTTAAGAGCCATGATTTGACATTTTAAATCGAAGATTTTTTTTTAATATGTCAAAAGATTAAAGTTTGTTAATTTAGTTATTTAATCGTTTATAAATTAAATTATATTTTTAAATCTTCCTATTATTAAATAAATATTATTTTAATATAAATTTATTAAATAATTTATGGTTTAAGGTTACAGATTCCTGTATTAGAAAATTTAAATTTAGTTTAGATATATGTGTAAAGATGTCGCGGTAATCGATGTAAAAGCGCAAATTTTTTAAATTTAAACAACTTTTGATGCATATTTTTGATATTTCATGATATAATAATAATAAAATCGAGATGTAATAGCCCTAAAATGACTAAATAAATAATTGGCGAGAAATAACAGTTAATAGGAGCGTAGTTTAGATTAGTTAATAACAACAGAAATATCGTCAGCAATTGCACGAAAGGTATCATTTAACGCACGATAATTATAAAACAAAACCAGTCCCCACTACGGGGTATATAAACAAGAAGAAAGTTTTATGTTACGCTTACAATCCAATCTAATCGCGCTCGAATAAAATCTTGTGTAAGAAGTTCGTTTAGCGATCAAAGTCTACTCACTACGAATCATATTTATTTAAATTCGGTGCTTTTAATTTGCATTTAATCAGAAGTCTATTCAAGTGCAACATTCAATACTACCGACAATGGAAAAGCTAACGTATTCTTCAGATGAAATGGATGTAAGTTGATCCTTATCTTTCTTGTTTATTAACTTAAGTTATTGTTATCAATCTGGTGGTGTAATTTTTTCCAATTATTCGATGATATGCAAGCTAAAGATAATGTTCGGAACCGAATAGTAATTTACGGTTATCGGAGCGTGCAAAAGATAATAACTAGTAGCATATTTGTTTTCTGATTTGTGATATCTCTTGGTGTGTGCCCTCGGGATTTTTTCAACGTTAACAAACATGTTATTTGCTTTCTAAATACCTTTAGAATAGCACCGCTCATCGACGTCCGTATTGATCGTATTTATCGCTAGATTTTTTGCCGAAGGATGTCCGATGGATTAGTTAGTGTCTATATTTCTATCTTTTATTCGCAATGAACGGTGTTTAATAAAAGCTTCCGCTCTTCTTCTTCTTACAGGATATGGATGAGTTGGTGTACGAGGATCCGTACTGCAATCCAAACCATCCGATAAAACTCACCTTTCAGGATATCACCTCGGCTGCTTTCCAGATCAAGCATGGGATTTTGGATTCACCATGTATTGTAAGTGATTTTTTTATAGTTATACAGGGTTCTTGAAATTCAACATTTCTGAAAACTTGTATTTATAACTGATATCATCTGGAGTCATCAGTAAAATTATTTGCGCTATTGTACCACTTCCGGTTTACCGGAAGTTGACGTCAACTCTCTTAATTTAAATAGCATGGTATATTTTTGATGGGTTTTTTTGTATCAGGCATACAATTCTGCATCAAAACTTACTAAGACACCCTATGTCAAAAATCAGTCGTTTTTGAGTTATTCAATTTTTTTCGAATATGAGGCCAATTGCAATGTTATGTTCAAAATTCTGTATTTCTGAAGGCATTACAGCTAGAGACCTTATATTTGGCATGTTATTAGCCGAAATAGTATACATCAAATTTACGTTCTAAAATTTATCCTAATTTATACAGGGTCGTCCAAAATCAACGTTCATTTCAACCAACTTTACCTCGATAAAACTAACTTTTTTTTTAAATGGAACCCCCTAAATATTATTGCATTTTTGAATACACTTAATAATTCTCTATCATTGATTATTAGACATATTAGCTAATATCTTTTACGGTTTTCGAGTTATTAGAGATTTTCTGATGAAAGTTCGAAAATACGCCTTTTATACAACATAAAAAAGTTCTAACGAACCAGTTCCGCGAATCATCCTATATACAGCGTAGTTTAAAGCAGATATAAAATATAGTTAATCAAAGCGTGAATTCTGCGGATTGCGTGATGTTAAACACCAAATAATTGTGTTCTTTCGAATAGCAACACGTCATTAAGTAATTATACATCGTACGACTTGAACTAGTTTTGTGTCGAAATTATATAATAAATTCATGTAATAGTACGAGTAGTTAATCTTAAAATTGTTGTGTAGCGTTTAAAATTATCTTCATTGACTCCAATTTTTCTTCTTTTTAATTTTAATAAAGTCTAGACACACTGGCGAAAAGTACGGTAGCTTTATTGTTGTCCGGTAGGATTTAGAGGAAAGATTATTTGTGCCGCATAATCAATGTGGGATAGAACAATGGCTTTTTATCTACAGTGTGATTAATGTTAGAGGATCTGATTCCCCTCCACGATTCCTGAAGTACCTACATTTACTAACGATCGATTTGATCTCATTTGTAAACTTCAATTTCTGATCCAACGTAATTCTTAAAAAAAAAACGTACTTCATTCGTACTTCTTTCGAAAAAACTTTTCCTCGTTGTATTTACATATTTTCACTTTTTGACTTCTTAATTCTTTTGGATTTAGTTTGATATGAGGATAGATAAATGAAGAAAGTTGAAAACATTTCTTATTAGAAAAAGATTGTGTGTGTTAGAAAGTTTCGATAACTTTAAGCCCAAATTGAAGGCTAAAATGCATTGAAAGAGAGGAATAAGGTGAAGAAGTGAATACAATAGAATGACCTATAATAATCGCACTAAGAATAATGACGTTTTGTTGCAAGTAGTATATATAGTCATCTCTGGAAAGTTCTTCTCGTTGAAACCTGTTCTAACGAATCAATTGGTTGATGTTTGGTTTATTTGTCAATTTGTTGACTTATTGTGCAAATTCGGTATCAAAATTTTGTTCGTTGCTAATTCTCAAAACGTAAATTTGACGAAGCAAATAGAGCAATTGGTTTGCTACACGACAAAGTGACGAAGCAACTTTTTTTCAAATTAGCCAAAGTGTCATTTCTAGACATTTTAACCGTTTTCAAGAAACTGGATCTGTCGAAGAAAGTCGCCCATCAATAACTACACCTGCTGAAGACCAATATATGTCGAACGTTGAGCAGGAGGCTCGCAGAAGCCACAGGAAGATCAATATCAGCTGAAACTGTCAGAGGACGTTTATGGGATGTAAATTTACGTTCTAAACGACTTTTTAGAGATGTACCATTGACTCGCGAACATAAGCGACAAATTGGACAGAAGAGTGGAAGTTGGTACTGTTCACTGATGAATTCAGATATGGTCGATTTTCGGATAATCGTCGAACTCGTGTTTGGACACAACCTTTGGTACCAACACACCGGCGATCAATACAAGAAGTTCTTCCTTTCAGAGGAGGCACTATTTGTGTATGGGGAGATCGTACCGACTTGCTGGTTATTCCGGGAAACGTGAATTCAGAAGTATACTTGAATCGAGAGACTGGCTTTACACATCAACAGATCGATCGACCGTTTTGCTGCGGCTAGATCAATAGTCTACCTCTTCCTATGTGTAAAAAGTTTGCTTCCACTGCGCTTCTTGCCCCCTGCAATTCTTACCTATGGCGCCCTGTCCTGGGCTTGTGTTGCTAAGACGCACCTTAAGAGATTGGAGGCCCAACAACATAAGACATTGAAAACGATCGTCAACACCCCGTGGTTCATTAATAGAAACTTGGATTTGAGAAGAGACTTGGATGAGATTTTATCTCTCCACCAATACGCGTCACAACTGGACAACAACACATTAAGTAGAATTAGGAAGTCCTCCAATCCAGGATCCGGACAAGCCACCTCCCCGCACCGTCGTAAAGAGGGTCCAACACCTGCTCCCGCATCTGGACCTGGATTAATCATCAATTTGTTACCTGGAAACTGATCTATCAAACCATAACTCACAAAATTTGACATAAATTTTTTATCATGTGATCTATTAATTGTAATCAACAGCGGGAATGGTCCCGCACAATAAGAGACTAAAGCGTTGGATGAAGGAGCACATAAAGAAGCGCAATCTATGACTGTTGACAGAAATTTCAGATCCCATCAAATGCAAATCTCCATTTGATTGGATCTGAAATTTCTGTCAACTGTCATAGGTTGCACATCTTTATGAATTCCTTCAATCAACGACTAAAAGGTTTAGGGGCACTAGTCTGACCCTAGCAAGAGACAGATAGACAATAGTAGTATATGTCAAAATCACGTGCTCGTAAATATGATCCTAAGAGAAGTATTGAGTGAGATGGAGGTTGGCAACACAGATTAGTTGATTGCAGTAGTAAACAAAAGTTAATCCTAACATAATCTAACACTTTGCTGTTAAATAATTAAACCATACAACTTTCGATCAAAAAATTGTCCCAAGAGCAGGGATTTTGGTGCAACCAACCTCCGTCAATTGAAATTATCCACACGACGGTATTATTAATCCCACAATATATACAGAGTCTTTCACGAAACCCGTTAGTTAGATAGTTTAGGGAATCTACTATTAGTACAATTCTGAAATTTTGACAGTTGCATTTGTAGTATTGTTTTAAAATATTTTCAACAAAATCTGACTTCCGGTTATGCCGGAAGTAACTAGCAACTTTGTTATTTTAAATGCAATGATATAATTTTTTTAATGAAATAGATTCTATGCATTATTCGCAATTATTTTGTATTAGGGTGCTCTATACCTAAATTCAACTGTTTCTAAGATATTTACAATTTTCCTTGATAATTTACTATTGGACTATCTTAAAGAAAAATTAATATTGTAAAACCCTCTAAAGCGTAAGGTACCAAACTTTTGCAACCGAAAGTAAAGGGTCATAGATACTAGAAACTGTATAACTTTTAACAAAATTTATACAGGGTGTGTAGAAATTAGCAACAAATTCAGATATCTGCAAACATTAAAAATCCCTTTTTTAATGTTTTGAACTGTCAAAATTTCGGATTTCGTGAAAGGCACTGCTGATATTTCAAGAGGAAAACCGATTAGACTAGACTAGACTACAGACTAGACTAGAGTCGGTTTTTCTACAAAATAGATCAATATTGATTTTCCGTAATTTTATATTTTCTTTTTTTCTCTGGCCCAGTCGCGAGAGGTTAATTTTTTCATGATAATCCTTGAATGGCACAGAAAATTGTTTGGTTCTCAAAAAACCCCAGAATTTAACAGTTTTATTATTAAGATGTTAAAATCATTTATTTTGTTAATAGTACACTCAAACAAAAGAGAAATCGGACAGTTAACAATACCTATCGGTATTATAACTGTCACATTTCTTTTTTGTTCGAGTGTACATATTATATCGGGGCGAATTGACGTTCGTGTTATTCGTTATTTATTCGTTCGAATTAAGACAATACGTTTAGTAGGAAATTGTCAATATAGTAGCATCCGGTTCTTGTTAGATTTAATTCGCCGAAAAAATACGACGAATGTTATGAAAAAAAAAGGGGGCTCGTCAATACCTACTCAATTATCTACGTGATTACGTCAATTCTATTTCCCTCTTAATTTTTATCAGTTTAATTTTAATGACCTGAGAAGGTTGAGTAATTTTTTTTATCGCAATCCATGCGTCCACGATTTAGTAACTCTCACATTACAATGATTGCATAATTATTTCTTTTGCGAAAATGCCTTATTGACAAACGTAGTTATTGTTGGCTTAAAATACAATATTTGTTTAAAAATCCGGTTTATTTTTAGAACGTTATTATTCGGCTATCTAGAGATATTAATTTGTTTAAAACAATAATATTTACTTGTTTCAGAAATCACACTTATCGGAATATACAGGGATGGACATTTATTTGAAGAAGGATTTTCTACAATACACAGGAAGGTACGATATAATAGGATAAAATTAGAACATTCAATTTAATATTGATCGTATTATATATTTATAAATTATTATCAAACAACTTGATGGGGGGCAAACGAAATTTACAATTCCAGAACAAAACATCGTATAAGAGGTCATCGTTAGACATGATAACCTAACTCTCCCGGGCAGACGGGAAGATGTACTCATTTTATGATAAACAGACCTGGTAGTATTCCATAGTGGAAATAAAGAAGAAAATATGTAGCGTATGCTAAAAATATTATCGATTCTTATCGAATTTAGATTAACAACAACGAAAATGTTCTAATTTAGGACTAGCACATGTGAGTCTGTCATGTGAGCTCTTGCAAAACAAGAAGTGATGATCTAGAAAACATTTTGTAAGAGATAATAAGCTTTGGATTGATTGAAGATGTATCGACATAAAAATATTTATTTGATTCATTGTTAGCTTGTACCACTGCGGGTACACTTTTTCTTGTTACAACATCTCAACAATCTTTGTGGCATTGTGTGGGCTAAGCTTTGGCAAAACTCCGGTCTAAAAGAATCCCACATTTCTCTTCAAGTTTTTGTTTCAATTCAGGGAATGATCTTGTGGGAGGACCTTCTTCATCTCACGTCACAAAATTTCAATTGGAAACATGAGAACTGCTTGAAACAAATCAGAACTGCTGATGCACGAAATTTAATTTTCTTTTAACACTATTCTGCTGTCTCCAAAACAAACTTCGAATCTGGATTCATCACTCCACTCTACTGCATCCCATTGCTGAAGAGTCTAATTCTGATGTTCTTTTGTCAATTTTATTCAATTTTTCTTTTGCTGTAATGTCAGCATTGCCTGAGATGAAAATTCAAATTTTAGTCAAGTTTGTTGACACATTTAACTTCCTTCGTAAGTTCCATATACCTGTTTAATCGGTCTCTCTATAAGACGTGGTCTTGGAAATTCGTCTTCACTCCACATAATACTCAACTCAAGATAACTTGCACGATGATATATCTTCTCAATGCTCGTCTATCACCTTCAGTTGTCTTACTTTTTACAACATTTCTAGCCTTTTGGAGCTATTGAATTTGTAGTCTTATATCTTTCAACTACATTTCTGACACTGCAGTGTCAGAAATGTTTGCTATCTGGGTTGAAATGTCGTTTGGTAAAATCATAATCATAACAACATAACTTCTGCAGTGCAGATCTAGTTTCTTGTGTTGCTAAGACGCACCTTAAGAGATTGGAGGCCCAACAACATAAGACATTGAAAACGATCGTCAACACCCCGTGGTTCATTAATAGAAACTTGGATTTGAGAAGAGACTTGGATGAGATTTTATCTCTCCACCAATACGCGTCACAACTGGACAACAACACATTAAGTAGAATTAGGAAGTCCTCCAATCCAGGATCCGGACAAGCCACCTCCCCGCACCGTCGTAAAGAGGGTCCAAAACCTGCTCCCGCATCTGGACCTGGATTAATCATCAATTTGTTACCTGGAAACTGATCTATGAAACCATAACTCACAAAATTTGACATAAATTTTTTATCATGTGATCTATTAATTGTAATCAACAGCGGGAATGGTCCCGCACAATAAGAGACTAAAGCGTTGGATGAAGGAGCACATAAAGATGCGCAATCTATGACTGTTGACAGAAATTTCAGATCCCATCAAATGCAAATCTCCATTTGATTGGATCTGAAATTTCTGTCAACTGTCATAGGTTGCACATCTTTATGAATTCCTTCAATCAACGACTAAAAGGTTTAGGGGCACTAGTCTGACCCTAGCAAGAGACAGATAGACAATAGTAGTATATGTCAAAATCACGTGCTCGTAAATATGATCCTAAGAGAAGTATTGAGTGAGATGGAGGTTGGCAACACAGATTAGTTGATTGCAGTAGTAAACAAAAATTAATCCTAACATAATCTAACACTTTGCTGTTAAATAATTAAACCATACAACTTTCGATCAAAAAATTGTCCCAAGAGCAGGGATTTTGGTGCAACCAACCTCCGTCAATTGAAATTATCCACACGACGGTATTATTAATCCCACAATATATACAGAGTCTTTCACGAAACCCGTTAGTTAGATAGTTTAGGGAATCTACTATTAGTACAATTCTGAAATTTTGACAGTTGCATTTGTAGTATTGTTTTAAAATATTTTCAACAAAATCTGACTTCCGGTTATGCCGGAAGTAACTAGCAACTTTGTTATTTTAAATGCAATGATATAATTTTTTAATGAAATAGATTCTATGCATTATTCGCAATTATTTTGTATTAGGATGCCCTATACCTAAATTCAACTGTTTCTAAGATATTTACAATTTTCCTTAATAATTTACTATTGGACTATCTTAAAGAAAAATTAATATTGTAAAACCCTCTAAAGCGTAAGGTACCAAACTTTTGCAACCGAAAGTAAAGGGTCATAGATACTGGAAACTGTATAACTTTTAACAAAATTTATACAGGGTGTGTAGAAATTAGCAACAAATTCAGATATCTGCAAACATTAAAAATCCCTTTTTTAATGTTTTTAACTGTCAAAATTTCGGATTTCGTGAAAGGCACTGCTGATATTTCAAGAGGAAAACCGATTAGACTAGACTAGACTACAGACTAGACTAGAGTCGGTTTTTCTACAAAATAGATCAATATTGATTTTCGGTAATTTTATATTTTCTTTTTTTTCTCTGGCCCAGTCGCGAGAGGTTAATTTTTTCATGATAATCCTTGAATGGCACAGAAAATTGTTTTTGGCTACTTTTCTCAAAAAACCCCAGAATTTAACAGTTTTATTATTAAGATGTTAAAATCATTTATTTTGTTAATAGTACACTCAAAGAAAAGAGAAATCGGACAGTTAACAATACCTATCGGTATTATAACTGTCACATTTCTTTTTTGTTCGAGTGTACATATTATATCGGGGCGAATTGACGTTCGTGTTATTCGTTATTTATTCGTTCGAATTAAGACAATACGTTTAGTAGGAAATTGTCAATATAGTAGCATCCGGTTCTTGTTAGATTTAATTCGCCGAAAAAAATACGACGAATGTTATGAAAAACAAAAGGGGCTCGTCAATACCTACTCAATTATCTACGTGATTACGTCAATTCTATTTCCCTCTTAATTTTTATCAGTTTAATTTTAATGACCTGAGAAGGTTGAGTAATTTTTTTTATCGCAATCCATGCGTCCACGATTTAGTAACTCTCACATTACAATGATTGCATAATTATTTCTTTTGCGAAAATGCCTTATTGACAAACGTAGTTATTGTTGGCTTAAAATACAATATTTGTTTAAAAATCCGGTTTATTTTTAGAACGTTATTATTCGGCTATATCTAGAGATATTAATTTGTTTAAAACAATAATATTTACTTGTTTCAGAAATCACACTTATCGGAATATACAGGGATGGACATTTATTTGAAGAAGGATTTTCTACAATACACTGGAAGGTACGATATAATAGGATAAAATTAGAACATTCAATTTAATATTGATCGTATTATATATTTATAAATTATTATCAAACAACTTGATGGGGGGCAAACGAAATTTACAATTCCAGAACAAAACATCGTATAAGAGGTCATCGTTAGACATGATAACCTAACTCTCCCGGGCAGACGGGAAGATGTACTCATTTTATGATAAACAGACCTGGTAGTATTCCATAGTGGAAATAAAGAAGAAAATATGTAGCGTATGCTAAAAATATTATCGATTCTTATCGAATTTAGATTAACAACAACGAAAATGTTCTAATTTAGGACTAGCACATGTGAGTGTGTCATGTGAGCTCTTGCAAAACAAGAAGTGATGATCTAGAAAACATTTTGTAAGAGATAATAAGCTTTGGATTGATTGAAGATGTATCGACATAAAAATATTTATTTGATTCATTGTTAGCTTGTACCACTGCGGGTACACTTTTTCTTGTTACAACATCTCAACAATCTTTGTGGCATTGTGTGGGCTAAGCTTTGGCAAAACTCCGGCCTAAAAGAATCCCACATTTCTCTTCAAGTTTTTGTTTCAATTCAGGGAATGATCTTGTTTTTCATCTCAGCCACAAAATTTCAATTGGAAACAAATCAGAACTGCTTGAAACAAATCCCAGATGAGATACTGCTCCAGACTATGATTGATGCACGAAATTTAATTTTCTTTTATACAACTATATATTCTGCTGTCTCCAAAACAAACTTCGAATCTGGATTCATCACTCCACTCTACTGCATCCCATTGCTGGAGAGTCTAATTCTTATGTTCTTTTGTCAATTTTATTCAATTTTTCTTTTGCTGTAATGTCAGCATTGCCTGAGATGAAAATTCAAATTTTAGTCAAGTTTGTTGACACATTTAACTTCCTTCGTAAGTTCCATATACCTGTTTATGGGTCTCTCTGTAAGACGTGGTCTTGGAAATTCGTCTTCACTCCACATAATACTCAACTCAAGATAACTTGCACGATGATATATCTTCTCAATGCTCGTCTATCACCTTCAGTTGTCTTACTTTTTACAACATTTCTAGCCTTTTGGAGCTATTGAATTTGTAGTCTTATATCTTTCAACTACATTTCTGACACTGCAGTGTCAGAAATGCAGTTGAAAATTTTGCTATCTGGGTTGAAATGTCGTTTGGTAAAATCATAATCATAACAACATAACTTCTGCAGTGCAGATCTAGTTTTATGCTTAACAAAGCTTCAAGAACCGCAGTAAAATATTTTTGAAAATATATTCGTTATTAAAATTTCTTAAAGTAGATAAATATTTCCAAAACTCGAACAAAACTATTTAGAGGGAGAGCATGGAAATAAAAATTGTTCTTTGAAATTCTTGTCACACGTTGAAATTAGTTATGAAGCTGACGATTCTGAATATCCTCAATAGGTAAAAGATAGTGAGGATGTAACCAGAGATGTAACATGTTGAATCAAAACAAAACTGTTAAAATTTGTCCGAAATAATTAATAACACTAACAGCGTTTTCGATTTTATGGTATTGGTAATATCCCAAAATGTCAATCCAATACATGGGTATGTAGTTGGTTATTTTTTTTGTTATTCACTCAAGATTTTTTGGGCTACAAAGACTAAATATCCGCTACAGATAATATTAGATTCTCTATTTTAGGCCAATATAGGCTGAAAGCAGTCAAATCTATATTGGATTTTCTATTTCAGGCCAATATAGGTCAATATAGGCCAAAAGCAAGTCAAATCTATATTGTATTTTCTATTTCAAGCCAATATAGGTCAATATAGGCCGAAAAAAGCAGTCAAATCTATATTGGATTTTCTATTTCAGGCCAGTATAGGTCAATATAGGCCAATCAAATCAGGCCAATATGGGCCAAAAGAAGTCAAATCTATATTGGATTTTCTATTTCAGGCCAATATAGTCAATATAAAAGCAGTCAAATATATTAGGCCAATATAGTCAAATCTATAAAAAGCAGTCAAATCTATATTGGATTTTCTATTTCAGGCCAGTATAGGTCAATATAGGCCAAAAGCAGTCAAATCTATATTGTATTTTCAATTTCAAGCCAATATAGGCCAAAAGAAGTCAAATCTATATTGGATTTTCTATTTCAGGCCAGTAGAGGTCAATATAGGCCAAAAGCAGTCAAATCTATATTGGATTTTCTATTTCAGGCCAATATAGGTCAATATAGGCCAAAACCAGTCAAATCTATATTGGATTTTCTATTTCAAGTCAATATAGGCCAAAAGAAGTCAAATCTATATTGGATTTTCTAGGTCAATATAGGCCAAAAGCAGTCAAATCTATATTGGATTTTCAATTTCAAGTCCAACATAGGCCAAAAGAAGTCAAATCTATATTGGATTTTCTATTTCAGGCCAGTATAGGTCAATATAGGCCAAAACCAGTCAAATCTATATTGGATTTTCTATTTATAGGCAGTCAAAATATAGGCCAAAAGCAATCAAATCTATATTGGATTTTCTATTTCAGGCCAGTATAGGTAAATATAGGCCAAAAGCAGTCAAATCTATATTGGATTTTCTATTTCAGGCCAATATAGGCCAAATGCAGTCAAATCTATGTTGGATGTTCTATTTCAGGCCAATATAGGCCAAAAGCAGTCAATTCTATATTGGATTTTCTATTTCAGGCCAATATAGGCCAAAATTAGTAAAAACTATATTGTACTTTCTATTTCACGCCAATCTGGATTCAGTATTGGGTAAAGATAACCAATAATGGCACAAAATATCAATATAGGACAGATATTGCACCAAGTTTCTGCCAAGATGATGTGCTACTTGGGTGTATCGGGATAAATTTCCAATTTCAGAATTAGATTTTCCAAAATTAAAAAGTTTAACGATGAGTGATCAAATTTTCTTGTCGATAACTTTTCCTCCGCCCATTTTAAATTAAACAAGTATCAATATACGAAATGTATAAAATGCGTTTGACACTAACTGACAGTAGTTTGGGCGTCATTTTTTCAAAGCCATCTACTCATTCAAGATGATAGCATCAAAATAAGAGCAACTTGATGGGCGAGAAAAAACTACAGAATTTGAAAGACTTGTAATCATTATTAAAAATATGTTCATTCGTTTGGATCTATTATTATTGCAAAATTTCATTTTTTTAGTTTTCTTCGTGAGGTTCTTTTAAGCTTTCATAACAGGCATCATCACATCCTTTAGTTTTTACAAAGCAATGTAGGTTTATAAAGGTACATTTAGAGCATTTCTACTCAATCTCGGTTCTCTTCTATACTAGAATTTCCAGAAGTCCAAACTAATAGCTCCATTGTGTTCTTACAACTACATCTTGCAATACTATGAGACGCTCAACAATGAATCCTGAAGTAATTTCGAGAGTTTTTAACCCAACAAGAAGAAGACTTTGACTTTTGAAATTATTCTCTTAGATTTGTTTTGATTTAAATCTGTTACTACTTTCTTCCAATCCCTGTCCTTTTCTGTTGCTTTGTTCACACAAGCTATTAAAGGCTGGTCAATTTCTACTCTCATGCCTTATTTGGCCACATCATTTAAAATCACATTCTTGTGTGCTTTTTCTAGATCCAAGTCTTCTTCCGTTAGCAACCTTTGTTGTATCTCTGTTGAAATTGTACCAAAAAGTATTGCATCAAACTATCGTGCAAAATCCCAAACTCACAATTTTAGTTTGAGTTTTAATTATTCAGGAAGGATTCTATTTCCAATCTAAAGTATGCTCTCTCCTATTAACTGGTCTGAACTCCAATATTTTCTCCCTCACTACCTCCAATATTATACTTAAATGCTTGTTGTTGTTTCTTATCTATTGTTCCTTGTCCTTTCCATCTTATCTCCTGTAAGAGGCACCGATATCTATTTTGTATAGTTCCAAAAGCTATCACCTATATTTTCCCCATCACTATATCATTGTTCGTCCATTCTGAGTACTCATTTCACAGCCCATCTATTTTCTATCAACTATAAATGTTAAGTGTTCTATTTTGACACTATTTCCTTTGCACTAAATCGTAGCTTTCCTCTTATATTTATTTCTTGTAGTATTAAATCAATCTCGATGTAATTTATTTTCTTTTTAGTTTGATTTCCATTCTCCATAATAATCAAAATTTCAAGTTCCTTGCTTATCCATTCTTGTATTATGTTAATGACTATGCTTTGACATCTTCTCTCACCGCCTCTATTTCGTTATTATTGTTTCCACTGAATTGGTTTCATTATTTACACGTTCCTTTTACGTTTACGTTTCGATCATCTTGTCGTGATCTCCTTCGTCAAGTACCACAACTTTTCTACACGGCAGAGAACCCGAAAACCGAAGAGCAGCCATCAACAGCAGCCGTGAAAGCCTGAAGACTACGTTCCTTTTACTCTGTCTTTGGCCGCCTTTTCTTTATATATATTTTTTTTACTTCTTAAACAGCACAATTTATAAAATAATCGTTACCCGTGTTTGAACAGAAAAACTAGACAAAAAAAACATAATTTATTCCAAGAGACGTCAATTCAACATAATGTCACGGTAAAAAGACGTCACTTTGCAAGAAAACGATGTTGTTTTTAGCCTTCAGACAAAATTATGTCGTGTTTTAGACGTCATAACACACGTCAGAGATTTAAACAGACAAAGATATTTCAAAATTTAACAAATTTTAAAGTAATCGAATGTAGACTTTCACTGACTTAACTGATCATACATTATGATCAGCGAAACGTTAAGTTTGTTACAAAAACCACGACAACACCCGAAAGATACATTTTTAAATTTTAATGTGTCTGGAACTTAACACAAAACAAATTAGAACATTTTAATACCCTGATGTACAGTTTGTGAGATTTCAGAACGGTTTCATGTCGAGCATTCAGTATTCTTTGAATTTATACTTGACAATGATAGCACAGGACTTGGCTTACGTCGAAATGACATAATCACGTAATTTTTACATCATTTAGACGTCATATTCCAAAGTTATTGCCATCGATGACTCAGTAATGACGTGATACTGTCGTTTCCGTGTTACCTGATGTCCTTACCTGAAATAAGTCCGATATTATTATCTAATATTCATCTCAAATTTTATTTCGTACATTCGTCATTTATTAAGACGACGATAGAATAATTTTTCCATTATTATTGGAAAAATTCACGACCGTATTCCATTTAATTATATCAGCAGGTCATACATGACACATTATATAGAGATGTCCCAGTTGGCTTACCGACGTCATAATAACGTTTATGTTTCGTCCAATATTTCTATAGAATAACGTTTAAAACTGTCGATTAATGACGTCATTATATCACAGTCTACCGACGTCGTATTCTCACGTCAAACATACATTATGTTTAGACGTCAAACGATATGTCACATTTCGAATCTTTTTGAAATTAAGCTTAATTTTATCATTGACGCATATTGATGACAGATGGCTTAAGGTCATATTTATAGTCCGATTTTGACGTAAATGTCATAAATATGACCCTTTGGGTCCTTTACTCTGGTTTGGCTGTGATACTTACACACAATACACACTAGATGAGGGAAAAAATTAGAATGAACAACGTCATTAGCACATGCAACAATTTAGCATTATTTAAACGTCAGTTAGTAAGCCAATGTCGTTGTAGACCTGAACTGACTGAAAAATGACATCGAGATCAAGCTTTTCTAGATGTACTCTTGTTTATGCGTCTTTGCCAAGATCAACATTTCATTTTAAATCAATTTTGAAGATAATATCGTTAAATCTTAATATAAAAATAAATTCCCCAATATTCTGTTTCAGTTTCAAAGAAAGAGGTGCCAGATACGCTCTACTCATGTTATCCCCCGAACAAAAGAGGATAGGCGTGATCTCAGCATCTTTAGGCAACCACGCGCAGGCACTCAGCTACCACGGCTACAAATTAGGGATCCCCGTAACCGTAGTGATGCCAATCGTAGCTCCGATCATGAAAATCGAAAAATGCAAGCAGTACAACGCTAACGTTGTGGTCCAAGGTAAAAACATGGCCGACTCTAAGAGGATAGCGATGAGATTAGCTAAAGAGAAAGGGTTCATTTACATAAACGGTTACGATCATCCTCATATAATGGCTGGACAAGGGACTTTAGGTTTGGAAATTATAGAGCAGGTTGACGATATTGATGCTGTCGTTGTGCCTGTTGGTGGTGGTGGATTAATAGCTGGAGTAGCCTTGGCTATTAAAACTTTACGACCACATGTTACGATAATTGTAAGTCTCTCTAAGTAAACATCAATATTATCGGTAAGTAACTGATTTAATTTTTAGGGAGTCGAATCTGAAAGGTGCGCCAGCTTTTCCAAAGCACTCAAAGCCGGTAAACCAGTTAATGTTGAAATAGAAGCAACTCTAGCTGATGGCCTAGCGGTACCGATGGTTGGGTATAACGCTTTTGAAACTGCAAGACCTCTAATTGATAAAATGGTAAAAATTTTTGTGTTATTTTCCTTTTAAGATTGGAAGATTAAAATGATTTCGATAGGTTGTGGTGGAAGAAAAATGGATCGCTATAGCCATCTTAAGACTGATAGAATTAGAAAAATGTGTCGTCGAAGGAGCCGGAGCAGCTGGATTAGCAGCTATATTAGCTGGTCAATTAGATGAATTAAAAGGAAAAAAGTAATTTCGATTATATTGCAATTCGTTTTTGTGCGAGTATCTAATTGATCAAAATTTTTAGAGTTGTCCTCAATCTTTGCGGCGGTAACATAGACACGACAATCCTAGGACGTTGCCTAGATAGGGGATTAGCTGCGGATGGACGTCTTCTGAAATTTTCCGTAACGGTCAGCGATAGACCTGGAGGAATCAGCGACCTATGCAAGCTGATTCATTCCATAGGTGTTTCCATAAAAGATATCCTGCACGAAAGGGCTTGGGTGACTTGCGACGTCTTCAGTGTCGAAGTAAAAGTCGTCGTGGAAACTAAGGATATCGACCACGCTATACAGTTGAGGAATTTGCTCAAATCGTGCTACAAGAAGGTGAATTTCGTCGACTTTCCGTGTCATCAAAATGGACTGTTATATCCGAATAAATACGATTAGTGTTAACTGTCAAGAAGAGCTGTGATATATTCTCGATTGGTGTAGGAAACTCCCTCGTGTAATTTAAGAATAAATGAGCATTTTATTATGTATTATAATTTCTTTGTATTAAAAATATATATATATTTAATTCAACTTTGTTTTAATTCAAATTTTTCATGTAAAACATGAAAATGAACTCCTTCTATTTCTACTTTTTTACATTACGATTTCGTTTTATTTCGCTTTATTTTTTCTGGTAGACATCGATCAGTATAGAGCAATCAGCTCAAGACGCTTTATAATATCTGGGGGAAATTGAGTTCTCTTTAGGTAATTAGGTAGTGCCAGGACAGCCTTCAAGAAGCGTGACACTTTATATTGCATCAATCAATGAAGATGTATCAGTGTTCTGACGTAAGAAAGACGTTATTTCATTCAAAAACTGACGGTATGCTTTGACAGCCAAACTGACAAATACAGTGTGTGCTACGTGGGTAATAGATTAGCCTAATGCTAAAAAAGAAGAGAAACGAAAATTCTGTTCTAATAAAAAAAAATAAGAACCCCAACCTCCGATATGTCATTCTGACGTAAATTTAAAGTACATATGTAATAATAATTGGCTAATTTGACCAAAACTGTAGCTCTAAAACTAACGGAGATAGCAATAGTGCACCGATAAGTTATTGGGACACGGTGTATATGTATTTTAGTCGTAAACGTCAAATGATGACTGATGACGTGAAAAACTTCTATTTTTAAACAACTTTTGAACGACTCTTCTTAAATGTCAATTTGACGTTTCTCATCGGTAAACGTCAATTTGACATGAATAATATATGATGTATATTTTTAAATTTTTATAAATTATCAAAAAGTACCAGACAGAAATTTTTTAAATTAAAGCTTCCCGTCGAAAGTCAATTTTAACGTTTTTTTTGTCAGTTTTTTATTGCTTTTTTAAATTAAAATCGCTACTGTGATTTATCAATTATTCTTACGATAAAAAAAAACGGCAAACGTATAGTTAGGGTCATATTTATGAGCTGTGCTTGAGGTTGTGTCGATGCTTGAGCACGCGATTTTCACGTAAATGTCATTATAAATCTATCAAAATCGCATGCTCAAGCATCGACACAACCTCAAGCACGGACTATATGTGATGGTGTAGGTGCTTGAGAACGCAATTTTGACAGATTTGTAATGACATTTACGTCAAAATCGCGTGCTCACGCATCGACACAACCTCAAGCACGGACTATAAATATGACTCAGAAATGTGTTAAAATCGCGTGCTCAAGCATCGACACAACCCCAAGCACGGACTGTACCTAAAGATTACTCTAAGGGTCATATTTATAGTCCGTGCCAGGGGTTGCGTGGATGCTTGAGCACGCGATTTTGACGTAAATTTCATTACAAATCTGTCAAAATTGCAATTACATTATTTTAAGAACATGGGTATTAACGGACATCAAAAGATATATTAACTTTACGTTAATGTGTAAAAATGATATATTGCTGACATGTAAATGATATACAGGATGGCCCAACGAATACGAAACAGACGAATTGTCATTGAAACGGTAGTTTTTTGAAAAAAATGCCGAAAGACAAAGCAAAAAGCTTCTTGTATTTCTGGATTTTTTTACAAAAAAAGAATTGTCCGCGGTCTGAGTGAAGTCTAGCAAGTATGTTATCGTTGTAAAGAGAATTTAATTTCCTTTCAATTGAGGCATCACTTGAGCCCTGTTCCTTATGATAATATGGGAAAGAGTAGCCTTCCCCTACAGGGGGATAAAGATAGGAGGTTAAATTTATAACGTACATGTGTCTCCCTAGACAACAACTTTAAAGTCTTTCGGTATTTTTTCAATAAGCTACCGTTTCAATGACAATTCGTCTGTTTCGTTTTCGATGGGCCACCCTGTATATAACTTACACAATAACATATCAGATACATTGCATTAATATGCCGATGCGGCGGACATCGTCTAGTATATGAAAGATAGACGAAATTTAGCTGATATATAAACTTTAAACAACTGAATTATGTAACATGTACATACATTTATGATACGTTAATTGATTTGTTCGGGGATTATATTTGTGTGGATGTTAAGAACATGTGTATATACGAAATGGTTTTTCTAATTAATCTAATATATATCCCTAAAATTGACGTTATTTCTACGACAAATATTGACGTTACTTGCATGTCAAATGTTTATATTACTTACTATACATCAAAAATTGATATCACTGCTACATGTATAAATGACATCTTCGGGCTGTCATGCAAATTGATAATTTCTTTTAATATTTCAGAACATTTTTTCATTCATTTCATGCTTCATATTTGCTTATATGCAAGACAGTGTGGCTTTTAATCAAATAAGTGACCAAAAACTGACAATATATGCTGTTGATATCGTTTGTTCATAAATCGTGTTGAGAAAACGTTCATTTTACACTTCCATACATTAACTACAGCTGCACGACGTTTATTATAATAAAGTAGATTAAATACATTCTAATAAACGATTTAATAATTCTTCCACGACCTTTCCCAAGAAGGAAGAACATAATCTTTTGCCATTTAGTACCAAAAATAGTCTGTAATAGTGATTAAAACCAACTGATTGAGCATTCATTATCAAAACTTGTTATATAGAGAGAGAATTCTATTACTATCATTTCGAATATGTTAATAAGCATTATTATTTAAAAATAACCAAGGCCAATTTGATAAATTACTGTTTCTGTTTCTATTTAAAGGTTTGGTAAGATAAATAATGCAAATTGCTTCGTTCAATATTTTTCCCTTGTAACCATTATCATTTCGTCGAAAATAATTATTCAAATAAGTACTTATTCTTTATTTATTTATTCATCAACATACATACAATATTGGTCCACATTTTAATATAAAGCATACATAATTATAAACAACATATTTGCTTATTCTACAACAGATTTAGCAGCCTTTTCGATAAATGTTGCCAACTTAATATCACGTTCGCTTAAACCGCTAACGTCATGGGACGATAAAGTAATTTGTACCTTATTATAAACATTAAACCATTCGGGATGATGATCCATTTTCTCCGCCAATAACGCTGTACGCGTCATAAAACCAAAAGCCTAAAAATACAGTTCACTTACTTATCGATATCGTATTATAGGTACCTAATTTTGATCACTCTGTATATATATTATTTTACGATGTAATAAATGATTACCTCATTAAAATTTTTAAATAAGAATTCTTTATAAATAGCATCCCTATTATCGACCATGGACCAACCCTTCCCCAGCAGCGGATCTAGCTTATCCTTTCGCTGTTCAGCGGTTAATTTGGCGGCCTAAACATCAGTTTATAGTTTAATCGGTAAACAGAAGATATCCACGATAAAATTTAATTTTAATAAATAAGCAGTTTTATTAAGACAGAAAAATCTTACCATCTTCTTTTTAGTCGTCGCTGCAGAAAAGTTAATACCGGACAAGGTTATTGAGCGGATATTGTGGTGAAAGCAAGAAATCGACTTCTTGCGAAGTGAACCGAACATTTTTTTCTCGTTTCGTAGGAATTAAATATGATAATTATTCAAATAAGAGCATAATAATTAAAAAATTTAACCTATATGACCTGTAACGTCTGATCAAATAGAATGATTTTTGTAAACAAATCAAATCCAAAAATAAATTTAGTGATTTAAGTTTTATCAGATTGGATGACCTGCTTTTAATTTTTCACGTGTGAAATTAGGAATAAAATACTACCAACATAGTTTTGACATCAATGACGTTAATTTAACCTATATGTTTCAGCGCGTGTTATAAATGTAAATAAACATTTTAATATGGCTAATAAATTAGAAGAACTCTTAAATAAGTTTAATAATATAACTGAAAAACCTGAAAATTTTCTAAGGTAAGTTTATTTATAATTCTAACATTGATTTTTTTATATCTATGTACATTTATTATAGCACTGTAGCTGATCATAACAATACGATTAGATTTCTGGTAAAAAATGCTTACGATTTTACGAAACTAGAAGAGGAAAATACGCGAAAATCGCAAGCTTTACCCGAATTAATAATAGAAAATTTCGATTTAGAACAGATTTGGCAACAGCTAGAGTTACAAAATGAAGATTTATTAAATAAATCGTTGATTAGGGTATCGAAATTTGCAGTTAACAAAAACCGATTAATATTTGAGGAGTTAGATAAAGATTTACCATCAGATAAGGAGGAAGAAGACGAGATAAAAGAGAAATTAGATTCGGAAACTGACGATAGTGAATCTGAAACATCGAACGATGAAAACAATAAGTTTGATGATAATCAAGGAGATGCCGCAGATGAAGATGATAAATCAAGCATTAATGAAGAGGGTGGAGATAACGAAGGAGTTAAATTAAGAAAATCTATCGTGGACGATGATTTCTTTAAATTAGACGAAATGGAAAAATTTTTGAAATCCGAAGAGAAAGATTTGAATAAGAAATCGGATGATGATTCAGGGAACGAATCAAAAGATGAGGATGAAGAAATTGATTATTTTAAAGGTGATGACGATGATGAACAAGAAGATGATGAAGCGAATCTACAAGAGAAAAATCCAAGATATAAAGATTTTTTTCGTTCGAACGAGACGGAGAAACCCACTAAAAGGAATAAATTTTGGAAGAGAATGCCGATGACGATGAACCGATACAAAACGAGCCGAAATCTACGTTCGAGCTTCGCGAAGAGCGTTTAAATAAGAAAATTAAGATTTTAGAAGATATCGTTTTATCTGAGAAACCCTGGCAATTACAAGGTGAAATTACAGCTGAGAATCGGCCACAAAATTCGTTACTTGAGGAAATCGTTGAGTTCGATTTAACATCTCGACCAGGTAAATACATAATTCACTTTATATATTCGGAGTAATTCATTGCGTTTCTTATTTGCAGCTCCTGTTATAACCGAGAAAACAACTTTTCAATTAGAAGATGTGATTCGACAACGAATTAAAGATAAAGCGTTCGATAGCGTGGAACGTAAAGAGAAACCGGTTGAAACTCCTTTAGAATACAAGAAAAAATTAGTCCTCGATCAGGAAAAAAGCAAACAGTCATTAGCACAGATTTACGAGAAAGAATATTTACAACAAGTCGAGACAGCTGCGGGGGATGTCGAGGAGAAAGATGAAGAACCGGAATCGCATAAGGAGATCAAGAAAATGATGCAGATCTTGTTCAGGCAATTAGACGCCTTATCCAACTATCATTTTACGCCGAAACCAGCGGCTCCCGAGCTTAGGATCGTTAATAATTTACCAGCGATTAATATGGAGGAGGTGGCTCCGATTGCAGCTACCGATGCTTCGTTATTAGCTCCCGAAGAAGTTAAGGGTAGGATAAAAGGGGATATCGGGAAGAATGAGAGAAGCGATGCTGATAAGAATAGGGAGAGGAGGAAAAAGAAACGGAAGCAGAAAATACATGCTAACGAGAGGATTAAACGGGAAAATACGATTAATAAGTTTAATCCGGGGCTTGGGAATAAATATAGTAAAGAGAAGGCGAGAAAGGAATTAGAGAAAGTTGTTAAAGATAAAAATGTTGATAAGATGGATGAATCTATCTTCTTGCGAAGTGAACCGAACATTTTTTTTCCCGTTTCGTAGGAATTAAATATGATAATTATTCAAATAAGAGCATAATAATTTAAAAAATTTAACCTATATGACCTGTAACGTCTGATAAAATAGAATGATATTTGTAAACAAATCAAATCCAAAAATAAATTTAGTGATTTAAGTTTTATCAGATTGGATGACCTGCTTTTAATTTTTCACGTGTGAAATTAGGAATAAAATACTACCAACATAGTTTTGACATCAATGACGTTAATTTAACCTATATGTTTCAGCACGTGTTATAAATGTAAATAAACATTTTAATATGGCTAATAAATTAGAAGAACTCTTAAATAAGTTTAATAATATAACTGAAAAACCTGAAAGTTTTCTGAGGTAAGTTTATTTATAATTCTAACATTGATTTTTTTATATCTTACATTTATTATAGCACTGTAGCTGATCATAACAATACGATTAGATTTCTGGTAAAAAATGCTTACGATTTTACGAAACTAGAAGAGGAAAATACGCGAAAATCGCAAGCTTTATCCGAATTAATAATAGAAAATTTCGATTTAGAACAGATTTGGCAACAGCTAGAGTTACAAAATGAAGATTTATTAAATAAATCGTTGATTAGGGTATCGAAATTTGCAGTTAACAAAAACCGATTAATATTTGAGGAGTTAGATAAAGATTTACCACCAGATAAGGAGGAAGAAGATGAGATAAAAGAAAAATTAGATTCGGAAACTGACGATAGTGAATCTGAAACATCGAATGATGAAAACAATAAGTTTGATGATAATCAAGAAGATGGCGCAGATGAAGATGATAAATCAAGCATTAATGAAGAGGGTGGAGATAACGAAGGAATTAAATTAAGAAAATCTATCGTGGACGATGATTTCTTTAAATTAGACGAAATGGAAAAATTTTTGAAATCCGAAGAGAAAGATTTGAATAAGAAATCGGATGATGATTCAGGGAACGAATCAAAAGATGAGGATGAAGAAATTGATTATTTTAAAGGTGATGACGATGATGAACAAGAAGATGATGAAGCGAATCTACAAGAGAAAAATCCAAGATATAAAGATTTTTTTAGTTCGAATGAGACGGAGAAACCCACTAAAAGGAATAAATTTTTGGAAGAGAATGCCGATGACGATGAACCGATACAAAACGAGCCGAAATCTCGTTCGAGCTTCGCGAAGAGCGTTTAAATAAGAAAATTAAGATTTTAGAAGATATCGTTTTATCTGAGAAACCCTGGCAATTACAAGGTGAAATTACAGCTGAGAATCGGCCACAAAATTCGTTACTTGAGGAAATCGTTGAGTTCGATTTAACATCTCGACCAGGTAAATACATAATTCACTTTATATATTCGGAGTAATTCATTGCGTTTCTTATTTGCAGCTCCTGTTATAACCGAGAAAACAACTTTTCAATTAGAAGATGTGATTCGGCAACGAATTAAAGATAAAGCGTTCGATAGCGTGGAACGTAAAGAGAAACCGGTTGAAACTCCTTTAGAATACAAGAAAAAATTAGTCCTCGATCAGGAAAAAAGCAAACAGTCATTAGCACAGATTTACGAGAAAGAATATTTACAACAAGTCGAGACAGTTGCGGGAGATGTCGAGGAGAAAGATGAAGAACCGGAATCGCATAAGGAGATCAAGAAAATGATGCAGATCTTGTTCAGGCAATTAGACGCCTTATCCAACTATCATTTTACGCCGAAACCAGCGGCTCCCGAGCTTAGGATCGTTAATAATTTACCAGCGATTAATATGGAGGAGGTGGCTCCGATTGCAGCTACCGATGCTTCGTTATTAGCTCCCGAAGAAGTTAAGGGTAGGATAAAAGGGGATATAATCGGGAAGAATGAGAGAAGCGATGCTGATAAGAATAGGGAGAGGAGGAAAAAGAAACGGAAGCAGAAAATACATGCTAACGAGAGGATTAAACGGGAAAATACGATTAATAAGTTTAATCCGGGGCTTGGGAATAAATATAGTAAAGAGAAGGCGAGAAAGGAATTAGAGAAAGTTGTTAAAGATAAAAATGTTGATAAGATGGATGAATCTATCGGGACAAAACATATAAAATCATCATCGGCATTCTTTAAACAATTAGAGGAGGAAGTTAAATCGCATATTAAAGTTAAAACTACAGTAAAACGGAAACAAAATCCTAACGAATTAAATGCGAAAAAATTGAAATTATAATGTTTAACGAGTACCTAATGTGATACATTCGAAATAAAAATAAAACAAAAAATAAAATGATTGTATTGCTTTTTATTTTCCTATCGTTAAATTATAAAATATAGCTTTTCAATTATCTTTTCCGCTTGCCACTAGATGCTGATACGGGTGGTGGTAACGGCAAACTTAAAATGACCGTGCTTTTATTGCTACTTTTAAAGCTAAACGCTAACACTCTAGAAATGTCTTGCAGTTTCTTAAGGCCCAATTTTAACTCTTTAGTGAAGATCTCCAGGTTCACCGAGTAATTGAAAGCTATCATACTCACCACTAAGATATAACATATACATTTATCTCTCATCGATAAAGGTCTCGTTCTATATAATAAAAATTTTAATTTTATATCCAATTTTAAATCGTAAATCTCACCTTCCATGCGATGACATAAGAGTAAAATTATCTAATAAATACGTGTTCACTTGAATAGAATACGGACAAGCTTTGAACTTCTTACTGGAAAGATTTTTTAGCCGGTTGTTTCACGAGACTAACCAAGCAATTGATGTACAGTAAAATTTGAGCCTTTGTAATCCTTTCCGATGATTTCGATTCCTGCAGTTTAACATATTCGACTTTAATAAAATCGTAAAGACTGAAAATATAACGATGTACTAAATTAGATTTTTCGGATAATAATGGATACTCACTCCACTAACTCATTCTCATCTTGATCTAACATCTCCTCGGCACTCTTTTTTAACTCGTCTAAAATCAACGGTGGTATTATCACGTTTAACGGGTACACATTTTCAACTTTAGTAGCATTACGATCTATCGGCGGCCTATATAAGTTATCTCTCTCATCGGATTTAATCGGTACAATTTGCGACTCATCGACTTGAGTTTCTGCGAAAATATACGAATTTCCAACAATAATTTAAATAAATATGAAACCGTTACCCCTTGCTGTTTCCGCGAGTGTATCTTTTATATGCTCGACATCGACTTTCAACCTTTCCCTCTGTTCGGTTACCATTTTCGTACGTTTCGAACCGAAATATTTATTCAAATTCTCAATCTGTTTCTTAGTTGCAACTGCACTAACATCATTCGATTTCTCCTTCGATTTCGTACTTATCCTCGATTTTGTGGATATCCTCAATAGAGCTTTATTAATCGCAATCAACTTACACTAAAATCTTCCATTATCAAATTATAAGCGTAAAAATCATTTGATCAAACCTCTCCGGTCTTCCTATTTCTCGTTAGGATGAAATTATTGAAAAGCTGGTCGTTACAAGATATCGCACCATTATAAGTGGCGTTATTTGAAGCGACGACCGCAGTCAAATTTTCTTCTTTATCAGAATATAATCCGCATCTAAATTCCTTTAATTTATCAGGTTGTAAGGCACCGTTTTGGAAGTTAACTAAAATTAATTGTTACTAAAATGTTTTCCAAAATAATTTACTTACTTAAAACTGGTCTTTCTGGATTCTCATCGTGTAAAACCCTATCTATCAACCCTGTACTAGTCATTTTTATTTTAATAAATCGTTTTTATATTGATAAAAAAGCACATGAAACTAAATTTGAATTATGTAAGGTTATATTCACGTTATATTTGTTGATGTGTCAAAATCTGTCGGTAAATTAGAATTTGTTACAATTCCTTATCGTTTCTGAATCCAACATAAAGAAAATAAATTCCTCTAGGTAGTATGATAATAAATTTTTAATCTATTTTTTAAATAAAATCTAATTATTTATTATATATCATAAATAAAGAGAACAGATTTACATCAGCACTAAATCTAGATTAAATTCTAAAATACAATTAAAACAAATACTTATAAATAATTCAAATTACGATTACTAAGCAAAAATTGAAACCCGTCCTTTCTTCGGGCGATTTGGCTGTTCGATCGGATCTTCGAAATATTCCTCTTCCCTGTATCTGTATAATAAAAATAGCGTACCTGTGCTGAATAATAATATGACATTACCCGCAATCGCTAAAGGCTGTAAAAACAAATAATTAATACAATCAATCAAGCCTATTTAAATATTTTGATATGGGATTAACTTACCAATGGTATACTGTGTAATTGTCCGTTTTTACTACAACCACTTGTAGCTACGACTGATAAGATTATCGCCAATAGAGGCAGGATTAAATTTGAGATTATGTCCTGGAATTTAAAATACATACAATCACGTATTACTTTTATTATACCCGTGTGATTATATCGAGGAATTTTTTCAGAACAATTTAAACCGGGCGTAAACTAGGTGACCGACGACTACGAATAATAGCATCACGTAAACGACGATAAATATTGAGATTAAAAAATTCGATTGTAATTCATCCGAATCGTGATTATTTAAGTGAAACTCCATAATTGACATTTTTAAGTAATAATCGATAATTAATCAAATCTGTCTAAAAAATGACATTTACATTGACAGATTGTCAAATTTATTGTATAGTTCACATTACAAGACATCTTACAGATGTAGTCGTAAATATATCGCTAGAATGTTCATTTCTAACGTCCATAAGACATCTTTTAAACGACAATTGAGACTTTTACGATAGAAGTTTGATATAATAACAGTGGAAGCGGTGATTTTATGAGAGATATCGAAAATATTTTGCAGCAAGGTTTGTAAACAACTGTAAGGTTGTTAAAATCGGAGATAACTGTATTATTTACACTTAAAAAAAGATAAAGATTCAACTCCGTTTATGACTTGTGTACTGTACATTTTTAATTTCGTTCAGGTTAAACGTACATATCAGGACATTTGTGAGTTCTGCTATGGCTACGTTGGTGAGTCTTAATGAAAATATTTATCTCGCCGTGCCAGTATAGATTGGCGTGACATATAATTGTCTTGATCTGTCATATGGACTGTGAATCATCGCTGTCACATTGACAGGTAATATACACGTCGGTATTGCCCGCGTTCAGCGAACACAGCTGATAAGTATAAGCGTGTCACACTCTGAACTCAGCTCTATTGCGGTTTCTGAACGGTTCCAGAAACTGACAAGTAATCGACCTGCTATTTCTAACTTTTCTTTTAACGTTGAATTTCTATTCATAAATTTGAATCTTCTAAAAGGGAATAGGAATGATGATTGTTGCGTTATGCTATCTAATTCGTTTCAAGGCAAAAATTTTTGCGGAAATATATGCTAATATTATACAGGGTGATTGGTGAGAATGATATACATTAAAAGTATTATACAAACGGATCGGAATTTTAAAACAAAATTTTGCAGTTGGATATGGTTGAATATGAACTATTACGTGAAAATGTTTTTGAATAAATATCACTTCCGATTAACCGGAAGTGGGCATTAACTTCGATTTTTTAAATAGCATGCTATAAAATAAATTACAGATTCAGCTTCTATGATAAATTTTGCACATATTTCATGTATCATACATTACACCTAAATACTATACCTTCTGAGTTATCCGCAATTTAAAAAAAAAAGTGACAGATACCGATCTTACTTTATAGTGATATTACGTCACGTAGGAGTAAAAGAGACGAATGAAATTTTGTATACACAGCTGATAGTATGTAGCACACGCACAGCATTTGGAGTTCTTTTCTGTGACACTATACAGGGTGTTTAAAAACTTAGTTGCTTATAAATAAGTTCAATCTGCGGAAAGTAGATTTTTTTAAATGGAAAGGTATATCAGCTGTGTGTATGAAAAATTTCATTCGTCTCTTTATATCTTACGTGACGTAATATTATAAAGTAAGATCGATATCTGTCACTTTTTTCTTTAATTGCGAATAACTCGGAAGGAATGGTATTTAGGTATAGGGTATGATACATTAAATATGTGTCAAATTTATCATAGAAGCTGAATCTGTAATTTATTTTATAGCATGCTATTTAAAAAATCGAAGTTGATGCCCACTTCCGGTTACCCGGAAGTGATATTTGTCCAAAAATATTTTCACGTAATAGCTCATATTCAACTATACCCAACTACAACATTTTGTTTTAAAATTCAAATCAACCTGTATTCTGTTACTGATTCATGCATTACAAATTTACTAACACGATGATTAATCTTTGTTCGCTACGTTTGAATTACTTCAAAAAAAAGCACTTCATATATTAATTAATATCCTATGATTTGGTTGAATTAAAACTGGGTATCTTTAATCAGTATATGTGTATAAGGTAAGAGATACGATCATAATGACAACATTTTAAGTGCGATTGTCGAGAGGAAAAAAAGGAAACTTATCGAACATTTTGCAACTACTTGTTAGCTTACCGATTTAACCCACAATCCTGGGCGTGATACGGTGAAACCAAATGAGAATATCAAATACAATGATAGTGCTGTTAATAAAGCTATTGTATTGGATATTGAGAATACTAGAAGGTGCCAGGAATCGGTTTCCGAACACATCCCCGATGATAAAAAGAACGTAATGCTGGCAAGCAAAAATATCTGAAAACAAAAAGAAAAAAAAAATTAATTAATGCAGCATACAATATAAATTTATCGTATCTAAATATGTACATACATAACATTGTTAATTTGATTTAATATTAAAACAGAATCAGTGTTTACATAATTAACGAGGTGAACATAATTGTTTCTCTGTATCGAAATAAATCGTGTTATTGAGGGCAAAACATTTCCAATAATGTCGATATTAAATACTGCCGGCAAAATAATGTTTACTATAATGAATTAAGCGTTAATCCTGGGCATTTAGTACTTTTTGTTTGTTATAACAAATTATTGTGACTAAATTTGGAATATTCTAATAATATTCAAATAAGTCATGCAAGTATAATCTGAGATTGTAGATTGAGCTTAGGAAAATGTCTCAGCATGTTAAACAAACATATTTATGTTGTCTATAACGTTTAGGTTTTAATTGATACTTAAAACGTAACAAACTCAATTAGGAAATTAAATGTGTTGCAGTTGATAAGTTGATAATTACAGTGCGGTGTAATAATAAGACTTTATCTAACTAAAACGATCTAAGCTCTATAAAATTAACGTGTATCAGTTACTATATTCCAAATGCAAATTAAATTTGTTAATATTATTTCATACAATCGATGTTTGTATAGCATTTTTTTGAATGTATATATACAGGGTGAACTCAAATGACGGGTGCAGATATGCAACACGGAAACAATGGACCAAATCACAGACAGTATTTATTCCGTGCAGCTAACTGTAGAATGTTAAAAATTGGATTTTTATGCTACCACTACATTTCACTTCCGAATGCTCGCATTGTACAGGGTTTTCCAATAAGAACAAGGGCGTAGCTAGGTATGGGCAGAGGGGGAGGACATGCCCCCCCCCCTCTCTCAGGACCAAACTTTTTTAGTCATATTTTGATTATTTTAGAAAGATAGACGTGTCAAGGCGATTTTTTTACATTTCTACTGATCTACCGATTAAGCCATCATATCTACCGAATTCTAAATGCATGTTATTGAACTAGTGAAAGAGACGGAAATGTTTCATCCCGCAACGAAGAAGGCACTTCTCATCGCCATTTCTCTTCCATGTACGTACAACATGCACTGTAGAGCGGTCATTCAGCACTCTGAGAAGAGTAAAATCGTGGCTTAGATCCACAATGACAGGTCAACGTCTGAATGGACTGTGAGTGTCGATAGGAAAACTATCACAAAAAATAAAGATTATTTTGCACACGATATTTGAAAAAGGTTTTCAGTCAATTCTAGAAAATTGTGGTATAGATGTGACAAAGGGTTAATATATGTTTGTTTTATCATAATACAGTAGAACCTCGATTATCCGTGCTGGTCGGGACTGAACCAAGCCCGGAAAATCGAAAAGCACGGTTAATCCGTACCTACTTATTTTAGTCAAAAAAGTTGGTTTACAAATTATTATGACTACTTACCGTACTACGAAAAAAATATCTAACTTGGAATAAATATAAAATTAAGCTGGTAAAGTTTATTATGGCTAAGAAAATATCAAAAAAATAAGAGCAACTTCTCAAAAGACATAACACAACATATAGATATAAAAAAAAAACAAAACATGCTTTTTTATTACAATAATTGTGTAAAAAATTAAATCAAAACTTAATTAAGAAAAATAATCAGTTAATTTCATTTGTTTTTTTTTTCCGAGTAAATTCATTTTTATTTCTTCTTTCATTTTTCGCAAATTTAAAATGGTGCTTATATCTGTTTCTTTCTGTTGTTCGAAATACATCAGTAACTTCTTTACGGAACTAGCTACTTCATTGTGGGACGCTACAATATTTGGATTTTCTTCACTGGCACTTTCATTTTCACTTTGTACTGTTGTAGATGCATTAGAGTCTTCTTCAATTTCACACATCTCTTCTTCTGTCATATGTTGGAAACCTCCATCATTTTCGCGCACTCTAACCAGTCTTCTATTTCTGTTTGTTCCAAGTCTTTTAATTGGTCGACTTGTGTAACTATAGAGCTTATTTCTTCAGTGGAAATTTCAGGCGCAATTTGAAATTCTTCCGCTTCGGGTTCACTGTGAGTCATTATTTTCGAAACCGCACGTGCAACATGTGAACTTTTTACATTATTCCAAGCATTTGCTAGAAAATAAACAGCATCTTTAAGATTTAAAGATTTCCAACACACGCTCCCAATAAACTCATCATCATATTTTCTCTATAAAATCTTTTCATGGATTCTATGACCCGCTGATCCATTGGCTGTGCTATTAAAGTAACATTTGGTGGAAAAAAATAAGCAAAAATATTTCCATCGTCTGATTTCAAAACATCTTGACAAGGATGAAACGGGGCATTGTCGAGGAGAAGTAGGGCTTTAGGAGGTAAACGCTGTTTTTCACAAAAAGCTCGAACTTCTGGAATAAACTTCTTATGGAACCATTCTTTGAATATTGACTGGTTCATCCACGCTGAATGTTTGTGATAATATACTACTGGTGGTGACTTCAAGTTTTTAAAGGCTCGAGGATTTTTGGATTTTCCCACTACAGGTAATTTTAGTTTGTGCTCACCAGAAGCATTGCCACAACAGAGAACCGTAATGCGATCTTTTTTTGTTTTGAATCCAGGAGCCGTTTTTTCATTGTCTGCTGCTAATGTTTTCGTTGGTATCGCTTTCCACAATAGTCCCGTCTCATCCGCGTTGTAAATTTGATGACTGCTTAAGTTGTGACACTTAATAATATTTTCCAATTCGTAACAAAATTCAACAATTGCTACTTCATCAGCACTTAGTTTTTTTCCTGTTATAGATAATTTCCTTATTCCGTGTTTGAATCGGTGTAACCAGCCGCTTGACGCATTAAAACTGTCAGAAATGTTTAGTCTTTTATGAAAAATTTGCGCTTGGCGTGTACACATTGGTCCAAAAATTGGCACACCTTCAGCTCTCTCCTGTAGAAACCACTTTGCCATCGCTTCATCAAGCTCTTTATACGTTGATTTTTTGAGGGTTTTACGGTCATTTGCATTACTGAAACTATGTGATTTTGAAACAAAATCTTATATTTTTAGCTTATTTTTTATGATATCACGAACGGAAAGAAAAATACAAATGAAATCCTTTCGAACTACGAAAAGCAACAATATTTTCGAATTAACTCGTCATATCTCGGGAGTTTATCAAGGAAATCCGTTCAAATTTAAAATAGTTCAAATACACCCTTCGCAAGCCTATACAAAGAATTTGCAATGGTTTAATAAATATGTTTACGTAAATTAATACGAGTCGATCGGAATGCTTCTTCAACTTTCATTGATAATTGAATCGAAGAAAGTTTAGATTTCGAAAAACTTCCAGCGACAAATTTGAAGATAGAGAACTACAGAAGTTTTTGATGAAAAAATTATTTAGAAAAAGTTTAAATTCTTGGAGACATTGCAAAACGATTCAAGGCGTTAACATGGAAAGCAGTATAAGTTGTACGACGTATACGATGATGGTACGGCGAATTGACGTGCACCGTTTGTACTAATTCGCATTCTGCACGGATAATTGAAACCCGGATAATCGAAGCTGTTTGCGAACACGGTTAATCCGCACACGGATAATCGAGGTTCTACTGTAGTTTTAGATTGGTTTTCTGTCATTTAATGTTAATTATTTAATTTTATTAAAGTCATGTTACTTCATTGTTTTGTTTTTTCAATAATAATGCACCTCATTAACCAGCTTAAAATAACTAAAGTACCTTTTATTGCCACTGAATATGCACTGCAAAGATAGAGAGTGCGACTAGTCTTATCTTTAAACACGTAGGGAGGAGGAGGACATAATCAGAAGCACTACTAGTGTAAGAATCTACCTTTCATAAATGGCAATTTTTATCGAAGAATTTCAGGTTTTGGAAAACAACTTAAGGGTTTTCAGATATCCGGAAAATGCGTTTTGAGGCATACTCTGCTTGAAAATTTCCCGGACCTCTACTTATCTACAAAGTATTCCCCAGACTCCCAAGAACAAACCTATACAAAATTATTCTTACAACTCCATTCGGCTCTCCCTCTCCCCGCTCCCCTCCCTTCCATAACTCCTGGCTACGCCCCTGAATAAGAACGATATGATCGATAACGTTTCGTTTAAATGTCCACCTCAATTTTCAACGATTTTGTGCAATACATCGGGCGTAATCTGACGAATGCAGCAGCGTTCATTAGTCAATCTCAAAGCATCAAGTGTTTGTGGCCTGTCTGCATAAACCTTAGATTTTAAATAACCCGACAAAAATTAATCTGAAGGAGACAAATCACAGCTTCTTGAAGGCCAGGGAAGGGGCCATTCTTCCAGTACGCCATCTTGTTGGAAGCACATATCTTCTAAATCAAGCGCATCCAAATTTAGCCATAAAAAAATTGTCGACATCTGCCGGTATCGTTCACTAATCACTGTAACTGAATCTCCAACCTTATTTTGGAAAAAAAAAATGGTCCAAAGATACCACCATACCATAAACGACACCATACAGTTAGGTACCTTCAGGGGATGCAAATAAGGCTTCTCCTGAATCTGTTGTGGATTGTTTTCACACAAAAAACGGCAATTATGCTTATTTACGTGACGACTTGTGACCAAAAATGAGCTTCACCTGATAAGATAATTTTTTCTATAAAATTGCGATCCCTTTCAAGTCGTTCTAAACCCCAAGCAGTAAATTCGCGGAGCTGACGATGGTCCAGTGGATTAAGTTCTTGGGTCAAAACAATCTTATACGGGTGTAAATTTAAATCTTTTTGCAAAATTCGCCAAAGTCCTAACTCTTGAGCACGACGAGGAATTGATAAATTTGGATCTTCTGCGACACCTCTAGCTCTTACAGCAGTATAATAATAATCTCAATAATTTTGGCATGCCGGTGTCTTATTTGCTGTTTTTACATCGTGAAGAGTAAAATTACTTTCAAATTTCTTAACGATGCGACGAATGACAAGCAGAGAAGGGCGATTATTTTAGACCAAAGTTTTCGCGAAGTGTTCACAAAAGAACGACGATTTTCGTAAAATTTTTGGACAATAACCAAACGTTCTTGGAGCGAGTATTTAGTCATAATAAATTGTTAGAGTGTTAAGAATTTAGCGAACATAAATGACAACTAATAGTGACAGGTATAACTTTATTACCATGGTTACTATATATCATTTCAAAATCATATCATTCTTATTAGAAAACCCCTTACATCATATATTAAATGCAAGCCCGTTCACTTCAGAGCAGACCAGATGGCGAACAATTTTGTCGTCACACATATCCACATATGATTTTGATCCCATTAGAAGAACCGTAGAGTTTCATATCGCCGCATATATCCAAACTGGATCCAGGTGATCAAGGCTTATAGATCGGTTAAAATTTATAAGACTTTGGATGCCCAGAAATCTCTGGCATGTTGTGATCTAAATCCTATTGAAACCATGGGACCAGTGGTCATACTAATTAATTAATGGCTATCCAAAAATGCTCGTGGACTAGCTCAGGAGTGTATGCAGCTACTGAGCGTCGATTTCGCATCATTTACGAAATTCTATACTGAAGGATCGCTGACCACAATCTCGAGATGTGTCAGCATCTGCGCATTTGTGAAGCTGAAATATTTGCAACTTTTTAGAGCTTTAAAGATAGTGTAGTTATCGATTTCGCTTTTGCTTGTGGATGCATTTTTTATTTGGACGAAAGCAATACGAAGAATTATGTCGCTGTGACAGTTTCAGTTGAGATATTCAGCCTTAATCCTTTTAAATCTGTAATACTATTTTTTCAAGCTGATGAATAAGATTTAAATGCATAAACATACCTCTTCACTTTTTTGACATTTTAATGATGCATTTGCTAAATACCGGGTGAGCAGTTTCAAATGAATGAGATTGGCATAACAAATTTTCAGTTAGCAACACTGAATAGTTGGTACTAAGTAATTAATTGACTGCGGCCCGGTTTTTCAATCGCTGGTTAACAAATTCTAACTGACAGGTAAACCCAAACTGCTGGCTGAAGTGTTTATCGATCTCATAGTTTAAACCAACTGCAGGTCAAAGTACTAGCAATTTAAGTTGAAATTAAGCTTAACGACCAGCCAGTTAATAGAAATAATTAACCGCCGATTGAAAAACCAGCACATAATTAAACATAGTAACTTATAAAGTAGTCTTCAGGCTTTCACGGCCACTGTTGATGGCTTCTCTTCGTTTCTCGGTTTCTCTGCAGTGTAGAAAGGTTGTGGTACTTGACGTTTCGATCATCTTGTCGTGATCTTCTACAGAAGTGAAGTGACTTCACTTCTTAAGAAGTGAAGTCAAGTAGTACCACAACCTTTCATCTACACGGCACAGAACCCGAGAACCGAAGAGCAGCCATAGTAACTTAAAAAAAAAATCACGTGAGCAGGGATTTTGGTGCAACCAACCTCCTTCAATTGAAATTGCAACGGTGAGAATACTCTCCAAACGCAAAAAATTGCGTGTAAGAAAAAAGACGTGTCAAATTCTATATTATTTATAATTAACGTTGAATTATTCATTAAAATATTTTGTTGCAACTAGACTCTAAAATAGCTTCAAAACACCCATGCATAAAACTCTACCGTGTGAGCAATTTTTGATGCACTTTTTATAGTAAGTTTAAGACACTGCATGGCCAGTATATAGGCTTGTTTGGTACAAATATTTCGTGTAATAATTGTAGTAATAAGAAATGTCATTCAAATTGTTTTTATTTCATGCTTGTACATAGAGGTTATATATGTTCATGATGTGTTCTAAATAGTTTGTATGCAGTTCCTTTTATTGTGATTCAAATCAATCATTGGACCTTACTTTTATGTTAACATCACTATCTAATAGCTTCAAAACACATATGCATATTCTAAGTTTACATTAAGTGACACGCCATCATGCTGTTAATTTTGGAACTAGCATTCGAGGTACGCTTTTCCTTAGTATTTCATATTTTCTCTCCTATTTCTAACCTTGCTAGCATCTAGTTAGAGGAATAGTTGGCTACCCTGTTTTGTACTCTTGAGAACCGACTGTCTGATTTTTCTACTTTTCCCCTAGCAGTCTTGAAGAGAAAAACTACAAACACGTTCTTAAAGCCACTTTTTCTCCTTAGTTAATAGTGTACTTAAGATTTTTTACAACGTTTCGGTTCTTTCTAGTCAGCAACAGCTTTTTTAATATTTTTAAGAGCCACGAACATGTTTATGTATGCAAGTGAAGTAGAGCTTTGCAGCAAAATCCCTGTTGTGGCTAACGGACATCACCCAAGCCATAATAATAATAATAATAATAATAATAATAATAATTTTTTTTTTTTTTTTTAAATGTGTGGTGGGTGCTTAGTTGCAGTGACTCCGTAAGCTGTAGTACTTGTCTGGCTATCACTGCAACTCTTGCGGTGTAGTTTAGTATGTGTAAGTTGTGTTTAAATGGCTTTGTGACAGCATCATATCGCCTTTTATGATGCCGCGCTGTTAATCACTTTGCTCCCAACAGCGAATGGCAAGTCGATCAATAATAATAATAATAAAATCCCTGTTTGAGGACAATACAATCGAAAGTTTAAGAGATTGTATGTTTAATTGTTTGACAGCTTGGTTTCCGGTGTTGCCATTTATTTACGTCAGCATTAACGCGGTAAAATTGATAGATCTTTTAAAAGATACGACCAATTAAAACAATACAAATTTAAGCGCCAAATTTAAATATGTTATTGATGATTTTCTCGATACTGCAATCACTTCTAATATACATATGTAGGAATTCAGGAAATTAGCTCTCGTTATCGCTTAATTGAAAGTTCAAAAGTAAACAAATAACACGACGTCCTACAGATAACTTGATGCGATATCTGTTTGTTATTACTTTGATCTAGGTTGAATTCCTTTTTAAGTAATTAAAACGTTACAAGGAAGTTTGATTTAAATAGATAATAACTACTTACCAGGCCTGCAGCTTTAACAAGTCCAGTCGTGGTGACCACAAATTTCCCCGGTTTTAATTTATCACTAACCACTTCATCGTGCGTACTAGTTACTGGTAGGATTGAATGCAAGAACAATTGCGATTTTCTCGGTGCTGCCATGATGGCAAAACAAAAACTTGGAACTACACTTCTCTCTGATTTATTTTAAGTACATTACCGTGTCGAATTGCGTTACAAAATAACTCGAATAGCTTGAAATCAAGAGAGGTACGAAGCGAATGAGATACACGGCGTTGATAATCCGATTAGATTAGGGCGACCTGTACACCTTCAAAAAGAATACAATTTTTGAAATCTGAATGTCGATTGATATCGATATTGATTTTAAAATAGTACATTTCTGGATATGATAAGAATAGAGATAGGACGATTCAATCATTGTTTCGTTTCGGGGGCACTTGAATACGAACAAAACTTAAATCTTGGAGAAATATACAGTCTGTCCCAGATCCCAGATTGGTTTAAAAAAGAAATACAAAGCGTTTATTGTTTTGATTTTTTATTCTTGTTTATTCAAAATAGTCTCTTTCTCAATACAGCGGAGGAAGGCAGTTTGGATAATAGTCCCTACAGTCGGACGAAGCCAAATCAAGTGAGTATAGTGGATGATCTTTTGGCTCTTCTGATGATTTCCATGCCATACTTTGAAGTTTTATTTTGGCTCGTATTGAAAACATCACGTTTCATCACCACCAATTTCAAATGACTGATATGGTTGCCGGATTCCTTTGAGACATACTATATTTTTCTTGGTTGTGTGCTGACTCTCTTGTCTCTTGGAACCGCCCGAAAGATAATCTAAATACCTATTCAATTAGAGAAATTCGCTGGCATTTAAAATAATAACAAAGTGATTTATTATAATAGTTGCATACTTAGGGGACGATTTTTTGGTCCATTTTAAAAAGAAAACTTTATATGAACGTATGACCTAAACGTCTTAACTTTTGAGATACAGGGTGGTAAAGTTTTCAAAAATAAATAGTTTTTCATTAATTCCTGTAATACTACTTTAGATATTTTAATGAAATGTGGTATACGTGTACTATGTATCAAGAGGCATTATTGAGTGCACCACATTTTTTTTTAATTCCACCAGTGGCGTTCGTACGGAATTTCAGCTACCTATTTTGACAGACGTTTAGGTCATACGTTCATATGAAGTTTTCTTCTTAAAATCGACCAAAATATCGGCCCCTAAAATATTGACATTCAATTAGGAAACATCCTGTATATACTGGGGATTTTAGACAAAAGTTGTAGCTACTCCTAAAGTACACATTCTAAAATTATTTTCAACTATACAGAGTGTTGTGTAAATGAGTGACGATACAAACTTGTGTTTTTTTTTTAATAGAACACCCCATATATTTTAGCATATTTCGATGGTACTCTTAAAAAGAAAGACATTGATATCAACATGTGCAGGTGTATCTCTTACCGCTGTCGTTTTATTTGCAATTTTGTGTCTCAACATGTCCAACTCGCTGGAGACACCGAGACGAAACCTGAAAGAATTTTTGAGATCTGTTTAGACAAGAAGTTTTCCACTTTCGTCAAGTTTAACAATCTATAATCATTTTATTTATTTTTTAAATAACTGAAATTGCAGCAACTTTTGTCTAAAATGCTTTCCTCTAACTGTAATAATAAAGCCGTAATCTTACGTCCTGGTCTGGACACCCTCTGTATATAGTGAATGTTCAAAATGTAGGTACAAATTTGGAAAATTTAAAAAAATGGAAAACCCATAATCTTTCCCAGTTTTAATAATAATTTCAAGCGTTCTCACCGATCTATTTTGTCGAGTATGTCAGTCGAAACAGTTTTGACAGCTGTCAAACTTTAATAAAGCTTATATTATAGTAACAGGATAGTTTTATGATCTTAACATAATGCTAGAAATTTGACTCGTGCAGATATTACTTTTGTATTGAATTCTAGGCATACTCTACGAGTGAATCGGTCCCGGAATCAGTTTCCGAGTGACCATTTTTGGTTGTTATTTGGTGGTTAGTAAAGACAGCACACTTAAACACTTGTACAAAAGTGCCCTTTAAACAGTGCGGAACATTTGTGCGCATTCAGAAGGAACTGGTAGGTGAGTGAACTTGTTAGAAGCAAGCCCTAAACTGGGTCTCGAGTGACCCGAAAAATTTTTTCGCTATATTTCACCGAAAGTTTTTTCTTGTGCTACATCCTTGTGTATATGCTCCTCTGTATGTATTCTACGACTTATGGATTAGTTGGATATATTTTTTATTAGTCGCCTTGCGATTTAACCCTTAATAACCTGAATGATCGTTTTTTGAAAAAAAAATCATGTTTTCGTCTAATAAATGTCATCTAGGACGTCATACGAGGCCAAAGAAACAAACTTTTCGTAATTTCTCTTTTTCATTTTTGACATATATGGCATGACATATACATATGTCACAGTAGGAAGATGTGTGAGCAAAAAACAAATTCTTGTCAGTGTAATTATGAGTATGAATATAAAAGTTAATGGAAACTGGGAGCTATTTTTGGTAAAAAAACTATATTGCAATCGATACAAAGTCCCAGATCACATTTGGAACACATTGTTCGGACAGTCGATTTGCAGTTTTCCTGTGCACAGGAACATCATCGTTAATTACTCTATTATTTCCTGTACTAGCACCAAAGCTTAGAGGTCTCCAGGCGCCTTTGTATTGTGTGCCATATCTTGATAGATATGTTAACACAATGTATCTGCAAAACTCGAGCTGTGACTCTGACCCATTTCCAGCTTTCTTGTACAAGTACCAAGCGTTTTGAATACTAACATCCAGAAGCTATCTAAAAAGGCACCACCAGCATTTTTTTTAGAATGTATTGAAATTCTCTGCCGGGCTACATTTTGATCCATGAGATCAGTTCCTCCCATTAAGTATTATACTTTCCTACAACATTAGGTCCAGGCACAACAATAACCTTCTTATCACTTTGCGAAAACCTTTTCACTTGCGAAAAGGTTCAACTCCATAACAGGTTGAAGCGATAGTGACAACGTTATTGTCGACCCAGCGAAAGTAATACCATTTTGACGATCTAGAATACAGTGGTGTTCAAATTCCTAAATCTCACATATCACTGAGCAGAGTTGGGCTTGTGAATAATTTGTCTGTATGAAGCTCGTAAGACAACTTCTTTTTGTTTTCCGGTAATTCCCATAGCATGCCAACTAGAGGAGCGGTTGCTTTCCCATTACTATATTCACACATCGAGGATTTTTACCCTGATACAAGTCAAAGTTGAATAAATATCCTCCACTGGTGTTTAGAAACCACATTTTGTAGTCAAAACGAAGATGTTCTCTTCGGGCACAAAGTATTTTAGAAACGCATATTTCGATTTATCCACTAGTGGACGAATTTTCCATGCTTCATCATTTTGCACTGGATTATTGTTGTCTGCCAATTGAACAAATTGCATTATTTGGGCGAATCGGTTCTTCCTGATCGCACTTTTACCATTGGATTACCCAAATCCGATTTTTGATCATAACCGCTCAAAATGAAAACTCCTATGATACACTTTATTTCTTCGGAAGTTATACGGGGATCCACACTATTCTTGAAAAGCGCATATTATCTGGTCTGGTTTACAAGATAGGTGATCAAATCATTATCCCAAAATAATTCAAATATTTCTACTCGTGTAAGGTTCGTAAATTCTGCAAAGTCTGGGGAAAGAAATTCTATGGAAGGTTTCTTGATATCGCCAGATATCCAATCAAAATTCGTTTGCTTACTCCTACGCAAAGAAAGTATTGGTGTTTCATCTGTCTCGATATTGTCGCTGTTTATCCTTGTATTATCATGCCGACCAGTCAGCTTACTCAAACCTCCACTATCGTCTTCTTTTCCAGAATCTTCGTCAGTCAACTGATCCACTTCCGGTGGTTCAACTTATTGAGAAAAAAAAAAAATAAATTACCGTTACTGATTTGCGTTGCATATAAGTCACGCTAGGTTATTAAGGGTTAAGTATAGCAAATTTATATTATTTAAGTCATGACTGACTCGTTTCGGGCGTTGATGTTGCACAGATTTTAAATAGGATTTTCGGTTGAGATATACACTGCGCAATATCGTGTCATTTTTAATTCTTGATTACTTATTTAGTTACATAATCTGTCAGCTGTTATTGTCGCCATGGGTTCTAAACAGCCAATGACAGACCAAGAGCTTAGCCAGGGCCTAATGGAAGATTCAGAAGATGATGGTGATAGGGATTTGGAAATGAATGACGTGTTTGGTGATGTGCCCTCAGACAAAGATGTATTAGAAGAAAACGTGGGTAATATTCCTGAAAGTGTATATGAAACAGAGACTCGGATGTTGCACCCAAAGCTAGGAAAGTTAGAGTAGTTGATTTACTTAAAAACAAAAAAGGTCTAACTTATAAAAGCAAAAGTTTTATACTTCAATTTTGGACTGTTTCAAATTATTTGTACACGAATCAGAAGGCATCTGCATACATCGATAAACACAATAATGAACATGAGGCCAAAATGAAGGATTGGGAGAAGGTATAGATGCTACTGAAGTTTATGCTTTTCTGGGGATTCTAATTTTGACCGAACACTTTAGGGAAATCACGTGAAGATCCATACAATTTGTGGTCCACATTCAACCAATCTTTGAGTAGGCCTATTTATCAATCCAACCTCAAAACGAGCAGAAATAGGTTTATGGACTTAGGGAGATTCATACGCTTTGATGATCTAACAACAAGAGTTAAAGGAGAGTAAAAAGGATGATAAACTTGCACCTATTCGTGAAATTACAACCACTTTTGTAAACAATTGTCGAAATTCTTATGTTCTTTTTAATAATGAGACGGTCGATGAACAACTTGTGTCATTTAGAGGTAGATGTCCATTATTTAGAGTTTACATTCCTAGCAAACCTGGAAAGTGTGGGTTCTCTGAAAATTTTTACTGTTGCAATTTCGAGGTTTATACTGAAAAATGGGGGAATTAGGTAGAACGAAATCAAAGACATAGGGGTGTAAAAACATTAATGAATCATTGACGTGTAGTAGGAACAGTACGGAAAAATCGCAAGGATTTACGAAAGTCCTTAATTGATATAAAATCTCGAGCATTTTGCATTCTTCTGAATTACTTTTCGAAGATCTTACTTTGGTATCATATATTGCGAAGCCACATGAGCACAAAATAGCAGGAGAAGAAGAAAAGTTCAAACCAGAAATTAGCCTTTCATACAACCATACAAAAAGCTGGTTAGAGAATATTCTTGCAAAAGAAGCACCAGGAGATGGCTATTTCGTATTTTTATGAAACTCATAGAGAAAAAAAAACCATGATTGGCATAGTCTGCCATGTTTGGGCATGTCTTTGAAATACTGAACTCTCCAATCTTTTTGGTCGTCTGTCAGAGAGTGTGTATCACAGATCTTCTAGCATTTTGTAGGAAATAAGGTTAGAAGAAAGAAAAAAAAAGAGGAAACAAACTTCCAAATTCATTGTATTTCTCATCTTTTTTTTATTATTTTTTTTTGTATAGAAAAATCACACTATACAGAACACAATATAATAATAATTTCTCTGCATTTATACAATAATATTCTATTATTAATAATAAGTAAAAACTAATCGTATATAATTTCTAATTAATTAATTAATTATTACTATTGTACATAATAATTTGCCCTGATTGTCTGATACAAAATAAGAAACGATTCTATTTAAACTAATTCAAATTAATACTGAGAATCATCAATATTAGAAATATAACGTTTTTATTATTATAATTTGTTCGTCTTTCAATTTTTTTTTGTATTATTTCTTTTAAGTATATCATAGTTAATACACGATTTGTATGCTTTTATTTTATTTATTTTTTTTACTTTGTTGTCTTGGGAATTTGGCAGTATATTTTATTTTCATTTATACGTAATAGTAATATATTAAAAACTAATCTCATCATCTCCTTACAGTTAAATAGTTGTTTTTCTTTAATCTAATTAAAAAGGGGGGATATTATTCCAAAGTGACAGGATGATTTATAAAAAAAAATAATTAAAAATTCTATCTAGGTACATACGTAACATTTTTGGGTTTCGTATAACTATAAAATTGAGGTAATGTATTTATATAATATCGTTCATTTTTATAAACCATCCTGTATACTTTTTTTCTGCGAGATATTCAATAAGTACTTATTAAAAATGTGATGGCGATAATCAGTTTTTTTTTATTTTATTTTAAAGGGGGTATTAAATCCATTAACGTACAAAGTGCATGAAATTTTATTCTTTCAAATATGTTCTTTTTCTTAGTGTTCATGTAAGATTTATATTTCGTAATAAAATTTCTGCACCTATTACTATTTGCTCGGTATCTGCAGTAACAATCTTAGCAGTCTCTCTAAAAACTAATCTAAATTATTAAATTCATAGTTATAAATACGAAACTTTTTTTTTAATATTTTGTGCATTTTTATTTTTCGTTTTGAACACTTCGTTTTGCTTCATTTTATTTTTTGTTAATATATAGGTTGCATTTCTGTACCAACTTTTATGTACCAGGTGGGCAATTAAGAATGGTGATCGGCAATATCTCAGGAACTGTTTATAATACAGCTAAATTTCCGAAGAAATTAAAAGTTTGCAAGATTCGGTTCAATAGTACCGGAGTTACAACCATTCCTTTAAAACAAATTTCATATTTGTGATAGACCTTAAGTTGGTAAATTTATCTATCTATCTATCTTTCCATATGTTTTTCGGGGCTCCCTTTAAGTCAGTGATATTTTTTACCCCCGAAACTGTACTGTAAACCATTCCTGATATATGGTCGAGAAACATATTCTTATTTGGCCACCCTGTAGAGTATTATTGCGAAAGGTGTGTCAAATTTTCTTAAAATATTGTTGTATGTATGTACAGAATGGTCCTTCAGCTCGATGATAAATTTTAGGGGAGGATTCCTCGGGTAATTTTGACAGAAAAAGTTCTTATAATCATATATCTCCTAAATCTCTAGACTGAGTCATTGAAATTTGATGTTTGACTGTACTTACGTCACTTCAAATTCATACTTTAAACTCAAGGGCTCAAGGTAACCCATATGTACATCAGTTGGTATCAAACAAGTTTTAAAATGAACCACTTTAGAACATACATATTGTAAATGTGTAGTGTACATGTCAAAAGGAGGGTTGAAAAAGGAAAAAACGATAGAAAGAGATCAGATTGGGTTGCCGGACTATAGAATATTTGGATTGAACATAAGGTTCACTTCACGGTAGGGAAAGGATTTGCAGATTATGATATAGTGCAGGCGAGATATGGATGTAATAATAATTTGGATGGTGTGCGAACTTTAAAGAAAAAAAAAGAATACCCTGAGATTAAGGATGTTGTGGAAAATTATCAATTTTATCAAGAGTCTCATAGGAACTTTTTCTCCCGAACCGCCCCCTAAGATTACGTACTTAAGAACCACATCCTGTATAGTTACTGCAATGATTATTATTACAGTGACGTATAGCTAAAATCACGCAGCCCCTCTTTAAAATTTCTGTAATACATTTTCTTGGACTGCTCTATCTTTTTCAGAAGATTTTAGAAGGAAGGACTTTAGACAACTTCAACCATGTGTTGATATTCTGCAAGGAGGGGATGAGGGTAAAGTCAAAAAATTTGTCAATTTATTTTGACGTTTAATAAAATTCTGACTGAATTTAGATATTGTAAACCAGTCTTTAAGTTTTGAAGGTCATTGTGTGCAAATATTATTATCTGTCAATGTGACAGCGATGATTGACAATCAATATGACAGATCGAAAACCGTTTTACAACGCAAGAAACGAAGAGGACAGTTTTATACTAACAATATGGTGGCAACAAAATGGATTGGGGCATGTTAGAGAATATCTCGATAAAAGCTTGAAAGCTGAAACATGTCTTCAGATATAACAAACTTGTATTTCTTTCTTGGATAATACCTACTTACGAGACCTAATTTATGCTACATCTCCTGCAGATTTCGCGTCATATTTATTTTATAGTTCGTGCTTGAGGTCATGTCAATGCTTGAGCACGCGATTTTGACACATTCGCAACGACATTTCCGTCGAAATCGCGTGCTCAAACATCGGCACAACCTCAAGTATGAACTATAAATATGATATAGGATGTAAAATCGCTCTACAAATAATGTGTCCAATCATTGTTTGAGGTTTAACGAAATTTTAACTATATAGATTGAAGCATCGTGAACCAATCTTTAAGTTTTGGAGGTTATTACGATGCATATACAGTTTGTCAATGTGACAGCGATGATTGACAATCAATATGACAGATCGAGAACCGCTTTACAACGCAAGAAACGAGGAGGACGAAATTATACGTCAACTAACAATATGGTGGCAAACAAAATGCATTAACTCACCCCCTCCCACTATTCCATTTTTTGGGGCAATTTAGAGAATATGGTGCCACCCCTTTGTCAGATATAACAAATTTGCATTTCTTTCTTGGGTGATACTTAAAAGACCTCATTTATGCCACATCCCCTCCAGATTTAGACGATATAGGATGTAAAATCGCTGTAAAAATAATGTGTGCAATGATTGTTTGAGGTTTAATAAAATTTTAACTAAATTGACGCAACGTGAACCAACCTTTAAGTTTTGGAGGTTATTACGATGCAGATACAATCTGTCAATGTGACAGCGATGATTGACAATCAATATGACAGATCGAGAACCGTTTTACAACGCATGAAACGAGGAGAACAGTTTTATACGTCAATTAACAAGATGGTAGCAACAAAATTGATCAACTCAATCCTCTTCCACTCTATTTTTTGGGGCAAGTTAGGGTCATATTTATAGTTCGTGCTTGAGGTTGTGTCGATGCCTGAGCACGCGATTTTGACGTAAATGTCATTACAAATTGTCAAAATCGCGTGTTCAAACATCAACAGAACTTCAAATATGATTTTTAGAGAATGTTTTGATAAAAGCTTGAAAGCTGAAACGTGTATTGGGCAAAACGGTGCCAACCTCTCCGTCAGATATAAGAAATTTGTATTGCTTTCTTGGATGATACTTAAAATACCTCATTTATACCACATTCCCCCTCACCCCTATTAAATTGATGCATCGTGAACCATCCTTTAAGTTTTGGAGGTTATTACGATGCAAATACAATCTGTCAATGTGACAGCGATGATTGACAATCAATATGACAGATCGAGAACAATTTTAAATGCAAGAAACGAGAAGGACAGATTTTCCAGTCAAGGTTATGTATGATTAAAGCTACGAGTCACTGTATTAATGGAATATTCGAGTGTTCATCAGACTTTTATTAGATTTAGACATAAGAAAAATCATGGTGTTCGGCAATTATTACATCTCTTCTTTACTTCTGCTCTTATTATTTTCCTGTTTTTTTTTTTGTACATTTTCGGACAAAATTTCTAAAATATTGCTAATATTTTAATAAAAAAGATGGACGTTTTTCTCGCTTCATACATTACGTTTATTTATGCTACATTTTACGTAATTAATTAAACAAAGAATTGGTTTCTGAACGCAGCATCAACGCTAATTTAATTCTGACATATCTGTCAACGTTAAAATTTGACGATTCTAATATAATGCATTGATATCTTTCCCTTTCCTTTTCTTTCAGTAAATTTGTGCGTTTGTTTACGAAACGAAACAGCGTTAACAATTCCCTGTAAAAGCGAACGGAATTAATTAAAAAATATTGCATCCGCAACTATAATAACTAGAGTGAGACTACCAGGGACAAAACTCTATAATAGTTCTGTTTTATTTTTCACTGCATCTGTCAAATTGGTCAAACAAATTCTAATTTGTCACGTTTCTGTTTATCCTTTTTAAATATACTCTATTTTATTATCGTCAGTTTTCTTTTTTAATCATCATTTAAAGTACGTTTTAATACGTATACTAATTGCAAATATTGCATAATATATATTAATTTTTTTATTATTATTTTAATTTTACGCATGTATAGAAAAATGTGTGTTCCTTTTTCATATTTTCTGTACATAAGAACGTGGTTACCCTAAAATACTCTACATCAAATATAATTAATAATAACTAACTAAGTTTTCTGTCGTATTAGATCACAAAATGATTATATTTTATCGTAAAGTTTAGTATATATCGCACTCTTTTCTACCTCCTCAAATTCTCTGATTTTATTTTTTATTAATTAATTAATACAAATAGTGAATATTTATTGTTATTAATTTTAAATACCTATTTAATTAATTAATACGGTCGTTTCGATAGGCGGTGATTAATTTGAATTACCCGCCGGCTTGACAGCTGTCAATTAAAAAAAGGCGGGTAATTTGAAAATGACGCTTATCGAAATTTTATCTGTAAATATATAAATATGTCAACGTTTTTTTTTATTAATTTTTGTAATTCCTTTTCTTTTAATTATTATTGGATGATTATATTGACAGGAAAACATTTAAATATTTGTTTTTATGCGTTATTACGTTAAAACGACGAAATCTTATACAGATGCTTCATTTTTTTTTAATTCAATACAATTACTTTAGGTATTCATAACAGTAAATATTGAGAGAGCAACATTGACGACGTCATCAATACAAGATTTTAATTAATGATTAATTCCATTTGCATCCTTTCGATAAATATGGAAAAATACATCTAAAGCCTCGTTTTATTTTTTGTTTTTTAATTCTAATTTTTCTCCTTGAGGTTGATGCAAATGAAATCGGGTTCAGAATTGGGTTCAAACAAAGAGCGATTTGAGGGCTACTTGAATCAATCTCTTGTTGACAAAACTTCAATACAATGAAACGGCACACAAACAAGATCAAGCTGGAATCGACGTCTTCTTTACAAGATGCTTCAGCATCACTATATCGCCTTTAAACGATCTCAGCAATGCTGAAACACTTTATACACATTCAATCATGCTTCGGACAGGATAAGATAATTTCGGATATGTATCGACCAAATTCTCACGCGTCATTCCAACTTGGAAGAAACAACATATCAGGAGTTTAATCCAAGTAAACTTAACTTAGGTACCTGATGAGTCTTAACATAACCGAAACGTGTTTTTTTCAGAAGTAGAAGTAGAGGGGGAGATTCAGGGTTTCCATATAATATATATATTTTTCTTTGTTTTAACCTTTGAAGCACTTTGAAGCCATTTTTCACCAAATATTATTTATATATACTTCTGTCTTTCTCCTATTACCATTAATCATTAATTTATTAAATGGAATGGACACGAACAGATAAACCTTCGGTTATTATTAAAGGCAAAAAATTGTTAAGTTAGTTTGTCCCCGTTTCTTTTTTTGTTTTGTTGTTGTTGTTATTTTGTCGTAAACGTTAACACGGCACTATCATGCGATCCTGTAGTGGTCCTCACTTTTCGATGAACACGGTTGTACGTCGTCAATGTAAAACGAGTTAGTAGGTTCGTGTTTCGACGTAGACGGCACCGCCATCGGATATCTCGGATATTTTACTATCGGCGTGTAATTGTGCGTCGTTTGATTGGCCGTTGCTTTGATCACGTGATCGGGGGTGTTCGGCAGGGACGTCTGGCGTTCCTGCAGGTTGAGGTTGGGCTCCTCCGCTACCGGTTCGTACTGCGTCCGGCTGCATTTCTGGATTATGGTCAGTATGAGCGATTCCACGCAGCAGACGTAACCTAAACACTGAGGCGTACGATGAACCAAAAAAAAAAAATTCGGATTTGGTTCTGGGCATCGTTGTTGGGAATAAGGATACTTACACCTGTAACTAGGAGTTGGTGATGCGTCCATTTCGGGACCCACGAGAAGGCCTCTGATAAGAATATCATATGAAATATAAGCGAAGAAGCTATCAGGAACAACACACTAAGGCTGACGTAGAAATATGCATTCTGTAAGTGATAAAGGTGTTGAAATTTACATGTTGTGAACGACTCTTTAAAATATGGACATTTATTCTATAATGCATATTATCTGTCAAAATGACAGCTGACAGCTATGATTGACGATCATTTAACAATCGATATGACAGATCCGGAACCAGAAATTGAAACTGGTAATTTTTTTTTTTTGATCTGTAGTTTACCAATACTGGAGCATCCGTTTTTGACTCAGATCAGGGAAAAAGAAAGCCTGGAAAATTGCTTCTGAGCACTTCTATCTAAGACCCAAATTTATACTGTTTTTGGCGTTTAACGAAATTGTCCTTCTCAATGTTTGCTCAAATTACAAATTACTCATCGTCGTTGTCATATTGACAGATAATGTACCATCTTTCTCAAATTAAATGCGAATTTTAATTTAGTAAATAAAACCCTTGCTTCAAAGCGAATTTCATTTATCTAATATTTATTTAATAAAGAATCCTACTTTGATTATGAACCTCTTCAGATAAGTTACATAAATTCGTTTTAGAACAAAGCGTTTATTTACTAATTACACATTTCCAAATTTGCATTTAATTTGAAAAAGATGGTACATTATCTGTCAAAGTGACAGCGATGATTAAAGGCTAGTTCATAGCTCTCCGTTCGTACGTTTTCATTGATACGTTTAACGGATAAAAATCACTGTGCGTACGTATGTTTACATACACCAAATTTTCAAGAGTTAACCTCACAATGGATGAACGGAAGCGGACAAAGTTCAACTTCAACCTACTTTATCCGTCCGGGGATAGACTGTGAAGCGCACACAAATAACGAACGGAGAGCTGTGAACTAGCCTTAAGGTTAGTTCATAGCTGTCCGTTCGTACGTTTGCGTTGATCCGTTTAAACTTGGTTTAACGAATAAACATCTAGCGGTTCATAGCTTTGCGCCTGTACGTACGTTGACGTACCAATTATGAAGAGTTAACCTCACTTATTTAGAACAAAATAATTGGTAAAAAATGCTGTTAACAAGGCATTATTTACGCCGCGAAAGGATAATGGTGTTATTGGCAATCATTTTCAATTTCGCTACTTCGCAACTTTATCCGTTAGCGGATAGACTGTGAAGCTCACACAAATAACGTGCAGCGATTGGTCAACGGATCAACGCAAACGTATGAACGGCAAGCTATAACCTAGCCTTAAGATTCCATATGACAGATCGAGAGTAATTTTAAAATACAAAAAATCTTGTTTTGCGTTAGAGCTATGTAGTCAGATTTAATCTTAAAGGAGGGGCCTTAACATGTGGCGGGACACGAAAGAAAACAATATTCATGCATTTGTACATGTCACCGTGCATTTAAATGAATTTCCTTAAAGAAATTATCGTTTAATTTAATATTTCGGTTAAATCTTGTAAGAGTAGGACCAACTGACATTCATCAAGCTAATCTAATATTCAACATTTCTTCACAGCGTTTTCTGTTTTTAAAATGAAAAAATATCGAAAGATTAAATTTAAAAACTAACCCCAAAATCTAATATTTTCAACTTGTCAGTTTGACATATGATTATTTATGAACGACACTTCGGAGATTAATGTCGATTCTCTAAGCTCGAACGCGGCTGGTATGTCTATTTTAGTCGTTCATGGCCTATATACCTACCCAGCAAACAGAAAGACGTCGGGTACGTCTTGAGGACGTCGTATATTAGTCACATTCGACCAACTACGTCATATTACGTTTTTAGGACGTTGTATATTGTTCATTTTTGACGAAATAAGCCATCGTCAAAATATGATGTCTTGAAGACGTACTGTGCTGGTCATTTTTGACTAATTTTATAATAGCATAACGACTTTAAGACGTTGTGTATTAATATTTATTAAATTGTCGAATAAATCAAACACTCAATGTTATACACCTCACTCATTATAGTGATGTAATAAATATGGAAAATAACACCGGAAAACATTTCATTATTGTTTGCCAGAGGAAGAAAAATTTGTATTTGCATTAAGTACTGTTAACTTTTACTAAGTAAGGTAATACACATGTCCTCGAAGACGTACGTGGAGACGTGTATAGACGTCTTACAATGACGTGGTGAGGATATGACATAAGTACGTCATATATTCTTCTCGAGGACGTCTTTTGGTCTTCAAAATACAAAATTTGACGTCCTGATGACGACTTTTTGTTTGCTGGGTAGTATAAACATTTTGTGACTCGCTTGGTATATCATAGGTACGTACATTATGTATATTTTTCCCTGTGAAGTAAGTAAATAGGCGGGACTTTCATTATAGCTTTTTAAGTGCACCTCTTAAATAGATCCAGTAGTAATTTGTCGGGTAAGGGGGATACCCAATTTTAATCATTTATTTCTACATTAACGCGTGCGTACACATCCTACTTACCACTTTGCCCCAATTAAACGGGAACAAGTAAACGACGTGTGAGATATCCAGGAACAGTAGAACACATGTTATGAGGAGGCTCAGTATGGTGACGAACATCATTAATCGTAATCGGCCGACGAGAGGTAGCATGAAAAGACCTACCTTGACAGTTCCGGACGTGCACAGGCAAGCTAAACAAGCCACCGTCGTTATCTACGAACAAAAAAAAGAAAAGAAGAAATCGTGTGTGTACCGATACCACTTTTTTTTTTCAGTAATTCGTTTTTATAGAACAAACATGGAAGTCCACTTACGACAAGCAATACGCGTACGACGCCCGTTGGTGTTTTAAGATGCGTATGATCGCAGTAGACTATGACGCCGGAATACAGCGATAGATCGGGGGATACCCGCCTGCGGTAATGCGAATGTGAGTCCCAGGAGTTGATGGTGCCGATGGGTGTTTCGCACTCGCAGCCGCCGGCGCAATCGCCCGCAGCGCTCAGAGCGCCAGTCCTACTGCCCGCTATCTCAAAATCCTGCAAAATAGAACTCATGCCATCCCCGGCCTGCAAAAACACCGAGACGGGAAAGAAGACACTTAATCCTTAGTGCGCTATCTATCTAATGTATGATGGTCTATACACGATTCTATATTATGTTTAAGCAAGCAGCTAAATACCAACATTGAACAAGCGTGATCTAAGAAGAATCTACAAATCTACTGATTATTAAGGCAAATATAATGCGTCTGTCTACAAGCTTTTAATGCAATGTAATAAGTAGATGTCGCTATAGTTGCCCTTAAATTCATTTTAGGTTATAGAGAAAGGGCATGTTTTTTGTCTTGTACATGTTTAAAGAAGTTTAACAACAAAGGTAAAGATAAAACAATATTGCCACGACCATATTGTTCCGTGATACCTGGAGCAAGAACAGTTTATATGTGTCATTAAGGGTGGTATAGATTGGCATGGCAGTGAAGAAAGTAAGAAATACGTTCAAAGTATGCAAAAGAACTCTTAAAAGAAGAGAAATCTTTTCTAAGGCGAAAGATGGGATTAACAATTACGGATTTTCAAAACTCAATTTCTAAGTTAGACCTGGAAAAAACCCAAAACTGTTCAGGATCATTCATCACAAAGCTAAAGGATATTGCTAGAAATACGAAGACAGGCTACAGATTAAGCTTTCACCACCAATAGTCTTCCCGAAAAACTGGGCAAGAAGAGTATATTCTGTGGCCAACGGATATTGTACAAGAAACATAATTTTTCATGTGGTAACGGCAATATCTCCTATTGTGCTCTTTAGAGGAAAATATATGAAGCCAGAATGGGTTGCCTTATTACCTCTAGGATTGATCGAGTTAAATGAAAACCTCTGAGAGTTTTCTTTGGGAAAATTGTAGTGTAGATACTTCTGTCAACGTATTCAATAATTTAAATCTATTTGATGTAATGCATATGGTCCAAAAAGATATACGACAAGTCGATTTAGTGGACGAAATGAAAAGAGAAGTAGGTGTTTTTACTATATCCTCATTTTAAAGAGGCTATGATTGGTGAGACAGCCGTCTTATACTGTTAATTTAAAATGAAATAGAGCACAATCCAATTGGATCCAACTGTGATTTCTTCAATAAAGGGGCATGCTGTCAAGCAAATCTTTGGAGTTAGTGCGTGGGCTGTGGAGAGTGGTGTGCTAGGGGCTGTAATTCACCAGGGATCAGTCTTAGGACCGCTGCTCTTTTTGATATTGATCATTCTCCATCTTTGTCTATCTGTTTATTGTACTAAATTTGACGATATTTATATTTATGAATGGCTTCATGATATCACGATTAAAGGAGCGCAATAGAGAGAGATAGCGACTTCGTTTCCCTTTTAAACTGCAGACGTGGCAAGAACTTAAGGTCGACTACGATAGGAACAATACCTATATTTTTTTGTCTCGTTGCGTGCCAACAAACACAATATCGTCCATGACCCTCTTTCTGGCTTTATCCGGGCCAAAAACAATGGCAGAACTTTTTTGAAGATGGGAAATTGCAAAAGTTTGATATAGATAAATAAACAAACAAGTATAACAAACTGACAACCAATTTAACATACTTATATAAATAAATTCATTCAATTTGTCAGTGTACAGAGCCGTCCCCACAATAGAACTCCTCCAAAGAATAATTAATGTGGGAGGCATAGAATTTACTGGGTCTAGAGAGATCGCATCTAATAAAGTCTGGGTATCTTGTATTGTACATATGAGTACCCGAATTCGTCGGGAATTGTTCCAAGTTATAATAAACGTAACATACCGCTAGCTGTATAAATAAATTGTAAACTGTGGGGATCCCCCAACTCTATGAAGTAGTTCCTACATGAATCAGTTCGTTTTTTGATTGCAGATTATACGTACGGCCTTCTTTTGCAATAGCAATACTGATTTCAGTTTCGAAGTACTGTCCCAGAGCAGTATTAGTAGTAGTATCATCATTAATGTTAGATTGGACAGACTGAAATTGTGTATCGTCAGCATAAAAATTGTCGGCGCAAAATTTCAAACTTGACTCGAAATCAGTTGTGTACAATGAAAACAGAAATGGTCCGAGAACAGAATCCTGTAGAAATAACACATCGGGCTATCACTCTCTGAGATCGAGTTGAAAGAAACGATTCGGTAGGAAAGTTTACAGCAGAACAGTCGATTGTCTAATAGTGTCAAATGGTTTTAAGAAAGACAAAAGAAAACATCGTTAGTTGGTCGTTCATTATTCTCTCAGGTATCTTGCATAGATGAGACAGATATTGATTCAACATCCTTGCTTACTTAAACATTCCATAACTATTAAATCGTCTACAAAACTTGATTATCTAACAGTGTACTCAAGAAATAAAAATAAATATATCAACTTACCTTTTCTAAAGGAAATAGTGTTCATAACCATCCATACCATAATTTACAAAAACTTTACAAGTTTATTCTCGAAAGCTTTTGAATGGTAAAGTATGAATTAGGCAACCCATATATCATTAATATATGGATTGTCTATTTATCTCTATTTATAATACAGATATTGAAGTATATATACAGGATGTCCCAGCTGACACGGTTTCTTTCATAATTTGTTTATTTTACAGTACCTATAGAGAAAAAAGTTTCAAATAAAAGTAGTTTTACATCCAACCCTGTAAACAGATATAGGTGTCCCATTTAAAAAACAGAGTTATTGACGTTTAAATGTTTCCAAATGCTGGCGCCAGTAACTGTATGTCAAAAAAAGGAAATATCGGAAATAGTAAAGCAATTCAAGACGTATCAATTTGCGCAAACCAAAATTTTCTACCTTTTTTAGTTTTGATCCTACAGCTCATTAACGAGAGCGCTGCAAACGCAAAATTTTTGATAAAATAGTTATTTTCTCGAAAACAAAAGCACATAGGTCTAGGAACGTCTTAATAAAAGTTACTTAAAATATCATGTAGAATCTAAAAAATATATAATATAAGGGTGATCCATTTAAAATAATAAAGTTACATACGCTTTTTCTATAATTGGGACACCTTGTATATTTGAAAATATTTTCTAGCTATGCGTCGTTTAAATAGGGATAACTTTTATTTGAAACTTTTTTCACTATACGGTAAAATAAACAAATTATCAAAGAAATCGCGTCAGCTGGGACACCCTGTATAAAGGTTCTCCCATTCTAAACTTAGATCAAATTTAACCCAAGTTTAACGGGCTATACTTCTTATATCAGTACATAAATATGTGCATAATTAAATTAAAAAAAAAACGTAAAACAAAAAAAAAACCTTTATTCAAGAAATATATTTATAAAAACAAAAATGTGTACGATATGAAACCATGCGACTAGAATATACTGTCTCATTCGAATCAGGCATTACAAATTGAACTGTATACCCTTGCAACACTATGAAGCTTCAAAGCATAAAATAAAACTCCTCGGTAATCACCAACGAACGACGTTGATTGGAGAAAATCAAAATTCACCGGATTATATTTCGATTGTAACAACTATTTAATGCTTTGAATTGTTCATTTTTTACATCGCTAACATCAAACTAGAACAGAACATACCTGAATATCTTCCACTTTACAGCTTGTAGGCTCCAGTTCTGTGATGTCTTGTAGTAGAAGTTCGATTTCGTCGTCACCGTACAGATCAGATACTGAGTTGATATATCGACTTGAGTCAGACTGCATGACACACCGACACTACAATGCTGAATGTTCCCGGCCCCAACCCATATCCTCCTACCTAGGCTAGGATCCAGTTCGGATGGTTTACGATATGTAGCCAGTTTCTTACCTATAAACGTGCACATTTTAGATACATTATATATACGAATCTATTAAATGTTAATTTCCGGTATTTAGGAGCGATTACAGAATTTGAAACACTAACCTTATGGAAACGTAACGCACTACAAACCTAAATACACTAATAACAACTGACCCACAAGTTGAGATGAAGTGGACTGTATCCTGACTCCATTATTGAGCATAATTTTCATAAAATACGATGGATATACGCACCTCTCTAGACTATAGTTAAATCGGCGACATTTCTATTTAAAAGAAACCTTTAAATTTAATTCTTTCGATGTCGTATACCACGGTAGACGCCAAAAATAGCACGCCATGTTTACGTTTACTACTATTAACATGAATGACATTTTACGTCCAAATTTTTCACCTACAATATTCTTAATTATATTCATTTTCATTAATTTTAATTACCTTTAAATCATTTATAATCTGAATTAGCATATAAATCAATTACTATTCAATGAGATTTTAGTTTTACGATACGAAAACGTGCTCACGTTTAACTTTAATAAAGCGGGAAATTTAAACGCAGCGATACCTTTTAATCATTGTAAATATATGCTTATTATGTGTATGTATACATATTATTGACTCGATTAGTCAATAATCATTAATACTAGCCTCACAAGCGCATAAATTTTTAATGATTTACAACCGGAACACAAATTTAGTTCTAAAATAGGAAAGTGTTTCTTTCGTTTCATTCGTTTTTGAACGCACCTCGTTTGCCATCATGCACGCTTTATAAAAAATTCAATTGAATCTATTTTTGGGAATACAAACAAAATTAATGCTGGAAATTAAGGTCAATACCCAAATTTGACTAATTTTGCTAAAGCAAAAATTAATTTCAGGAATTTCAATTTTGGTGGACATAATTTAACACCTCTATTTTATTAAAATTTATTATTATACTTTCAAAACTTAATGTTCTGACTCCTATCAGATTAAACAACATAATTAATACAATATATAATTAAATAAATCAATTTAAATCGTTAATTTGGTTGGCTGAACGCATTATTTTCAATTTTATAACTACCAACCTAACGTCAGCTGTCAAAATCATTTCGAACCTAAACGAGAAATAGGTTAAGTTAAAATACGATTAATTTAATTTTTTTTTTGAAATAGAAATTTTTGTCATGTCCGAGAAGGATTATGCGCCCCTTAGTTTGGCGTGCGTTAAAACTTTGCACGATAAATTGTATGAGAAGCGTAAAATCGCAGCTTTAGAAATAGAAAAGTAATATTTATATATATTCGATTTGTATCCTCTTTTGAATGCTTATATTTTTCTAGGATGGTGAAAGAGTTCGCCGCCGTCGATAATACGATGCAAATCAAGAAGCTGTTAAAGGTGTTGGGTGAGGATTTCGCAACGTCGCAGAATCCTCACGTTAGGAAAGGTGGTTTGCTAGGTTTAGCAGCGACATCGATAGCGTTAGGAAAAGTAAAATGTAAATTTAGATTAATAAATATTGAATAATCCGACTGTACATTTTAGCAAACTAGTCAGTATACCGATGAGCTCATAAAACCAATATTAGCTTGTTTTCAAGATGCCGATTTACGAGTTAGGTATTACGCCTGCGAATCCTTATATAACGTAGTTAAGGTAGCTCGAAGTGCAGTACTGCCACATTTTTCCGCAATATTTAATGCTTTAAATAAAATCTCCACAGATCCAGAACAAAGCGTAAAAAATGCTTCGGAATTATTAGATCGGCTTTTAAAGGTGAGACGATTGACTTTGAAATCGGTAAGTGTTTTATAAAAGGATGATTTTTTTGTAGGATATTGTTACGGAAAGCACCTCTTTCGATTTAGAAGGATTTATGCCACTTTTACGCGAACGAATATTTACCAAAAGCTCATTCGCTAGACAATTTGTTATCTCGTGGATATCAGTATTAGACGCTGTTCCGGATATCGACTTAATAATATATTTGCCGGAGATACTCGATGGGTTATTTAAAATATTAAACGATCCATCGCTTGAAGTTAAGAAGATGTGCGAAACAGTTCTCGGTGAATTCCTTAGGAGTATTAAAAAAGATCCTGCGCGAGTTAATTTTGGAAGTATGATTAATATTTTGATAACACATGCTCAAGATAAATGTGATGATGTCGTACAAGTAAGTAATTTTTTTGTTTGACGTTTATAGTAATTTTTTTATGTCACTATAATTGTCGTTTGTTTAAAATAGTTTTTTTCCTCCTTTCTCGTTAGTTAACAGCAATAACTTGGATCAAAGAGTTTGTACAGCTGTCTGGGCCGTTAATGTTGCCGTACATGTCCGGAATTTTCACGGCGATCTTACCGTGTTTGGCGTACGATTCGGATTCACGGAGAAGTATCCTTCGTTCATTTTTTTTATTTTTCTGTTCTGTTCATTTCATTAAAATAAAAATTGCATATTTCTGTCTCATTCCTTTCTATCATTTATTTATTTCGCATGATAATGCATGGTTTTATTTTTTTTTTTTTTTCTCTTTCCTTAACGCAGTGACAGATATCAAAGAGACTGCGACGGCGGTGAATTTTACGATGTTGAAATTGGTGGCTCTACAAGCCAACGACATCAATATATCGGGGCGGATAGACATGGGTAAATTGATTATTTTTTTAAATTATTATTATTGCGATTGTTTTTATTATGGTACAGTTTCAAATTTGTTATCCTGCAGGTGCAGCGGAGGTTGAGAAATATGATCTGAACCTTCCGTCGGTGGTTGATGTCCTAACGCAGTTCCTCTTGCATAATTCCGTTCAAACTAAAGTAGCTGTATTGCGATGGATACATCATCTGTACACTCAATTGCCACAGAAGGTATTGTTACGTTTTTAGAAGAAAGAATGAGGAAAAAAAATTGTTTTGCAGATGTGCATTTATATAGATCTGCTATTTCCTGTGTTACAACGTACTTTGTCGGATCCTGCCGATGAAGTCGTCCAACAATGTTTGGTCGTTATAGCCGAAGTCATATCGACGCCAAGGTTGGAGATCGAAGATCTGAATCAAGGTAAAAGTTTGATTTAGAAAATAAAATCTTTTTTTCATATAAAGTTATGCTTTCTAATCATGATTCCTCTTTTATGTATATAAGAGCAATATACAGGGTCGGAGAAATGTTTCGGGGCGGCTTAATTGGACCAGAACGAACTTGTCATTTTCTTAAATGAAACACTCTGTATATTATTGTTTATTATAAATCCTCGATTAATTTAGAATAATTTCTTATTATCGCAGTTTATGTCTAAATCCAACTGTTTTGGAAATATTTAACAAAAGAATGTCAATGATCTGTCAATAAACTGTCAAAAAAATTGATAAGTGTTAGGAAAACGAGGATCTGATACGACTTTCCCTTCCCCTTGTAATTAAGCTGTCCCGCAACGTTTGTCCAACCCTGTATATAATATATGCAACGGAGACGATATCGAAGGCTTCCACGGTCCGAGTCGTTATTGCTCGAGGACTTTCGGCTTTTGACAGCGTCATAATAGTGTAATATATGAGCGAGTAATAATGCAAAATAAACAAAAAATCTACCTACTTAACTCAACGTTTCGCCATGAATTTAGGTGGCTATATTTTATTTTATACTTTCCCAATTTGTTCTGTATATCGGGTGTTCAACAAAAACTTTCAAAGGTTTTAACATCGTCTCTAACACACGTTAGAGAGATTACTAGCGACGTTAGACCTTCCATATATAGGGTGCTCATTTGAAAACGTCAAGAAATGCCACAATATAGAAACCAAAAAATACCTCCTCATGGTATATTGTTAGAAATCACCCTGCCAGTGAATCCAATGAAATTAGCTCAAGCATTAGAAGTGGACCACGTGGTTTCGACCTTCCAGGTCTCGTCAGCGCCCCTAAAATGAACAGCACAATTTGAACACAAAAAAGTGAATCACGAATTGATTTACCCATTTTGATGCTCTTGTTCTTTCAGACCAGCAAATTGAGGGAGATCAAAAATCAAGATTGCCAAGCCCTTATTATTCGAAATTCGTCGTAAGCCTTCTCCAATCATTCAGTGCAGACCCTGCATTATTAGAAGAACGAGGTTCGTTTATAATTAGGTAAGCTTGAGGTTCCACTTAATTAATTCGATGTAATATTAATGAATTATGTCTTCTTTTCGATAGACAGTTATGCGTCCTACTCAATGCTGAAGATATTTATCGCACTTTAGCTCAGATATTACTGAACGAACCTAATTTAAAATTTGCAAGTTTAATGGTCGAACATCTCAATTTTATACTGCTTACTTCGTCGGAGCTTTTCGATATGAGGACTAAATTGAAAAATCTAGACAGTCCTGTAAGTATCTAAGATAAATTTTAACAACTGTAGTGTGATTTGAGATTTAACGTTTGATTTTAGGAAAGTTGTACCTTGTTCTGTTGTTTGTACGAAACATGGTGTCATAATCCGGTTGCGACTGTAGCTTTATGCCTGTTAACCCAATGCTACAATCATGTTTGTGATCTAATCATGTTGTTGTATCCTTTTTTTTATAATATCATCTCTGCCGTTAATTAATAATAATCAGTTTGGGTGAAGATATCGACCTTAACTTTAAAATTTAAAAATAAAACCAACAGTGGTAATTTAGAGGTAACTAAAACGCTACTAACTGAAATTGATAAATTAGTTCGATTGATTGAGTCTCCTATTTTTGCATGTAAGTAATCCTTTTAATATTTTATTAATAATTTATAAGCTAAGATGGCGACTAACGCACAAATTGGAAGGAAAAATACGAACGATTATTAAATTAAAGATGGCTATCAGGGGTGAAACAAAATAACATGTTTCCAACTCCCTGTAGTCCATGTATGTAAAACAAAATAAATGTTTCTAACTTTTATTTGAGATGGTAAATAAATATTTTAGGAAAAACCTAAAAAAAATCAAATTTGAAACCAAAGTCAAATTAAAAAAAAACTTAAGCCAAACCCTTCTTTTGGAAATTGACGTTTTGAAAATTCTTCAAGGCCACTCCCACCCTTTCCTTCCGCTGCGTCCCTTCAAAATTAGTTCAAAAACAACAAAAATGTCACTAACTATCGTTGTAGCGGAATGATAGGAGCTGGGTTTCAAATCTCCGAAAGGACGGTGATATTTTTCTCGGAGAATTGAATTCCGATCGACCCACTATTAGTTGTTGGGGGCAAAATGATTAAAATAATTTTAAAAATGGCAAATCGGACGAAAAAGAACGCGTTTCTATCAGCAACTTCACATTTAGAAAGCTGTTCAACATTCCTAAAATGATAAACAAAAAAATGATAAAATTGTTGAACAATAAATTTTTTTTCTAAGCCAACCGTTTTTTACGAAGTTTAAAATTTTTGAAAGTTGTTTCAGGTTCCGATTTCAAATTTTGAAATGGAGGCGAGGAGGATTGACCAAAAAAAAAAATTTTTTCCGACCAATTTTAAAAAAATTTTTTACAAAATTTTTAATATAAAAATAATTTAAAAAAACCGGTGGTGTTAGGTCAATCCCCCTCCTCCTCCGCTATTTCAAATTTTGAAATCGGAACCTGAAACAAGTTTCAAAATTTTATTTAATCAAGCGGCGAAGGGGGTTGATCAAAAACCTTTTTTTTTTCGGACCAATTTTTAAATATTATTTTACAAAATTGCCCATATTATAAAAATAGTAATAAAAAAAAAATTGTTGCAAAAAAACGGGGGCCGGGAACATGTTAGGTGAGCCCCTTCTCCTCCCCCATTTCAAAATTTGAAATCGGAACCTGAAACTAGTTTCAAAATTTTAAATTTTTAACCAAGCTCGCCGCTTGTGGAGGGAGGGGGGGAGGAGAGCAAAACCTTTTTTTCTTTCCAATTTTTAAAAATTATTTTACAAAATTGTCCATATTACAAAATAAATTTTGAAAGGTTGAAAAAAAGGGGGGGGGGGTTATGTCAACTTCCCCTTCTGCCCCGCATTTCAAAATTTGAAATCGGAACTCGGAATAAATTTCAATAATGATATAAAAAAATGGTCGCAAAAAAGGAGGGCGATGAAGTGTTAGGTCACCCCTCTCTCCTCGGCTCCACTTCGCATTTCAAAATTTGAAATCGCAACCTAAAACAAGTTTCAAAATTTTAAATTTTGAATCAAATGGCAAATTTCCCAATTTTTCTAAATTTCGTTTCATATTATTTAACATTGTTCTAGAATTTTTTAGACTAATATTCAAAATTAATTAAAAAATGTTTATTATGTCAACCCCCGTTTTCGAAACTTTTCGAATTTTTTTTTTTAGTACAATTAAATTAAATTAAAAATTAGTGGGAAAAAAGAACGTGTTTCAGGTCAACCTCTCGTTCCCCCTCGCCGTATTTTCGACATTTGAATTGGTTTAAAAAAACATTGAAAGTTGTATAAAGTCTGATCGTGTTGATAAACAATTTTTTTTTTCAGATTTACGTTTGGAATTATTAAAAGTTCCCGCCGACGAATGTCTCGTCAGAGCTCTGTACGGCTTGTTGATGTTATTACCTCAAACTGAAGCCTTCGCAATACTCAAAACGAGATTATCATGCATTCCAAGTTTACATTTACATTGTGATAAAAGGAATCAAACCGAAATTAAACCAGTACCTGCTAGAATGAGCAATATCGACTTTCCAAAGCTACTAGAACGTTTCAAGAGCGTCCAAGAGAATCACAGGGAGTACAAGAAAGCGATGCGTGCCAAAGATATCTCATCATTAGATAAGGATATAAGTAATTTAGATATATAAATGAGAATACATTGACAAAGCTTATATATTAGGACGTATAAGTTTAAAATAATTTATATACAGTATTTTATTGTATATTTATATTGTTTTTATTAAATAAATTTGTATTAATTCCCTGTTTAAAAGTGTGTTGGAGTAAATTAAGACTAAGTATTTAATAATGATTTATTAATAAAATGAAATAGAAAAATCTCAAAAAAAAAAAGAGTTTAATAGTGATGACAGTGTTTGGATTTTTTTTTTCCGTTTATTATTGGTCGACTGTCATTGTTTCCTCCGTTTCATTTGGTAGCTCGAGTAAACGTGGGCCGTAGAGAAGAACATAAGCGCAGTGCCAATCGCCTAGAATACAATACAATATAATACAACACGATAAACAAATTAAGTTGCCGATTTAAACTCACCCCCTCCAGACAACTTGAGAATATCCTCCGTACTAACAGGTGACACTTTATCGTCATCACATTTGATCCAAACTCCCTCCGAATGTTTAACCCAACCTACGTAATGTCCACTCGATGATGACCGTCCCCTATGAGTCAGTACCGCTTGTAAAGTGTAATATCCACTGTTATTACTACCGAGATCATCTTCGAACGAGAAAGGAGCATATTTAGGCTGCACTTTTTCTTTACCATCTCCTTTATTATTATCCTTAATCGTGTCTTTACCCTTAGCTGCTTCTTCGACTAATTTATCCTCGTACTCTTTAAATTTAGTCCTCATCGGTGCCAATTTCTCTTGTAATTGTGCCGAACACAACTCGTACGCATCGAAATCCATTGGGAACTTAACATCTTTCAGGATTTTCGCGTTAATCGATTCCTTTTCTTTATAGTAGAAACGAACGAATTGCACTGTTAAATAGGCAGGTAACCTGCTGATTTTCGATGTTTTAGTGTAAACTGCATCTCGTTCTAAAGTTGGTGACATCTTTGTAATCTGTTCTTGCATTTTCGACCGTAAACCTGAGTGCATGTACCTCACATCTTGCGAAATAAAGCAACTAAGTTGGAGGAATTGTTCCGTACTCTTCGTTGATGATTCGTCTTCCGTTTCGACACATTTCCATTCGACATCGAATGAACCACCGAAATATTGGTCGACGATTGATTTGTATTTCTCCGCATTCTCTGTATCGCTTGCTTTTGCGGGTAATTTCTGTTGTAGCATTCGCACCATCTCAGTCCAGCATTCGTTAGCGTCCTGTATTCAATGAAGTCAATACGTTAACTGATATTTTAAAATTTAATCCTACCTGTTGTGTAAATCCTCCGTGTTCACTTTTTTTCGGCAAATCTTGGAAAAGTCATATGTAAAACTTGTAATAGAACAACCGGAGGCACAGTATTCCCTTTTTCCATACTAGAATATAAATCTCGTAAAGCGGCTGTGATCGATTGTGCAGGTGGAGTATTTCCCCCTCCAGCCATATTAAAAGTTGCTACGAAAACAATCGAATTAACATGATAAATGTACTACAATAGTGATAGATTTACCTCCTTTATATTCTTGTAATGCGTCTTTTAATTCCGGTACCGTTTTTAAACATTGAACAGTCGCATTCATGTAACACGTGTTACCCAAATTTGTTAAACCGGCCGGTAAATCAAGCTAAAATTAATAAGGCTCAAATTAACGTATTTCTAATAAATTTACTTACAGCAGTCGCTAATTCGCTTTCGTTCATATCTTCGACGAATCTAGTCTTTTCAACGGGCTCGACAGGTACATCTTCTTCCTTACTACCCATCAATAAAACTGTCACACCCTACATCGAAACATTTAATTTAAAAAAATTGATTTCTGTGCTTCATACACTTACATCTTTCAAAGTGAATGCTCCCCAATCATCGTCCTTTAACGTAACACCTTTCAACATCACCTTTTGTCTTTCGGGCTGCACCCCAGTCAAGGTAAATAACTGTGCTTTAAATAATATCGGTGGCTCATCCGTATTCACTTCGATATCAGGGTAACTCTGTTTGCCCCATTTCACTTTAACTAAAACACACATTTCGATCAGATCAGTACTAAACGAAAGTGACGTCGCTATATTTACGCGACGATGAATAAGCGAAAATTCGAAAATAATAATACCGTGCAAGAACAAAAAATTTAAATGTCATTTACCGGTAAAAGTGGGGTTAGAATCGGCTAGAGGAGAATAACATACCTTTATAAGCAGGCATCTTGAAATGATGTCGATAGGATGAATTCCAATATTTCGGGAATAAATCGGAGCGTAAAATTAAAACGTTTCGTTTAATGTCTTCTTTCTATAGTAATAATTATATTACGATTATTACAAATAATTATCACAGTTTATTCGCAATGCGTTGGCAACGACCGGCTGCATTGAAATGACATTCGAAATGTAAACTGTGAAGTTGAAATATTACTAAGATTAGAAAATAATCTTTGATTGATTTTAATTTGTATTTTGAGATAATATTTTAACACCCACCTTTATTGTATTTATACAATAAATTTGGTTTGATTGTTTTAATCATATTTGCAACTTAAATATTATTTAAATGAGATTAGTGATCAGTAGCGGAGATAAGAATTGAATATAATTGTTTAATTCTAAACGCAATTTTATGTTTATTTAGGGATTTTTAATTAATATGTTTATTAAATTATTTTAATTATTATAAAATGATGTTTAATCGTTGTATATTATGCGATAGCTTGTTTAAAATACCCGCGTTAATATAAATCGGTTACGCCGCTGTTGTACAAAATAGACACGCCCACCTATGAATGCAACTAATTTTAAAAAACTTAATATAAGGTGTTTAATTTTATTGTTATTATTATTGTTGTTACATATTTAAAGATGCATATTATTAAATTTAAGCAATAATAGTTAAATTATAAATTTTTATTTATAATAGAATTAATATTTAATTTTTTTTATGTTTGCATGTCGTAATCTCTCATATTAAATTCCTCCTGTCACTTTTGTATGCAGCTAATGTCAGATTCCAGATTGGAATATGGTTGTGTACGGAGTTAGCAGGGACATGTAGCAGTAGTTTCACGTTAATATATTTACTTACTTTCGTTACCTATAAGTTGAAAGTGTTGTGTACCTTCTATAGTGACAGTAGAATTATTTCCCTTTAATATTAGTGATATGTTCTCGGTGTGACTTTCTGTTTTTCAGTGCGTTATTCATGTACGTTTAGAGAGAAAAAAATGGGCAATTGCTTCAGCCGTTCGTCTAATCGCGTTCCGGAAAACGGTAGGGTGGTTAACCAGGCCGTCGACGATGGGAGTTTGCAGAATGCGACGATCCCTACACCCCCGCAAGAGACTGCCAGACCTGTGGCGACAAACCCCGCCGAACCAGATCCACCAAACGCTAAAATTTTCGTTGCCTTATACGATTACGATGCAAGGACTGATGAGGATTTAAGTTTTCGTAAAGGTGAACATTTGGAGATCTTAAATGATACACAGGGTGATTGGTGGTTGGCCAGGAGTAAAAGGACGAGACAGGAAGGGTACATACCATCGAATTATGTCGCCAGACTCAAGAGTATCGAAGCAGAACCGTAAGTAGGATTTTTTTGCTAGATTTCGATATTTTGTTATCATAACACGATAAGAATGTTGAAAAAATGCTATAGACGAGATTCCTTGACTAATTGTACGAAGTCGATAAATATTTAGGTCAAATTGTTCCTGCTCGACATATATAGGGCAATCCCACTTCTTTTTAAGGGTTTATTAAATTCCAGGACATTTAAAATCCGTACTAAAATAAAAAACAATAGAATTATGTTGATTCTTCTTTTGTTTTTATTGCGGGGAATTTGAAATTGCTTATTCATTTCTAATGCTTCTTTTATTTTAAATAATTCTTTAACTTGGAGTGTGAGTAATCTTTTAAAGATGATGTATTTATTATGAGTAATAGATGCACAATCCTATACAAGTTTACACTGCTTTTAATTGATGGTTTTTAAAACGGAATCAGATGATACAAGGAATTGATGCCGAGCTTGCTTTAAACTGCGGTCAAAATATTCCGAAATAAACCATAAATGTAGTGGAGATTTAATGAAAGTTCTATACACATAATTTTGTATTTAAATTTTGGGAAAACCGTCTAGCTTGCATTGTCGGTTTAGTTATGGTAATTGTGCCTAACGTGTTGCGCATTTTTATCAGGGTATTGTCTCATGTTTTGAAAAGAAAAAAGAATGAAATGTTACCTGCAAAATAACAAGCTGTTTTCGAAATATTTCCTAACTTATGTACCTAGGTAAATATTTTAAGATCAGATAAGATTCGTACGTTTCCAAAATGAATTTAATGTAATTTAAAGCAGTTGAATTCGTAAACGTGTATAAATGTGGTGTGTTGACCTGTATTGAAGTAAGATAATACCCGAGAACCAGTAGTAAACAGAAGGGGGCTAAAAATAGATCCTTGAAGAACGCCACTGTTTACGAAATGCAGAGTTAAATAATCTGGACAAATCTATCGTCTGTCTGATGTTATTGTCGCTGGTACTTTCGAAGTCATCATTTTGGAATCCAATAAGTATCTTTAACAGATGGTTAATGCAAGGAATGATTAGCAAAATTTAGTTAAATAGACTTGAAACACTGTCTTGGACTGATTCTTGACAAATCTATTGTCTGCCTGATGTTATTGTTCCTGGTACTTCAAAATTCTTGAAAATCTGGTGCTCTAGAAAGCAACAGGTATCTTTGACAAATGGCTAATGAAAGAAATGATCAGAAAAATTTAGTTAAATAGACCTGAAACTCTATCTTGAACAGATTCTGGACAAACCTATTGTCTGTCTGATGTTATTGTCGCTGGTACTTCCGAAGTCGTCATTTTGGAATCCAATAAGTATCTTTAGCAGATGGTTAGTGCAAGGAGTGATTCGAAAAATTCGGTTAAATAGACTTGAAACACTGTCTTGGACTGATTCTTGACAAATCTATTGTCTGCCTGATGTTATTGTTCCTGGTACTTCAAAATTCTTGAAAATCTGGTGCTCTAGAAATCAACAGGTATCTTTAACAAATGGCCAATAGATGGAATGATCAGAAAAAATTTGGTTAAATAGACCTGAAACTCTATCTTGAACAGATTCTGGACAAATCTATTGTCTGTCTGATGTTGCTCTGGGGTTCTAGAAATCAATAGGCGTCTTTAACAAATGGTCAATGAGTGGAATGATCAGAAAAATTTGGTTAAATAGACTTCAAACACTGTCTTGTACTGATATTCTGGGCAAATTTATTGGCTTCCTGATGTTATTGTTGCTGGTACTTCCGAAGTCATACCAATATATTGCTTTGGAATCCAATAAGTATCTTTAACAGATGGCTAATGCAAGGAATGATTAGTAAAATTTGGTTAAATAGACTTGAAACACTGTCTAGAACTGATTCTGGATAAATCTTTGTCTGTCTGATATTATTGTTGATGGTACTTCAACCTTCTTAAAAATCTGGGGCTCTAGAAATCAATAGGTGTCTTTAACAAATGGCCAATGAGTGGAATGATCAGAAAAATTTGGTTAAATAGACTTCAAACACTGTCTTGTACTGATATTCTGGGCAAATTTATTGGCTTCCTGATGTTATTGTTGCTGGTACTTCCGAAGTCATACCAATATATTGCTTTGGAATCCAATAAGTATCTTTAACAGATGGCTAATGCAAGGAATGATTAGTAAAATTTGGTTAAATAGACTTGAAACACTGTCTAGAACTGATTCTGGATAAATCTTTGTCTGTCTGATATTATTGTTGATGGTACTTCAACCTTCTTAAAAATCTGGGGCTCTAGAAATCAATAGGTGTCTTTAACAAATGGCCAATGAGTGGAATGATCAGAAAAATTTGGTTAAATAGACTTCAAACACTGTCTTGTACTGATATTCTGGGCAAATTTATTGTCTTCCAGATGTTATTGTTGCTGGTACTTCCGAAATCATACCAATATATTGTTTTGGAATCCAATAAGTATCTTTAACAGATTGCTAATGCAAGGAATGATTCGAAAAATTTGGTTAAATAGACTTGAAACACTGTCTTGTACTGATTCTGGGCAAATCTATTGTCTTCCCTATGTTATTGTTGCTGGGACTTCCCAAAGTCATAAAGATATGTTGTTCTGGCATCCGATAGGGATCTTTAAAAGACGGCCAATAGAAGGAACAATCATGTTTACATGAAATTCCACATACATTCCTCACCCATCAAGTATTGTCGTTGGATGTGAACTTGTCATTGGAATGATGCAGTTTCATGAGGTACTCGGCTTTCTAGGATCTTATTTAAACTAGTAGGCTTCAACTGGTTCTGTTTTTGTCTTATTTCAACACTTGGATTGCTTTGTGATATAGGACAAACTTAATAGCAACACAACATTGTTTTCCATGAATTATTCTAAAGAATTTCAATCCAGCAGTAATTCCGAAGTCCTCTGCATGCAAACAGGAGTTAATGATGTCTTTAAAATCTTCATATTTAGCAGCTGATCTGATCCATTATTAAAGTAATAAATATGTTAGATTTGTCCTGTTTTTGTCTTCAGATACTCAATCAAATTGATTAGAAAGAAAGGTATGAACAGCAATGGTGTCATGGCAGTGTTCATATTCTCTCTTATTTTGCTCTTTTTGTACAAGAATAGATGACAAACGGATGTATTGCTTTCTTGGAGTTGCTCAAGTGATAAGCTTTGATGTTTTGACACAAAATGATGGTTCTTTTCAACAGTTACTTGGTGTGTCTGTCAGTTTTGATCCAGTAATTTCTTTTAGATGACACTTTTTTGGAAGCATCTTCTAAATTAGTCTTAAACTGAGTTTTGCCTTGAGCATTGTTCACAACGTTGCAACCTGAAGTCTTCCTTCATCAGTTCCTTGTATTCATCCTTGATTATTGCTGCAGTCAAACATCAGTTTCACATTCTGATGAATTCCATGTACACAGATCGAAACTTAAAAGAAAAATTAAGACATTTTGTTTAATTTCATCATTAAGTTTCTTGCCTTCCTGTTTTGTAGGTGCTGTCAAAATACCAAGCTTTGTTCTGTAGGTTTTTAACCTGCTTTATCATATTATTTTAAACAGTAGATATTCTTCAGTTGTTTTTTTTTCTTTTCTTAATAGACCACTTAAGTACGGAGGGAAAGAAGGGGGTGGGGGTGGGCTAGAGGCAGAATTTGACTTTTATAGAAGTGACTTCAATTCTGAAGTTTATCTTTAATTAAGATGACCATAGCTTTTAAGAGGACTTTTCAAACATAATAAGATAAGATAACACATAAGATTTCTAAAGATTGCAGCATATGCTATATTTCTAGCTATGGCAAGAGAAAGAACAACTGTGATTTTAAACCTTAATATAAGTCCAGGCAAAATAGGCTCTCCTACACCAACTTCCTCTTTGAGTGGCCATAGAAACGGAAGCAATGCTTTTATTGAACTGAATTTTGGCACACTATGATAGAACACTTTATAGGAATCCATTCCATCTCAATTTGGTCTTCAGGAGGAATCGAGATGTCTTCAGTTGGAGACCAATGAAATTCAGAACCGTCGATGCTTGAAATCCTGTTTACTATTTCATCTTCGATATCACTCTGATCACTGTGTTATAGTAGAGCCTTCCTTCTTCAAAACTTGTTTGTGATCTAGACCTTCTTGGAGTTGTTCATCTTAGGAAGACGTCATTGCTAGGTCTTCATGCGTTTCTTCATTATTATCAGAACCTGTATCATCAGTTTCTTTTTCTTTGGGAAAAGCTATGTTTTAAGCGGTTTTTTTTTCTCTTTCTTCGATTTGATTGATTGTCTCTTTTCATTTATTAACTTCTATATAAGGACTTACCCCTTTGCTTACAGTTTTTGACCAAACCAGGCAAAATCTGGGGTTGTCGGACATTGATTAATGCAAGATTTGAATAGCTGAAGGGAAATGATCACTTGATTAATTAAAACCAAATAGAAAATCAATAAAAATGAATGAAACCTTTTAATATGTAAACATGTCATTGTATTGTCGCATTTTTTCATACCATCGAACTTTACAGAAATAGAACTTTTTTCAAATATGTAACTTCCAATAATACCTTGCTATATAAGGGTGTTGTTTCTATTTTAAACGGGACATTGTACAAAGATACAATTATGGAATTCAAGGTACATTGATCTTTTGAACCAAGTCGATATTATATTATTAATATAAACATGCTTTTTATGTACACATGTAGATATATACAACTTGTTGATATATAAATACGTTTATATAAAGTCGTGATATCCAGTAGAGAAGGTATGTCTTATTTCTAAAATGTTGTCAAGGTTATTTAATACGGGCAGGTGGCAACAAGAACTACGGTTTGTAACGTTTTTCCACTGCAATAAATTATATTAAAAATTTGAACGTATAGCTTGATAAATTCCCTATCTAATTACATTGGGTGTAATACATTTATTACGCGTAATTGCCGTATCTTTTTTAGGTTTGGGAGTACGATTGCGTCAGCTTTTACGTTTACCAGAGACATATAAAATATTTGTTTGTCGCATTTTAGTTATTTCGTGGAAATAACGTTGTTTTCATTATATCATGCAAGTATATACCTGGAAATTAAACCTTCCTAAAGTCGTGGTGGTATCTCTCCTTTTTTTCTCTTGTTCTTCAACAGATTTTGTTTTGGTAAAATTTCGCCTGCATTTTAAGGAATTTTTGATTCCGTTTTGATATGTTGTTCTGGACATTTTTTCCGTGAAAAAATTTTTGATTTTGTTAAGACTTTCTATCCCACACACTTTAGGTGGGGCTATAACACGATACATTCCATGACCTGTGAACAAATCAATGGGAATCAACAGTTTTTGATGATCCAATATTTGACTCATTTTATTAAATGTTGTAGGAGTAATTGGCGATTTTTTGGACTAAGTAGGAGCTGATCTGACTCTTGATTGAAACCATGATCTTATGTTGTTTCTCTTGTATTCGAAAACAAGGACATTCCAATCAGTTTGCATTGTTTTGAATACTGTTATGTCCAATGGTTGCATGAAGTGACTAATTTGGGTGAAAATTTTACAATAATTGGTTTATTTTCTTGATCAAATTTGATCAAGACCTAAGCTGTGTAAAATATTTTCCCATCAAAGAATAAAAGTCTTTTTTTCTGGCTAAGTAGGGGCTGATCTGACTCTTGATTGAAACCATGATCTTATGTTGTTTCTCTTGTATTCGAAAAGAAGGACATTCCAATCAGTTTGCATTGTTTTGAATACTGTTATGTCCAATGGTTGCATGAAGTGACTGATTTGGGTGAAAATTTTACAATAATCGGTTTATTTTCTTGAGCAAATTTGATCAAGGCCTAAGCTGTGTAAAATATTTTCCCATCAAAGAATAAAAGTCTTTTTATCTGGCTAAGTAGGAGCTGATCTGACTCTTGATTGAAACCATGATCTTATGTTGTTTCTCTTGTATCCGAAAAGAAGGACATTCCAATCAGTTTGCGTTGTTTTGAATACTGTTATGTCCAATGGTTGCATGAAGTGACTAATTTGGGTGAAAATTTTACAATAACTGGTTTATTTTCTTGAGCAAATTTGATCAAGGCCTAAGTTGTGTAAAATATTTTCCCATCAAAGAATAAAAGTCTTTTTGTCTGGCTAAGTAGGAGCTGATCTGACTCTTGATTGAAACCATGATCTTATGTTGTTTCTCTCCTATTCGAAAAGTAGGGTATTCCAATCAGTTTGCATTGTTTTGAATACTGTTATGTCCAATGGTTGCATGAAGTGACTAATTTGGGTGAAAATTTTACAATAATTGGTTTATTTTCTTGATCAAATTTGATCAAGGCCTAAGCTGTGTAAAATATTTTCCCATCAAAGAATAAAAGTCTTTTTTTCTGGCTAAGTAGGGGCTGATCTGACTCTTGATTGAAACCATGATCTTATGTTGTTTCTCTTGTATTCGAAAAGTAGGGTATTCCAATCAGTTTGCATTGTTTTGAATACTGTTATGTCCAATGGTTGCATGAAGTGACTGATTTGGGTGAAAATTTTACAATAATTGGTTTATTTTCTTGAGCAAATTTGATCAAGGCCTAAGTTGTGTAAAATATTTTCCCATCAAAGAATAAAAGTCTTTTTTTCTGGCTAAGTAGGAGCTGATCTGACTCTTGATTGAAACCATGATCTTATGTTGTTTCTCTTGTATTCGAAAAGAAGAACATTCCAATCAGTTTGCATTGTTTTGAATACTGTTATGTCCAATGGTTGCATGAAGTGACTAATTTGGGTGAAAATTTTACAATAACTGGTTTATTTTCGTCAGCAAATTTGATCAAGGCATAACTTGTGTGAAATATTACCCCATCAAAGAATAAAAGTCTTTTTTCTGCCTATTTATCGAGGGTGATATTGATTTTAAAAACAAAACAAATCTTTAAAACATTTAAGGAAGACATTGCTCCCTTAGGCAGCATAGCATGTCCTTTCGAATTCTTTTCCATGTATCCATAAAGACGACATTTGTTTCTAGTAACTATAATACAAGAAGTGTTACTTTTTTGCAGGTTATCAGTTAGCAGCACTTTGCAAAACTTGTCGTTCTCCTTTAAATTGACAGGTCCATGAAATACACAGCTGTTGGGGACATTTTGGGTGTCATCATAGTGAGGTCAGCTGAATCCATGAGTTTCACCCCCTCATCTTATCTCTCTTCAGAAGAGTAGCCTCTGATCCATTGAGCTCTTGTCTTAATGTTTTGATTTCTTTTTTCTTAATTGTTTGTGATTTACTATTCCTTAATTGGTTTTTTGAAAACTTTCTTCCGATCTTTTGATTCTTTCCATTATTATTGGTGATGTTAGAGTTTCTTCTTTGTGCTCTTAATTTTTTTGGTTTCACTTTCCAACCTCTTTTGGCTTAGATTTTATGATCTTATATGTTAATTCGTTAACCTTTGAATATCTAGATTGATTAGTGTCTGCAAGAGAAACCGTCAAAATCTCGTAAGGCTCATTGTTGGGTAGTTAATGTGATTTTGATACAATTTCATCTTGATTTGAAATCTCAAGATGATCTACACACGTAAGTCTTAAGCTTGAAAATACCTGAAGATCCAATGAGTGATATGAAAGTACTTAATAGTTTCATAGTTACAGCAGGTGTTCTTGCTGTCGGTGTAATAGTAATAGGAATAGTCTATAGGGTCATAAGCCAGCCTCTTCATGAAATTTAGTTTGATTAAAAGGGAAGGAAAAGCTTTCGGTAATTACTTCTTCAGAGAAAAAAGAAGAAGGTAAAAACTAATTATCGAAAGCTTGGAATATTAAATGGAGATTTTTTAAATCATCGTTTGATTTTGGCTGCCTATCCCAATATCCCAATATTACCTTCCCTTTTGACCTTAATGTCTTACAGCTAGTACTTCCACTCTACTTTAGTTTGATTGGCCGTAGAGCTTTTGGTGAACACAGTCACAGTCCAAAACCCACCAATTTTCCACAAAATTTGCTAATCAATCATTTATCCGCCCACTCATTTGTTACAAAATTTGATAATTTTTATAACATTGAATATAATGCTGCTGGGAGGCGATATAATGCTGTCACAAGGTCATTTCAACACAATTACACACACAAAACTACATAGCGAGAATTGCAGTGTTAGTCATACAAATTATTATTATTATTATTATTATTAACTGTCATTTTGATTAGATTGTACTTAATCTGAAAGGCAACCCTGTCGAAAATAAGATTACAGTTTTCCCATCGTAGTTTTCCTTTATAGGGTCATGTTTTTGTGTAAATTATTGAGCAAACCAATTATAGCCTTTCTCTTGGCTTGGGTATGTTGTTTTTCAGTGATCATCATTTGTTATCCAGGCATTCCAGACATACTCACCATTGAAAATAATTAATGATGGTGTCGTTGCTTTTTCGCTATTACTGTGATTACATCCGAATCGTGTGAGAACGATGTTTCATCACATTTGTAAACGAAACCTCAATCCATCTTATTTTTAGGTTAATTTGATCAAGTTGCCCAAAGTTAACTCTGCCGTAGATCTTATAGGAATCCCCTTCTTTTACTTTTAAAATTGATCAATATGCTCACTGACATTAGAAGTTTTACACCCAAAAGGAGTAATTTGTTCAATTTGATTTTTAGGCATCAAAATGACTATATTTAAAGCATTGATACTTTTTTTGCGAAGAGATTTATGTATGATATATGATTCATTCTATGTCTATTATTGCTCTTGAAAATACAGTAGTATAAAGGTCATAATGATAACTCAAAATATATATAAAAAAACAAACTGGTGCATGGTGATAATCGAAAATAGGATTAACTATTAATTTTTGTTAACTATTCAAATGAATATCGTTTCGATAATACTTTATCTAAGAATAACTGTCAGATATATGGTGATGAATTAAACCAAAATGGCAGTACACCTATTGATTATTGCTGAAACGAAGGAGCGTTTCGTTGGATATGAAATATCAATGCACACAATTAGCTACACATGACCGGGCTGTTTGACTAACTGGAAATTCCTAATTTCCCAACGCCAGTTCGATACTAACACAATACGCTACTCTGTGCAATTTGTTTGATTTATTGTATTACAGATATTTTTGTTATCAATGTTGTTAAGCTCTCCAAATAAACGTTGTACGGTGGGGTACCTTAAAAAACATCGTACAAATAGGCAAGGTTGAATAGAGAAAGTAGTGTAGTTTTATCGGTTACGATTTAAAATCAGTTTTGTTTACCTCGATAAATGTATTGACGTGATTTATTTTTATTTATCCTCGAAAAGTTTAGTTATCTAATGAGACTGGCCTAAAAAGAAAATACAAAGCGTTTATTATTTTGATTTTTATTCTTACATTTTTATTTTTCTTGATTGTGTGTTGACTCTCTTGAAACTGACTGAAAGATAATCTCAAAATACCTATTCAAATAGAGAAACGTTTAATATCGCCATCTAATATATATATAGTGGGTGTTCAAAATGTAGGTACAAATTTAGAAAATTTTAAAAGGTTAGAAGTAATTTGGTGTCAAAATGGAAAACCTGTAATCTTTCATAGATTTAATAATAATTTTAGGCGTTCTCATCGATCTATTTTGTCGACTGTGCCAGTCAAAACAATTTTGACAGCTGTCAAACTTTAACAGGATAGATTTATGATCTTAAAATAATGCTCGAAATTTCACTCATGCAGATATTATTTTTGTGTTGAATTCTATAGTCACACTCTACGAGTGAATCAGTTTCTGATTCTGATGTCTTCTTTTTAACTCTAAAAGGTTGGATGACAGGAGAAACCATTTAGTCCTTGGATAGTTAAATAAAAAGCACAATTTCCTATACGTTTAATCTTACCATAGCTCTAATAAGTGACTGTGCCATAAGAAGTGTGTTCCGATTTTACTCTCGACTTTAGACTTTAGACGTTGGAATCTTTGGGGCCTCTAAAAATCGAATAGAAAGACGGCATACAAAATGAAGGTCAAAAAATTAGCAGGAGAACACGTTCACCTCAAGAAGCAGATAAACACTTGAGTTATCAGAATCTAAAATTAATCTTCCAGAGATGACTGGCATGGTTTGCGATGTTTCGGCATGTTTGGGGTACGAGGGGAGGTCCAGAAGTTCGTGGAATGGAGGGGATGGAGTGGGGATAGGGGAGCTCGCTAGGTGTCATTCTGATTGGCGACTTATCATTAGTATCTAAGTTAAGTTGCAGCTCTATAGCGTCAGTCGTTTACGAATAGTTGCCTGCTAAACAAGTCAATCCGAAAGATAATTGATGGAGGAAATTGAACGTGCTGTGATAAAGTTCCTTACAAAGCAAGGAAAGAACGCTCAAACCATATTGAATGAAATGGAAACCGTTTATGGGGAACAGTGCCCTAGTAAATCAATGATTTATAAGTGGCATGCTCTTTTTAAACATGGTCGGCAGTCGATTGAAGACGACCCCCGCTTAGGATGGCCAGTTGAGGCATCCACATCAGACATCGTCGAAAAAGTGGAAAAAAATGTACTGGAAGATACCCGTTTGAAGAAAAAACAATTATCTGCATTAGTTGGAGTATCAGATATCACCATTTTGCGTCTCCAACATGACCACTTGGGTATGACAAAAGTCAGTGCAAGATGCGTACCGAGAATGCTCACGCCGCTGCAGAAACAGCAGCGCGTCGATGCGTCCAAACAATTTTTGGAGCTGTGTGGAGACGAACCTGTACAGATTTTGGAGCGGATTGTTACCGGTGATGAAATATGGAGGGGGGGGGATTTGGGGAAAGTGGTGGGTGGGCGTGGACTATCAACACTTCACGTCACTACACAATCCGGTGGAGACTGTTTTTTCCGTATTCTATGGATCCAATTTGGGTGGGTGGCTTGGGATCTATCTTCTGCGTCTCAAGCAGCATACCGGCGTGATGTAGTACTTTCCGGTGAGTGATGCCTTGCTTCCAGAGCTCGGATCATAATAAAGCTATTTGCTTGGCGATTTGATCCGCGTAGTATGAATAGTGTTCATCGGTGGGCGAGCTTTTGAAATATCTGGTGTTCAGTATTCGCATTTTGTCGTACATATCTGGAAGGGAGGCCTTCAAGTATGTCAGCTTTTCTTCGGTGGGGACTATCTGGTATTCCAGCGGTTCATACACGTCCAGGTCAATCGTGGCTTCGTTGGTTTGTGTTTGTGGTGGGAGATTCTCGGGTTGTGGAGGCAACTCGGTTGTGGCCTGGCTTGCGGTGTCAGAAGATGGCGCAAGGCTCGCCTCTTTTGAGTGAGATGCATTTTCTTTGGTGTTCTTTCGGATAACGGAAATTCTGCGGTGTACAGCTCTGGGCGCTGGATGGTTTGGAATGGACGCTGCCGCTTTGCTTCGATCATGGCTTTCTCGTAGTCTACGATAGCTTCCAAGTGGTCAAAGAGGTTGTTTGTTGCGTCGATTTTGGTAAAGAATATCTTTAGTTGTTGGCATATCATTCTCATGTTGATTTTTGAGAACATTTCCAGAGTTGAAACCAGGTCGTCCCAGACGGCGGTGAACTCATTGGATAGTTGTGGTTTGGGTGATAACTGATTAATGTTTGTTGGGTCGGTAGGGTTGACGGTTGGAGGGCTAGGTGGTGGGGGGTTAGTTTTAAGTGAAGTCCAGGGATTTTCAGTTGGAGGGGAGGGGGGTATTTGAGTTTTTGCTGGCAATGGAGCTGCTGTTGTTCCGGTTGGACGTGGTCTCTTCTTCCTGGATTCAATGGCTGCTGCATAGTTCTTGTACGCTTGGCATTCTACGTTGCTGGCCGGGTGGCTGCCTCCACAGTTGGCGCATTTAGCCGGGATTGTTCTTGGTTTCTTACAAGTGTACGTCGGGTGATCTTCGACGCATTTAACCCACTTATAATGGATGGAATGGCAATTAGCTGCTGTGTGTCCCCATTTTTGGCATCGGCGGCAGAATCGTTGGCATCGTGTTCAGAATTATTGGGTGTTGTGCGTTCAGCATGTTGGGATTGTATTCCGAAGATGTCACTACCATGTATAGCGGGTTGACCGTATTAACTAGGTTGAATACTTTCGTTGCACCGACTTTGGCTTTGGTTAAGGCGGCTAGGATTTCAGCCGGGTCCTCGTCTGAGGCGAACCCCCTAGCTATGAATGCTCTGGATTTCTCTCTTCTGTCTGAAATAGACCCATATCTCGCTGGGTCTATGCTTTACGTAGAAGCCTTTTGACCATCTGGCAATGGTTTCCATCAGTTGTTTGCGGTGATCTTTGGAGTTAACAGCTTGTACGATTGGGGAGGGCATTCTGGTTTTTGACTGATTTATTAATCTGGCCACATCCCTGTTCGTTGTCATCGTTTTCATCTTCTTCTTCTTGTAGATCTTGGTTGTCGGTGTCGGTGTCTTCCGAGGGGGTTTGTAATTCTTCAGTATCGGTCAGATTTTTGTGTCCTTGACCGCGGTATGCTTCTGCTTTCTTTTTATCACTCCGCAAGCTATAGGAGCTGTTAACGGAGCGATCGGATTTCACCGATAATTTATCGGAGTCTGGGCTGTCATAGCTGTTCTTCTTTCTCTTCTTGCGGCTCTTGCCCATTTCTTTCAGTCAGTGATAGTGTTCCAGCTTACATCATTAAGGTTTTCTCTTCTGCTTAGCTGAATTTTTTTCTGGCAAAATGATTGTTGTCTTTTCCCAAGAGGTTTAAAATATGGGCAGAACATCCATAGGTTATGTTTTTTGAATCACTTTTTTTTTCTATAATTTTGCTCATGCGTAATCGATCCCACAATGCATTTATATTGTAATTGACAAGAAGAAATTAGTTCACAACACAATTCAACGAGATAATCAGACGTATGCGGTTTTCCAGATGTGTCAACAGTGTCATACAGAAAAGGCAATCTGTTTTCAGTAGTAATTGTTGCACAAATTATCGAGTGACATGTTAACATGTTGGCCGTCAAGGGATTGCTGATTGAGGCAAAATTTCTTGTGATCCTTCAATCTTTGAATTAGTCCTTGGATTTCTTTACTGCAACTTTTACAGATTGCCTTGCATCCAGTTTTATTTGGATCTGTTTTCTTTGCTGCTTTGACTTTCTCGGTGTTTTCTTCATTACGAGTGGATTTTGACGTCCCTGTTCGGTAATCGTCCTCACAAGATCCGACACTTTTTGTTCAGTGCGATTTATTAACGATAACTTCCCTCATGGCTAACATTCGTTTATCTTTTAATTATACACTTATATTGTAGATAGTTTACATTAAAAAATTCCCGAGAACAGATAAAAATCAATTCTGTTTTATTGTGTATGTGTTTTTTTTTATATGCACGATAGTGTCTGTGACATTGAAATTATCATATATGATATTTATTTAAAATTTTCCCGAGATAATACTTAACACGTTATGGAATAAAATTATTCAAAAGTTTGCTACGTGTAGCAATGAACAATATTAAAATAACTTGAAACCTCAAGTGTAACGCATTAATGTTTTTTAATTTTTTTTTTTGGTGAAATTACCACAAACTAGATATTACTTTCTATACCGAAATTAGGGTGCCCCGTTATAAAAATAGAAACTATTATACCTACGCACTAATTAATTTGTACACAGATATTATTAATTCATTATGTCACTGTATATTGTTGCTATATGGTATGTACCTACTACATACGTAGTTGGGTTTCGGTCTGGCGATCGCGGATCATCTCCGAAATTGCAATACGAATCTGTGGGCGCGTGCTTCCGAGTAGGAGGCTTGTTATGGTGCATTCTGTTCTTTTTTTTCCACAAGCGCGAAACGTCACAACTATTTTATTGTTTTCGCAAGGTCGGGTCGTTTGCGGATTCGATTGCGTAATTTATGACCGTCCTAAAAATACACGTTATTGGAAAATGCGATTTTATTTCGTTTCGTTGATGGTGATATTATTGGTCGTATCTTTGAGTTGTTGATTTGTTTGATGTCTAGAGACAAATAATTGAATTGCAAAACAAAATTAAATTCGATAAACACCCCTCTGAAATAAAACAAAAATTAATCATTAAATGCACACACCTCTTTGAGACTTGCAAGCTAAAATGCTGAGCACTCTTGACAAGAAGATATACCGATATACCTTTTTTTTTTTTGAGTTATTCACCTCTTAAACCGTAATAGACTTCAGCAGTACTTCAGGAGTTTATTTTGGGGCCTTCCTTGTTTATCATCTTAACATACAGGGTATTAGAAAATAAGTGCGACAAACTTCAGAGGGTGATTCTGCATGCAAAAATAATGACAGTTTGCTATATAAACGTCCGTCCGCAAATGCTTAGTTTCAGAGCTATAGAGTGTTAAAGTTTTTCTTAAAAACTGACGATTTATTTATTGCTCTGGAACCGGTCGAGATAGGCAAATCAAATTTGGTGGGTTTTAAGAGATGGTTATTGCGCATTTCTTGACATCCAAGCAAGAATTTTATATTCATCATTGGCGTGCATACGGGTAATGATCTTAATTTTTAAAAAAAAAAATGGTACGCCACTGAGATATTTCAAATTAAAAATCATTTTTGAATTTGCCATTCAATTTGTGATAAAAAACCTCTCTTGCCTTTTTTTCGTGTGTAATGGAAAAATGGATCTTCATCATCGTTAAAATTTTAAATTTTTACAACTTCCGGTTTAATTTTTTCCATTGAATTAATTAACCATTTAGTTTTAGCGTTGATCGTTAATAATGATTGTTATCGTTCGCGTTCACATCGGCGACATTTCCGGATCTCTCCTCAGACATTACACAACTTTCAACTCTTCGCCTCATTGATTGTTATATTCGCGCAAAAATTCCCGTATGCACGCCAATGATGAATATAAAATTCTTGGTTGGATGTCAAGAAATGCACAATGACCATCTCTTAAAACCCACCAAATTTCATTTGCCCACATGGAATTTTTGAAGCTCATTAATTCACGGTACAAAAACAATAAACGCAATAATCAAATAATTGTTTTTGTACCATGAACGTTATACATATTTTATTATTTTCCATGATCAACATAGAATTAAATGTTAACAAACTTCTTAAGCTTTAAACGCTTCTCATTTGTTTATTTTTTAGTTAAAGATAGCTATGTATTCGATATTTTTTGCAAATGTCACTCCCAGGTTCTTGACTGAGTCAGTTCTTTTTAGCTGTTGATCATTTATCAAATAATGTGATAGAATCGATGCATTCTTCCGAGAGGATGACACCACAACACATCTATCAGTGTTTAAAGTTAAGTCGTTGTTCTCAGACCACTCCACAAGAGTGTCAACATCGTGGTGTAAGCTAATGGCATCACCGGGCTTAATAATCTCATAAAATAGTTTAATGTCATCTGCGTAAGCTGATGATTGGCATTTTAACAATGGGAACAGATCATTCATATATAATGCAAGCAACAAAGGCCCTCAATTGGAACCTTGAGGAACACCAGAACTCACAGCGAAATTATATGATCGATTATTGTATCGATTGCATAAATAAGATTCCATCAATTTATACAAACACGGAGATATGGCAAAGCTATCAAGTTTTCGCAATAGCAACGGATGGTGAATACTATCACCAGCACCTCACTCGTGAATTGTGTAAAGCAGGTTAAATTTGTGGTAGTAGATCAATCCTTCATTAATCCATGTTCCTCTTGTGCGATGTAAGAATGGGTATTGGAGTAAATGGTGTCAAACGGAACTTGTTCAAAAATTTTTTGCAAAATTTTATGAAAAGGAAATCGGTCTGTAGTTTTTGAATAGAGGAACAATTCGGCCACATTTCCATTTATCAGGAAAGGAAGATGTCTGTATTGCTAAGTTTATAATTTTGGTAAGTGGAGCTGATAAAACAAATTTAGTATCTCTGATTAGGTGCTGAGGATGTTGTCGTCACCAGAGGTAAGCTTATCAGGAAACATACCCATAATACTAGAAATAGTGTCCTCTGTCATTTGATCAGCAATATTGGTGGTTGAGAACATTGCAGAAAAATTAGTGGCAAAGGCATCGACGATATCTTGCGGATTATCAAGACAAGTATTTTCATACAATAGTTTTCCAGGAATGCGTGAGGATCCCCTACGAGAGCGTACAAAGGACCACATTCTTTTAGGATCGGTTGTGATGCAGGTTTCCATATTTATTTGCGATTTAGTCAGAGCTCGAAGTCTTCTAAATTCTTCATAGAAAAACAGATTGTTTGTCTATTTCCATTTGCGTCTATAGTATTTTTTTCGGAACAGTAGAATCAAAGATATCATAGAGAACATTATAATGTAGATAGATGACATGTAGAGGATGTTTCGATATTCTGGTCGTTTTTTTTTTTTGAGCAACGAACGGTTCAAATCGGTCAATCGTTGTTGGTAACGGTTGGTATTAACCGTTTCACCAGGTTTTAACAGCTCGTAATAGATTCACACCCCTCTGACTCCAGCGGTTCCACCAAACAGGGAGTATTGTCTTCTTTTCGAAGTGATTCGGCCTTATGATCGATGTGGATTGTGAGCATTTTATCCTTCTTTACTTGTCTTTTGTTCAAACCTCGTGATAGCCATCTGTCGACCTTCTGAATTTTTGCCATCTCCCGTAGGCGATTGGAAGCAGCTTATTGGCTAACGCTTAATTGCTCTGCGAGTTGTTTTTATGTTTGGGTATCATCTTCGTCTAACAATGGTTGCATTTTTTCATCTTCCTACTTTTGTGGTGGTTTTCTTTGTTGAGAAGTTTGAAGCATGTTCACCATAAGCTTCTCAAAGCAATCAGAACGCTCTTTATTTGGTACAGATTTAGACATATTCAACACTACCCTCTGTAGTTGAGCGCCATCTGTTAAAGAAAGCTAACGAGGTGCTGTAAGATTTTGCTGTTTAGGCATATGTTGACAACACAAGAAGGAATATTGTTTAGAATTGTCGCTAAAACGTTGTAATAAGTGCAGAAATATAAGATGGAGCCTACACTGTTTTCTGTCATAGTCACATTTACAACGGACATTATTACTTTACTTTCTTCATTTATTTAATGGATGTAGTAAAAACAAAACGTCAATTATCTGGATTTTATCTACTAGATAAGCATATCCACATCTTTGTATGTATGTATTTCAAAGAACTCATAAAACAGCGGTCAGGATGTGGTACATGTATCGTTTTCACATTTCGTACATTTTCACTTAATTTCCCCAGATGCAGTTTACCTGCCATTCAATACAATGTATCAGCAGAAATGTTACATTGGCGTGTATTGTTTTTCTGATTTAAAAGTGATACACACCGATACGTACGTCTGTGTACGTGTAAGCGTATTTATTGTGTCTTTTTTTCCTAAACGGTTCTCATGGATAGTTAAAGAAGTTAGAAAGTGCGATCGCGCTATGTGGAATACAAGCCGCCTTATAAATGTATAAAGTAGGAAATAAGTTGGTCGTAACCTTGATTCTCTCTCAGTTCTCCGATGTGATTTTAATTGTCCAACGATACGCCTAGCGAAATCGTTTTTATAAATGATACTCCTCTATACCTAGCTCCTAATTAAAATATTCTTTTCCAAAGGAAACATAGATGTCTGGGCATTTTAGTCTTTAATGTCAAGATTAATTACATATCTCATACATAGAGTTTAAAATGCAGGTGTTGCTATCGATGGAGAATATAGATTGTGGAAGCATTTTTTAGGTATAATCAACGAAAAAAGATGCATCATAATACACAACCTTCTCGAGATCCAATAAGACTGTCCAAAGACAGTCTTATTAAATCAACGCTATCCAAGATAACATCCAAATGGGTGGAAACAGTGATCTAGAGACAGGTCTAATATCGCTGGCATTTAAAATAATAACAAAGTGATTTATTAGAATAGTTGCACATTTAAATATATATAGTGGGTGTTCAAAATGTAGGTACAAATTTGGAAAATTTAAAATGGCTAGAAGTAATTTGTTTTAATAATAATTTCAGGCGTTCTCATCGATCTATTTTGTCGAGTGTGTCAGTCAAAACCATTTTGACAGCTGTCAAAACTTCAATTAAGTTTATTTTATTAACAGGATAGATTTATGATCTTAAAATAATGCTAGAAATTCGACTCATGCAGATATTATTTTTGTGTTGAATTCTATAGCCACACTCTACGAGGGAATCAGTTTCTCATTGACAATTTTTGGTTATTATTTGGTGGTTAGTGAAGACAGCACACTTTAGCACCTGTATAAGTGCCCTTTAAACGGTGCAGAATATTTGTGCGCATTCAGAAGGAACCGGTAAGTGAGTGAAGTTGTTAGAAGTATTATTAAATCAACTCTATAGTCTTGGCGAAGGGTGAATGAAGAAACTCATTTGGACAATACTTTTCTAAAGTGGAAACGCAGTTGAAACCCTACGAATAACTTTGAGATAACTTTGAATCCAGACGCTGCATACAATTGTCTTCTTTTTGGCTGCTCTTCGAAGTCACTTCACTTCTGAAGAAGATCACGACAACATGATCGAAACGTCAAGTACCACAACCTTTCTACACGGCAGAGAACCCGAGACCCGAAGAGCAGCTATCAACAGCGGTCGTGAAAGCCTGAATACTACATTAGTCTTCTTTTTATATCTAAAATGTTTGATGACAGGAGAAACTATTTAGTCCTTAGCTAATTAAATAAAAAGCACAATTTCCTATACGTGTCATCTTACCATAGCTCTAATAAGTGACTGTGCTGTCATAAGAAGTGTGTTCTGATTTTACTCTTGACTTATAGACTTTAGACGTTGCAATCGTTGGGGCCTCTAAAAATCGAATAGAAAAACGGCATACAAAATGAAGGTCAGAAAATGAGCGGGAACAGGTTTACCTCAATATTGAAAAGAAGTTCCCCAAGAAGCAGACAAACACTTGAGTTATTAGAATCTAAAATTAATCCAGATACGTCGATCTTTCAGGGATGAGTGGGATGGTCTGCGATGTTTCGCCATGTTTGGGACATATCTTTGAAATACAGTATACTCTCCCTTGGCGGATACCTCTTATAAGCGGACACCCCTCAGAAGCGGACATCCCTCAGAAGCGGACAGGCCAAAAAAATAGTGTGATTTACATATCAAAATGTGTTCTTTTAAGCGGACTCTCTATTAACCGGACATAGACACACGAGAATAGCAGTTTTGGTGCTCCTAATTCCTCGTTAAGTGGACAATGTTTTTCTAGAAAATCGGTAATTCCTCGAAATCTGTCTCCTCGCTTCAACACACTCCACTAATTCCAATTAACACGAAATGTCCCAAAAATATCACAAACGTATTCTTACGATTCAAGACAAAAAACAATGCCATTGAAGTCTACAACAAAGAAAAGCTAAATGCAAACTAGTGAACATGTTTTATTTAGATGGTAACATTCAGCAGAAACGAAACTTCTTTAATATTGAAAGGTATACTATCGATAAATTAACATGGGAGCGGTTTATAAAAGTCAGATATAAAAATATTCCTCTTTCTGGACCCTTAATACGGTCAAAAGCAATGGAAATTGCTCAGCAATTAGAATACAAAAACTTCAGTGCTTCATCTGGTTTCTTACGTTTATCAGTGTGTGTCTGTGATTAACAATTTTTACTACTATTTTTACGTGCTCTGCCCAATAAAGCCGTTGCCTTGAAGGGAGAAAAGTGTGCTGGTGGAATAATGGCAAAACACTGGTTAACTATTCTACTTTGTGCGAATAAGGCTGGACATTGAGAAAAACCACCTCTCTGCCTTTCAGAAAAATCTTATTTTTTCTTGATAATGCTGCATCTCATCCACGAGATCTAACATTAAAAAATATCACAATAGTTTTCCTTCCTCCCAGTACCACTGCAATGTATCAACCGTTAGATCAAGGAATTATCAAAAATTTTAAAACCTGATATAGATCTATAATCTTAAAATACATTTGAGCAAAAATTGACTTAATGGGTTAATTATGTACAAGACCTAACCAAAACAATTAATTAATTTCCTAGATGTTATTTATTTTATAAAGGAAGCCTGGAATCATCATGAAGATTTTCAAACTGACCTAGATTTTGATCCCGAAGATGAACTACTGGGTCAAATAATATTGATTTTGATGCATGCGCAAGCGTTGATAATATCTTAGTCCATGAAGATGTAAATTTAGAAATAAGCATTGATATTGGCGAAATTTTGCAACGAGAACAATCCGATTCTAATGAGGAAATTATGTATTGTAATTATCAATTTTAGATTGATATCTGAATTGAAACAACACTTTGAAGGCATAGTTTTGAAAATTAGAAATGTACATCAAATAATGTTAGATTTCTTTAGCCCAAGTCGTAATTATCTCTTCAGTAACTAAGTATTAATTTTAGCATAGCCAATTTCTTTTAAGCGGACACCTCTCTCAAGCGGACAAATTTGAGGCGACTGAAGATGTCCACTTAATAGAGAGTACACTGTACTGATCTCTCCAATCTTTTTTGATCGCCTGTCATAGTGTGTGTCACGATGCACGCGCAGATCTTCTGTTTGCCCAAATGTTCCGGATCAAAATTCGATAGACTGTGTTTTGGGGTAACCCAAGTTTCACAGAGACCTCGAAATTCCAACTTTGGAAGGCTTAGGGACTTATGGGTCGAGCCTTAGAGGGAAAAACCGATCTCGTCAGGAAGAATACTACCACCTACAGACTTTTGATTAATTAATTTTATTCTGCAAATTCTCTTTTTTTGACGAGCATTGGTGGTTTCGTCCTATCGATGATTTTCCAAGTTCCACTGGTGGAGATTCTCAGTTTGTTTTGGCAGGACCAGGGGTTGCCACTGGAAGTGGGGGGTGAAGGAAAAGGGAGTATTAGACCACCATATAGTAGACGGACTCAAAACTGATGTTTTGCCATCACTTTACCATGGTTACTTCAAGATTTCTGAAAGTATCACAGTTTCCTCTTCGATAAGTCGCTTCGAAGAATTCTTTTGACTTTCTCGATGTTTTCTTCATTGCTTTTTGGCGTTGTTGCTCGGTAATTGTCCTCACAAGGTCCTCACGGCCGTAATGGAATCAGACAAATCAACGGAAAATCTGTGCATGGAACATACATTCATCCCCGTACATATTTTTTAGCATTTCGTACTACTACTTTCATCACTTTTACCTAATTTAAAATAGAATTTAATACTCACTTTTTGATGAACAAATCGAGGAAGCTGTACCTCCTGAAAAAGTGCCTACTGAGCCTCAGCCTCGCCAAAACCCCTCACATTCAGCTTCAACGCGCAAAAAAGACGTAATGAAGAAGTTCACAACGCAAAATGGACTAACTTCCAAAGAAAAGATTGGCTGGAGGAAAGAGGTCCAATTTCTTACTACAAACATCAAGTGGTTTGAGAAAACAGTTGAAGATGTAGTTGAGCTAGAAAGTCGAACTACTTTTGCGAAAAATTGTCTCAAAAAACGGATTATGGTGAAAGGCTGTAAGGGATCCAAGGGAACAGGAACCAAAATCAAAAATATTACGAATAGGAATTTGGAACATAAGAAGCATAAACAATAAAGAAGGGGTATTAGAAAAAGAGTTTTCGAAGACAAACTTGGACATATTGGCAATGACGGAGACAAAAAGAAAAGGAGAAGGAATTAAAGAAACGACGAAAAAGGCAATAATAATAATAATGCTGAACAGAGTGATAACATTCATCACTGTGTATGGACCAAACGAAGACGACAACATGGAAGCAAAAGATGCATTTTGGAACGATTTGCAAGCAGCATATGAAGACTCAAGAGGCGATGTCGTCAATTGACGCCAACCCCCTGAACGGGGGTTGGTAACCCTTCACAGTGTCATTATTTAGGGAAGTGTAAGATGATCGCTAGATTGGGTAATTGAACACACTGAATTCCTATTTTATACAAAATTTACCAACTGAAGGTTTATTCCAATTTATTATGAAAATCTGAATTTTCTGAAAATTCTGTATCTTTTACACTGGAATTTTTTTTTGTATTTCGTTAAATAGGGGGGGGGAGGAAAGGCTTCAAGGCAAGTATTCGATTTGTTCATTTAGAATACGATGGTAAGGTACCCCTTCGTAGGGGTAGAACATTCACCTTACCATCGTATTCTAAATATTTTACCTCTTGGGTACTTTCTCGAACAAGTTATGTAGATACGTACTTTTTAGCTCGTGAATATACAGCGTTTGTAAAAAGTCCCGGAACGGTCGAATAACTTTCTGAAATTTGGTATGGGGGTATAGTTAATATAAATGCATTTTATGCAATACAGTTTATATTTTTTTCACTTCCGGTTTAATCGGCAATACGGCAAACTTTTTTTTTAACGGAACGCCCAGACTTTTTTAACACTTTTGAATGCAAAATAAAAAACTACGTTCAGGAAGTATCAAGATGTTTATTTTTATTCACAAGAAAACAGTTAAAAAATTAAAAAAGTGTCCTATTACAGAAAAAACAAGGTACCTTTGAAAAAAGTTGTTGTTTAGTGTTTGCATTTTTTTTGCCATCACATTTGACAATTTTAAAAGCGTTTTAACTTTTGCATCGCTATAAATTTACTTATTTTAGACATTGACACATTTGAAAATGGCAGTAAAACTTACTGAATCAGAACGAAATGAGATATTAATGATGCGTGGGTACGGTGATCGTCAACGTTCTTTTGAAGAGGTTCGTATTTTGTTTAATACTGTTTATCCGGATCGTCACATTAGTAAAAGTACGGTATGCCGAACAATTCAAAAGTTTGAAGTCTCTCTTCAGGTGAAGGATTTACCTAGAAGGGGACGTCCATTAACAGCAACAGATGAAGAAACTAGTTTGAATGTGTTACTTACAGTGGAAGAAAATCATCACGTGTCCACAACAGAATTAGGTCAAATTCATGAGATCTTTCAAAAATCTGCTTATAACATTCTTAAATCGGCAAGAATGAAAACCTATAAAATGTATCCCGTCCATGAGTTAACTGAAGATGATCCAGATCGTAGACTACATTTTTGCGAACCAATGACGGAATTGATCGAGCAGCAGCCTAATGTTTTAGATCACATTTTTTCAGATGAGGCAACGTTTTGTCTCAACGGCACTGTGAATAGACATAATTGTCGCTACTGGTCAATTGAAAATCCGCATTGGATTGAAGAAGACTTGTAAATGGAGAGCATTTTGAACAATTATTGTAATCGCAACCTGAATAGACAGGTATCTTGATTTTTCTGTATTAGGACACTTTTTTAATTTTTTAACTGTTTCCTTGCGAATAAAAATAAACATCTTAATACTTCCTGAACGTAGTTTTTTATTTTGCATTCAAAAGTGTTAAAAAAATCTGGGCGTTCCGTTTAAAAAAAAAGTTGGACGTATTGCCGATTAAACCGGAAGTGAAAAAAATATAAACTGTATTGCATAAAATGCATTTATATTAACTATACCCCCATACCAAATTTCAGAAATCATAATTTTCAAATAAAGTTATTCGACCGTTCCGGGACTTTTTACTAACGCTGTATTTATAATTCATATATCATGCAGATCTAGACAATTTTAAAGAGCAATACTATTGTTTATGCGAGCTAAACTTTCAAATAAAATTAGAATAATCATGCATATGCATTATTGTCTAGCTACGTCATTTTTAATTTTTTACTTTCGTTTCTTAAACGGTACCTACAATTTTTTTTATTGTTAGGATAAAATGGTAATCTTACAATGTATAACGATTGCGAGGTACTACGCGAGTAACGCTCATTCAATAAGTTTAAGTATTTATAGCATCCGTACGTCTTAAGTTTACGCTCAATGGACTCTACTGTATTGATGTAATAGATGAGTTTAATGTACGCATGTTTGAGATCTCAAGACGAGGCCTGACAGCCGTAAGCATTTCGTTTATAGTAGCCCTTTTAAAAATAGAATATCCAGTATATACAAACCATGAAGAAACACGCCCGAGTTGTATGCATTTATATACATATTTGATGTTATGGTTTTGTTGTTTAAGTCGTAAATTTTCTTAGTAAGTACAGAATATAATATCATATTTATCGTTATCATTTATCGCGAAGATATAATTATCATAGTTTCTAAAAGGAGAAAATAAATTGTCAGATACAGAACGATAAATCATTTTGTCATTGGAAAAAACTTGAAATAAATCATTTCGATCGTAATCATAATTCAAGAAATAAACAAATCAATTCTGTTATTGCAATAAATTGGCGAATATTATTTGTTCCTAACAGCGAATGGTGAGTCGATCCGGATTTCAACTCTGAAAAAATGTCACCCTCCCTCCAGAGAATTGAAATCTGACTCGTATCGTCTCGTTACAACGATAGTCAGTCGCCTAATTATCTCAGGAATAGTTTATAGTACAGCTACAGTACAGCATTAGATTGGAGGGCCAGAGTAGTTTACAACGAGACTAAGTTTGCAAAATTCTGTTCAACAGAACCGCAGTTAAAAAGTTTCCTCTCCTCCCCGCCTCTTATGTGACAAAATACAAAAAAATTGTCCAGTGTAATTTTCAGCAAATTCAAGTTTCATATTTGGAATAAACCTTCAGTTGGTAAATTTTGTATAAAATAGGAATTCAGTGTGTTCAGTTACCCAATCTAGCCATCATCTTAAATTTTATTAAATAATTTCTTGGGACCACTTTAGTCTTTTCGGTCACTATTTATTTTGGTTCAGAGAAAAAAAACTGAAACTGTGAAGGGTTACCAACCCCCGTTCAGGAGTTGGCGTCAATTGACGACATCGCCTCTTAAGTCTTCATATGCTGCTTGCAAATCATTCCAAAATGCATTGTTTGCTTCCATGTTGTCGTCTTCGTTTGGTCCATATACAGTGATGAATGTTGTCACTCTGTTCAGCATTATCGTGATGGCTATTATCCTTTCTGACATCAAATTCCACTTTTGTACTCTGTTTTTCAGTTCTTGTTTTATTATACACCCGACCCCTGCAGCTGCTCTCGCCTATATATCCACTCCTTTAAAGATAATAATATTTCCTTTTGCGTCGTTTCTTTAATTCCTTCTCCTTTTCTTTTTGTCTCCGTCATTGCCAATATGTCTATGAAAACTCTTCTTCTAATTTCCCTTCTTTATTGTTTATGCTTCTTATGTTCCAAGTTCATATTCGTAATATTTTTGATTTTGGTTCCTGTTCCCTTGGATCCCTTACAGCCTTTTACCATAATCCGTTTTTTTGGGACTATTTTTCGCAAAAGTATTGAGAAAAAAACATTCGACTTTCTAGTTCAACTACATCTTCAACTGTTTTCTCAAACCACTTGATGTTTGTAATAAGAAATTGGACCTATTTCCTCCAACCAATCTTTTCTTTGGAAGTTAGTCCATTTTGCGTTGTGAACTCCTTCATTACGTCTTTTTTGCGCGTTGAAGCTGAATGTGAGGTGTTTTGGCGAGGCTGAGGCTCAGTAGGCACTTTTTCAGGAGGTACAGCTTCCTCGATTTGTTCATCAAAAAGCGAATATTAAATTCTGTTTTAAATTAGGTAAAAGTGATGAAAGTGGTAGTACGAAATGCTAAAAAATATGTACGGGGATGAATGTATGTTCCATGCACAGATTTTCCGTTGATTTGGCTGATTCCATTACGGCCGTGAGGACCTTCTGAGGACAATTACCGAGCAACAACGCCAAAAAGCAATGAAGAAAACATCGAGAAAGTCAAAAGAATTCTTCGAAGCGACTTATCGAATAGGAAACTGTGATACTTTCAGAAATCTTGAAGTAACCATGGTAAAGTGATGGCAAAACATCAGTTTTGAGTCCGTCTACTATATGGTGGTCTAATACTCCCCTTTCCTTCTCCCCCCACTTCCAGTGGCAACCCCTGGTCCTGCCAAAACAAACTGAGAATCTTCACCAGTGGAACTTGGAAAATCATCGATAGGACGAAACCACCAATGCTTGTCAAAAAAAGAGAATTTGCAGAATAAAATTAATTAATCAAAAGCCCATTAAGTTCTCCCTTATTTCGCTGTAGTATTCTTTCTGCCGAGATTTTCCTTTTTCGTCGTTTCTTTAATTCCTTCTCGTTTTCTTTTTGTCTCCGGCATTGCGAATATGTCCAAGTTTGTCTTCGAAAACTCTTTTTCTAATTCCCCTTCTTTATTGTTTATGCTTCTTATGTTCCAAGTTCATATTCGTAATATTTTTGATTTTGGTTCCTGTTCCCTTGGATCCCTTACAGCCTTTCACCATAATCCGTTTTTTTTTGGGACAATTTTTCGCAAAAGTAGTTCGACTTTCTAGCTCAACTACATCTTCAACTGTTATCTCAAACCACTTCATGTTTGTAGTAAGAAACTGGATCTATTTCCTCCAATCAATCTTTTCTTTGGAAGTTAGTCCATTTTGCGTTGTGAACTCCTTCATTACGTCTTGTTTGCGCGTTGAAGGTGAATGTGAGGTGTTTGGGCCAGGCTGAGGCTCAGCAGGAACATCTTCCTCGATTTGTTCAGTTTCCACAACTTCTTCAGATTCGAAGACTCAGATCTAGAGCTTTCATTGAGAGGCGGATTTTCGTTGTCTTCTCGCTCAGATCTTCAATTTCCGATAGATGGTGGGTCAAGTGCGCCATCTCCACATACGTCAATGGTCGTTTAGACGACATTTTTGGAGATTATCGATGTGGTAATGAATAAATATACGAACTGTCACTTAATATTTGAGGTTATGTTACCTTGTACAATAATATCCGTATAGTCACACTCTATTTATTTGACGACGTCCAATTTTGCAAAAATATCGTCCAAATATAAGCTTATAAGCACTAATGGTACCTGTTTAATACACAACTGTTCACTTTCGTACACACGATGCACAAAACGAAAACTCCAGAAATAGAATATAACGGCAATAACAGCAATATTAAAACAATTATTAAAATTGTTTCTTAAAATCAAGCACAATATGCTTCCTTTTGGAAACGTTTATTGTTAATTAAAATTAGCTAAGAAAATAATTATAAAAAACTATACTAAAACAATTAATAAGTTCTGTAGAACTGTAGCTGCTGTAGCATTTATTGGATTCAGCAAATGCCATAAACGTATTTAATTCATCAGCAGCTTCTTTTCACGAGACTTTAGGTGCATTTTGAGTGGCTCCTTCTTTTTCGTCAGATTCTACCTCTTGAACCGGAGCATCTTAAATTGCGGGTTTAGAACACTTTGAATGATTTGTTCGTCACTTATTAATTCCTCAACCACTGCTACTACGTTTCTGTCAATTTCAATCCAGTCTACAATCTCTTCACAGGGTAATTTTGCTCTGTTTCTTCATCAATAGGGCAAAGCTCACGCCAACACCGCTGCAGGGTCATTTCTTTAACCTGATTCCAAGCTAATGCGGATGCAAAATTTGTATCTTTAACATTGAATTGTACACAGCAAAAATATTACCAGAAACTAAGTCGCTGGTAGGAGGATGCTATCTTCTGGCATTCCTCGTTTTTTTTAAATTTGCCTTAACTTCAGGGACGAAATTGTGGAAAAACCAAACCGTAAGCAAATCAGCTGTCATCCATGCATTGCTGTGTGCGTCATAATGAACAGGCAAGTTTATTACTCCCTTTAAAGCCAAGGTTTTTTAAATTGGTAAAGTTTTTTATACTTCACCAATCACGAGAGGTGTTAACCGTTGGTCACCAGAAGCATTAGCACACAACAAAACAGTCTGTCTTTATTTTTCTTATTATTTCCTTAGCTCACTTTTCATCACCACCTGCCAGAGTAGATGTAGGAAAACAGCGCCATAAAGGGCCGGTTTCATCGGCGTTGTTAACCTGACAACGGGTTAATTCCCAACGAAAAACCAGGCTGCTGATAGTGTCCTTATATTCGTCGGTTGATCTGCTTTCTCCAGCTACATCCAGTCTTCTGATCTCATGTCGAATTTTAAATTTCTGAAGCCAACCGTCAGAAAACACACAATCAATTTCCTGTTTTGCCTTTTCAATTATTATAGGCCCAGTCACTGGCTTCCCCTTAGATCGTTTTTGCACGGAACCAAGTATACAAGACGTCATCTAGAGCTTCCAATTTAGGCTTTTTCATAGCGTGTCTTGTTTCTGCATTTTTTTTTGTTGTTTCGGCCTGAGCAGCAAACCTCTGCAGTTCTTCTTTTTGAGCTATGGCCGAGCTGCTTTCAGGCGAATTGCCAACTCTCTGTTGTACGGTAACAATGGAATAACCAGTATTATTTTAACTTATTACATCAATTATCGTTTTTTTTTTTACATAAACAAATTCATTCATGAAAGTATGCAACAAAATCACTATGACATAATCAATCGAAAAAGAACAAAGCGGTAGTAGCAGTTGTAATAATTGCAATCGAAACTGTAACTACCTACCTACTTGACGAAAAAAAATTAAAAACAAAACACATTTACATTTAATAAATATTCATTCGCCGAATACAGGAAATATTTCTGACGTCAACAGAACGAGATATAAGCTCTACCGGTAATACGACAACAATAATATGATAAGACAGTTTTATGTAGTATGTGAGAGATTATATTTGCATTAAATAACATTCCTTAAGTGAAATAAGATGAATCAAATACGTGTGAGAACTAGATTAATTGTAGTCTAACTCTCATTCAATTTCGAGCGAGTTGCATACCAGAGAACTCGTTAATTGTTCGGCTCCTTTTTTTTCATATTTACTTCGCAGGTGTCGAGTTCTAATAGATCTACTATTAGAAAAAATCGAAAGTTGCAGCTCTTACATGGTGTTTTGATTTTAATATGGAAAATCGGTTTAACGCCGAGAAGAAAGCGTTCAGATGGGTGTTATTGAAAAATGAAAGTTTATTGCAGAATTTAAATTGTTTCGTTCGATCGTTCAACATCAAATTCAAGTTTGTTGTCTTGTCGATTAAATATTGTTTTATTTAATGTTATGATTTTTAAATAATTCTTAATCACGATATAAACGACTATTAAATAATAATAAATTGGAAATTATACGAATTATCTCTAAAACCACTTCCTGTCAAGATTAGGAGCACGACCCAATGCATATTTACCGCAATGTTTTCAATAGTTTTAGATAAAACATAACATGGTCATGAGCTATAAAGTTGACCGTTTTCGAGAAAAATCATCTTTTATGTTGAAAAACCTGGTCAATTTTTTGAAATAAAAGTTTTATTTTACTAAAACATTAGAACAAGTAAGGAAAGCAAACGTTAACAATGTAAAAGTTGATTTTTCTCGAAAACGGTCAACTTTGGAGCTCATGACCAACTACCTTTTTTGTGTAGAAAACATTGGCGGTTCAAATGGGTGGGTCAAAACCGTACTTTTTCCAGTGGCGTAGAAGTTGGGGAGAGAAACAACCACTATCCCTTCAAAATCTTCACCAATTATGACTTAAATTTTTTTTCTCGCACACAACTTAGCTTATTATAAGTAGAAAATGGTTACAAAAGCTGTTTTCTTTACGATAAACGATTTTTTTTAATTAAATTTCAACATCCTGTATCTCGAAAATGGTGCATTTTAGAAGGTAAGTTGATAGAAACTTTTTTCAAATTTTTGGACAAGCTATCACATCCTGAAGTCCTGCGCATATATTATGGAACACCCTGTATATTCTCTACTTATATAGACACATCAAAAAAAAATCGTAATTAGAGTAGGCTATGTGAATGGATTGTTACTTTAGCCACTTTCACATAATGACATTAATTCCTTGACATTTAATTTGAGGTTATAAATTTGGTTACAATAAAATGTCAAATAATAAATGTCATTATGTGGTAGTGGCTAAAGCAACGATCAAAAGCATTTTCATAGCCTACACCAATTATGTTTTTTTTCGATGGCACGTTATTTATTCAGATATTATGTGGTGTTTACTACATGGGTAGCAAAATTGGTTGGGTTAGTAGAAAAAATAATAACTGAAACTTATACCATTACTTAATACAATGTTTTGCAAGAGTCTTACTTTTGGTGCTGGTTCGTCTGCTAAAAAATTAATATATGAAAATATATCTTACTGTATTATCTTTTAAAAGAATATAAAATACTCAATGATAGATTCTTTATATATTCTTTCAAATATTACATTTTCTTCTTCCACACCAGATATTTGAGCGTCAGTTAAGGATTGAGTACCTATGCATTAAAATATTAATAATAATAATAATGATTTATTGTCCAACGGCAAAACCTTTTACAGGACAAACTAAAGTACATACATATATTCTACGACTAAAGTAAACACATATGAAAGGTATAAAAATAATATAATATATTCAAAGTAAAGAAAAACAAAGAACTAACATCGTTGATCAACACTATCAAAAAATATATCATTATACAAGAAATCAGCATTATGACACATTGTAAATAAGGGTGATTTTACTAATAAATTTGTGCGAGGGCAGGGTAATGAGAAGGTAGATGAGGAGCGAGAGGATAAACGAGGTACAAGGAAATCGATAGAGGATAGTAAATCAGGAGAATCAATTCTTCCACGAACAATCTTCTAAAGAAACCCAGCTCCAGACACCCTCCTACGATGTTCCAACGATCGTCATGTCTTTCCAAGAGGGATTCGTAGTCAGTACCCCTGGCAGGATACTGGTTATCCAGTTTGAAGGACAGATACTTTAGAAAACGGCGTTGGACTTTTTCGATGCTTAGTTGGAGGTGGATGTAATGTGGCGACCAAACCACAGATGCATATTCCAGTTTACTTACAACAAAGCTGAAGTATAGTGTTTTAAGAATGGACATGTTATAGAAAAATTTGCACGATCGTAGGACAAAACCCAAAGTCCTTGAAGCAGCAGCACACAAATCAGAAATGTGTTCCGCAAAACTCAAGCGGGAATCGAATAAAACTCCGAGATCTCTGACCGTGTCACCCTTCTCAAGGTGACTATCACGTATTGAGTACAACGAATTAATGTAGTTGGTTTTCCTCGTAAAAGTAACAAATACACACTTGTTAACATTTAATTTTAATTTATTTAAGAAGCACCAACGGGAAATACAGTCTAAGTTATGTTGTAGATGAGCCACATCGTTTAAGGTCTTAATAGGGGAATAAATTTTTATGTCGTCCGCATAAGCCAGTACTGGACACGATAGAGACATCAATAAATCGTTCACGAACAGCACAAACAAAAGCGGTCCCAGATGTGACCCCTGTGGTACTCCGGAAGTGGGAGCGAAATCATATGATTTGTAACCATTGTAGAAGACGTAGTGAATCCTATTGGTTAAATACGAATTTATGAGCTGCAGAAATGAAGAACTTAATCCAAAGAATGATAGTTTATCAAGCAAAATTCTATGATCGATGACATCAAAAGCGCTGCTAAGGTCGGTGTAGATAACATCAACCTGGCCTTGAAGATCAAGTCGTTCACTAAGATACTGACATATAGAGACAAGATTCGTTACTGTTGACCTTCCTTTAAATATTATACATATAATGTAAAAATAGAAAAAGTGGTAAGTATATTACTTGATCCTACTTTCAACATCAGCATCAACATGTGTTGTCGATGACACAGAAGTTGCTTCTGTCGACATCATACTTGTTTCCACAAATAATGATGGATGTGCATTTGGTTGCAACCTATTTTTTAAATCGTCGAGGAACATTTTATTTTCAAAATGTTTTTCACAAACATATGTATTCTTTGACAATGTGGATATATCTTTCTGAAGAAGATCTGGACGTAGGCATTTTGCTACCCAATCCCCAAATAGATATTTGCACAAATAAATTTACAGAAAATTAATGGTGTCAGTCAAAATATTTAAAATAGGCAGTACTTCTTATCGAATCTCACCTTTTTCTTGGTATTATTCGTACAATTTCGAACACAACACCAATGTCCCCCGAATGTTCGCTTTTACGGTTGTTTTTCCATTGTCCTATCACTAAATGTTCAAGTTGTTTCTATTTATACACTATATATAAGTACCTAGACACTAACTAATATATACAGGTGTCCCAGCTGACGCGGTTTCTTTGATAATAAATAATAGAGAAAAAAGTTTCAAATAAAAGTTGTCCCTATTTATACGATGCATCATCGATCACCCTATATATTATATATTTTTTAAATTCTACATGATATTTTAAGTAATTTTTATTAAGACCGTACTAGACCTATGTGCTTTTGTTTTCGAGAAAATAAATATTTTATCAAAAATTTTGCAATTGCAGCGCTCTCGTTAATGAGCTGTAGGATCAAAACTAAAAAAGGTAGACAATTTTGGTTTGCGCAAATTGATACGTCGCGAATTGGTTTACTATTTCCAATATTAACATGTTCGGATCCTTTTGTTGACATGCAGTTACTGGCGCCAACATTTGGAAACATTTAAATGCCAATAACTTTTTTTTATAATGGGACATCCTGTTTAGAGGGTTGGATGTAAAATTAAATTCTCTTTCTTTTGATATCAGAATATACCGATTTATCTTCAACCATTTTAGAGAAAAATGTATATTCAGGGTGTCCCAATTATAGGGACATGAAAATATTTTCTAGCTACGAGTCGTTTAAATAGGGACAACTTTTATTTGAAACTTTTTTCTCTATACTGCAAAATAAATTATCAAAGAAATCGTGTCAGCTGGGACACCCTGTATATTTAATAGAAAACATATACATATACTATTACACTGTACTATTATATTACTAAAAATTAATAATTATCAACAATAAAGCTCTCAAATCGCAAAAACAACTGTAAAGTGTAAACATAAACATTCACACCTTTTCAAAATGGCTGTCTCGATTCTGCCCACAAATCCTGATTTATGTTGATTAGCCTCTTTGTCCCTTCTGGTTATTCTTCTGGACTCAGCGACCTTAGACAGATTCGAGAGGAGATCTATCTGCGAAGGGAGTAGAGAAGAAATACACAGAGGTCCAGCATGACGTTTAAGTTGCCAACAAGAGCAATATGATACAAAGAGCGAGCGAATATTAAATTCTGTTTTTTTTTTAGACCAGTCTCATTGGATCCGGGACAGACTGTATGTATGTATGTACATACAAGATGTTAAAGTAAACTAGTTAAAAAGGAAAATTGAAATTCTGTGGGTTCTCTTTTTTCAGAGCACAAATAAAATAATTTTGAATATTCGAAAAGTTATTTTTATATTTTTATTGTTTTTAATTTGATGAGCTGAATGATACGACGATAATTTTTTTTTTGTATAAAATCGTCGTCTCATCAAGTGTATGCGCCAATTAAAGATAAAAAGATAAGGTAGTACTACATACTTATGCATTACATTAGTAGGTAACAGTGATTAGCGCCATGCTCTATTCAATGTTCGCTCATTCTTAGCTTGTAAATAAAATTTAGTCCTGTAATGATGGAACAGTATCCGTACTATAGCGATAAACGTACAGTGACGTGTAGAAAAATTATCTTCACTACAAAACTAAAACTAAAAGAAAAAATTATTAAGTTTGTGTGAAACACTTTTAAACGACACACTTGCTTTATAACCTGTTTACATCATATTTCATATAAAAAAAAATATATATATACCTATGTTTAAGAATGCAGATATAAACGAATACTAATTAGTTCTTATATTGTTGTATTAACTCGTTCACAGCTGCGAATTTATATTATAGATTCGTTGCGCTTGATTAATTGTGCATTTTAATAATCGCCTCTATGTAAGCATTAATACAAAGTAACGGGGGGCCCACACCTTCAACAAAACACATTTGTCGTATTATCCTATACATACGACAAATGCAGTATGTGTTACAGTACCTAATTTCATTATACATTAAAGTTGTACGTTTATACATACATACGTAGAAGGCAGGCACTATTATCGACTGCTGTTCCTGTCGACCTTAATTCTTTAAGTTATGTCGCGGTTTGTATGCGTCGCTTGCATTGAATATGCTGAAATTGGACGTATGTACTTTTACAATGTAATATTAAATGCAAACATTCTTCATTGCGTGCTCGTGTGTACCGGGTGGCTAAGTAAGAACGGCCAACTTAAGCTCCCCATACAGTCTAAGAGCTTTAATAAACTGCAATGACTGCGATGGTTTCAGGGGAGATCGTCTATGACGTCTTTGCCGACATAATTGGCTCTGTTTTCCGTAATCGCGATGCAGTAAGATGTCAGGTGTTCCAGATTTTCATCCGCCTCGCAGAACCTGCAGTCGTTATTCTGTTTCGGATTTATCCAGGTCCGCCAAGTTGGCACCACAAAGTGGTCAAAAATCGACAAAAATGCAAGAAAGGATTGACCATTTATTGACCACTATTGACCATCAGCGATTTCGATTGACCACCTTTTGTTTAGGCTACAGCCGCTATACCCATATTTTGGAGTCTAATGGCGAAAATGCTAAAATTAACCAATATAGACATTTTGTTCATCGGATACGATTGACCAACGTTTGACCATGATTGACCACCAAATATTTTTTTTGAAAACTTAACAATATTCGAAAAAAACAAGTTCATATCTCCAATGAAATGACATCAAACCCAGATAATGTCATAACCTCTTGCGTCGCATTTCTCACAAATTTTGAGAGGTGGTCAAACGCTGAAATTAATAGAACTTATTGTCTCGTGTCTCTAGACCACAGAAAACTGAAAATTATCGTTTGACCACCCTCCGGTTAAATTTTATCCGATCTTAAAGTTACGTATAACAGTTTCAAAGCTTTTCGCATTTTTCACAAATTCTGAGAGGTGGTCAAACGCTGAAAATAATAGAACTTATTGTCTCGTGTCTCTAGACCACAGAAAACTGAAAATTATCGTTTGACCACCCTCCGGTTAAATTTTATCCGATCTTAAAGTTACGTATAACAGTTTCAAAGTTTTTCGCATTTTTCACAAATTCTGAGAGGTGGTCAAACGCTGAAATTAATAGAACTTATTGTCTCGTGTCTCTAGACCACAGAAAACTGAAAATTATCGTTTGACCGCCCTCCGGTTAAATTTTATCCGATCTTAAAGTTACGTATAACAGTTTCAAAGTTTTTCGCATTTTTCACAAATTCTGAAAGGTGGTTAAACGCTGAAAATAATAGAACTTATTGTCTCGTGTCTCTAGACCACAGAAAACTGAAAATTATCGTTTGACCACCCTCCGGTTAAATTTTATCCGATCTTAAAGTTACGTATAACAGTTTCAAAGTTTTTCGCATTTTTCACAAATTCTGAAAGGTGGTCAAACGCTGAAATTAATAGAACTTATTGTCTCGTGTCTCTAGACCACAGAAAACTGAAAATTATCGTTTGACCACCCTCCGGTTAAATTTTATCCGATCTTAAAGTTACGTATAACAGTTTCAAAGTTTTTCGCATTTTTCACAAATTCTGAAAGGTGGTCAAACGCTGAAATTAATAGAACTTATTGTCTCGTGTCTCTAGACCACAGAAAACTGAAAATTATCGTTTGACCGCCCTCCGGTTAAATTTTATCCGATCTTAAAGTTACGTATAACAGTTTCAAAGTTTTTCGCATTTTTCACAAATTCTGAAAGGTGGTTAAACGCTGAAAATAATAGAACTTATTGTCTCGTGTCTCTAGACCACAGAAAACTGAAAATTATCGTTTGACCACCCTCCGGTTAAATTTTATCCGATCTTAAAGTTACGTATAACAGTTTCAAAGTTTTTCGCATTTTTCACAAATTCTGAAAGGTGGTCAAACGCTGAAATTAATAGAACTTATTGTCTCGTGTCTCTAGACCACAGAAAACTGAAAATTATCGTTTGACCGCCCTCCGGTTAAATTTTATCCGATCTTAAAGTTACGTATAACAGTTTCAAAGTTTTTCGCATTTTTCACAAATTCTGAGAGGTGGTCAAACGCTGAAAATAATAGAACTTATTGTCTCGTGTCTCTAGACCACAGAAAACTGAAAATTATCGCTTTACCACCCTCCGGTTAAATTTTATCCGATCTTAAAGTTACGTATAACAGTTTCAAAGCTTTTCGCATTTTTCACAAATTCTGAGAGGTGGTCAAACGCTGAAAATAATAGAACTTATTGTCTCGTGTCTCTAGACCACAGAAAACTGAAAATTATCGTTTTACCACCCTCCGGTTAAATTTTATCCGATCTTAAAGTTACGTATAACAGTTTCAAAGTTTTTCGCATTTTTCACAAATTCTGAGAGGTGGTCAACCGGCGGGTGGTCAAACGATAATTTTCAGTTTTCTGTGGTCTAGAGACACGAGACAATAAGTTCTATTATTTTCAGCGTCAAATATTTTTCGATGTTCTACATTCCTGCCAAAATTTATCAAAATCGGCGAAGGACAGTTGGGTGCCTTTGCTTGTTAGTATAGAGAACTAATTTTATGCCTCCAGTTCCTTTCTATTTCTCAGCATTTTGTTGCAATTTTAACAACAACCTAGGCAATCTAAACAAAAGAAACAGAGTTGCATTATGCTGGGCACCAGGACATACTTTAATCAGAGGCAACGAAGAAGCTAAATTATTAGCAAGGAAGGCAGCCATAATTTTCTTTACCGTATAGGGATGAGCACCTACAAAAAAAGAACTCAAAGACAGAGAGGACAGGCTCAAAGCATCTTTCTATATTTCTAATTTCGTACTATTAGACCTCGGATAGATAAAAATATTTCAAAAGATATGGAGGACAGAGACAAATATTTTAGGACTTGGAAACGATGCCCTCCTATAAAGATTACTACAGAAACAAATATATTAGATCAAGAAACCTGGTAACAGGAGCAGGGGCGAGAAAAAATTGTATTTTTTTGACCCCCCAACGAGCCCATCGGTACGCCACTGTTCTATTTTCTACCTAAAATGTACTCGATATCTCTTCTCGTTTCTGAAATATTAAAAAAATGTGTTTTTGAGGGTAACTTTGAGCCCCCGTTACACCCCCTAAAACCAAAAACGGGGCCCTAAAACAAAATACGTGTCAAATATTTTTCGATGTTCCCCATTCGTGCCAAATTTTATCAAAATCGGCGAGGGACAGTTGGGTGCCTTTGTTTGTAAGAAGTTTACAAAAGAAATCTTAAAGAAGGTGAAGAGTTCGGAAGTTATTTGCAAATCAAACTTGCATCAAACTTAATTTTCTGACAAGAGCAAATCCAGGTTCAAATATTGGTCAATATAGAACAAGTTCTGTTAATCCCATTTTTTTAATCAACAAAAATATCCATAAACAACAAAAGGTATTTGTAATTGAACTTTTTATTTAGATACCATCTTTCATTGTCATTAAGTAATAAATCAATCTTTTGTTTAACTGGGCAAGTACACACTAACTTGCCCACTGCTTTCTACTAGTTCACCTTGCCTAAAGCGACCTACCTATATCCCATAACGCATATAAATATACAACAATATTTCCACGTCTTACACACTTGCATAGAAATTAACGGTTTATTTTATTCATTTTGTCTTCTATTGCATGACGATTTCACGATAAGCGCATTACTCGCAGCTAATGTACTATTTCCTGTCTCGCATGGCATTTCCACTCGTTCGGCTCGTTTTAACATGTTTCTCGTTCTTACCGCTTCTATTATGCACCGATATTGCTACTTACCACCCAAAACCAACAATGATGTAACCCGTCAAATATTTGTCCGAATTCGTTACGTTAATCGACGTGAATATGAATTTCTTCGGCGCTAACTAGATGTCGAAAGCCGTCGTAAATTAAATTCAATCGTGACTCGTTACAATGATGGTCGAACACTAGCACTAGGTGGCAAGAAAGTTTTACATCTGTTCGCAAATTACGCAACGGTATCTATTTATTCACGTTTGAGTAAATATTTTTCCTTCTTCGGGTGTATTGTAGAAAGTAAATAAATATTTTTCGCATTCTACTTTGTAGTAATAGGTTTTCTTTATGTAGCTTTAACTTGACGAGTTTGTTTGGCGGGGGATTGTGCAAGGTTGGGTTCGTAAATCGTATCATTGGAACGGTGTTTCGCGAGGAGTATGCAACTGTAAATACGTTCACGTATAATAAGTTGCATATACAAGGTTATTTTGCTGATGTAAGTGTCGTGGGATATACAAGGATCGGTTAAAAGATTACTCGAAAATTAATCGATCAACGATAGATTTAGGACTCTTCAGGGGGGCAACAGGATCTCGACCAGCACCTAGAAAATTGGTTTTATCATTCGACAACAGATTTTCGACCAACAATCATAAGATGGCACTTTCGTAGTCAACGTGTATCGACCTAAGCGAAGCAGGAAGGAAAAATTTTTTTTTAAATAAAATATGTATCAATTGAAAATTGGGTTTTCCCCCTAATTAATCAGCACCAATTTTGATTAATTTTTGTTCGATTTAGTGAATTTCTGTTTGTTATTTGAAATTTTTGAAAGACAGATTCTTATTTTATACAAAATTTACCAACTTAAGGTCTATCACCAACATCAAAATCGGACAATTTTTTTTGTATTTTGCCAAAGAAGTGGAGGGGAAACTTTGTTTTGAAGGAATGATTGTCACTCCGGTTCTGTTGAATCGAATTTATCAAGCTTAGTCTCGTCCCCAATCGAATGCTCACAAATTCAAACGAATCTAATAAGTAAACTGTATGCTAGAGGGTGCTGTTTAATTTTTTTTCAGAAATTTTAATAATGAATATGAACTTCATAACAAAATGTCTTTAAAAAAAGGTTTTTTTTTTACTAATTATTCTCCATGTCTTAGACTACTCGTGCTTTTGTGAAAATAGTTTCATTTTAATTCGTAAACATGGTCAAACCCAGTGAAACTGAAAGAATTGAAATCTTAATGATTGTTGGTTATGGAGATCAACAACGTTCACACCAAGATGTTTGTCATTTATTTAATAACGTTCATCCGGAGAGAAATCCTATTGTACAGGCTGGCCAACTAAGAATGTCGCTCGGCCATATGTCAGGAGCCGTTTACAGTACAGCTTTGGGAAAAAAATATTACTGACTACAGTTACCCCGAGAAATATCTGGAAATTATTTGGAAAAGCGTAGGATGACCGCTAGAGGGCGTAACTGATCACCGAAAACTTTAATTCTTATTTTACGCAAAATTTATCAACTTGAGGTCTATTATAAATATGAAAATCGGAATCTACTGAAAATTTTGCATATTTTACATCGGACAACTTTTTTGTATTTTGTCAAATAAGGAGAGGGGCGGAGGGGAAACTTTGTATTGAAAGAACGCTTATAACTTCGATTCTGTCGAACCGAATTTTGCAAACTTAGTCTCGTTGAAAACAGCATTACTCCTTCAATCTAATCCGTACAAATTAGAACCAATCTAATAAGTGACATGCATGCTAGAGGGCGCTGCTTAAATTTTTTCGGAAATTTTGTTTTTTTCTCGAAAAAATTAAATGGAAATATACATTTTTGACGACAAATTAAAAAAGTAGGCTAAATTACCAATAAATCGGCGAAAACCGGGTATCGCTATCTTTTACCAATCCGAAGATATCCGCAGAAACGTGCCCGATGGTAAAAATTTCTTCTATAAATTTAAATTATTCTGCTTCCCGTCAACGGAATTTAGCAAATTTGGTCTTATTAGAAAGGATTTTCATTGGGCTCTGTCTCGTAATTCAAGCTGTTGAATATTGTTTTGTCCATTACCGCGTGAGGGCGTTAAAGAAATTCAAATACGTAAATTTTGTGACTTTTGAAAAGAACAGTACGTGTAAAGTTATATTTATGCTCATACTATAAAATAGTGAAGTGAAAGCTTAAGATTTTAGTAAAAAGCACAACCGTATAATACAATAAATAATGCAGAAAAACAACAAAAACTAAATCTTGATTCCAACTTTCACTCTACAACGAGTAGATAGAACTACTGTCTCTATTTCTGTCTTAGAAATACTTTGAACGATATTTCCAATTTCCACAACCAAGTTGCTACAAGCGGTAGATTGCGTTGCAAAAATAAGATATTTTTTCGACCTAACAAATAAAAATCCCACCAAATCAAATTTGGAGTCCTGGGTGGTCATGGAAATCGACTGGCGCAGCACATTCATAATTTTGAAAAGCATATTGTTGCAAATTGCAAGCGACATTTCTTCTATTCTGTTTTCTTTACCGCCCTCTTGCGGTGACAGAAATAAAGAAAATATTAAACAATTTAAATCACTAGCAATAGGATTAGGAAAATCCATGATAGTCCAGTTTTTTGGCCGCCAAGCATTCCACGCACTGTTCTTTTCAAAAATCATAAAATTTACGTATTTAAATTCCTTTATCGCCCTCTAGCGGCGACGGGCAAAATAAAATTAAACAGCTTCAATCACTACACATAGTACAAAAAAAATCCTTTCTAATAAGACCAAATTTGCTAAATTTCGTTGACGGGAAGCAGAATAATTTAAATTTATAGAAGAAATTTTTACCATCCACACGTTTCTGAAGATATCTTCGGATTGGTAAAAGATAGCGATACCCGGTTTTCGCTAATTTGTTGGTAATTTAGCCTACTTTTTTAATTTCTTGTCAAAAATGTACGTTTCCATTTAATATTTTCGATAAAAAGCAAAATTCCCCAAAAAAATTTCAAATCAGCCACAAATCAATGTTATGCTTTTGATGTACATATTACTTAATGTTACGGATAATCCAATTACGTTAACCATGCAACTTGCTTTGGATAATATTAGTCAATCGTCGGTAGTTCGAATATTGAAAAAGAACAAATACAAACCCTACAAGATACACCTTCTCCATGAGCTAAACGAAGAATGTAGTTTTGTGGAATCATGATGGAGATGATCAATAATAATCCAAATTGTCTAAACCACATTTTGTCATCTGATGAAGCCACGTTTTGCCTACATGGGTTTGTAAACAGACACAACTGTCGCTACTGGTCCAGTCAAAATCCCCATTGGATGATGGAACACCATACACAGCATCCACCACAAACTTAATGTCTGGGCTGGTATTATCGGGCACCGGATAGATACCTAAACCTATTGCGTGATCACATTGTACCTAACATTGCACATTTATTTCCGGATGAAGATCGACATGGATTGCCAAATCACAATGTTTTTGGTTTCAGCAAGACGGTGCTCCACCACATTATGGAGTTGATGTTCGCCGGTTTTTGAATAACGTCTTTCCAGGTCGTTGGATTGGACGTCGAGGATCTATTGAATGGCCTGACTAGGTCGCACGATTTGAGTCCCTTAGATTTTTTCCTCTGGGGTCATTTAAAGAATAAAATTTACAAAGAGAAACCATAAAATTTGCAAGACCTGGAGGCCAGAATCAGGCATGAAATTGAAGAAATATCACCTGGTTTGAACATTTAATTTGAGTTAAATATTATTAAAATTTTATTATTAAAGCAGGCATATGAAAAAAATATCAAGTCATTTCAAGAAAAAAAAAAGAATCACTTGGTTGCCATTAAAAAAAAATTAATACATTTCCAAAAATCCACGAGTACACTAAGACATGGAGAATAATTAGTAAAAAAAAACTTGTTAAAAACATTTTATTATAAAGTTGACTAACCCTGTATATTTTTGACGGCAGATTCAAAAACTAAGCTAAATTACCAACATATCAGCGAAAACCAGGCATCGCTGTCATGTGCCTATCCGAAGATATCTTGAAAAACGTGTGAATGGTGATTCAAACTGTTTAATATTATTTTGTCCTTCGCCCCTAGAGGGCGTTAAATAAATTTAATTCACACGTTTCTCAAGATATCTTCGGCGATTTGTAGGTAATTTAGCCTAGTTTTTGAATGTGCAGTCAAAAATATACGTTTCCATTTTATATTTTCGATAAGAAACCAAATTTCCTGCGCCATCTAGCATCCACTTCACTTACTAGATTAGTTCGAATTTGTATGTATTAGATTGGAGGAGTAATGCTGTTTCCAACGAGACTAAGTTTGCAAAATTCGCTTCAAAAAAACCGGAGTTATAAGCGTTTCAGATTTTGCTGTTTGTGATTAACCTTAAGTTGGTAAATTTTGCATAAATTAAGAATTTAAATGTTTGGTGTACAGTTACGCCATCTAGCGGTCATCCTACACTTTCCAAAATAAAAAATTCCTGAAAATTAATTCAGGACTAGCTCTATTGGAAATCTGTGAACACCTGTGAACTTAGGACATTTCAGGTTGGCAGTACACTCTCGATTGACATCTGAAAAGTGGGTTTCATGAGCCGGCAACACAGTCACGCCCAACGTAGTCAACCCCACACAATTTGTCAGCCACAAATTTTTAGATGAGTCGCGAATTTTTGAACCGGAAATTCATCTTGAGTCACAAAGTTCGAATCCTTGAATTACAAAATTAGATCACACACTTGTGAGTCCCATTATTTGGATCCCACGTTTGTAAAACGCAAGTTTTTTCATTACCATTCAGAAACTTTTTAGCCGCAAATTTTGGAGTTTTGGGTCAAAACTTTAAGTTGGTTAGAAATCTTTAGAACCACGTACGGTTTATGCAGAAGGTTTTCAGGCATAATAGTTTTTCAGTCACAAATTTTCATTCACATAATATAATCCAGTTTAATTATGATTTTTTTCCGATGTGTTTATTTATTACAAATAATTATTTGAACTAACCTTGTATATTATGTGCACTCTTGGTTGCCTATACGAAGCTTGAAATCAGGCGCATAAACCCAATTATATTCCACTAACCTTTCTTTATGTATACTATATTTCATTATATCTCGGATATTTAAGTATCAATCGATTAAATCTTGTTTACTGTGTTAGGTAGGTACTTTTAATTTAGTCAGGAGATAAATTTAACGATTTATTTTAAATTGGTGTGCCATAAAGTCCTTATCCATTCTATCAACATTAACTCAGCCCATTTAAAAATATACACACAACATAAAATCAAAACAACAGGATGATTTTTGACTTGTAAATTCGAGTTGATTTATATCCGAGAAAATTCGCTACGTGAGTCTTTCAAGATTCATTGGATATAAAACTTTTACTCGAAATACAAACTCGTAAATAGTAAATTCAGGTATATAGAAGGTTGCGAAACTAAAAAAAACAATGTTAAGGGATTAATTAAAGGAGTTGCAGTAACATGTTCTTATTTTTAGGATCTGATAATTTATCTGTTCAGGTGATTATTTGTTCATTACTTTCTATAGTTCTAAATCTGCCATTATATCGATAATGTATCTACTGTTGATTTTGGAAAAGATTTAAACGAGATTCGTTAGATCGTATCATTTTTTTTTAATTCTGATTGATTTGTAGCCGGTAACCTAATTGAGATAATTTAATACTCACCACCTCTCTCTACATAGATTTATTGGTAATTATCATAAAATTGTGTAAATAGTACTCAAGACAAGATTATAAATATGTCACGACATATTTTAATATCTTTTTTGCGTAATTATAGTGTTTATGATGCTTGCGCGTGTTGCTAATGGTTAATAGACTTTATCGGTTTCATTGTCTATGAATATTTTTTCTCTCCTGTGATTAAACATTGAAATAGAACATAGATAATTGATTATAGATATTTTCCTAATTATACGGAATAAAAATAACGATATATAATGACTTGCGGAAACTTTGAACCAAATTTTTATTTTTGATTTTTGAATTGATGAAATAGAACATTTTTCATTGTAGATACGATAAAGATTGGTTTTGTGTCACGACTATTAATACTAGCACATAGTTCGGGACTTTCCGAATGTTTCCCGGAAAATGGATGGAAGTGTTTTGCAAATTCCTAATCACAATTATATATCTGCAACCTTTGTGAAGGAAGAATTTCGAACGATTATGAATAAGAAAGGGACCGATATAATAGACTATTGTATAGTTTTTTGGTTTCAAGGACAAGTTGGAGATGCACTTAACTCCAATTAAGCATTCGTAAGAGCTATTGCAAGTTGATCTTTTTATCCATCTAGTATCACGTCTTGAATGAACAATACAAGATGGGGCAATTCTTACAATAGTAGCAATTGTTTTTTTTTTAACAAAATTTATTGATATTTCATAAAAAATTTTGAATTTCTTTCGAATTTTTATTTTTGGACAAAATTCGAAGATTTCCATATAATTAATCTCTGCATTCTCTTATACTTTGCCGCTTATGGCAGTTTGACCAGAAGAAAAAAATGATAAGAATATGGCAAACAAATAGATTCAATTTGAACAAAAAAAAGATAGGAGATAGGGGATTGTACCGAAAATAATACGTGAGCTTTAGTCGTAATAAACTGCCGACTTTCTGAATCCCATTCGCGTATCTGAATCTGTGGGAGCACGTCGAGATCAGCGTATGAATAATGGCCAGTATGAAAAATGACCAGTATGAATAACGGCTAGTATGAATAATGACCAGTATGAAAAATGACCAGTATAAATAACGGCTAGTATGAAAAATGACTAGTATGAATAATGGCCAGTATGAATAATGACCAGTATGAAAAATGACCAGTATGGAAAATGACCAGTATGAATAATGGCCAGTATGACAAATGACCAGTATGAAAAATGACCAGTATGAATGAATAATGACCAGTATGAAAAATGACCAGTATGGAATATGACCAGTATGGATAATGACCAGTATGATAATGACAAGTATGAGAAATGACCAGTATGAATAATGACCAGTATGAAAACTGACCAGTATGAATAATGACCAGTATGAAAACTGGCCAATATAAACCTGTACAAATAAAAAAAAACGGCAAATTAATGTCACAATAACCACGATGTTCATTGTTATACTTGTGTGGTATACTTGTCTAAGGAACAATGATTTCATCTACTAACAATGATTTCATCTACTTGACGCTACGGAAGTTTAAATTCCAATATTTTAAGTTATGCTATAGATATTACAGTCAGCAGGTAGTAAGCTGGCGCTGCGGCTCTTTACCCTCGTAAATCGCGTTTATGAATTTGCTGTAATAAGATATTTATTTGCAATTCTCTCGTTAAATATCCAAGCGAGCGAAATTCTTGGAATTATTGTACATATTTTAACATTTTCTCTTCGGACCAAACATTTTTAATTAAAATTTCTAACATCAATTAACATTGTTTTCGAGAATCGTCTGCTAGTCTTATTTATGCTAATTTCTTTACTTGGAATTGTTGATGTTGTATTTTGTGAATCATGAATTGAATCTTTCATAACATATTGTTACTTGTGACATCTGGAATTATCAGAAATAATAGTTTCATAATTATTATATTTTGTAGTGAAAATATTGAAATATTCAAACAAAGTCGTAACAATAAGATTATATAAATAATATATATATATATGTTAACTATCCAACGAATAGTTTATAATTATTAGTCTAAACGATTTGATGCTATATGCAGAAATCTGTAATAATTCATCTTGTAACAAGTCGAAAAGATATTATAGTTATACGGTCCTTAAAAAGAAAAAGAAATACAACAATGCAACAGTTTAATATTTCTTACGTATTATTTCACGTATGTGTGTTAATTGATGCATAGGAACTGTAACAAATGTAATTACCTTATTTACTTGCACACAACTTGTCACTGTTCTAAAAATATTTCCTACATGAAATTTATACAAGAAACCATAAGAAACAATGGTGTAATTAAGATAAAACAAAATATGTACGTATTAACTTATTTCTTATAGCATTCTTGTACTGTACTTGTAGTGTATGGTATACAGAAATGTAAACAACATTTATTATCTTTAAAAGTCTTAAAAGAGGACAACAAAGTACGGAATATTTTTCGCGAAACAAATTCTTCAAAACTGGATCGCATAACCGATGGAAATGTTTACTTGTTCTTTGTTTGATTTTACATTTTTAATCAAGGAAAAAAAAGCTTATAATTTATTAATACTTATGCAAATGGGTGCACAAAACTTATGCATAAAAATTGTGTAACAATAGCTTTTATTACCAATCAAATATTTTATATCCAAGTAAACAGGTAATTCTAAATCGATTCTAATGACGCAGAATTAATTTACTCTCGATTTTATAACAAATCAACAAATGTATTAATGAATTCATTTCAATACCTAATTTAATTAATCTACTAAAAAAAAAATTGAAAAACATTTTGATATTTTTTTTAAAAGCATCATTGTTATTGTTTTTGAGTTTTTCTTTTATTAATGACGTCACAAATGCGATAAACATTTTTTTTTATTTTTCAAAAAATATTATTTTGCGTATCTATGTGCCATGCTTGTTTACAAAAAAAAAATCATAATAATAACAAATAGGGTAAAATATTCAGTAAATGACGACAACCTATATATATTTTTTTTAAGCTTCATATCCTTATTGTTATTGTTGTTGACCTAACAACGGCATCATTTTTTTAAATAAATTGTATTCTACAGATGTTTTGTTTACAATCTAATGCTAATACGAGGGTGGTCTGGCAAGTTTTCAAGACACAATATTGCTTTAGAGTAAGCGTAATAATAATAATAATATGTTTTATTGTTATCGTTCAATATTGTACATAAAAAATGGTGGTAAATTTTTTGAAATAAAAGTTTTATTTTATTAAAACATTACAACAAGTAAAAAAAGCAAACGTTAACAATATAAAAGTTGATTTTTCTCGAAAACGGTCAACTTTAGAGCTCATGACAGTACCTTTTTTGTGTAGAAAACATTGGCGGTTCAAATGGGCGTTTCAAAATCGTACTTTTTCCAGTGGCGTAGAAGTTGGTGAAAAAATCAACCACTACCCCTTCAAAACCTTCACCAATTATGACTTAAATTTTTTTTTTGCTCGCACACAACTTAACTTATTATAAGTAGAAAATGGTTACAAAAGTTGTTTTCTTTACGATAAACGGTTCCGGAGATATTTCCAAAAAACGATTTTTTTTAATTAAATTTCAACACCCTGTATCTCGAAAATGGTGGTGCATTTTAGAGGGTAAGTCGATAGAAACTTTTTTTCAAATTTTTTGACAAGGTATCACATTCTGAAGTCCTGCGCATATATTATGAAACACCCTGTATACAGGGTGAGGGGGATTAGTGCGAGGAAGTTCAATTACTCTTGTATTATAAGAGAAATGAGAAAATGTTATTAAGATAAAAGTTGAAGCGCATGGGTGGCTATAACCTAAAAATATTTTTAACTATACAGGGTGTCAAATAAAGACAGGGTAAACTAAACTTACTTTATTTCAAATGGAACACCCTGTGTTTTATTATTGGAGTAAAGTCCTCTCTTCACTTCTTTCAACTTTATATTAGTTTTTGAGTTATTTGCGTTTGTATAAATCGAAAACATGGTTTTAAGTAAAAACGGGTTTGATTTTAATTGGTAAAAATGTAGAGGGTATTCCATTTAAAATAACGTAAGTTTAGTTTACCCTGTCTTTATTTGACAACGTGTATAGTCAAAAGTATTTTTAGGTTATAGCCCCCCATGCGCTTCAACTTTTATATTAATAACATTTTCTCATTTCGCTTATAATAGAGGAGGAATTTGACTTCCACGCACTAATGCCCCACCCTGTATGTATTTGTAACGTTTATTTGTTGTGAATGCAGCAGCCGAGGTTTCCCAAACTGTACTGCTTGTCAAAATTACAATAATAGCTAAGTTGTGTATGTAAATGTGTCAACCGCTCTTACCATCGGGGTAATCGCAAAAGTACAGTTAGATGAAGAATAAGTGTCTCCCCTAATTCTAGGAATCTGATCATTCCCATTTAAAATAATAATTGTTTCGCTACCACATAATTTATTCCAATTTTTTAATAACATTTTTGTACCACCGTTTCGATGTAAATCCTTGAATATTAATAAATAAATATGACGCTTATGTGTAGTGTATTTTTCACATTTCATCCTTTCGTCAACAATTCTGTATCTTTCTCTCAACGACAATACACATACATACGTCAATTTCTAAGAAATCGTACGCTTAGATCTGCTCACCGTTTTAAGAATTGTAACCGGATCTTCGATTGGTCATTCCAAGTCGAAAATGAAGAATTCGAAAGGCTTAAGTTGTCCTTTCTTTGTTTCTACCTGCTTGTGTCATACTTCAATATAAAATCCTTGGTGGAGCTTGTATCGGTTACGTAAAGGACGTTTCTCCATTTTTGAGAAACCATCTTCAACAATAATAGCATTTTTCAATATAAATTTCTTAAGAGGGTAATGAATTATCCGATCAATATCTTAATTTTTTAAATTTGAATTGTAATTAATGTTTTTTTTTCTGTTTTGTTTCAGGTAAGTATCATCGCTTAGATATTCGAAATCTCTCGCCCGAGTAAGTAAGTAGTGATGTAATCGATGATATTTTTTTTAAGCCGGGAAGTTAAGAACCAACAATTATAAAATTAATACGCTGCGCTGTTATAATGTTGCGATGCGATGATGTGATTGCTTCTTGTAACGTTAAGAATAAACTCTAATATAGCGGATCTCACAATTGACGTTGGCTACTCGTTTCTTTAGATTCTATTTCTTTTTCTGTTTCTTCTACCGTTTCGTGTTCTTCGTCGTCTATTGCTAAATATGGCGTACGTGTTCCATCGCCTATAAATAGACGTTGATGTTACACATATAAGCTGATGCCGAAGCAGGGTTGGATTAAGGCCAATAATATAATCAACGATCAAGAGTGTTATTAAAAACTTAAACTAAAAGACTTTTTTTTAATAGCAATGATCTACTGAGTGAGTAATACAGTTCAGATAAAAGTAGTAGTAGGGAAAACTAAACCATTGAGTTACTGAGCTATTATATTGAAAATTATCTTGTCATCAGAGCTAAACAAAAACATTTGAGTAAGAAATTGTATCAGGGCACATTTTGTTAAAAAAATATGATGAACTAGCCAGACGAGGTCCTTCCTTCGGTATCACTAAATCGCAAATTAAAAAGTCCATCTACGAATGGACATAAAATAGGTCCAAGGAATGATGGAAAGAGATCACCAGGACAAAGACAAGCAAATGAGTTCCTAAGGGAGCACAGGCCTGAGTTTACTTAAGACCTACTGAGTAAAGACAGGGAGACTGTCAAAGTGATAATTGACCGGTCATTGCAGAGTGAATAGGCATATGTTTAACATCGGCCTGGTAGATGATGTTCTCTGCAGATTCTGTCAAGAGGAAGAAGAAATCCCAGTTCATGTTTTGTGCCACTACGATGGCCTAGCGAAGACAAGGTTTCTAGCAATGGGCCTAGAGAACCCTTCGACACCTTCTTCGAGCAGTTGAAGTCGTATGTCTTCTGCACGTTCGTCTTCTGACTCAGATGCTTCAGAAACGTCCAGGGTTGGTACTTCATCGTAAAGTGCCTAATTTCCCATTCATAAGCATAGCATCCATCTCGCCAAACAAAAGTAATAAAGTCACATAATACCTAGTTATAAATGGAAAACGACACAAATGGAAAACACGTCTAACAGTTGTGCTACCAATAGAGACTAAACAAAAAAAAACCCTTGTCTTGCTTTATATAGTACGAACCAAGTTCATAAAGAACGGGGATTCCTCTATAAAAGACAAACTATTTAGAGTAAGAAAGGTAAATCCCCTAAACTCGAAATTTAAGGACTTACCTGTATGAAAAAGCTTCTGCGTGAATACTTAGAAACTAGGGGAAGGCCCTAAGAATGATTTATGCCTAAAAAACGACACAAAATTAGTCCCTTTACGAATTACGAAAAAAATAAATTGTAGGAAAAGAAAACTTAGACAAATACAGGGGGTTGGGTCTCAGAGACCTAAAGCCCTTATGGTAGCCAAACGACAGATGATAAAATTAAGACAAATTAAGGAAAACATGTCTTCATTAAAGTTAGGAAGGCACCAAAAGAAAGTCTAGTCACGGATTTGAATTTATAGGAGTGCGTTGGATTCCGCAGGGCCGTGTGACGACAGGAGGCGGTGGCTTGTCTAGGGTTCTCCGTTCTCACATCCCTTTCGCGAGATTTCCTGACCAACGCCAGAGTATGATCGCTCAAGATCGCTTCGGATGCGTTTGTTACAAACCAGAACGTTGCAACAATTATGAGCAGCATACTGTTCTGAATAACATCGAGCCTCTTGATCTGCGACGTACAAGATCAGGTCAGGAAGCCATAAGTCAGTATCGGAGACACAAAATCACCCTCAACCTGAGGGAACTCTTCCAGCAAATCAGGTGAGCCAGAGCCAGAGAGCCAACTAATAAAACGGGAAGCTCCCATAGAGAAATGATGTCCTCGTGTCGAGCGACATCCCCAGATGCTGCATCTGGGTACTCTTCTTTTCCAAACTTACAGTATATGAACCAATTATTACGGCTACAGGGAAAATATGAGAATAAACACGGCTAAAAGTGAATAACAAAAGTTTATTATCTGTGGCATATCTTTATAAAATCTTTCCAGGTTGAGTCCAATTACTATCTATCCTTTCTTTCTTCCCTTCTCATTGTGATTCGGCTTTCTGGTTTGAAACTCGGGTTTGACACCTGTCAAACTACATGAACTGTTTTTAAATAGGTTGTTATGGTGGACATCATTATAATATTTAGCTGATGAACTCTAAAAGCAATTATTTTTGTGATGGTAGTTGCGATTTTAAAAACATTTTTGACAGCTGTCAAACTATACACAACCGCAAGCAACGCAATTTTGTGATTATGATTATGATGATTATGATTACTGTAATAGCAGACAGATATCAAGATGGCACAAGTTGATCAAAATCGCACAAACTGGATATATGGCGTCACAATGGACATCCTGAGTAGATGTTCTAAATCCTCAAACCGTTGTCGTTGACTTGATGACTTAACATTTCATCATTTTGGAGCATCTCAATTTGGCATATACTGAATTAAGAGAATCCCCTCAGCGTCCAGAAAAACTGTGGTCATCAATTTCCTGGCAGAAAATTGCGTTTTTACCGCCCCTAGGGGGTGGTGAGCTGTTACAACGACTCCACTGCATGGATTCTCGTCGATCAATACCAAATCTTTAAGTTTGTCTTCCATAGGTGTTCCACGCTTTCGATCATCATGAATTGATTTTCTCCTCCATTTCAATTCCAATTTTTTTTTTAATCTTAATCTCAACCTGGCACTCCACCTTTCTAAGTTTAAAACTTGCATAGTTTCAGGGAAATCTATAATAGTTCTTAAGTTTGTCCACCTTTTCTAAGCATTGAAGATCAATTATAAGAGAAACCTGTTCAACCAGCTTCCACGAAGGAATTTTGGTATTGCCCCAAAAATCAGAATCGCGTTTTTGAGACTTGATGATTTAACATTTCATCATTTTGAAGCATCTCGTTTTGACATATACTGAGTTAAGAGAATACTCAAATACTGTGGTCATCAATTTCCTCGCAGAAAATTGCGTTTTTACCGCCCTTGGGCGGTGGTGAGCCGTTACGATGATTCCATTGCATAGATTCTCGTCGATCAATACCAAATCTTTAAGTTTGTCTTCCATAGGTGTTCCACGCTTTCGATCAACATGAATGGATTCTTTTGCTCTATTTGAATTGGTGGGGGTTGGGTTCCCAATTTTTCTTTTTGTAATCTTAACCTGGTACTCCTGGAAAACTATAATAGTTGTTAAGTTTTCCAACCCTTCTCAAGCATTGAAGATCAATTATAGGAGAAGCCTGTTCAAGCAGCTTCCACGGAGTAATTCTGGTGTTGCCCCAAAAATTATGATCGAGTCTTGAAGACTTTCATAATTTTGAAACATCAAGCTCAAACATAAATATGAAATAATCCGGCACTGTGCTGAGATACTTGGATACAGCGACAGCCTTACTGCAGGAGGATATGTACTATGTAATTTCATGACATGCAAAAATCCATGGAACTGTTTATTAATGTATTTAAATACGGTAATCCGCGAATAATTACTATACAAGAATACGTTTGAGATTGTGCAGCTTGCAGTGGGCATTTTCTTTTTGCAATTGTGTTTGTTAATAGTCGGCGCCTATCGCTTGTACACACACACACACACACAGGCACAGCATACGTTGTTGGTTGTTGGTTTCGTCCTATCTAGTAGGCAACTCGATGTTTAGTTTACAACGGCCTATCTTCTCGATGTTGCGTTTGATTTCTGCTAGTTGTGTGTTTCTGCAGCGATCACGCATACATACAAAACACACACCGACCATACATAGAAGGAAAAATGCGCAAGCGATGTTTTTTCAATCTATATTCGTCATCGGATCTCGTCGCGAACTCGCATCGGATTTCTGAATTTCATAAAACCTGTTGTCCGATTTTTATGCTTTTACAAATACAACAATGTAACAGTAATCCGCTGCAAACGGGATTTCTTTTTTATTGGTGCTTAGCGGACTCTAATGGATTTTATTGGTCATTTAGCGTTCATAACCGATATGTAATCGTTGATATCGTTTTATGTATTGTTGGTGCGAAATGCTGCTTAAATGTTCAGATTTATATGTTTCTTTTTTTTATTTTTTCGCAAAATTGATTATGATTATGCTGCTAATGGTGCTGTTTTTTCGATTAAGGTTAACAGGTATCCGGGAGCTTTCTATGGGAATTCGATTCTTTGTCATGAATTAGAAATTTATGGACTGGAATGCTAAAAAACCGATTCAAAAGTTTTTTTATTAGATTGAATCCAGAACTGTAAGAGTCGTCCTTGCAAAACATGGTCATGTCTTCAACATGAATTGCTTTATCATCGAAGTTGTAGTTTCTCCGGTGGAGGCTGGAGACGAGGTCGCTTTTTGAGGTGGCCCTTCTGCCCTGAGGTTGTGGCTTCTATGGACGACTCGTTCTTGACCTGATCCTAAATGTTGGCTTCGAGTACGTGCTTTGTCCTGACACGCCAGCATCCGGTTTTAGAGGACGTCGAGTCGCTTAATTTGTGATATTGAGATGCTGGACCAGGTCAAGGTGTCGTAAACTATGTGAAATGCTGTCTGAATGTTAGTTTGGTATCCAATGTTAGGACCAGATTTCTGTTCAAGTCTTTCACCTTCAATAACGTGGGCAGTAGGAAGTGGATTGCGCTTTCTCGAAAATAAAAATTCTTTATTTTTTTGGCAATTTCAAGTCAAAAAAATAATGAAATATCGGGCTTTGTCGTGAGTACAAAATCTCTATGGGTCATATTTATAGTCCGTGCTTGAAGTTATGTCGAAGCTTGAGCACGCGATTTTGACGTAATAGTATATTACATTATTAGGAATAGAAAGCTGTCATTTTTGTGTCAAGCCCAAATGTTTGCTGTCGAGGCGATAGCCGAGACAGTGTAAATTGGGCGACGTGCGTTTGGACGAAGTACACTCGGTACGATTTAGTCTTCGAACGGCCACAATGTGCTGTCTTTGTCAGTCCATCCCCTCCACATTTAACGTGACAGTTTCTTCGATAATCGTAATGTTACCTTTATCGAAGAAACGTTAAATGTGTGGCCGTTCGAAGACTAAGTCGTACCGAGTGTACGTATTCAATAACAAAATGATCATATTTTTGTACGTTTGATGAAAAATATGATTACAAATCTGTCAAAATTGCGTGCTCAAGTATCGACATAACCTCAATAAGCACGGACTGTAAATATGACCCTATGTGTTGGGGTGTGGGAGGGGATGGAACGGAAGGGAGTATTGCCTTTTTTAATACCCTTCGCATCAAATTAGTATTGTTTAGGTGTTAGTTTCAAACTGTACAGGGTGAGTCATCGTAGAGGAAAGTTGCCTAATATTGGATAAGTTTTTTTAATCAACTATTTCTATATGAAAAAATGTTGTCTGTCATTCTTTTGTGCCTAACATATACTATTATCTCAATGAATACACAGTACATTCAGAAAAATATTTATTCCAATCTTAAACTACATAAAAAATGAACAAAAACAAAAGTATATTGATTTCAAGATTTAAAAAAAACGGTTCCTAAAATTGGATATTTTATCCAAAATTGAAAACCTATTTTTAACAGCAAAAGTCACACACATAAACTTTCTTTCTGTCACTAGCAGCACAGTCCTCATGTGCCCAACGGAAGCAAATAGAGCAAAAAATTGAAATTGAAAATTTTCCTGTGCAGAAAATACACTCTGCGTCGCCATTGTCTTTGACATCCATATCTGAATCATCATCATAAAGGACATCTTCTAAGGAAACCGAAGATTCACTTTCTTCAACCTTTTGAATTTTCTTCGTCTTTTTATTTTTATTCGTCATTTTTTTCTTCGTATTTGTCAAGGATTTTAGTTTAGAGGCAGAAAATCTTGAACTTTGACAGCGTTCGATAACTGGTTGGTTTCAAAAACACCATCTTCTCTGTGCTTCGGAGGAGTACTTTCAATTGACACTTGGAGTGAGCTCTCTGATTCGGTTGTTCGTTGTTCGGTTGGCGGTGTTTTTCTATTAGAAAGTCAACTTCTGAAGCTTGCGAAGCCCATTGGCTACTATTTCAGCTGTCGCACATTTCTGATAAGCAGGACAGAATAATTTGCATATTTGTAAGAAAAGTTTGATATTTTCTGGAGTGAAATTCATTGAGGTTTCCTCACAGATAGCTCAGGATGACGGTTAAAGAAATTTCTTAACCATTTTTTACCGGCATTTGCGTTTTCTTGTGAAAATGGATGAGAAAGGTTGTTCTTATCAGCTAGCTGATATGTCAGTCTGCGAACGTCTGCGAGCCCTAGACCATAATACCTTCTGTCCATTTCCAAACAGTACTGTACCAAATCCTCTTCCATTTCAGGTGATAAAACTAGTTTTCGTCCCATTCTTAAGGTGCATTGTTCTTCTAAAGGCTTTCCATGGTTGAGGCCTCCATGAGCTTCCATGCTTCGACGCCTTCAAAAAACCCATTTGCTTGTTTTTAACTGCTTCAATAGCATTCTTTATATTTTCTGGTTGCGACTTTTTATGTCGATGTCCTGCCTTAGGCATATTTTTAAACGTAAATGTATTCAAACTGTCTAACTACATTGGGGTTTCTTAATTTTGGATATCCAATTTTAGGAAACGCTTTATATCCAAAATTAGTCTTCTTTTATGTTTAAGGTTATGACATTATCACAAAAAAATCCATGAGAATTATTTTTGTTTCAAACACTTCAGCTGATTCTACGACTATTCTAGTACACCTGTGCCTAATTACATATTTTCACAAAAGTTACTTACCTTCTTGCAACACTTTTCACTGAACTACATGAGTTTCAGAGCATCAGTTTATGTTATAGACCTTTCATTTCGTGCATTTGTCTAAAAGAAACTGTTACCAGGTTTTTTACAATTAGGCAACCATCATGTATTAGGCGATTTTCTATCAAAGTTATAGTTTCTCTGAGACTTTCTGGTCGCCCTTAAAGCTCTGGCCTAAATAAACACAGTCATACTGAATTTTGGGTACCAGATCAGGATGTAACGGTAACGGGATCAGAAACATAACCAGAACTATTCTGCGTCCTTGTCAAAATCCACTTAAAGGCTCATCTCCAATAGTGGGAGGGTGGTGAAAAAATCTTACACTGGACTAAGATTCTCGTTCCTCTGAGGCGTCACCTGAAGAAGATGAAGGAAGTGAACAGTGATAGAGAATTTCTCTTATGGAACACCCAGTATTTTATTACGTAATTATTAATTACACTAACTATAGATATTAGGTTAGGAATTGAAAGTGTCGACATGTTTTTTAATTATTTTGAAAACGTCGAGAAATTTTAATTTTGCTATAAACTTTTATTTATGTTAAGATTAACAGAATCAACTGAACACTTTTAAAGTATAATATTCGGAAATTTATGATTTAAAAATAGAGTGCCGTAAATGCCCTCCTTCTTCGTTAATGCACTCCTCTAATCGACTAACAAAATTATCCATGACACTCCTAAGCATGTGTGGGGAAATTGCGCAAATTTCAATTGTAATGTTCCTTTTCAACTCCTCTAAATTCCGAGGCTTGTTGCAATGGATCTTATGCTTTAAAAAACCTCAAAGAAAAAATCTGGCACGGTTAAGTCGAGTGACTTAGGAGGTCAACTTATGGTCCCTCTGATTGAAATTAATCGCTCTGGAAAAAACCGATTCAAGATCTCCGTATTGTTTCTTGTCGTGTTAAAAGTTGCACCATCCTGTTGGAATCAAAACTCCATATCTTGAGTTTGTAGAATAAATAAATTTCGTAACATTTCACCATAACGTTCCGAATTAACTGTTACGGTGGTGCAATTTAATTTAACATTAAAAATTGTTTCACACAAAAGACATGTTGAGGCACTGTCCACTGCATTGTTGACAACTGTCAACCTATGAAACAAATTTCCACAGGCTACTCTTTTTATTGAAAAAGAAAACGTTACTGTAACTTATGTTGTTTCTCTTTAAGTAAGCGTTTAAAGTGTAAAATTCTTTCTGCCGCACCCTGTGTAAACGAGTGCAATGAAAAAAGATTAGAAACGGATCTGGTGGTTTCGATATTTTCGGTCTCATCAGCGTTCCTCCAAATAGAAGACGTAATATTATTGCATAGAGCTTCTATTTTATCTAAGGCTAGACAATCAGGTTGAGTCAAGATGTTAATACTCCATCTTCGGGATCCTACGGATCTGGATACGAGGCGGCGGCCTATCAGGGTCCAACTCCTCCAAATGCTGGATCAGCGGGTTCTCCAACCTCGAGGTCCTTTAAAGGGTTCACCTAGCCAGTGCCATGTATTTGAGAGTTGGTTACGAACCAGGGAGCTGCGACTATGATGCGCAGCTCTCGGTTTTGGAGTAGGTACATTGAGTCTTTTGACTTGAGGTTTGTTGGCGCTGCACCGGGTCAGGACACCATAAGTTAAAATAGGTCGGAAACGTCTTGAAGATAAGAAGCTCGATCCTCAAGCTAAGGGAGTTTTTCCAACACAAGAGATGAGCTGGAGCCCCACGAGTACGCAGAAGGGTTTTCCATGGCAGTCGCCCGAGATAATAAATGATAAAGCCTCTTCAGGTGTCATGTTCGGAACTTCTTCATTTTTTTCCATTATACGTTTGCCTCTAGTAGGTGTAGCTGAAGTACTTTCAATTATCAAATCAGCAGTACTTTTATCTCGACTTTCTCGTACTTTCATTCCATTAGTATGCACAAGTTCTTCCACGAAAGTACTTTTTCTGGGCTCCTAGGTTGTACGCCTTTTTATATCAACAGAACTTTCAGCAAAAGTCTTTGAAGGACGTCTTCGAATAGATGGTCAATCGCAGTAAACAGATTCAGGAAAAATCCAATACAAAATATTTTTACTTGATTTATCTCTATCTGCTAGCGGCTTAGTGGAGATTCCATAGATGGCTTACTATGACGTAGCAATTGAAAACGTCGAGAAATGCTATCATATTCAAAAAAAATGCCTACGAACAAGTACAATGAGAAAAGATCGAGCTTTGAAGCTTTATTACTATAATTAATAAAAAAATAAGGTTTTGCATGAACGACATATGAGAGTCTAAATCGCATTCTGTATTTTTCAACAGCATATGAATTTTATTGCATCTAAAAACATTTTACAAGTATATACAGGGTAGTAAAATCTGAATTATTGTCGATAACACCACATCTACGTTTATGGGAAGTTCGAGAACTGGAATTTTTCAGAAAATATCATCCGACGATAAAGTTATAAACGCAAGCATCATGTTCGGAATAATAGAGTCGTAAAATTTGAGAGAAATAAGAGACTTTATAATGTGACATAAATATTTCAAGTGACATATATACCCGAACATGTTTGTCGTGAAACAATGCGAAATGAAATTTAAAAGTCAAGGACTGTAACGTTATGTAAAACTGGTAGACCGGCTCGAGAGATTGCACACAGCAGCGATATTCAAGAGACTTTTTCACACTATATAGATAGGTTTTATTTTATCATAGGCCACTATATGAATGTACGTAATTGACGTTAATTATGTAAAGCTATCACGTAGACAACAGAGTTTGTTTTTTTTTTTGTTTCACGTTGCGTTGCTTTTTCCTTTTTCCCATAACACTTAACGTTAGTAGGAGGGAATTGATCAGCATACTGGCGTAATCCAATTAAGAACTCTTGTGTGATAGCGTCTTCCTTGCATAATAATACAGATTTACTGAAAAATTGCAAACAGTTGTTTAACCTGAATGTCAACGGATTGTTGGCATTCTTGTTTGTCTAGTCCATAAAAGTAGCTTTTGTTCTAAAAAAGTAAATGTTAAGTTAGGTGTTTATCGAAAGAATAAGGTTTTAGTGTCCATACATTGCCTCTCCTAACTCTGGGCAAAAGTGATGAAGCTAAGTTTCATCTACTGGATCTGTATTGGTTATTGCCAGCTTCGTTTCAGCTCTAACTCAATTCATCGCGCAACACTTTTTCGATTGAAAAAGCCACATGTTTCTGCTGGTAATCCAACCCTAATTTGCCATATCATTTAGCACTATATCTAAACATCTTTGGTAATCACAGTTTTGGGACGACCAGCAGAAGATTGGTGCATATTCAGAAGTCTCTCTTCTCAGTTTAAGATCACGCAACCAATTTTTAATTTACTTGATATGAAAGTGAAGTCTCTATATACAATGCTGCTCTAAAGTGCTCCACCTCCCCCCTACTACATTCTTGAAGTTAAAAATTTACTCATCTATCTATCTATCTATTTTATTAGGGTTGGACACCTGTAGTCCAGGCACTTGAGCAGGGTGCTCTTTGTACCATCTCTATTGAAACCCTCATTTCCAGTTGAGAAGTTCAATGTCTTCTATGAAGTCCAGTAACTTGCCCTCCCCCTATTAGCGCTTTAGTGTGGAGTTGACCTTCAATCGATTTCCATTTCCTTACACTTTCTTTATCTAACCAACACCAAATCTCCCTTGTGATTCCACATACGGGCTCTGGTCCTATGAAGTGTTTCTTAGAACCCTCCTTGGCTGGTTCATCGGCTATTATATTGCCTCTAATATCCTCATGTCCGAGCACCCAGATCAAAGATATTTTGTTGTCTTACAATCTTTAACCAGTTTTGACCTGGTAAGAGGATTCATAACTGCCTTGATAGGGGCCTGACTATCAGTCATCATGTTTATTTTTCTCTTCGTGCAGCCTCCCTTTGCAACCAGTTCTGCGCAGACTGCAATTGCGAATACTTCTGCCTGGAAGACCGTTGCATGCTCTCCCAGGCTTAAAGATATCCTCTGTCTTGGGCTCACTCCATAAATACCGACTCCTGTGCCCTTACTGGATTTGGATCCGTCCGTGAACCAGTCATCAGAAACAACTAAGTCATCTCGTGGCTGGTCTCTGTTCGGTATTGAGATTTTCACCTTTTCAGTGTGTTTTTGCAGTTTTAATCTCCAGGTTTTACCAACAACACTTATGCAGCGCCAGAATAGTTGCGTAGCCCTGTTTGTTATTCTAAGTGATTTCTCCAGTTCAGTTTAGCATCAAGAGTAACGCCCAGATACTTTACTTCCTTGGTTAATTTGTAACTCTTGCCCAAACAATCTAATGCCGCCTATGCCATCGAGTCTTCTCATATTGATGAAGGCAACCAACTTTGTTTTCTGTGGATTAACTGAGAGTCCTTGTGTAAGGCACCATTCCTCCACAATTCGCCCGGGAATTTCCCTTTTGCTACTATAACAATGTCATCAGCGAAACCCTGCGTCCATATCCCTCCGTCATTTAATGACCTGATCCACAATCAAACTCCACAACAGAGGTGACAGTACTCCCCATGGCGATGCGTTTATCTAGCATTTGGGCATGGACTACTCAGCTTTTCAGCATGCAATCCACCCATCTGCTGGTCTTGTGGTTAATGCTTCGGTCCATTAAGGATCGGTTGACCGAGAGTGTTGATGTCTTATCAGATGCGCCCTCTATGTCTAAGAAAGCTGCAAGGACGACCTCCTTTTGATGTAGGCTCCTTTCGAGTCCTCCTACCAAACTATGCAGGGCGGCCTGTCCCGATTTGCCCATCTGATATGCCCATTGCAGAGGATGTAGAGGGGATTTAGCGAGTACTTCCTCTGTAATGTTGAGGTGTATAATTTTCTCCATAGTCATCAACTTAAAGGATTTGGAATTGGTTTAAATGATTTTGGATGGGAGTAGATATGGGGGCACCTTGGACGGCCCCTACCACTCCTACCTTCCGGCAGCTAGTGGGCTAGTGGATATAAACAAGAAGCCGTTCCATACCTGATAAAAGCTGTTCCATACCTGATGAAAGTCCTTCAGTACCTGATCTTATCGAACAGTTATCAGGTACTGAACGTCTTCTTGTTTTTATCCACTAGCCCACTAGCTGGCGAAAGGTAGGAGTGGTGGGGGGTGCCCAAGGTGCCTCAAGGCTCACAGTCCTAAATATCTCCAATAGGGACCCCATAATGTCTCCATTTGCCTCATGCAGCAGTCTTGGAAACACCTCATTTTAAACTTTAAAATTTGATTAAAAGGCTTTGTCCTGATTGACACATCGATGCTCAGCCCAAATCCTCTTAGATAGAAATGTAAAATTTAGAAACGATGTCGATTTTATATTGTAGACGTCGTTTATTTTTTTATTCTGGAAATTCTGCCCCCTTCAGGGCATCAAAGTTTGTGTCAAAACTGTGCTTTCTATGGTCAGGTTTACTTGAAGCTTGGTACAAATGTTTTTTAGTGCAATTCATGCAACACTTGTTTGGGCTTTTTTTTAATTCAATTCCTAAAGGGGTGAAATGGGATGAATGAGGGTAAAAGGAGGTGGCAAATAATATTTCTACGGCCGAATTTGTTGCTTGTAATTTGGTACTAATGCTCTTTGACACAATTGTGTCGGCGTTTTGTTTTTTTCATATTCGATCTCTAAGGGGGTAAAAGGGGGTACGAAATTTTAATTAATGGTGTTTAATCGTCGTTTAAAATTGTGGATAGTAGTGTCTGTTTTTGTTTGAACTTTTATCTAGTATTAACATAGAAATTGAAGAAATTTGTTTGTGATTGTCATTCAATTATTTAGAAGGAGAAAAAAATTCAACTCGAATGCAGGTTTCTAATAAAATTCCCACATTTATACAGACACATACACGAGACTAAATAGCTGATACGCGTCAAATACTGCGTGAAAAAGATGTGTCCGACTTCTCTTCTCGGTATATTTGCGGCGTACATTTCGGCGCCAACCTGAAAACAGAACCGCTACCTTTACGCATTCTCTATATAATTATAACTAGACTCCTCACGGTCTCTCTCTCTCTCTCTCTCTATCTAAATTTCACTTAATTACTAGAAAGCACGTGAACGTGTCCACGATTGACGAGAGTAAACAGCATTTTCGCGTAGGTATAATAATAATATTTAAAATAGGTTTCGTCTTCAAGCCATCTTCAATCTAATTAAATCTAATCTAACGTTAAATCCGACCTACCCTTTTACTTACGCTTACCATACGATACGAAATTATCCTCTCTATAACTATTTACCTCGGATATCGGATCCGAATTAACTTACCTACATAAGGAATCGTTCTAGAACATCGCATCCTCTCATACCGAGGGAGCAGTAAAGATGCGAAAAAAAGAGATAAAACGCGTTACTTGCGTTGGCTCGCTCTCTTGCAGTTATATTGGTGTGCCTAGTGCGCTTCGGGGGCCGTACTTGAAAGGTCGCAAAGTGAACGACCTGCCTGCGGTGGACACGTCCTTGAACATCCGCACACACATACACACCGCAGCATGAGCGCAGACATCGCTGGAGACAGTTGAGCATCGTAACGAGGTGTGGGTGAATAACCACAATAACAACCAGAAAAAGAGAGAGAGGGACTAAATCTCAAATCCTGCAATTCGTCTTTGCCAAGCTTCGTCTTCCTCTCTTCTCTCGGCCGAAAAATTTTATTGCGAGGGATGCTTGCCGAAAAAGTCCTACGTGCGTTTACGGGGGGTCGTTCATCTTTCGTTGGGAGTGCAAGACCGGACGAGACGATGAGGATTGCTTTTATGCAATACGAGCGACGGGGTGTAGCAGGAGAAAAAGAAGATTGCTCGAGAAATAATGGACGGACAAGACGTCTTTTTTTTTTTTTTTGGTTTCTTTTCTGGTAGGATGTAAGTGGTGCCTCTGTAAATTATCATAATAATGAAAAGAATGGTGTTCGGGCTTTAATATTTAACCCTCGTCAAGATTTACTTCTTTTATAATCGTGTGATATATTGCGAAAACTTTACAGGACGGAATTCGCAAGATATGAGTATGTACTCAACTTTTTTGTTTGCTAATTAAATAAGCTTTAAGAATTGTAAATTATATTGTTTTGAAACTTGTAAAGTAAATACGAGAACTCCCTCTGTAAAATTTACACAATCGAAAGGATTCAAGGACATACGTTTGGGTTGCTTAACAGGTCAAAAACCTCTTCTGTATAGTTGCCCAGTCACATATAATTTGTGTGTATAGTAAGTAGAAACTAGGCCTAAGGACCCTATCTTGTGGTACACCAGATATACCATAAAGTTATTTTATTTACCAAAAATTACTATAGCCATCAACAAAACACATCTGTAACAGCATTTAAAGGAACGCTGATGAGGTTGGATAGGCCGAAATCGCGTGGCCCATCTCTAATACTTGATCTCACTTTATTGCTCTTGTTGCTGTTTTTAGGTCAACTCCTGTTTGTCCTGTTCCATAGACATTTTGAAAGCTGTTCCAGGTTGTTAGACATTGTCAAAAAAACATTTTGTGAGCCACATAGGTGTGGTTTTCTCCTCGAAGATCAATATATTTTCTTAAACGGCGCTCCAGCCTCTTCAAGCCGTGGGAAAACTAGGATGTTTCGAGGTCTGCAAAATAATCATCTATAGTGGTGATGACTTCCTCATTTGAGGCAAAATTCGCTGAGGGCTAGGTCTGGTGAATATGGAGGATGAAAGACTAATGGGAGGAATGATCCCCCAATCTTTAATCTTTCTCCAAAACGAGGCCGTTTCTCCTTCAATACTGCATCGAATCGGATCAATAAATTGCTGTATGTGATCGTTTTTCCCTTCTTCAGATAGTCGATGAAGATCACATCTTGGGAATCCCCAAAAATGGTCACCATGGTCTTTCCGGCCGATGGAACGGTCTTTGTTTTTTTAGGAGCTGGTTCGCCCGAAAAAGTCCATTGCTTCGACTGGTTCTTGGTCTCCGGTATGTAGTGGTGGATCCACTACTTTGGTCTCACCAGAAGTCACCTCCGACAGTGAGAAAATGAACAAAAAATCTCGTATTGGGACTAAAACACTCCAAAACAAAGACAATCAAAAAAGTTTATTACTGGAGCTGGAGCTCAACAGAAGTGACCTCAACACCATCACGGCTTTACACACTGGCCATGACCCTCTTAGGTATCACCTGAAGAACATGGGGAAGGTGGACTGTGATAAATGACGATTTTCATTCATTATATGCAACTAGGAGGCGGTGGCCCAGCAGAGGGTCCACTAGCTCGAACAGGCGCACGTAGAACCGGCTAGTATTAGAACTGTAACCTCCAAAAAAATCCTAGACGTGTTCAGAAATCTGGAGATCAATACCTCAACTAATCTAATCTAATCTAGCCATATTTTTTTTTCTTGTTTAATATCGTTGTAGAGTTCCCATTTTCGAAATTTAAAATTTGCTTTCAGTCTTATAAAATATTAAAATTAAAAATTAGCCTAAATTAAAAGAAAAAAAGAAAACGTTTTGTGGTCACCCCCTTCTTTGTAAATTTGAAATTTTGAAAAATTAGTGAGATTCTTCAGAGCCAGCTCCGGTTTTCGAAAATTAAAATTTGGACAGTTTTTTCAAACTGTTTCAGGTTCGTTTGTTTTTGTTTCATAATTTTGCAAAATTACAAAACTTTCTAAGCCAACTGCCATTTTCTAAATTTGTGCACATTGTGCAAAAGTTTGATAAACAAATATTTCAAATTAGACAAGGAAAAAAACGCATGCTTCAGATTAGTCCATCTCTTTCGAAATTTGAGATTTTGAAAGTTGTTTTGTGTTATTTTAGGTGTCCACATACCAGTACATTGTCCCTGAATTTTGCAAACAAAGAGTAACTACAAAGATGTGTCTTTCGGGTGTTGCTGTGGTTGTTGTAACATTCTTGACGTTTCGCTGCTCATATTGTCAGCTTCTTCAGAAGTTCTTTAAAGACTGATGTTGATGTCTTTTGCTCCGCCTACATGAAGAAGCTGACAGTATGAGGAGCGAAACGTCAAGCTTGTTACAACGACCGCGGCAACACCCGAAAGGTACATCTTTCTGGAACAGTGGCCGTGAAAGCCTACAGAAGATTAACTACATAGTTGACAAAAGAAAAAAAAAACAAAAATGCACTCTTCAATTAGTGCTCATTTTCCTAATTTTGTAAGCTCCATTAGGTTTGTTCTATATTGGTTCTGTATTTTTACAGCACAGTATTAAAAATTAGGGGAAAAACCCCCTAAAAACCAGTTATTCTAGATTTGTTTTCTGCCACAGTTCACGATTTCATTAGGAAAATCATGCTCTGGGCCGGATGAACACCGTTTAGCTTTGCAAGAGTTTGGCAAAAAAATATTACAAATTAGACAAAGAAAACGTATGTTTCGAGTCGACCTTTTTTTTTTAATTTGACATTTTCGAAATTCTAAATTTTTGTCTGTTCTTCCGGGGTGTTTTAGGTTTGTCTATTTTTATTCTAGACTTTCGTAATATTGCTAGAAAGCAACAATCCGAGCTAATCCCCCTTTTCTTCTAAACTTTGTTTTTTCAACTGTTCTACATTGTTGTTGTTGTTTAACATAAGTGCAGAGTTTTGTAAAATGATATTAAAAATTAGTCAGATAAAAAGCTTTTTTAAAGCCAATTTTTGAAATTTGGAATTTCGAAAGTTTTTTCCGGGTTGTTGCCAGTCCCCCTTTTCTACTAAACTTCAACTTTTGAGAGTTGTTCTACATTGTTTTACGTTTCCTACAGATAAAACATTGCTAACACCAACACCACAACGTTTAATTGCCTCGGGACATGTGTTTCGAGAGCTCATGGGCTCTCATCATCAACCGAATACAGAATGCGTTGATGATGAGAGCCGATGAGATCTCGAAACACACGTCCCGAGTTAATGAAATGAAATAGAATGTTGTGATGCTGGTGTGCTTGAAATCGCGCTGTTTTTTACGTTTGTTCTGCATTGTTTTATAAAGCAAATTAGTTACAAATTAGTCGCCACCCCCATTCGCGAAATTTAAAATTTTGCACAGAGTTCTGTAAAATAATATTAAAAATTAGTCGGATAAAAATATTTTTTAAAGCCGGTTCACATTTTTGAAATTTGAAATTTTGACAGTTTTTTCGGGGTTTTTTTTAGGTTTGTTTATTTTGCTGGAAAGTAAAAATCAGAGCTAGTCCCCCTTTTCTATTGATCTTTAAGTTTGGAAGTTGTTCTACATTGTTTTATGTTCTCTACAGATGAAACATTGCTAACACCAACACTACTACTACTTAATTGATTCGGGACACGTGTTTCGAGAGCTGACATGCTCTCATCATCAACCAGGCATCATTACTTATGTGTACAACCCTCATCTAATCTAATCTTTCGAAATTTGAAATTTTCTTTCAGTTTTATAAAATATTAAAATTAAAAATTAGTCTAAATTAGAAAAAAGGTTTTTGGTCACCCCCTTCTTTCGAAATTTGAAGTTTTGAAAAATTAGTGAGATAAGACATTCTTTAGGTCAGCTGCCATTTTCGAAATTTGAAAGTTTGAAAGCTTTTTCAAGCTGTTTCACTTTCGTTTTTTGGGTTTTTGTTTCATAATTTTGCAAAGTTACAAAACTTTCTAAGCCAACTGTTATTTTCTAAATTTGTGCACATTGTGCAAAAGTTTGACAAACAAATATGCAAACATGCTGCAGATTAGTCTATCTCCAGGTCGTTTAATGTTATTGCAGAGTTCTGCAAAATTATACTAAAAATTAATCGGATAAAAAATCAGATAAAACCAGTCCCCATTTTCGAAATTTGACATTTTCTGGGTTGTTTTAGGTTTGTTTATTTTTGTTCCAGAGTTTTGTAATATTGCTAGAAAGCAAAAATCCGCGCCAGCCCCCCTTTATACTAAATTTAAATTTTTGGAAGTTGTTCTATATTGTTTCGCGTTTCCTACAGATAAAAACATCGGTAACATGAACGCCACACCGTTTAATTAATTACTCGGAACATGTGTTTCGAGAGCTAATGAATTAAATGTTGTGATGCTGGTGTCCTTGAAATCACAAATTTTGAAACTTGTTCTAATTGACATTTTGAAAGTTGTTCCAGGTTGTTTACCATTAACGCAGAGTTTTGTAAAGTATACCTAATATTAAAAATTAATCGAAACAAAAGAACATTTTCTAGGCCAACCCCCAAATTTTTGCAGAAATCATTTGTAAAGTTGACCCCCAGCCTCGAAAATTGACGTTTCGGAAGTTATTTCAGGTTGTTTTAGGCTTATACATACGTGGCGAGGGAGACGGGAGGAGGAGGGAGGGGAATTCGTTTTTTGTTTGTTTTTAATATAATTATTTTTGTCTAATCTGGAACAATTTGATGTTTTTTAATGTCAATTATTGTGTTAAGTATACATAGCGAACAACTAAAGGAATCTTTAAAATGTTTTTTTAAGCCAAGTAGGAGCTGTTTCCTTTTATGGATTTTAAAATCAAAATGATGCCAAAGTTATGTCTCCAACCTCAAACTAATTAGAATTAATTCCAGCGAGCGAATCAGATAATTGAAGACCTTGGAAAGAATTTTCTCTTGCACTTAATCTCCGTTGTTGTTGTCGTGCGTAGGCGTCGCATTTTTATTATACGGATATCGTCCGGCTCGCATATTTTACTCACTTTATCACCTCCAACATTTCACTTGTTTAAATATACGCACTTATGCGGCGTTTAATTCGCGTTTTTATTACCGCAACGACCCCCTTCACCTTATTGTACGCATTCTGTACACCACCATTCTTCGAAATGAACGCGGCCTACGGTGTTTTACGGCCGTGGACGGCCAATAAAATCACGTACGGTAATGTCATTCCGGCTCAATGGCCAATGTAATTATCTTTTACGCGACACATATTAAATTTTATACCGTAATTAGCGTCTATTAGGGGGGACGTTAACTGTAGGGAGACGCATCATCGTAAATATTGACGGACATTTGACCTTCCAAGTCTATTATTAGAAGGACGACGGTGAAAAAACCGCCGGGATCTTTTTCTCGCGAGTTACAACGACGTCCCGTCCACCGTTGTTGTAACTCTCCTCTACTACAACACTCTAACGTTAGGTGAAAAAGAAGCAATTCCTTTTGCGGGAACTCCTCAACGTTTTATTGGTTCGGCATTAATGGATGAGGATCCGAACAAAGGTTTGCCAAGTTTAGTACTGCCTCGTTTCGAAAGATAAAATTGAATACATGAAATGATTACTAAATTTAGACTTGTTTAAATTGTTTTATTAAAAAAAAAGATGCCTGCACCCGATCTATCTGAACTTCATGCCCTCTAGTGACCATCACAGGACCCAGATCGGTCACAGCAGATACAGATCGAGGGACGAATTGCGATGAAATTAAGCCTGAAGCATTTGGAGGATCGCTGATGAGATACTATAGATCGAAACCGCGTCGTCCGATTCTAATGCTTGAGATCTATTTTCATTGCACTCGTTTGCAAGGTGATTTCCAACAATATAAATGGGTACCTATTACAGGCATCTTTTTGGGTTTTATAAATTAATTTTCACGGGAAAAATAAGGGGGTGGTACAGGAGATATCCGAACCGTGGGGTGAGTCAGATCGGAACAGAGGGGGAGGAGGTGGAACAGGAGACTCCAGAACCGGTGGGAGGGAGGAGGGTGGTGACTCCGTCCGGTACACAAGGGAAGCGGAATAGGAAACTCTCTAACCGAGGGGTAGACAAGTATTCAGTAAGATCGGAGGGTGGACAAGGATCCAGAAAGATCGTAGGGGGGAGGGTGATAAGGATCCAGCAAGATTGGAGGGTGGACAAGGACCCAGCAAGGTCGGGGGGTGGACAGAGACCGTGAGGACAAGAGTGAAGGGAGGGGGGAGGGTTGGGTGGACAGAACTCTCAAAAGTTTGATTGTCAAAACAATGCGAGAGACAGTGAAATTATATTCTTGCCAATTATGCAAAATAGAAAATTGAAACGTTCGGACAACAAACTTCAGCCAAGATACGGATGAGACAGCGAGATTTTGTTTTTGACAATTGTTTTTTCTGTTTACTCCAGTTTGAGCTATTATTTGCTGTTGAGACTTGGAACATAATTAACAGCGCAATATTATCTAGGGCGACGTAATGTTGTAACAAACCCATGGAACACACATTTACACACATAATTTACACAGAAAATGCTGCGGTGGTAGTCTTGGCACGTAATACAGCCGAGGAAACTGCTGTAGCTAGGCCCACCACAAAAAAATTATAAAAAAAATGTGGGTTTCTTAAGAAGTTGTTTTACGTAGAGCAAGATGATTGGTAGAAGGTTAAAATTTTTTACATTTGAGAGGAGGGAAATGGGAACAGTCTGAGGTAGTCCAGTCGCGGTGTTAGTCGCTGTTGGGACATAATTAACAGCGCAACATTATCTAGATCGAGGTAATGTTGTAACAAAGCCATTGAACACACATTTACACACACAATTTACACAGAAAATGCTGCGGTGGTAATCTTGGCACGTAATACAGTCGAGGAAACTGCTGCAGCTAGGCCCACCACAAAATAATTATAAAAAAAATGTGGGCTTCTTAAGAAGTTGTGTTACGTGGAGCAAGATGATTGGTAGAAGGTTAAAATTTGTAACATTTGAGAGGAGGGAAATGGATACAGTCTGAGGTACTCCAGTTGAGGTGTCATTCGCTGTTGGGACATAATTAACAGCGTAACATTATCTAGATTGAGGTAATGTTGTAACAAAGCCATGGAACACACATTTACACACACAATTTACACAGAAAATACTGTGGTAGTAGTTTTGGCATGTAATACAGCTTAGGAAACTGCTGCAGCTAGACTCGCCACAAAATTTTTTTAAAAAATCTGGAGCTCAAGAAGCTGTCATAAATTTAATGGCATATGTCACTGTTTGACATATTTATCAAAAAATACTCACGATGTCTCAACAAACCCACTTTTTCCTTTTTTCCCTTGTGCGTGAAACTATATTGCTGATCAAGGTTACCTCTTGCAGTGTAAATTGTGTGTGTAAAAGTGTTTCTGTGGCTTTGTTACAACATCATCACTCTGTATCCATTTACAAGGGTCCTAAAACTACTAATACATTCCGTCCAAAGACCCGAACGTGCACGTTAGTGTCAACTTTTTTCGTGAAATCCGACAAATATTACATCTTATTATATATGAAGAGCCGTTGTGCGCCCAACTCTTTTTTCCGAAACTTTTTTTGGCGCCAACCCATATGCTATTATTATACGCCGGCGAAAACATGGAATTTCGAAACAAAAAAGCAACGCATCGCAAGCGTAATAAAGCAAAAACGAAACGGCCATCAACAATGTTCGAATGAGTCTTCGACTCCGGGAACGACGAACGGCCAATTTCGAAATGACGAAATTAATGGTCGGATTACTGTTGTCGTGTGCTTGTACGTGGATCGTGAATGCCCACTTTTTATAACCGAATTGTTTTTTTTTTGTTTCTGGGCGTTCGTATTTTTAATTAATACGTTAATAAATTCTAGTTTTATGAACGGAATCCACGCAATTCTATTATATTATATGCCATGGTGGTTTATCCTATTACATCTATTACGTGCTTTTATATCGCTGTAGACGGTTGCACCTGTACCTATCGAGTTAGACGAGAGAGCAAAGCAGCGATCCAGTGACGCCTCTCATGTTCCACTGTTGCTATTTCTGGTAATGCAAGAAATGTTCTAGTTTAAGTTACCGTTATACCGTGTAAGGTACGATCTTGAACGCGGCCATTGTAATTGTTAATGTGTTTGGTAAATTGGACGTGCTTCTTTCGTCCGCCCGTCTATACGCCAATCATCGATAATGACACGCGCCACGGCATCATAACAACGAGCACGATAACACGGACATTTTAGAAAAATACTCACAGAATCACAGCGTTTCAACAAACCTACATTCGAAAAAAAACCAATCGTTTCTCATATGATATGATATCGTTGTCACTATTATCTTGTAATAATAAATTCAAGGAGAAACAAATATTTATTGCGAGGTTACTTTGTTTTATGTTAACGTGTGTTCCAGGATCAAAACAGTTTTTGTTAAGGCCAACTCTATTGGCTCCTTGATTATAAAGGACGTGAAGGCCAACTATATTGGCTCCTTCAATACAAGAAACATGAAAGCCAACTATGATATGAATGGCTGGATGAATGATTGATTTGTGTTGCCTCTCCTTCATGGGGCTGTGGTTTTAGCCTTGTATTTCTGTTCTTTTCTGTTTGTCGCTGTTGATGGATTAGGATCCATTAACTAATTGATTGATGGTGGGAAGTAGCCTTTGGATTTCCTTTGTCAGATTGAGGAATTTCATTAGAGAGTCTATGTTGAAATTCGCTTGGGATCCGTTTTCCGTTCTTTGGGCATAAATTATCCCCAGTTTTCTTTTCTTTCTGCCTGCTGGATTTTTCTTAACTTTTCTTCTGTTCTTTGCTTCCAGATGTTTTCGGAATTTTTGGGGGCAGTTTTTGCTGGCCCCATGGTGGTTCTCCCCGCAGTTGGCGCATTTCGTTTTTTGCTGTTGGCCTGGCCTGTTGGCACACCATACTTCTGACAACGGAAGCATTGGGTTGCCGACGTTTGCTTCTTCTTTGGTTCCGTTGTGATCTTCATACCAGCCACAGTGGTCATATCGAACAGCTCTTTCTCCTCTTCTGATTTGTCTACGTTGATCAGGATTAACGGAAGGTCTTCTTTGTATCTTTTCATCCCGGTTGCTGAAGTAATCGGGAAACCTCCCAAGGAGAACAAAAATAATGGTCCAACATTGGGCGCATATAAATACACTGGGCCAATATTAAATTTATTTTGCCAATATTGGGTGAATATTTTTTAATGTAACTGACGCCACTATTATTATATCAACATTACCCCAATATTACGCCACGATAAATTATCAAATATTGGTAAACAAGGATCCAGTATTGTATTATTAATCCAATATTGTTAGTACACTAATAATATTGGACTAATAATTTGGTACATAATGGTCCAATCTTATTAAATGCAGTAGAATATATATTTTACCAATATTAGAAACAATATTGGGTTAAAAATTTTATTCAGAATGAACCAATATTATAAGAAGTAGACATGCCAATATTTTACCAATAACAAAAACAATATTGGGCCAATAATTTTATATATGATGGACCTATATTGCAAAATGTTGACAAAAAAATATGTCACCAATATACATATTTTTCAATTTTTAACCAATATTGGCCCAATCAATTTGTTCTACGTGGACTCTATCCTTCAGCTCCTTTTCGACTTCGTTTGCCGGGATCTCCTTGGGGATTCCCCGCAGCACCACTTCCAGTTTTTTTTCTTCTTTCAGGCAGAAGGGGTGGTATCTTCTTGCCGTCCGTTAGATGTCTTAGCCGCCTGAAATCCGTAACCGTTTCGGGCTGGATCTTGTTATTTGCTGTGGCTTCTTTCCTTATCAACTCCAGTTTCCCTTCTTCCTCGAGTACTAATGGGAAGGGGGTAGGGGTGGGGGGGAGGGAGGGAGGTTGGCCATTCTTGCATGTAGTGGATGGCCTCGTCTTCGACTTGTGTTTTTGCTGTTGACTTACAGATTGGTCGGTCCGGTGTTTTTGACACTGATCCTTGGTGTTGATTTTGTGGATTTTTTGGCTTTTTTGTCTTGTTCTTTTTCTTTTTTGGTAATTGGTCTTTGTCCGATGTGAGAGACGGACAACTTCTCTTCTTTTTCATTGATTCTCCACTGTGTTGACTTTCCATGTTTTGGATTTTAGCGCATTGGTTTCGACTCGCTCTATCTCGATGGCATTTAAGATTTCTTGAACTTCATGGTTGTATTTACTTAGCTTTTTTTAGTCCTTTTCATATATGGAAAAAAACAATCTCTCTTCCACTCTTCCACATTACTAACGGGTCGATGGCCGCAGTGGTTAGGCGGCTGACTATCGTTTGAGGACGATAGGTGCCGGGGTTCAATTTGGACGGTGACATTTTATCGATTTAATCCCGGATCGACTTGCCATTCGATTGGGAACAAAGTGATTAACAGCGCGGCATCATAAAAGGCGATATGATGCTCACAAACATTTGAACACAACTTACTCACACCAAACTCGAGAGTTTAATACAGCTTTTAACTAAGCACCCACAACACATAAAAAAAAAAAATTAGCCGGGTCGTCTTCCGAATGCTTTTCTTTATCGTCGGTTCAAATCGTATCCCTACTCCTGCCCATATCTTCGCCAGGGTCGTCGTCAGAGTCCCTATCCATCTTGTCTCCGGGGCTACCGGATCGCATTACACACTAAAAATCGCTTTTACAGTATTACTCGACTGAATTGGCTCGCACGTACCGAAAATGAAACGCGTATGTTAGGTTATCGTAAGCACAATGTGTCGTCGTTCGATGCTGACACCCGACTCCAGATTGATGCGATGAAAAAGTCGAATATCCTAAACGCAGGGAATATCGATGAAGGTTATGCTGTGTTTGACGGGAAGTGTGGTGATTATGATTCAAAATTGAAGCGAGCAAATCGGTCAGAATGGCTGATCAGACGGGAGTAATTGATTTTGCATCATGACAATGCACGGCCACCCCTCCTAGATTATTATTCTGTGAGGTTATAAAGAAGTTAACATTCAAGAACGAAAACATATTGATCGAACCATACTGTATATTGCGCTTCACTAACGCAGTGTATATATCATAGCATCTTTATACGCGTATGTGTCCCGTTTTTCATGTAGGTACTCCTCTTGTATATGCAGTCGATGTATCGTGGATCCGGTTTGGAAACATGACCGGAGTATGGTGCGCTTCTTATTTATCGTTCGGCCTGTTGTATAACATGCTGCGGCGGCCTGGACGGTTGAATCACTCCGATCATCGTAACAACGCCGGAGATACCGGGACGGACGGAGGAGAGACGAACACTTTGGCATGCAGACCACTAGCGCCAGATTTAATGCTCTTTGTTATCTCCGCGAGATCTGCTGACTTATCTGAATTGCAACAACCTTTAAGGGGAAAAAATCACCAAGTCACCACGATATGAAAGTAGCGCGATAAATCCTACGATTGTTTATGTAATAGAATATCGTTTAAATTGGATAAACAATTTATTACTTATGTAGGTGTTAAATAGTGTTTGTGGTCATCCGTTTGAAATATCATTCGAAACGAAAATTAAAAAAAAAATGCTTGCACATTCTTCTTGGAAGATTAAATAAAACGAAAGGAACGACAGATATAATGTACGCTCATCTTACCTAGAAGTAATTATGTGAAGGATAAACAACGCAATTACAGTTATTTTTAAAATTTATAACAATTTTGTCGACCGTGTATGCTATATTTGTTAAAATGAGAGGTTATTACTCCAAATAATAGCTTGTTTGATATATTTTTTTGTGTAGTTAAATTGGATAGTATTTGACGTAAAAGATTAAAATAAGAACAGTTATATAGAGGTTTAAAATTTGACATATAAGAACAGGTTGAACCAAATTTATAATAGGGGTATTAGTTTCCCAAATTTATGACTAAAAAGGTGTTCGAAAATTTAAAAACAGTTGAACGAGGTGAGGTTTATGGAAGTAAATTTTTCCTGTTACCTTTGGGACAATATTTCAACTCTTCCTTCTCCGATCTTCTTTCTCCTGTCAGGGCTAGACATAGCTTGTTTCATTCTTTAGAAATTGTGTAGTTCAAATTTAGAGTTGACTATGTTTTGATGAGTACAAAGTCCTCTTACAGGTCATGACCATCTTGACTGAAGAACTTCAACTCGATTCTACAAACTTGAAATTTTGATCGTAACATCCCCAAACTTCGACTTTTGGCAACTTCGATTTCGTCTTTCAAGGCTTCAATCGTTTCAGGATGGTTACTCCAACGGGATCAAATCACAACTCCGAGGCGAGCAATTCACATCAGAATTTCAAGTGAAACGGTGTCCAAAATTTCAATCGTTACGTTGGCTGTGTGACATCGTCGTCCTGTTGAAACAAAAATTCGCTGGGCATGGCTCGGTAGCGGTGGCCATTGGTCGTAACGGCAGTTTCTTGCTGATTTTCGAAGAAAAATGACCCAACGATGGCACCAGGCCAAAATCTGCACCAAACTGTCACTCGTTTTCGATACATCGGTTTCTCAATGACGGAAGTTTGGATTTTTTGTGACCCAAGTGCGACAATTTTGCTTATCGACACAGCCTCCGACGTGGAAATGGGTTTCATCTGAGAAGATGATGTTTTATCTTCTACCAAGGGATCTCCGGCATTAGTTATAGTGAAGAAGGATTGGTCGGAGTAATTTGGTTTATCGGCAATACAAAGTAATTTTTTTAGATTTTCGGAGAGATTTTTTGTATATGGTCGACTTGCCATTCGCTGTTGGGAGCAAAGTGATTAACAGCGCGGCTTCATAAAAGGCGATATGATGCTGCCATAAAGTCATTTGAACACAACTTACACACACCAAACTACACCGCGAGAGTTACTGTCTGGCTACCACCGGGTCGGCGTTCACCCTATAGCGTCGACCCCTAAAAACTCTGCGGCTGCACTACCCAATCCCTGGTTCATAGTTCCAGGGTAACGGGCGTGGCGGGAGTAGACTTCGTATATAGGGGAGGATGCTTGGGCGTAGGCATGAGCATACGCCCCGGTGTCCGGCCGCTAACCGTCGGAATATACGGTGGGTAAGTGAGGCACCCTACGGCGCTTACCTAGAGAACTCTGCAGCTGCACTACCCCATCCTTGGTGGCCACACTCAGGGAAACGGGCGTGGCGAGAGAATTTGGCGAAGATAGTAGGGGAGGATAAAAGTCGGTTCGCCGAGGAGTAGTCCGACCGCTGGTTGTCTGGTTGGGGAAACCTTCGGTTTCAACTCGGTGATTCTGGGACCCTACGGTTTCACTGTAGCTGCCGCGGATACTTGATCGCCGGAGGGACGAAAGAGTTGGCGCGGTTGGCATTTTGGGGTAGGGCTTTTGCCGTCGGCCGTCCCCGTAGTTCAGGCTTAATTCACGGGCGGGCTGGTTGTACCTCACGGCCAGATTCCGTTTCCCACGCTTGGCCGATAGTAGCCATCCGCAAGGAGGCATAGGCCCCGTGGGGTTAGATGTGAGGTATGAGTTCGCTAAAGCATCTCCAACGGTGACCCGTCCAACGTTGACAAGAAAACTTGTCTAACATGGGTAGCACGGGGGAGAGGAGCCCTCCGGTTCGCCGGGCCTCTCCACGAGGTGTCGGTCTCGTGCGGGCAACTGGTTTCGTACCTCTTTGTCCTGAGGAGTGTGTGCACCTTCCTTGACGCCGCATACCCACTCGGTCGGTCGGCAGCTGGGTGCCCCTTTGGGGTCCAGCAACCACTATACGTGTCTGGCTACCAAGACAAGTAGTACAGCTTACGGAGTCACTGCAACTAAGCACCCACAACACCTACAAAAAAAAAAACTATTTTTGGTAAGAATGTCTCTGATTTTGCAAATGTTTTGTTGGAGATTTTGTTGTTCTGAAAATGAGTAAGCACGATCAACCAGATTGTTGATCGTACTGATCTTGTATTTAATTGGGGTGTTAGAATAATAGTTGAGATAGCTATCAGAATTTATAGGTTTGATAAACCAATCGGTAAAGATTTTGTAATTTTTATGGGATATTGTACTATCAAAAAAATTGAGTTTTATTACATTCATTTTCGATTGTAAATTGCAAGCGTTGGGTGGAAAGAATTAAAGTGTTCTAAAATTTCTTGTTTTGATTGGGGGGAGAGGGGGGGGTACTATTAGAAAGCAATCATCGACATATCTTTTAAAGACTGGTATTTCCAAATTAATTTGGCTTAATATCGTGGTTTCTAGTTTTTCCATAACCAGATTAGCAATGACGGCCGAAATGGGTGAGCCCATAGCTGTTCCGAAAACCTAGGAATATAACTTATTGTCAAATTTGAAATAAGTGGTATTTAAAGATAGTTCAACTGCTTCAATGACATCATTGAGTGGCAGTGGAGTATAAATTTGAATTTCATTCCATCTATCTTTGGAACATGAGGGAAACTGCACTTCTAGAGGTCTTATTTAATTTTGAACGGAAGACTTAGTAGATCATCGGAGACTTTTCTCGATAAAATATTAGCGCAATTGGGTAATGTCCGCTTGTCCAATGTCACAACAGGTAGGCGGATAAATTTCTAACACAAACACATCGTGTGCACAGATACTCAGACCATACGGCGCGTAATTGCTTGGGCAAACAGCGTAACTGTTCCCCCAATGAATGGGAATACACACATATGCACGTTCGCTTCACGTACAGATGAATGGAAATTGTTGATTTAAACTCCTCGCCTGTGGAGTTTGTAAAATCTAGTTTATTGCACTTAGGCTACACGGAATGGCCAATATTTTCCTCCGCTATGTGATAATTGCCGTCATATTAGTTGCACAAACAGCCGTACAGGCTTTTCTCGGTACATCGTTTCGCTAATTGCACTTCGGATGTCCTTTTTTTTTCTTTGTCGTCCGGGAAATTCTCACGATACGTTTGTCGTTTATATATTAAAAAAAATATATATATCAATAAAAACATATACAGGTTTGGATATTAATGCGATTTATCAAATAAAATTTATTTTATAAAAAAATACACATTTAGAACATAATTTGAATTATACAGGGTGACGCGTTAAAGCGATTGTTTACGGAAATTTGAGCAACCCTGTATATTTATTTATTTGCGGAATTATTTATTTATTACGGTTGACCGTTGTTGTCCACATTTCTCGCGAATAACTTTCCTTTTTGCCGGTATTTCCAAAGAAATATAATGTGCGTCCGCTACAGGTCGCAGCTTCTGTTACAGGCTAGTGCGATGCTGTCCTATCTCCGAGACAAATATAATTAATAAATGGAAAGTTAGAAAACACGGCGCCACATTTTTTTTTTGCCCCGACGTTAATTTCATCGCTCGCCTCCAATTCGATTTTTTTTTCCTACCATCCATGCTTTTAGAATTATTTAATTAAGGTTTTTCGAACTGGCGAATTAGCGCGGATATTTTTCTCCTAATTTTTCTATATAATCACCTGGGCGCAGTCTTGAGTAAATGCTATTTTTAAACACCAGCAAGCGAGTCAAAATCAATTGCGAAAAGTTTTTTTTTATCCTAATCCGTCATAAAATTCCAATCGCTTGTTTTTTTTTTTGATTTATTGCAGGAAATGTTTGCCATTGCAATGACTGTCCTAATGATCTCATAAACTTCCTTATAGTCTGTTATTGTATCAATTTGTAAATAAAAATTCTAATCCATTGACTTGATTGTTTGAAGTCTGTCGAAAGGAATCTGTAAACAACGTATGAGTGAAAAATAATTTGTTGAAAGCAAAATTTCGCTGTATCCGAAATACTTAACATCAGATCTAATACCGAATCAACCTAAATCATGAGCTTACTTCGCAAAAAATGATATTTCGTTGTACCAGTGTTCAGTGGAACAGTGTTTGTAATAAGCGGATTCCACTGTAATGTAGTGGTTTATTACAAATACAACACGAGGGTGTAGACCCTGCATCTTAGGCAAAAGCAAAACGATTAAAATCGACGCTCTCTGAAGTGTTTTCCGAGTTTTGAAATGAGATAATAGTCTCAGAGGGCGACGTCTGGATTGTGTTAGGGGGTTGGTTGTTGTAATTCTTCAAATCCGCATTTATTGGTTACTGCTTGAACAATTCGTGTCTAATGCACTCTGCACTTGTCATGCAAAACCAGATTTTTTCGAACAAAATTAATATAGCCGTACAGGCTATAATTCAGGAACTGCAAGCCTGTTGTGGACATTTTGGTCCAAAATTTGAAAAACAACAACACTGGTTACTAAATCCAGGTCGAATTAAAAAAAAGAATCCAAATCGGCGGTTCCTATTTAGAAGTTAAAACAAATTAGGTGACAATCAATATGAGGCTGGGGAGGAAAATGATTGGAACTCCTTTAGAATTATTCAACAGTTATGCAAATTAATATTAAAAATTAACCAAGACAAGCAGTATTTAGGGCAGTTCCTTATTTTCGAAATTTGAAATTTTGAAAAGTTTTCCAGGATGTTATAGGAGACTGCACGGGCGGGAAGGCAAACTTAACCAAAAGAAAGTGGTTTTATTCGTCACAGATTCCAGTTGTGATTTGTATATCTGAGGTCGCCCTTACGTATTTGACTTCAGTTGATACGAAGATCTTAGAGCCAAAAATGGTGGGATACTGGATTTTGGAGAGTGTACGGAACCATACCTATTCGTTTTTCTAGAGTTAACATTGCGTCATCTCTCCCCAAATTTGAGTGCGACTTGCATCCTCTCGGATACCACGTCCTCGAGCTTGTCACAGAGCAGGAAAGATGACAATACTCCGTCCTGTAGGCAACCTGCTGCCATGGTTGCCTTTATAGTGCATACATAGGCTCTGCGATGCATGAACCGTTCTATTTCTTATCATAGGGTCGATCCACTGGCTGTTGTGTGTTTCTTTGGAGTTGTTCCAAGTTTGTTCTACATTTTTCAAAAGTTTTGCAAACTAATATTACAAATTACATAAAGGTTATCGCGTCTTTTTCTAAGCTCGACATTTTTTAAAAGTTGTTCCAGGATATTGAACATTGTCTCCAACCCGAACTGTAAAAAAAATTGCGTGGAATAAACGATAGATCTTCAACTCAGTTTGCGAATCGATTCCTCAAGTCAGTTCGCGAAACGGAATCGTTATTGGATAAAACGATCCATTCACGTTCTCGTCCAACATCACCACGATATGAAGTTTTGCAAAGTTCAATTAATCCCAAAACTGAAGGTCGGAGATCGCTTGGTCGAAGATGAAAAATCATCTTTTCAGATGAAACCCATTTCCACGTCGGAGGCTGTGTCGATAAGCAAAATTGTCGCATTTGGGGCGTTCGTTATTGAGAAGGAGAATCTGAGGTTCAATCTTTCTAGTGAAACGATATTTTATTTCTTCTTTTAAGCAGTTTTTTTTTAATATACATATACGTAAATCTGTTCATTATTATTTAAGAAATAAAAATAAAACAAAACTACACTATTTAGCAACTTTAATAATAGTAACCATTTAACATTTTAACTAATTCACATTCCACGTGATATACATAGGTTGTTGTGAGTCGACTGAAATTCTAATTCGATAGCTCGGCGCATTATGTAACATCTGGCCAAAAAACGAAAGTTTAAGAACTGCAAATTAATGCGTCCATTAATGTAATTTGCGATGTTTGGGTGTGAACGCATTTTTTAATTTTGTATTTTTCCATTCGTCGGCCAGATAACTCCTAACCGCTCACGAACGTAGCCATCCGAACATGCAAATATAATCACCTTAATGTGGTGTAATTTTAGGCATTATTCAGAAAAAAAGAAAGCTAATAAAACTAATAAGCTGGTTGAAAAAGTGTATTTCTAAAATACATTTGCGCAACAAAAAAAATACCTACTTTGCTTCGACATAATGATGATCCTTTTACGCGTTGTTAATTCTTGGAATATAGTTTTGATTTTAGGTCAAACTTCATTTAATATTTTGGATATAAATATATATAAAAACATGTTTATTATACTTCAAATGAAGAAGGTTTCATTGAATTGAATTATTGTCTTTGTCAAAATCGATTTACTTTTTGACTCACTCAAGGCTTTTAATGAAACTGGACTCTATTGGTTTCTTACCTTCACTTTACTGCAGTTACATTTGATAATAAAATGGCGAAAACTCAGTCGCTGAAAATTGTTTGCAACAGGTGGAAAATGATCCTAGGCTCCTTGATCGGATTATTACGGGTGATGAAAGTTGCTTCTTTCAATATGACTGAAAAAGCTCAAAGCCAACATGAGCAAGTCCAAGATGACCCAAGACCGTGAAAAAAGCTTCTTCGAACAAGTCCAAAATGTCGTCCATGGAAATCGTTCCATCTGGACAGACGGGTGGTCCAAAGCGAGTTGATCTACTAACGCCAAATACTTGATAGACTCGCACGAACTTGGTTTCTCCACCATGAACGACAATGCGTTCAGTGTGACTCAGTTTTTGACCTCCAAATGGATCGCGATGTTACCTCAGCCACCCTAATCTCCTGATTTATCATCCTGCGACTTTTTATTGTTTCCTAAAATCAAGCAGATGGTAAAAGGAACGCATATTGAGTCGATTGATGAGATCCAAGTGGTCGTGACGAGACTACAGTCGGACATTCCGATCAAAACTTTCCAGAACTGCTACGATGCATGGAAAAATCGCTGGTGTTGGTGCTCAGGGGGAACTATTTTGAAGGGGATCATACGGTTGTTGAATATTTTTAAAAAACATATACGGTTTTTATTCACTCGGTCTCATTACTTAATTTTCAGACCTCGTATGCTCTGCTCTAACACTTATAATAATAATTGTGGATTAACCATTTTAGTCCAAACTTCAAACTGCTAAAATTTGTTTATTATTCAGTTTTTAGGATGTTGTGTTCAATTGGCTTTGTGACAGCACCAATCGCCTTTTTGATGCCGCGCTGTTACTTTGCTCCCAACAGCGAATGGTGTCGATCCGGGATTAAATTTCTGAAAAAATGATCCCTCCAATTGTTGAACCTTCCACAAAGGTCTCTCACAATAATAGTCAGCCGCCAACCATGCGGCCATCGTCCGTTAAAAAATAATAATAATAATAATAATAGGGTGGGGGAAAGTTCGGACAGTTTTGCATATATCCCAAATTTGCGGCTACTGAAATGTTCATGAGAAAACTACCTTAATTCAAGCATTATTAATGGTATGGTCAGTTTTCACAGCGAAACGTCACACACTTTTTGAGTAATTGCAGATTTGGTTCAGTTCTGCATTTGTCCTGATGTGCCCCATAATGGGGCAAATCCGGACAACCATGGTGGTAGATTCGCGCTACTTTGTCAGCGTAGTGCAGTCGACTTGCCTTCGTAGGAAACTGGACTAAAAAGTAATCGTTACAGAGAATCTCTTCATCATTTAACAATGCATACAGTTCGTCATTGGAGTTATCTTCAAGGTCTAAATCAAAATCAGAAAGTTCCCCTTTTTTATTGATCTCCTTTTTCTATTGCAAACCAGCATCAGAAGCGGAGGATGATTCTTCTGATTTAATCCGTTTTTGCTTTTGCTTTGCCTTTAGTTTATTTTTTTCGTTGATCTCGATCTATTTAAGCCATTTTCTTTAATATAATAATAATCATTTTACTTCTTGATTTGCCTTTTCTGTTTCGGAATTCATTCATGCCATCTTATCATCTTCCCAAGATTTTGGGATTTTCTTTCTCTTTAGAAGCGTAATGCTAAAATCGTTTTGTAGGTTCAATATAACATTTTAGTGCATGTCTCAAGTTGAATCTCTTCTAGTAAAAAGATTTCTGGAGCATATTTCGAAAGCCGTCTTCCATCTACACTACCATCAGATTCATTTCCGGAATCTCTCGTTCTGTCACATTTTCTCGCATGGTCACAGTAATCTTACAGAGTTGATTTTGCAATATTAAACATTTTCTACTACGAGTACGCCTTCCTGTTTTCGCTGGCTAAGCATCTCCAAGTTGCTTTGAGGAGGAGGATCCGCGATGCTATAGCGCTGAACACAAGGACGCAGTCCACACGCTTGCGGCTGAAGGCACGTACACTCGACACGATTTAATCCTCGAACTCTGCTGTCTTTGTCAGTCCACCCCATCCACAATTAATGTGACCGTTTCTTCGATAATCGTGGATGGGATGACAACACAGATGGCAACACTGTCGCTTAGTAAAAGCGTTCGAAGACTAAGTCATGTCGAGTGTACATCTTTCCTGATTCCCATGTCCGTTGCGCTGCCGACAAGGATCGTTCGAGACGACGTGCGATTGGGGCCATCTTCTATGCTTGGAGAACAAAAACTTGTTACTCATATAAAAACCATGCAAAGTAAAGGATTTCCGTTAAGTATTGATGATGTCCGGACAATAGCATTTCATTTTGCAGAGCGACTAAATACATCTCACAGATTCAACAAAACAACTGAAAAAGCTGGTTATGATTGGATGCAAATGTTCTTAAAAAGAAACCCTGATATAAGATTACGAAAGTCTGAAGGAGTTTCATTGGTTAGATCTCAAGCTTTAAACAGAGTAGAAGTCGACGCTTATTTCCAGTTATTGGAGCAGGTTTTAACAGACAATGATCTTATGGGAAAAGCAAATTGTATTTTCAATATGGATGAGTCGGATCTGCAACTAAATAATCGCCCAGGATACGTTTTAGCCGAAAAGGGATCGAAAGCTGTATCTACGATAACTTCTACCGAGAAAGGAGAAACCATTATCGTGATTGGATGTTGCAATACCGACGGCACTTTTTTGCCACCTGTTTGCATGTTTAAAGGTAAAAATAAAAAAGCCAAATTCTCAGACGGAATGCCTCCAGGTTGTCAAGTTTTCATGTCAAAAAAGTCTGCTTATATTACATCTGCACTTTTCTTGGAATGGCTTAAGAGCCACTTCGTGCCAAGGAAACCACCGGGCAAGGTTCTGCTGCTGTTAGACGGCCACTCTACCCACTGTAATTCAGTAGAAATGTTAGAATATGCAGTTGCTAATGATGTCATATTGTTATCCATTCCAAACCACACGTCACATTATTTTCAAGCTTTAGATAGATCTGTGTTCAAGTCTTTGAAAACCCATTTTTACGAACAATGCAGACTTTGGATGAAACAAAATCCTAGTAGGCGAATCACAAGATTAGCTTTTGGCATGTTGCTAAGTAACACTTGGGTAAAAGTTGCCTCTGCTGAAAATGCTATAGCAGGCTTTAGAGCTACGGGAGTATTTCCTTTTAACCCAACTGCAATACCGGACTACGCATTTCTTAGCAGCTCGGTAGAGATACCACCCAATGCAACTCCATGCTAAAGCTTAGTAACAGTGTCAAGTTCACTCATAATATCGCATGTTGTACATCCAATACCCTGTGCCAATGAAAATGAAACGTCTATGTTTGAAACAATACCAAGTACATCTAAAACGCCATCCGTTGCACAGAAAATGATCTGTACTAATCAATCCAGGCTATCTGATTCTTCTAAAGAAAAGGATCCTAGCGGCCAAAGACTTACTACAGGCCAAAAATCAAATGAAACAACTTTTAGTACTTTTAATAATAAAGGTGTGGAAAAAACCGGATAAGGAATTTATACCCCCTGAAATTCTGAAAGAAATTTCACCAATACCACAGAGAGTTGTTGAAGCTAGAAAACGGGCAAAGCAAGTGGGCATTCTTTTAACTTCTGAATGTCATATAAAGTTAAGAAAAGCCAAGGAACAAGGAAAAAATGCCAAAGAAGAGAGAATAAAAAATAAAAAAGAAAAATTAATAGCAAAAAAAGAGAATAAGACTGAGAAGATTAGGGCAGCTAGAAAACGAAAGGCTGTTCGAAAGATTTCAGAAAGTAGTGAGGACGAAGAAGAACCAATACTTATGCGATTCAGAGATTGATGTCGAAAATTAACAAGACAACTATAAATATTGGGTGCGGGGAAAATTATTACACTACCCAACTTATTGAGGACTGGATACAATGTGTCATTTGCTCATTTTGGGTTCATGAAAACTGTACCCAATTTAACAACATGTGCTCGAAATGTGGGCACAAAAAAAGAGAATATATGAGAAGCAGAAAACTAAAAACAGAGTAGAATAAACTACTGTCCATCTTCACCTTAGTACTATGGTCATCTCTCCCGGACACCTCTGGAGAGATGTTTTTGTGCCGCTCTTTATGAACACTATCCTTCATGACGACAAAAATTCTGAGGGTGAAGTCAGGGAATGTGCTAGTGCAGTGAGCTGAGCTATTTTTATCACAAATCCGTTTGTTAGGAAATATGGCGTCAGGACGGTAATTGTGCGCAGGAACCTTCCCCTGCTTTGCTAGAAATAATAAAATGTGTGCTTCGATAAATGAGCTGTAATTTATTGTTTCATGAATGTTTTCATTTGAAAATTTTTCGAACAATCACTCTACCTAAGTTTTAATCGAAATCTAATACACATTGTTATCGTGTTTCACTAGAAATTTTATGCTTTGTATACCATAAAACTTGCATGTATTACCTAAACACCATTACCCTAATCTAATCTCTCAAAGTAACACATTGAGAACAATAATTAATCAAATTCTACGACTCCAGCGTTGCAATTAAAAGAAAAAAAAAATCACATGCAACGATTTTCAGGTTTACGCGTCGCAGACGTAAGATAGGCGACAGCCTCGACCTCTCAACAACGTCCGAGCGGCAGAGAGCAATTACTCTACAATTTGGTGAAAAATTCGCTTCGGGCTAAGCGTACACCTCCTTATTATGATCATATCCGTACGGGTCGTGTACGCCTCGTAAACGAAGCTACTTCATCGACGTACCCAGTACACCCAGGCGAGAGATGCTACTTCTACTACAGTACCTGGCCAAAATATTAGGAACACTGCTTAATTTACTTACTATCATGAAAACACTTAATAAATTTAAACGCAAATTTTATTCTAAATATATCAACATCAATACTGGTGCATTACCCAAAGTATATTTAATATTTGGTGATTCGACCTTTCACTTTAATTACTTGTTGCACTCTTGTTGGCATGCTCCTTATACAAGCCCGAATGGTTTCTTTAATTGCATCATTATGTCGCCACGTTTTATTCAAGATTCTTCATCAATTCAGCTTTATTAGGATTGGCCTTTGCATAAACAATCTTCTTCAGTTGGTTCCACACGTTTTCTATTGGGTTTAAGTCCGGTGACTTGCCGGGCCATTCCAAAACCCGTAAATTCACCGAACTTAAATAATTTTTTATTAATTTTGCTCTATGGCAAGGAGCACCATCATGCATGTACACATAAGGACCTTTTGTTGGATCTAATTCATTCATGTACGGTAACAGAACACCCTCAAGCACCGTTTTGTACTGTTGTTGGTTCATAGAACCTTGCACAAAATATAGAGGTCCAGGACCTGCGGTTGTTATGCACGACCATAGCATGATAGATTGTGGATGCTTAACTGTTCTGAGGAGACAGTCTTCGTTGTAACGTTCGCCAATACGTCTGCGGACAAATCTAGCTCTCTCAGTCGTTATCTGCATGATTGTCTCGTCACTGCAGATTACCTATGCGACAAAAGAAAATTAACACGGTTTTTGATATTGAAACAGAGAGTGTTATTACATGTATTATAACAATTTAGTGTAGGCCTACCTTTGCCCAATCATCAACAGAGTAGTTTTGGTGCTCCTTTGCCCAATTGTAGCGAGCTTGTTTCATTTTTGGCGTCAATCTGGTTTTTTTTAATGGCCGTCTGCATTTTAGCGCCGCTGCATAGAGTCGCCGCCGCACTGTTCTCTCGGATACTTGCACTGCTTCTTCCGCCAACTTTTTTTGTATGTCCTTACTAGACATCCTACGGTTAGCAAGTGCTATTTTTATTATTTTGCGATCTTCCCGAGGTGTTGTTATACTTTTTCTTCCGCCAAAGGGTCTTCCACTACTGGTGGTGGGAATATTTTCCCGATTCAAAATTGCAATTCGGTGCACTGTCTGAACGGAAACACCTTCCAATCGCGATATTTCTCTTTGCGAATACTGTCCTGTCTCTAATAATACCGATATCCTTGTTTTCTTTTCAACTGTTATGTCTTTTTTACGACCCATGGTGAATATTGTTTAAAAGTTAAAATACCAACAATAAACGAACTCACAAAAGCACTAACACACTACAAGTTCTTACAGAGTTTACTAATTCAAATAATGGATTGTCACATTTCATTACCTAAATAATAACTGAATGCAATACAAAAATAGGGGTTGGGAAGGCACGGCTCAGGTAGGAGATTTATGCTAATTACCTATAATTCGTAAGGATTCAATGAAATGTTTATACAGAGAACTATTACTTGTACGGTATCATTAAACTAATGTATTTGTTAAGTAGTGCTATAAGTTTTATGCGTTACGGTCTTGGAATTTTATAATATTTAAAATTTCCCAAGTGTTCCTAATATTTTGGCCAGGTACTGTACTACTACTACCCAAAACAACCGTTGCCGATGTATACGTTCGATATTATTACGCGTATTATAGTTGTTATTTTCCGTTTCTTCTCATCATTTCTCTCGTCTTTCTTTCGATATTTATTACGACGGGAACATCGAGGCTGCCGGTTGTTTTCGAAGAAATCCGATACTGCAATATCGGTACCGTTAAATTTTTTTTTTCTTCTACTCGTTTTTAATGCCGGCCCAGAGAGAGAGATGTTAATTGCAAACAATAAAAATATGTTAATGTGCCTGTGGAAAATTTTACTTTACTTTCTAGTAAGTGCACGATCAGATGATGATCGGGAACTTTAATTTAGGTAATTTCGTTTAAATGCTTTTCCAGAAAATACGTACCATACTTATTATACTTCAGGTATATGTATGTTAAAAAAAATTAGAACAACGAGCTTTCGTTTCGGAAACATGGTCTGGTATGCTGGTGTTTAAGGTGATATTTTGTTTGATTATATACAAACAAAAGAGTGACGATGTCAAATAAATTATTGAAAAATTGCTGTCACTGTTAGAAGTACATCTGCTAAGTTGTGTTTAGCTTGTGCTGTTTACTGTCTACTTCTTGATATAATGAGTGAAACTAATGTTGAACATCGCAGCATAATAAAGTTCCTGACAAAGGAAGGCAATGGCCCAAAAGCAATTCACGAAAGAATGGTTGCTTTGTATAGGGAAGATGCACCATCTTATTTCCAAGTAAAATATTAGCCTAGACTCTTTCGATGGGGCCGAGAGTCATATCAATGATGACCCAAAGTCCGTACGACCTGTTGAAGCTCGGCCTTTGTCATTGCCAATGAAGTCTGTACATCCGAAGCAAGTCTCCTCTAAATTTTGCAGGACGATTTGGGTATGAAGAAGGTGGATACCCATAATTGCTTACACCTGAACAATAACTGTACAGAAAAGAAATTTCTCGAGAAAATTTGGCCGAGTTGGAAAGCTACAAAACATTTTTATCTCGAATTATCACCGGGGATGAGACTTGGGTACATCATTTGAACCCTCCTATTAAACAAGAATCCACGCAGTTGGTTCATAAAGACTCTCCACCAGCAAAAATGGTCAAGACACAATTTTCTGGGAAAAAAAAACTGATGGAGGAGTCTTGCTTGTTGAATATATGCCAAAAGGGTCTACCATAAATGGAGTGGCCTACGGAAACACAATTAAAAATTTAAAAACTGCTCTAGAGGAAAAACGCTGGCATTCTTATCCACAAAAGAACTTTTTGCTGCATACGACAATTGCCGAGTTCATGAGGCAAACAAAGACTTCTTTCATCACAGGATTGCATTTAAGACCAGATATGCTGTTTTCATGACAGTTTTTCTCTTCCAGATCACTGAAGTGTTCTTCATACTCACTGGATGATTCCTTATAAGGCACGTCCTCGTCATTATTTTCGGAATTTGAGGAATCGGAACCATAAACTTCTTTTTTTTTTGCCTTCTGTTGATTTGTTTTTTTTTTAATGGGACGTCTGATGTGGGAACTCCTGATGTTGAGGGCTCTTGAAAGTCGAAAATTTGGTACCGAAAGATCGGCCTTTATCATTGCCAATGAAGTCTGTATATCCGAAGCACGTCTCCTCAAAATTTTGCAGGACGATTTGGGTATGAAGAAGGTGGATACCCAGATTGCTTACACCTGATCAAAAACTGTAGAGAAAAGAAGTTTCTCAAGAAAATTCGGCCGAGTTGGAAAGCTACAAAACATTTTTATCTCGAATTATCACCGGGGATGAGACTTGGGTACATCATTTGAACCCTCCTATTAAACAAGAATCCACGCAGTTGGTTCATAAAGACTCTCCACCAGCAAAAATGGTCAAGACACAATTTTCTGGGAAAAAAAAACTGATGGAGGAGTCTTGCTTGTTGAATATATGCCAAAAGGGTCTACCATAAATGGAGTGGCCTACGGAAACACAATTAAAAATTTAAAAACTGCTCTAGAAGAAAAGCGCTGGCATTCTTATCCACAAAAGAACTTTTTGCTGCATACGACAATTGCCGAGTTCATGAGGCAAACAAAGACTTCTTTCTTCACAGGATTGCATTTAAGACCAGATATGCTGTTTTCATGACAGTTTTTCTCTTCCAGATCACTGAAGTGTTCTTCATACTCACTGGATGATTCCTTATAAGGCACATCATCGTCATTATTTTCGGAATTTGAGGAATCGGAACCATAAACTTCTTTTTTTTGTTTTTTTTTGCCTTCTGATGATTTGTTTTTTTTTTGATGGGACGTCTGATGTGGGAACTCCTGATGTTGAGGGCTCTTGAAAGTCGAAAATTTGGTACTGAAAGATCGGCCTTTGTCATTGCCAATGAAGTCTGTATATCCGAAGCAAGTCTCCTCTAAATTTTGCAGGACGATTTGTCTATGAAGAAGGTGGATATCAAACTGGAACAAAAACTGTACAGAAAAGAAATTTCTCGAGAAAATTTGGCCGAGTTGGAGAGGGACAAAACATTTTTATCTCGAATCATCACCGGGGATGAGACTTGGGTACATCATCGGGACCCTCCTACTAAACAAGAATCCATGCAGTTGGTTCATAAAGAGTCTCCACCAGCAAAAATGGTCAAGACACAATTTTCTGGGAAAAAAAACTGATGGAGGGGTCTTGCTTATTGAATATATGCCAGATCACTGAAGTGTTCTTCATATTCACTGGATGATTCCTTATAAGGCACATCATCGTCATTCTGCTGATTTTTTTTTAAATGGGACGTCTGATGTGGGAACGTCTGATGTAGAGGGCTCTTGAAGGTCTTCATAGGTAATACTCTTGCCTGAAGCCACATTTACTTTTTTTTTTTTTTTTTCTTGATGCCATCTATTTGCTTTCTTTTATTTTATAAAAATTCCTTGAAATTTCCTTCAATAGAATTTCCTTCAACTTCGTCAATTTCTCTGCCCGACAATGTTTTTAACAATCCATTAACATTAGATGGCTGTGTGTCACATTTCTTAAAACCTGCTTTTAAATTTGCACACTGATTCGATTTAAGAGCATTTATTAACTCGTTAAGCAAAGCAGGAAATTATTGTTTTTTGTAGGGTGGCATTTTTTATTTCATTGGATGTGTTTTTGTAGGCTAATAAAATTTGTCCCCATGCACATTTCAAAGGACGGAAAAAAATGCGACGTGCAGGGGCTGGGTGAGGTGAGTACTATTTGGGAGAAGGCATACAAAAGCTATATTATTCTCCTGACATTCTTTGATGACTGTCGAAGATACATGGGACGAGTGTGTACAGTTTTACCTTCCAATGTCTTCAATTTAGGCAATATTAAAGAAAATAACCATTCCTCAAACGTTAGTCCATCAAACCAACCACTAGTTGTGCTGTAACGAGTACCTTTAGGACCACCTTCTGCCCATGTAGACCACATTCGGTTCCAAATATATCCTGGGGGTACATTTTCCACGACAGAAATTATCAATATACTCTTTGATCATACCTTGATCTGATCCAATCCTTACCCGGGACATTATCACAGTACATCTAGGACATCTTTAGATATCCTCAACAGTGGAATAATGCAGCTTCATCCACATAGTTTAGCGGTAAAAACATTGTTTTGTCTTCAGTACATAGTTCTTTTAATATCGGAATATCCAAGGACAATTGGTCTGTGACTTAACGCTGCCCAAACTATGTAATCCATACTCTAAATATTGCCCCAAAACATTTTACCGCTAATTTGGAGACACCCTATATAATGGAGCGTTACATTAGGTCATTAATAGACATAAAACATTGTTCAGAATTTAAAACATCTAAAGTAGGCCATTAGCGCAATTTCAAAGAAAGCTGCGTTTTATCCAGCGTTAAAGAACGAGCATTAAATCGCTAAATGAATCAATTTATAAATCTGCGAATTACAAATTCAATGTGCTCCGGTGAATATATCAATTTCTAACATGTTTTTTCCTTTTGTTCTAGGTAAGTAACTTCACAACAATATCTACATATATGCGTATGTATATGCGGGACAGAATTGAATCGGGTTTCATTCATGGCCCTCGTGCATTGTTTGGAATAACCATATGGTGAGTAAGAGTACTTATGTTGATTTCAATTGTCGCTCGACGCCAAAGGATTCGATTGTTTCGCGCCGCGCTATGTAGGTGTTATAGGTCATAGTCATAATAGTCGAAATGTACGAGATTGCCGGCTACTCTTATCGCTATAACGGATTTCGCGAATTATTTTTTTCGCGAGAATTACGTTGACATAAGGTTTCGTAGAACGATTTTCGAAAATCGCTCTAGAGTTGATTTGCAGCAATTATGTAATCCGTATGAGTATGTATGAAGCAATAATGTGAGAGGAAATTTTTCCATTCTTAATATATTCTTATTATTATATAATCTAATTACTTCTAGAGGAAATTTTATAACGGAAATTATCATTGCAAACAAGTACATTAACTTTTAATATTGCTTTTCTATTATACCCTCAATTTGCACTCAAAGAATCTCAAAGAAGAATTGTAGGATGTTGTTTAATCTTTACAAGGTTTGGAAGCCTGGAACAATTTGGCCAATTATCAAACACTGTGGATGAATTGTGAAATTTTTTCAAGATGATTTGGAAAATTTGTAGGAGTTCTCCAAAGAATGAGAAAGGCAATGTAGTCGTCCTGATTTTAGATGGGTATTCGATCCTAAAAGGTACTTTCTAGGGATCTACCCTTCTGGGTAGCTTATCTGTCAGGTTTCGAACTGTCAAGATAATCGGCCAATATTTGAACAGATGAGGGAAGTCTTCTAAACCGGCAACGTTGACTCTCCCATCACTTACAAAAACGATTTATCTTGGTTTATCCAACACCAGATCAGCTGTTTGGATTCGATAGGAGTTCAGAAAGGAACTGACTTTTCAAGAAGAGAATTTGGTGGTTAAATGCCGAAATTTTTGAAGATAGCAGGCTTCAGCGTTTAGATATGTTTTTTATTAAGTCATACGGTTTATATTGTGAGCAAAATACTTGTAAATGGCTTAGACTAAATTCTGGAAAAGTTATTCCATTTTGGTTATTATTATTTGGCTGGTTAACATGTACGTCTTCACAAAATTTTGCTGACAAAGATGTAGTGGATGATACCACAATCCCCGTGACAAAAAATCAACCTGAAACTACAAGTCCAAGTGTTCTATATTGAAGACCAGAATGTGCCATCAATTTGGACTCTCACTCAAACAGCCTTCTTGACTTCTTTTGAAATTGACAGTTTTTTTAATCAAAGAAAAAATTTATTAGATAAAAAAGGCACAATAAACACACATTGGAACAGTTGGAGAACCTATTTCGGTAAATCGCAATAGATTAATTAAATTTTTACAAAATCTTTATAAAAGAGAAAAGGAAGGGAATTTTAACAGAACTAAAAAATGTTGTAAAAGATTATTACGAGAAAAAAATTAAAACTAAACCAAAGAAACTAAAGATCAACTACACTACCGCCCAAAAGTGTTTAGACAGTCTGATTACCACCAAAAACATATAAAAAGGCGTTATTGAGGTCCAAGGTGATTACAGTTTATTCCATACATCAGTAGCTGATGTTGGAGCAATTTCTGCACTTCCTGCTCCAGTTCTTCCACAGTAACTCGATTGGATTCAAGTCGAAGCTCTAGAGAAGCCCTGCCATAACTTTTCAAAGTTCTTTTCCCCTCAAAATGGTGGAAATTGTCTGTACACAATTTAGATGAGGTCATTATCTTGCTGAAAGATAAAATTTTGACCCAAAAGACGAATTCCTGAAGATACTGTATGGTTCCCCAAAATGTCAGGGTATTCCTTCAAATTGATCTAAAAGTGGACATTTGCACAGTGGATGTAAGAAAAAAAAATTCTTTATATTTTAGTTATTTCGGAGCCAGTTATGAGATACTGCATATTGAGTTAGCAATGCAGGGCAATTATATAACGATTAATGTAGTCTTCAGGCTTTCACGGCCGTTGTTGATGGCTGCTCTTCGGTTCTCGGGTTCTCTGCAGAGAACCTGAGAACCTAAGAGCAGCTATATAACGATTATTTAAATTCAAAATTCAATTATTTTTACTAAAAAATCAATTATTATTACAAATATCTCAGTAAAGTGGGATATATTATTACAATATATTTCTTTAAATGTACTGATTTTTCATATTTTTAAAATAAATATAAATAAATAAATAAGATTTTATTTATTTATTTATATTTATTTTAAAAATTTGAAAAATTAATACATTAAAATTTTTTTTTATAGATAAACGCGAAATCAGAGTATTGTGAAAAATGCGTCTTATCTTTCTATAAAAAAATATATTGTATTAATCAAGGTTTGAATTGGTTCTTCTAAAATTTGGATTTTGAACGAATGTTTCCCGTCAACAACAAACGGCATTTTTATTAATCATGGTAAATTTTTATAGTTTTATTTTCTTCACCCCCGATATTATGCAATAAAATAAAATAAATTAAATAACTTTTTATTGGTTGAAAAATAAATCTCTGGCTATGTCACTACTTATTAAATAAATCAGCAAATATAACAAAATATTTGTTGTTATGAGGCCTTCCGGGTTTTGACCGCGTCATAGTAAAGTACATATATACAATACAAAATAAAATAAAGCAAAAATGAAAAAGAAAAATTATGACGCGGTCAAAACCCGGAAGCCCTCATAACAGAGACTCAGACCGTGGAAGCCTTCGATATCATTTAACAAACCTCCACGGGGAGGAAATTTTCCGTAAAACCCAAACCTTTTCTAAGCTACGCCTCAAACTATCTACCCTTCTGTGCACCCTTACCTTCTTGTCTCGCTGTCGCGACCACCAAGTTGTCCCAAAATTTCTCAAACTTTCTCACCACATCAGCACTTCAGTATCTCGATCTATCTTAAGACGAGCCAGCTTAGCACTCATCCGCGAACGTATCAAATATTGCCGTCGCGAATTAGATCTTGTATCCAGGAATCTTCTTTCCCTTCATTTAGAACTCTCCAACACTCTGTCTGAAGATGATTGGTCCCTCTTAGATCGCATTTCTTCTATCCAAGCTCAAAGATCCTCAGAACGCATAAAGGAAAATCATATTCGAAAATTTCAATTGCTTGCTCCAAATAACAAAAAAATCGGAACCCATTCATCATCAAAAACGGTCAAAAATCTATCGTCACACCCCCTGTCGGAAGCTGAAACTCTAGTATTATCCAAAGGTTTAAATTTCTCTGTGACTCCCAAAAGCATTCCAAAAGAGGACATCATCTCTTTGGTAGAATCATCCATTCGCACACTCCCTAAAGAAAATGCCGATATTATTCGTTTTGAAACAGCCAAACGTCTTTCTTCTGCTAAACCTCCTCAGCCAAACTTATCCAAAGTAGAACGTTCAGCCCTACGTTCTCTCCGCGCCAACAAAGACATAGTAATTCTTCCTGCTGACAAAGGAAACACAACCGTCATTCTAGACAAGTCTCAGTACGTGTCCAAAATGTCAGATCTCTTACAAGATGGTAGCTACACCCAGTTGTTACGTGACCCCACTTCGAAATTTGAACGGCAAATCTCTTCATTAATTAAATCCTCTGACATTCCTTCTGACATACAGAAACGGATACTGCCCAAGGAATCCAAGCCACCTAGGTTGTACGGTCTTCCAAAAATCCATAAGCAAAACCTACCTTTTCGACCCATAGTTAACACTATAGATTCGCCCACCTATAGCTTGGCCAAATACCTCGCTCATACTATTAAGAAATACACAGGCAATGCTCCTTCTCACATTCTAAGTTCATCGCACTTTGTTAAACTCATTTCTGAAATCTCTATCGAACCCGAAGATCTTCTTGTCAGTTTTGATGTTACCTCACTCTTCACTAAAGTACCTGTCGCCGATTCCGTCGCTATAATCCACCAATTATTGATCCAGGACAACCAATCCCCAGATTTAGCCAAGTTAGTCGAGAAGTGCCTTACTTCAACGTACTTTACCTTCCAGGGAAAATACTATCAAACCTCCGGCGCCGCTATGGGATCTCCACTTTCCCCGGTTGTAGCTAATATCTTCATGGAGGCTTTTGAGACCACTGTTTTAGAACATGCGAATTTAAAACCCAAAGCTTGGTTAAGATATGTGGATGACACCTTCATTATCTGGCCACATGGCAAAAACACTCTGCCTACTTTCTTGGATTTCCTCAATAGTCAACACTCCGACATCAAGTTCACCATGGAGATTGAGAATAACGGTTCCCTGCCTTTCCTTGATGTGTTAGTTACTCGTCTACCAAATGGTCGTTTAGGTCACTCCGTGTACAGGAAACCCACACATACCGACCGATATCTTCATGCCAGCTCACATCATCATCCAGCACAAAAGCAATCGGTAATCGGCTCTCTAGTACATCGCGCGATCTCAATTTCCCAACCCGACAACATCGACAAAGAATTGAAACATGTAAAAACTGCTCTTTTAGAGAATGGCTATACCTCCGGCAACATACAAAGGGTCATAAATAGATACATTCATCCACGGTCTCCTAAGGTAGCACCAGAATCTAGTAATCAGCTAAGTACCATCGTTCTTCCCTACATCCATGGCGTTACAGATCACATCGGTAGAATTCTTCGTAAGCAAGATATCCAACCCATCTTTAAACCTTTAAACAAGATCTCCCAAATTCTTCCTTCGCCCAAGGACACTCGCCCTGCTCTCTCCCATAAAGGTATTTACAAAATTCCCTGTGACTGTGGCTCAGTGTACATTGGCGAAACTGGACGTTCTATTCAAACTAGAATCAAGGAACACCAACGGTACGTTAAGTCACGTTCCTCAACACACTCAGCCTTAGCCGAACACTTCATAGATACGGGCCATAAAATTTGTTTTGATCAGGTATCTGTTGTAAGCAAGTCTCATCGCTATTTTCCACGAAAGGTAAGGGAAGCTATCGAGATCCAGAGACATCCTCAAAATCTCAATCGCGATATTGGTTACCCACTCTCCAGCATTTGGAAACCCGTCCTTTCCGCTTCTTCGACCCGAGCTCACTGTTCCGCATCGTTGCCTCGCGCTCACCGTTCCGCTTCCCTGCACAATGGTATATATACCCCTGCACGTCCATCTTCTCCTTGTCAGAAGGTTTTCGCCTCTAGCGTGGTTGACACGTCGAGTTACCGTGACCTTCTGGCGCCCCTCACCTAGTTTTGCTCCTGAAGAAGCCACTTACATTAGTGGCGAAACGTCGAGTTTGAGTAAGTTGTATATATATTTTTTGTAATTTTTCTTTTTCATTTTTGCTTTATTTTATTTTGTATTGTATATATGTACTTTACTATGACGCGGTCAAAACCCGGAAGCCCTCATAACAGAGACTCAGACCGTGGAAGCCTTCGATATCATTTAAAATATTTGTTGTTTACTAATATGCATAAAATAATTTACTATGGTTCATCGTGTTTTTACCTGTTTCATATTTGATATTTGGTTTAAGTCACGAGAGAGACGAGAGACGAGACGAGAGATGGCATCTCTCGAGCGAGAGGAGCGTCCTCTCGTCGAGACGAGAGACCCATTTTATCTCGCCTAACGAAACGAGACGAGAGAAGGCCTTTTCTCGTCTCGTCTCGTCTCGCGGCAACACTACTATTGCCATTCAAATAAATAATTACTGTAAGTGTGATTCCATGTCACAATGCCTTCCTCCTTCATTGGAAGATTTAACGTTGGTAGACTGTGAGTGGCCAGTCTTTTTACTATTCCCTCATATGATGTGTACATTTCATTTTCAAAATGTAAGTGACATACTTGATACATTGAGGACTATAAAGAGCTAAGTGAAGGTTCCAAATATTCACATCCACATAATTTTACCCATTTTCTGCACCTGTAACAGAGCAACAAATGTTTAATAATTACAAGAAGATACTATACCTTCGACTCTCATGTCTTTCCTCAACTGAAAAAAAAGTTTAAAAGATTGTAAATTATCTTCTAACGAAGAGGTGATGATAGAAGCTCTTCGTACAATTAATTTGACTCGGTAATATTTTTATATTTTTGAATGTTTTCTGGCGATCGAACCATTTTTAGGCAACGCCAAAATTGAGATACATTTACACGGTACACAGGGTGTAGCAATCGTAAAAACGCAACATCATTTCATCGATAGTGACTCAGTCAGTTTCGCAACGCTAATTACCCGTGAGATAATAGCGGTTGGCCTTCGCGATTTGCAATTCAGGAAACGATTCGTTTCACGACTTTGTAACTTAAATCGCACAAAACGAAATGCATCTCTTTGTATTCCTTCTCATTACCTCTTATTGTGATGACCCGGTATTTTTCCTTAATTGTTAGATTAATTACCAATTCCAAACGAGATATATAAATTACCTTTACTCAACTTGGGCGCAGATAACTTAATAGTAATTTTAAATGTGTGTATACTTATACGAAAAAAAAAAAAAAAAAATGAACGTGACTTATAAACATTCCTGCGTCGTCGAATTAAACAGTGAAAACATGGTCCACCGCATACTTTGCCAGGTTCGGATTGCCCGTCGCTAAGGATTCTTATCAGTCACGTAGGAAATACAATAACAAACTTCTGTTTATGATTATTATTAAAAATTCTTTAGTTATGACGTACGTAGTAGAATTATGTAGTTTTAAGAAGTAAGTTACCTAGAATTAATACACAATTGCATTCGGAACAACCATTATAGAGATGAATGAATTGATTCATAGTTCACGTCCAACCACACAACCAACTCTTCTAATGTGTATGCACGATGTCTTTCCTATATCTGTGCATGTATGCATGTATTATATCGGATAATAATGTTGTGTGTAGGTCAAGAAAGAGAAATTAACTTTCATATACGTTTACGATAAACACAATACATTTATGTAGAAGACCACGCACTCTACATGCATGCATACAATCCCTTGTTGTGTTGTTCTTACGCTCTTGTCTCTTCCATTGTGTTATCAGAGAACGGAACGACTGGCTGAGAGTTGCCCGGCAGGTTGTTTACCTCTTGACAATGAAATAATCGGCCCAGAAATGAAGCTGTCAGGTATTATAAGCGAGAGACGTAACCCAGGCAAGGTCCCGAACGCATTAATGGTATCAAGGTAAATGACACCTGATTCATATCGTGCCAAGATAGCTATAGTTACACAAAACAATCAAAACAATATTGTATACAATACAGCTCGTCTCTAGGTGAGATGCATCGAAATTATTATTATTATTTTTTAAGTTGTATTGTTAGTGGTTATTCTTGAGGTAATATATTATTATGTGGTATTTGAAGAGTTCTAATTGAATTAAGGTAAGAAGGTACATGAGGTAGAGTAATTATCTGCACAAGACTGGCATAATTTACGTTTCAGATAAGCTTGCAAGATCGAGCAACATTATTACTCCAAAGATTTTCAGGCCGTTTCCCAGAGCAACTATAAGGATGGTCAAGAAGGAAAATAGTAGAAAAGGAAAATCTGTAGAGTTTTTACAGACACACCAGAAAAAAATCGTTTAGAAAAAAGAACGACTCCACCAAAAACTACAAAGAAAATTATAAGGAAAATGAGTACAAGTAGTTCTGATACTGAAGAGTGTATTGTTCTGGAAGCAGATGAAATTTCGGATAATTTTAGTGATGTAGAAAACGTACATCTTATAACAGACGATGACCAAATACATCAGAATTGTTCTGGTAAAGTTTCCCACAAAAATGACTGCAGTTTATTACATAGGAAAAGTCCTGGAATGTTTGAACCTTAACGAATTGCAAATCAAATACTTGAGACGTAAGACACCAGGTTTCAAAATTTTATTATCCCCTAGTCGATGACATATCTGCAGTTGATCGTTCAGCACCCAATTCAGCTAAAACTGCCAGAACTTCTTCTCTGTTAACTTTCAACGTCAACTTATCTTCATATAATGTTAAGTAACTAAACTTTCACTATACAATTTTATGCTATGTTGTTCTCTGTGCCAGCCCAAGAATGTTACTTTAGATATAGGAACCAAATAAAGTAATAATTATACAAAATACAAAGTTTTCGTACACTGGGATCTTGGTCGAAACTGCCCCACGTAGCGGTTAAATGTACCTCACCGGTGGAGCACTATCAACCGTTTGCAGATATTTTTTGAAATCCAAATTTTTGCAGTTTAAAATAAGTTTAGAACCATTTTCTTGTTAGCAATGGTAACAAGAAAGGATGAACTTCGTTACTTCAAGGCAGAAGAGGACCGTTCTAAATAAACATTCTTTCACCAGCTATTTCCCTGTAGGGCATTCGTAATAAAAAAAAACAAGTAAATTAAAAATGCCGAGCAACAAATTTGTGCCGGACGAACAAGCTGGGCCAATCATCTTCCCCAAACTGAATTTATCAGTCTAATGGAGCTAGAAGCCTCCTTGGATTTGATTTGCATGTCAAATCGTTGCATCGTATGTATATTAGAGATCACGTTTGGTTGAGATATTTTCGGCCATTACTGGAAAACAATAACGGAATCGTCCACAATATTATTATGTGGTATTTGAAGAGTTCTAATTGAATTAATTATCATTTAATTAATTTTTGAAATGTTTAATGTTTAATGATGGTTATAACTTATTAACTTTACGTTAATTGTTAAAAAAAAAAAAAAAACTTAGAACAGCGATTGAGGGAGTGAAGCAGCAGCAGCAGTGGATGTAAACAGATTATTTTTTGACAGAAAGAAACAGTCACTAAAAATTAAAACTTAACATAAAACCGCATAAAAACGATTTGTTATTTATACAAAAACACGCTACAAGTGATAAGTGGGTGTCAGGAAAAAGAAAGAAGAAATAAAAAGAAGAAAGAACAGAAAACAATTCATCAGGACGAGCGAACTTAAAGGGAAATTGAAGAGGATTAACAGAATAACAAAATAAACACGCACACACACACACACATATAATTAGCAAGGTAAGAAAGAGGGTGGGATAATTTTAAGACTTTTTGTACAATTTTATTATTATATTTGTGTTAATAATTTCAATCTTTCATTTCTGTCGTTTGTGACAGAAAAATTTGGCGACCGTGACAGGACTATATTGGCATAAGTCAATATATCCTCATATTTGAATCATTAATTTTAATTTAAACTCAATTTTTTATCAAAATTCAAAATTTACACCCCATATTAGATTTCATTTAGGCCTAACATAAACTTTTTCATTTCAATTCAATCAGTTAAGTACAAAATTCAATAAACAAAAATTTCAATTTCATTTAGTTAAAATATGCCTAAGGTAAGAAGCGTAGAAGGTGATGGTGGGGATGACATTAAAGATATGTTAAACATCATAAAAGGTAAACTTGATAACATTATGTCAAGTCAAACTTCCTTCGAAAACAGGCTAAACTGTTTAGAAGAAAAGGTAAATAAATTTGGATCACCGTCGGAGTTAGCTTGTCGATCATCAATTGTTACGCCTCCTGTGACTGCTACTGTTCCTGACATTTCCAACATAACCCAAAATGAAATGTCATGTGACTTTGGTAGACAGACATTTTCTCATAACCTCAAAATCAAAGATCTGGTCCCGAAGTTTGACGGTAGGCGAGGTTGTCCCGTGGCTTTCTTGATTTCTATCAAACGGGTGTTAACGCCAGCAACATCGCACGTACAATTATATAACATTCTTAGATCATCATTAGTGGAGGATGCTTCAGTCTGGTTTTCCTGTCACGGTCGCCTAATTGTTCTGTCACAAACGACAGAAATGAAAGATTGAAATTATTAACACAAATATAATAATAAAATTGTACAAAAAGTCTTAAAATTATCCCACCCTCTTTCTTACCTTGCTAATTATATGTGTGTGTGTGTGCGTGTTTATTTTGTTATTCTGTTAATCCTCTTCAATTTCCCTTTAAGTTCGCTCCTCCTGATGAATTGTTTTCTGTTCTTTCTTCTTTCTTTTTCCCCACTTATCACTTGTAGCGTGTTTTTGTATAAATAACAAATCGTTTTTATGCGGTTTTATGTTAAGTTTTAATTTTTAGTGACTGTTTCTTTCTGTCAAAAAATAATCTGTTTACATCCACCTGCTGCTGCTCCGAACTACCAAAACTGCCGTTGCATCATTCCCCACTAGATTTTCTAATTTATTTAACGATGTATTTTTAATTTGGAAATTAATGCCTAATCGAGTCGTGTTGTGTCATGTATGTGTTTGTATATGTATGTTACATTAAATTTTGAATTTTTCTCTCAAATAAAAAATTACTATTATTATATTTGTGTTTTTCATTTTTCACTCCCTCAATCGCTGTTCTAAGTCTTTTTTTTTTTAAACAATTAACGTAAAGTTAATAAGTTATAACCATCATTAAACATTAAACATTTCAAAAATTAATTAAATGATAATTAATTCAATTAGAACTCTTCAAATACCACATAATAATATTGTGGACGATTCCGTTATTGTTTTCCAGTAATGGCCGAAAATATCTCAACCAATCGTGATCTCTAATATACATACGATGCAACGATTTGACATGCAAATCAAATCCAAGGAGGCTTCTAGCTCCATTAGACTGATAAATTCAGTTTGGGGAAGATGATTGGCCCAGCTTGTTCGTCCGGCACAAATTTGTTGCTCGGCATTTTTAATTTACTTGTTTTTTTTATTACGAATTCCCTACAGGGAAATAGCTGGTGAAAGAATGTTTATTTAGAACGGTCCTCTTCTGCCTTGAACTAACGAAGTTCATACTTTCTTGTTACCATTGCTAATAAGAAAATGTTTCTAAACTTATTTTAAACTGCAAAAATTTGGATTTCAAAAAATATCTGCAAACGGTTGATAGTGCCCCACCGGTGAGGTACATTTAACAGCTACGTGGGGCAGTTTCGACCAAGATCCCAGTGTACGAAAACTTTGTATTTTGTATAATTATTACTTTAGTTGGTTCCTATATCTAAAATAACATTCTTGGGCTGGCACAGAGAACAACATAGCATAAAATTGTATAGTGAAAGTTTAGTTACTTAACATTATATGAAGATAAATTGACGTTGAAGGTTAACAGAGAAGAAGTTCTGGCAGTTTTAGCTGAATTGGGTGCTGAACGATCAACTGCAGATATGTCATCGACTAGGGGATAATAAAATTTTGAAACCTGGTGTCTTACGTCTCAAGTATTTGATTTGCAATTCGTTAAGGTTCAAACATTCCAGGACTTTTCCTATGTAATAAACTGCAGTCATTTTTGTGGGAAACTTTACCAGAACAATTCTGATGTATTTGGTCATCGTCTGTTATAAGATGTACGTTTTCTACATCACTAAAATTATCCGAAATTTCATCTGATTCCAGAACAATAGACTCTTCAGTATCAGAACTACTTTGTAGTTTTTGGAGGAGTAGGAGTTTAGAAGTCGTTCTTTTTTCTAAACGATTTTTTTCTGGTGTGTCTGTAAAAACTCTAGAGATTTTCCTTTTCTACTATTTTCCTTCTTGACCATCCTTATAGTTGCTCTGGGAAACGGCCTGAAAATTTCTGGAGTAATAATGTTGCTCGATCTTGCAAGCTGATCTGAAACATAAATTATGCCAGTCTCGTGCAGATAATTACTCTACCTCATGTACCTTCTCTGTTCCAGTGGACAGATGGAATCGTCCTTGGCGGTGAACTATAGGATTTCAGAAAGGCTATCTGGTCAAGCAAACTTGCAGTGGAAGTTGATGGAACAAACATTTTAAAATTTGTGAAATGTTATCTTTGTTCCGCTAACAATCAGACGCGATTTGATTGATTGCTCTGATTTCGTCGCATTTGATTGGTTCGGCCTAGATTCTGATTTCTGCTTGGAACAAAACTGTTATCAATTACTTCATGGTCAAAGTTATACATACACCCTACTTGTGAATTTTCTGATCTTGGGGGAGGTTCTTTGCCTATTGATGTCAACGTTTCATCGCTCGTCTGATGCGGAGGATTTTCTTCTTCGCAAAACTAGGAAGGAACTCATCTTCTTTGAGAGCTAGTCGGTTTTTCGAATGATTTAGTTGTATTTTTTTTTGGGTAAAGACATTTTGGAAAGCTATTTTAGTGAGCTGGGCAATTTGTTTTATTGATATAGTCTTTCCCGGGTTGGAAATCATCCAGTCGTTGAATGCAACAGTGCAATAGGATTTAAATGGCCCATACACTCCCACGTCAAACGGTTGAAGCTTGTGTGAGGTGTGTGGGGGAATTGAGAGCATGATTACCGCATTTTCATTTTTTTTTTAAATATGTTTCAATACATTTAAGAATAAATCACCTGTCATCCAAACTGATTACCTAAGGCTATGCTGGAATTAGGAGCATCAATCAAATAGTCATCTGGGTTACGTGTTCTGGGAAAAATATACACTGGAGGTAAACCGACACCTACTGCATTTATTATTCCTACAAATGTTGTTAATTCCCCTCTTTCAGCAGACGCTGTCACAATGTGACAATTTTGACAAGCTTCAAGACCGTGGCAACGCCTGTTTCATCTACATTGTAGATCTGCATAGGAATGAACTTGTGTTTAGTTAATACTAAAGTATAGTTTTCGAAAAATTCTGACACGCTTGTTTTATTGAAACCAGTAGCACGGGCCAAACTTGTACTTTCTGGTTTTCTCAAAGCTATTTTATGTTTGTTTCTCTTCATGAAGCATTTGGGCCATTCAATTCCAGCTATCCTATTAATCCTCCATTACGCAGTAACATTACATTCTGGCAAAGCAGATGAATAATCGTAACCCAAAACGCTGATTGGATGTATTTCACCAACTCTTTTTCCTGCTCATTTGTAAACACCTGAAAGACATTGTATTTTCTGCAATAAAGACTTTCCTTTTCCTCAAAATCACTTTCGTTGCCGGAATCATCATTGTAAAGGGTTATCAATCGTTCCGGTGGGTACTTTATCTTTAATTTGTGAATTCTAGAATGTAGTGTATCTCTTTTTTATATTGAAATTTCTACTAGCCATTCTCTCGGACTCTGTATTAATATCTTCTAGGTTTGGTCTTCTCGTTCTTGGTTGGGTTGATCGCTTCCTGATCTCAAATAATTGTAGATGAGTTGATTAGATAAGCTTCTTCTTGCTAAGGCAAAGACAGGCAATATTTCAACCCTTTAATCGTATTATCTTCTTGAGATAGTATCTTAAAGGCCAATGGTCAGTTAGAAGGTCTATAAGTAGCCTTAACTCCGACCTTGACTTTCCAAGATTCTTTTCTGTTTCTATTTAACAAGAAGTTGATAAACACAACTCCTCCACCCCCCTCCTACACCGACTTCTTTTTCTAAGTTGGCATTGAAAACGTCAAAGGAAGGTTTCCAACCAGCGAAAAGGATATTGGTTCCCTGTTTTGTTCATCTACCTTAGTAAATTATTTAGCATTGAAGTACTCTAGAATCCATACCTAGTACAATGCTACTCTGTTAGTTGTGGACAGACCAGTTTAGACACCAAACTATTTGACTACTTGGCTGTTGGTAGAGACATAGATCCTTGCTTATTTTATGCTTTTGTATATGAATTCTCGGACGCAGAGAGAGATTCATCTACAAGATCTTTGGAATTGTCATGACAACTATGTGTGGGCAGATGAAAAATCCGCATCAGGTATGTGAAGATCGTTTCCAACATCAGTTCTCGTTAAATGTTTGGGTTTGAATTGTGGGTGATTATCTAATTGGAGTGGTTTATGCATGATGGTGCACCAGCACATTCCAGTTTGGTTGCTGATGATGTTCTAACAACAACATACGGAGATTGTTGGATTGATCGAGGTGGGCCACACCCATAGCCTGCTCGATCCCCAGACTTAAAACTCCTGGATTTTTTCTTCTGGGGGGAGTTCATCAGTCAATGACGAGAAGATTGAATGCTTGTATGGAGGAAATCATTTCGAACATTTATTGTAGACGTATTTTTTGATAATAAAATGTTGTTACTGTCGCAAATTTTGTTCTTAACCTGTTCCTTATTGTAAGCTGTAACTCTTATATGTTTAAATCCTGAAATTGTTTGAATTGGAACGCTTGGATTTGGGTGGGGATGGAGGAAATTTTCAGAAAATTAGTTCCAAATACATATCGCCTCAGTTCGTCGTGAAGGACACCATTTAAATTCCCAGAATGCCAGTATTCTTAATACAATCGACGATTCAGAACAGAATGACTGTATTTTTGGAATTATACATTTTTTCGTCTGGAGAAGCAAGTCCATTTATGAATTTGTTAATTTAAACAGATTAGTTTTAAGAATTATGCTTGCCAAGGTTGAAATTTGTTTTATAATATTGTTTTCTGCTGACATAAATTGCTGGTTTTTCCATTCTATTGACTAACTAACTGACTCGCTGTCTGTAGAAAAAAATTAGTGGTTATATCCATAAGAATATTTAAGAGATTTGCCTTGCACTGCTAGGGTATAGCGAGAGACGAGGATGTAATAAATATATTGTAATGGGTATCGATAGATTAAAATCTTATAATTAAAAATTAGAGACGATTTTACTTTTAACACTTTATTAAACATTTTTCTCGTGAACTGTCCCAACAGAGAAAAACGTTTTATATCAAATATTTCTCTTGAAATCTGATAAATATAAAATATGGGAGGGCTTTAAAAAACAAAGTACCAGTCGTTCTTCTACATACTTTTTGATTGGTCAAATATAAAAAATAAATGCAAATCTATTAGTGGAAGAATGGCTACAACGTTGTTTGATCTTTTTGGTGGACATTTTGAACATTTATTGTGAAATCTTTAACATTTTGTAGTTGTGTTGTATTTAATAAGTTTATTTTAATATATGATTTAATGGCAGCTTACTCTCATCTTTTCATGGCTAATTTGATATCTTACAATTATTTTGAAAAAGCTCACCTTTCAGTGCATGCAGTGTCCTTCTTCGTCTCAATATAAAATACAGGGTGTTCCATTTAAATAAGATAAGACAATAATGCATTTGCGTTTCGAATCGCCATGTACACAGTTTTCGTAATATTTGCAAAATATCAATTTGCTATGAAACTGTAACACTATAAAAAAGTTATTCCAGTACAAAAAGAATTTTAAGTTATTTCGCGTGGAATACACAGGACGTTGAACACGCAATAATATACAGGGTGTTTAAAAAAGATGCGGCGATATTAAAGGGGGTGATTGCCCAGGTCATTTTATACAAAAAAGTTTAATTAAAAAAAAAAAACAGTAAAAATTAGATTTTTCCAAAACGACTTGAGATATCTTAATGAAATTTTAGGCATGTTAATAGCTGTGGGAGACGCATACTTTGCATTACAACACGATGTTTTAGTCATACCAGTGGCGCGCGTATTGGCACGTCACAGGCTATTTTTCCAGAAAAAAATAGGACGCCGCTGATTTCTCTAAAAATAAAAATATGTTTTTATTTGTTTTTATTTGTTCAATTGTGTTAACTTTTTATCGTACGACGTACCGTTTTTTAGTAAAAAAACGTTTTAGTGCATATCCATTTATCATGCGTACAAAAATATTTTTAAACAGTCCTGTTTTATTCACTGACATATTGAATGAGTCTCGTGATTAATAATTTTGTATGTGTCGAATTGAATGAAGTTCCTTATCATGAATCGCTATACGAATGCCTAGATGACCGACATGCACTACATTTATGGAATTGCTGATGACAATGCATTAGAAGCCAAGCGGTTGTATACTGAAATATTTCCTGGCCGTATTGCTCCAGATAGAAAAACTTTCGAAAGTATTCATCGGCGTCCAGACCAAGGACATCAAGAACGGTAGAGCTGGAAGAGGATGTGGTAGACATGATTGAAGAAGATCGAGGTACTTCTACTCGAAAAATTGCTGACGCTTTGGATGTAAGTAATGAGACTATTTGGCACATTCTGAAGGAAAATTTGTTGTATAACGCGTTCAATCACTTCTTCCTGCTGATTTTCCTCTTCGCATTGCATTCTGTCAATGGCTTTTGCACAAAATGGTTCAAATCCCTCAATTCCCGATGATGATTCTGTTCACCGATGAAGCGAATTTTTCAAGAAATGCAATACCTACGCAATTTCCATAATAACCATGTATGGTGTGACGAAAATTCACATGAAATTGTTGAAGATCGTTTTGAACATCAGTTTTCTTTGGATGTTTTTCTTGGGATTGTGGGTGACTGCCTAATTGGACCGGAGAGGTGGACCTCACTTATGGCCTGCACGATCTCCGGACTTAAATCCCCTGGATTTTCTCCTGTGGGGCCATTTGAAATCCTTGGTGTACGCTACTGCATTGGAAAACGTAGAAGAAATCGAATCATTACTGGGTGCAACTCAATTAAAACCGATCCTGGTGTTTTTGAGAGAGTTCGCCAGTCAATGAGGAGAAGATTTGGATTCTTGCATCCGAGATCGAGGTGGTCACTTTGCACAGTTTTTGTAATTGTTGGTTTGGTAAATTATTTGTTTTTGCCCTTGAATAAAAACCCTTGTTCTTTAAAAAAAATTTCTGTAATAAATGGACATGCACTAAAATGTTTTTTTTTATTAAAAAACGGTACGTCGTACGATAAAAAGTTAAGAGAGCTTTTTTCTTTACAATTGAACAAAGAATAAAAACATATTTTTATTTTTAGATAAATCAACGGCCCTCCTATTTTTTTCTTGAAAAATAACCTGTAACGTGCCAATACGCACGCCACTGGTACGACTGAAACATCGCGTTGTATCGCAAAGTATGTGTCTCCCACAGCTATTAACACACCTAAAATTTCATTATGATATCTCAAGCCGTTTTGGAAAAATCAAATTTTTACTGTTTTTTTTTAAATTAAACTTCAACACGCTGTAGATCGGTAACGATGCGTTTGCGGATCTATGTTTATAGGAACTTTTTTGTATAAAATGATCTGGGCAATCACCCCCTTTAATATTGCCGCATCTTTTTTAAACACCCTGTATATAGAGGGGTGTGCAAATTATCTGAGTTCGGTCTATTATATCTTACCTATTAGTGTAATTAAAATTTTTTTTAAGTAAAAATTGTTTGGGATCAACTACTCTATATCGTAAAATTATTTTAGTGTATACAGGGTGTTTAGTTTTCGCTAAGCGTTATAAAATGTTCTTCTTTTAAATAGAACACCCTATATATTATTACATTTTCAGGATCCACGTTATAAATTAAGATGGTTTTGTGTGACAAACCTAGTACAAAAAATTACCCGTTTCAGAGATATTTCAATTTTAAGAGAAAAAAGATCATTTTCATAGTTGTCTTTGAAAATTAATCCCGTCTATACTAATATTTGTTTTGCAACGATTCTTCGGCATAATTATGACATTACCTTAAGTTAAACAATCCATGCCAAATATCTTCACTATAGTATACAGGGTGTTTCAAAATTGAAAATTAATAATTGCATTTTTTATACGTAAAACTCGTTTTTTTTTCAAATGGAACACCCTGTATATTTGTATGCTATTTGATAGTGCTTCAAGTTCTCTTTCAATCGCTTATTATATTCCCTATAGCTAAAATTAATACTTTTCGAGAAGAAAATGAAATCAACAGTGCTGTGACGTCAATTTGTATATTTACTGTTTTCCCTGTTTTTCCAATTACTCCACTTCTTTGTTTTGCAATTTATACGATTTAATGGATTCGTATTCCGATATTTGCTAGATATAGTCTATTATCGATCTTTCATTTCTATTTTTCATCTCTCTTGTATATTTATGAATCTCTTTCTGTGTAAAGAAAGTATTGGTTACCATTAGGTTATGCATCATGTAGAGATCGAGCATTCTTACTCCATTATTATTCCTAGTATCTTCCCCATGTTGTCCTATTTCTGTAGCATATTGTTTACTTTTCTTCCCTATTCGAATATAAATACTTCTCCCTTTGCATCCTCTGTAACTATATTTAATTCTTCCCAAAGTTTATCTTTTTTATTGTCTTCGTATTCCTGTCTCTATCTCTGTATCCTGTATATACGAAAATAATTTTAAAATATGCGTACTGGAATATTTTCCAGCTAATTTAGGGCTTTCCAAATGTAAAATATCTTGTGATTCACACGGAGGGATGTTAAGAATTAAGACAGAAATCAGGTTCAGAAATTTGTGATTACCGCTATAAAGCCTTTTTTATCAATTCACCCTTGATTGATTCTTCTGATCTGGCTGGGTTTTTCCAATTCATAACCGGTGTACCTTTTATGATAGGAGATACGAGCTTTCTTGTTGGTAACTTGCGCACAGAAGTAGACATAACGGTGGTGAATCGCGTCGAGTATAGACAGTAAGTTGTACAATATAGTGAATAAAGTAAGTTAAGTGCAAGAAGTTAGTTTGTGTCACTACCTAATACATCTGCTGCTGACGTTGGAATTCGACGGGTCCTAATTTAACTTAATAAAATGTATTAAAAGATTGGGTTTACTGCATGAAAAAGGACTTCCTTTTTTTGTCTTGCAAAATTTTATCCAATAGCAATCCTGCTTAGACCAATTGGTCTTCAGCACTTGGTTCCCAGCACCTGTTTGCGTTCAACTACCATATCTCCTTTTGTAAGTGTTATAGTGAAAAAAACGTTAGAGATATGTTACTTGAATTTATATGGAACATCTTCTAAAATTAGTTTTCCTTATACAGAGTGTTCCATTTTCATTGAACTAAATACAACATGTTGAAATCTTCCGGGTGTTGTCGAGTAGATAAGTTTGCGCTTGACATTTCACTGATCATGCTGTCAGCTTCTTCAAAATGTCTTTAAAGACTTGACAAATAATTGTCCTAATTGGAGTTGGTGCTCACAAATTCTAGTTAATGCTAACGAACTATTTTCATTTTAGCCTTGATACAATCTAACCTATTTCCATTCATACATTTTATATTTAGTGCCATTCACAAATTTTTACATTAAGGTTACCAGAACATCGAGCATTCCAAAATTCATCATTAATTCCCACAACTAATTATACAGTTAAAATGATTTATAATTCAGATAATCTTACTTCTACATGCTAATTTCTAAATTGTATGTTAGCTATCGTTTTTTTGTCCGCTAATATCATCAGGAAGCATCAATTATCATTTCTGTAATTGATTATACAAACTTGCGGAAAAAAAAAACCTACAAAAAAGAGTACACATTGACACATTAGCAAAATCCATAATAATGTCCATTAATATGCAAATCTGGTCGGTTAAATAGCATTAAAAATTATATAAAAGTCGATTGTTGCAGGTGTAGACTGTCTGATTAGGTATGTTTTTTGTTAGGTTCAAGGTCATCGATATGAAGATATTGAATTGACTAGATTGTTTAACACAAATCGCTTTCATTGGAACTGTTATATTCAATATACTCATTGCACCTCCTTTCTTGGAAGGATTCGTTTGCACGGAATACAATTAACGAGCAACTATGTATATACAGGGTGGTCAGATAAGAATGCAAAGTGCTGTATCTCTGAAACTATTCGTCGTACAGACTTGCGGTAAAAAATTTTAAGACTAAAGTGGTCAAAAGAAGACCGCGAAAAATATTTTCAGCTTTCCAAGATGGTCGCCAGGGGGCGTAACCGGCGTCTTAAACTTTTAAAGTGATTTTTCATTGAAATCCACCCAGTACATGTTACCAAAAAATATATGCTTTTTAAAGTTAAGCTTTACTCGAGTAATTTTTGTTTAACACTTTTTGACGTATCTATTAAAATAAAGTGGTGGGGGTAATTAAATGTTTGTTTAAATAAACAGCTATAACTCCTAAACGTCTGAACTGATTTTAACAAATTTGGTCTCATTGAAAAAAGCATTTATTGTTCCATCAAACCTATCTTACCTATCTAATTAAATGCAATAATATGACTTTTTTCATAAAAATGTAGCGAAGTGATACCTAAATAGGCTAGTGAAAACCGTATTTCGATATCTTATTCGTAGCCCGAAATATCGCAGAAAGAAGATTTAGTTATCATTTAATTTTAAAAAGACACTATTACACCGGTATTTATTGTTATTCATTTGTGTTTTTTCAAGATTCAATTGCATAATTTATAATTTTTAAATAATAAAACTATTCTTAGTTCAAAAAATTAAAAAAAATTGTAGGGGAATAATAAGACAAAAGGACTGATTTTGAAATAAAACTTAATGCCTCCTTAACTGCTCGAAATGGTCTTCCATCACACTCAATGCATTGTTGGAGCCGCTCATGCGTAGACATTACAGCAGCTTCAATTTCTGCTCTTGACAGGCTAGGAATGGCCTCTTGTATTGGTAAACAATATCTTTCAACCGACCCCAGAGATAGAATCGGGGAGGCCAAGGAAATAGACATCCTCGCCCAATCCACCTCTGGCGATATATTAGGTCTTCTTCTTGAGAAATGTGCTGGACAACCATCTTGTTGCAAAAACATATTTTGCCGTAATTGCAAGGGCACATCTTCCAATAAAATAGGCAATTGGTTTACCAGAAAATCAAGAAACGTGGCATCGTTTAGTGGTTGATCAAATAAATAGGGACCTATAATAGTTCCGCTCAGGATGCCACACCACACATTGAGACTCCAATGGTTTTTATATTGGACCTCGCGCAACTAGTGAGGATTGTTGTCAGACCAATAATGCATATTATCCAAATTAACGTTCCCATCACTTCTAAAAAGCATTTCAATACTTTTAAACCTTACTTGTGTGTGCAAACAACATAAATTACACTGCCTCTATAAGTATCATTTATTAATTTTAGACATTTGTTTTTTTTTCCATGGCCTACTCTTCATATTCTGCGTACCTCGCACTTGCATATTATATGCATTGATAACTAATATGCCCCTACACGTTTTTCTTACAATTTTCTGAACTAGGAATACTTTTATTATTTAAAAATGATAAATTATGCAATTGAATCTTGAAAAAAGACAAATAAATAACAATAAATACCGGTGTAATAGCATCTTTTTAAAATTATATGATAATTAAATCTTCCTTCTGCGATATTTCAGGCTGCGAATAAGATATCGAAATACGGTTTTTACTAGCCTATTTAGGTATCACTTTGCTACATTTTTATGAAAAAAAAGTCATATTATTGCATTTAATTTTTTAGAGAATTTTGCAATTTTCTGTTATTATATCAAAAAGCGGGCTCTAGCGGCATCACTAAGAAATAGACATATCACAGGTAAGATAGGTTTGATGGAATAATAAATGCTTTTTTCAATGAGACCAAGTTTGTTAAAATCAGTTCAGTCGTTTGGGAGTTACAGCTGTTTATTTAAAAAAACATTTAATTACCCCCACCACTTTATTTGAGTAGATACGTCAAAAAGTGCCAAACAAAAATTACTCGAGTAAAGCTCAGCTTTAAACACCATATACTTCTTGGTAACATTTACTGGGTGGATTTCAGTGAAAAATCACTTTAAAGATTTAAGATGCCGGTTACGCCCCCTGGCGACCATCTTGGAAATCTGAAAATATTTTTCCCGGTCTTCTTTTGACCACTTTAGTATTAATAAATTTTACCGCAACTCTCTACGACGAATAGTTTCAGAGATACAGCACTTTGCATTGTTATCTGACCACCCTGTATATAATCTTGTCATAAAAGGACCATTCCATTGCAGAATTAATATGGACTTTTTTCCGAGAAGGTCCCCACCTGATCTGTCTCCATGTTTGCATAGGAAATTTTTGTTTATAAATACAGAAATTAAACGCAAAAAAATTGTTTCTTCCTAATTCTGTTAAAAACAACTAATCGCGGCGATGTGACGTAAAACGATTCCATTGTTTTTTTATTGCGTTCATTTTTTTTATATTTACGTAAGTTTACCGTTATCGCCTGCTAATCAATTATTGTCAGTTATGGTCAACTCCCCCGATACAAGATAATTTATGTACTAGGAATCAAGATGTGTTAGAAGTAAATCACATTTGGCTGTCGGCTAAATATTAATGAGGTGGGTAATTTGTACTTAGAATTGCGTTCGCCTGTCTATATTTTTGATAATAGAAACTGTCACCGGGGAATTTAATAATGTTTATTTTTTTGTTTTAATAGGACAGAATAATCATCTATTATAAAAAGTGATGGTGAATATATTACGTCACAGTTGACGCAGATATGGTCGTAAACTTTTAAAAAAAATATTTTTTAATTTAGATGTTGAAACTTTTAATATATATATTTTTTTATTTCAATATTAAATACGGCATGATATCGGTGATTGAGGTAATTTATTTTGAATTAATTGCTGTATTTTGTTGATGTAATATGCAACGTCATATTGTCATGGTTCAAGTTCAGAACATAGACATTGTTAATATAATATAAATACAGTCGTAATACAATACAATATAAGGGGTATAAATATAAACAATGACAAAAAAAACTAAAATATGTTTGTAGTCGGTGATTTAAATATTCCTGATTCAAATATTTTAGTCTTATGGGCTGCAAGTCCAAGGAATGGTGGGAAAGATCGCCAGGACAAAGACAGGCTAAGGAGTTCCTAAGGGAACAGAGGCCTAAGTTTACTGAAGACCTACTGAGTAAAGACAGGAAGACTGTCAAAATGATAGTAAGTGTGATGACCGGTCATTGCAGACTGGCAGAAAATGCTCTCTGCAGATTCTGTCAAGAGGAAGAAGAAACCCCAGTTCATGGTTTGTGCCACTGTGACGGCCTAGCGAGGACAAGGTTTCTAGTAATGGGGGTAGAGAATTCCACAGCCAACGGCTACACAAAAGAGCCGTTCTCAAAAATGATAAGTCTGATTAAGAAGGCGAAACTTGAGAGCGTTCTCTAAGGTAAAGGGGATCACAATAGACCTGTAAAGGTCGCGGTGAAACAGGCCCGCATGCCACCCCACTCCTAACCTAACCTAACCTAAGGTGTGGCAGAAAAGTAATGAAGTGATGGTCTTCAATGCGTCCGTTACATTCTTATGGATGTTGTCTAAAGTCCCGAAATGACGTCCTTTGAGGACATTTTCCAGTTTAGGAAAGAGGAAAAAGTCACAAGGACTGAGATCAGGTGAATAGGAGGGCTGTGGACCCACAGGATTGCCTTTTGAGGTCAAAAATTCTATTATAGAGAGGGCAATGTGACATGGGGCGTTGTCATGATGACCCATCCATTTGTCTGCAATGTCTGGTCTCGTGCGGATTACCCTTTCAAGGGCGTCTTTATAAAAAAACTTGGTTGACAGTTTATCCTGGAGGAACAAATTCTTTGCGGATGGATTGATTTAATCTTCGATTTGCTCATTCGAACTTTCTTTGGTCGAGCAGAGTTTGGTCTCAGAATCGTATTCAAAAATCCATGATTCATCATATCTGTGATCACACGACTCGAATGTCCTTCTGTTCAATTCTGAAGTTTTTCGGCACAATTTTGGCGCAGACCTATCGCATGTGCAAATGTTCAAAGTCAAAATTTGATGAACGGTAAATCTGTTTAAATTCAATTGTTCACTCAGCATTCTTAGTGTTAAATGACGGTCTAATCTCATTAGAGTGTTGACAAGTTCAATGTTTTCATCGGTTTTAGAAGTTGAAGGCCTCCCTGAATGCTGTTCGTCTTTTTACGTGTTCTCTGCCTTCTAAGAATGATTTGTGCCAACGAAAAATTTGAGCTCGGGATAAAGAATGTTTCCTATAGGCATGTTTTAATTTTTCATACGTCAGTCTTGCCGATTCTCCAAGCTTAACACAAAATTTAATGGCACAACGTTGCTCCAAATTCCGCTGTTCCATTTTGATTGACTGCACTGAGTTATTGGAAGGTACTGATACACGAAGTCTATCAAGGATAACAGCGCAGTGTTGCCAGATCACTTGCAATGTTGCCAGTCTCATTACTTTTCTGCGACACCTAGTATATAGAGAGGCCAAAGGAAGAATATTCAACTTTTTAATATGCAAAGTAAAATAGTCTTTAAGTGAATCCATATCAATGCTATTTCTAAGATTTAGAATAACGTAGAATGCAGAACTCCAGTTTACGCTCCAACATCGACCAATGCCCATCGAATTTTAACTTTTAATCCACTGTCAAACCGAGAAAATTGGCGCAATCTCGCTTCGGTATCGACTTTCTATTAAATGGTAAATATACTACCACCCTCAATCCCTACAAGTGAAAATCGAAGTAACCCTGTTTTAGATCACCAATAAAACCCTCCCCCTCCCCTCCCGTCCCTCCTTAAGTTCAATAGAACTACACGACGGTGAAGACACCGTAATCATTACCCAACATTAGCCAGTATTGAGCGTAGATCATTAACATTAACTAAAAAGAGTGTTGGACTCAAAATTGAACCCTGTGGAATTCCACACTCCAATTCAATCGTTTCTGAACTATACGAGGAAGCGTTTTTATATTCGCGGAATGGGGGATAAGGGGTGGAAATAAAAAACCAAATTATATTTCTTTTTCAATATATTCACCTGCAAGACGGATACTTTTTTCACATCTTTCAATTAATTTATTTATACCCTCATAAAAAATGATTTCTCTTTATCTGCAAAATACGCCGAAACTGCCTCCTTGACTTCATCATCGGCAGTAAATTTTTTAGCACGCAGCTCTTTTTTTATTTTCGGAAACAGGTAATAATCACTCGGGGCCAGGTCTGAGCTGTAGGGTGGGTGATTCACAATTTCGAAGCCCACCTTATGCAGGGCAGCTAACGCAACGCGGCTCTTGTGGACGGGCGCGTTGTCGTACAAAAGCAGCACACCTTTCGTCAATTTTCCCCGTCTTTTCTCTTTAATGGCTTATTTTAGTCGCTCTAATATTGAAGCGTAATATTCTCCGGTTATAGAAACACCTTTATCTTTATAATCAATCAACAATTTTCGTTCCGAGTCCCAAAATACCGTTGCCATGAGTTTCCCAGCTGATTGTGACACTTTAAATTTCTTGGGAGGTGCTGTGCCCTTTTTATGCCACTGCATGGAGTCTTGTTTGGACTCAGGTTCATAATGATGAACCCAAGTTTCGTCTCCAGTAACAATTCGACTCAATACACCATCCTTGTCTTCATTACAGAGGTCCAAAAATGCAGGCGAACACTCTACGCGCTGTTGTTTTTGCGGCGGCGTGAGCATTCTCGGCACCCATCTTGCGCTGACCTTAGACATGCCGAGATGATCGTGTAGGATTTTAAAAATTGTTGTATCGGATAGTCCAACCATTTCTGCGAGTTGTTTCTTCTTTAGTCGAGCTTCTTCGAGTACAATTTTTTCAACTTTTTGGATAAGTGCTGGCGTGGTCACCTCAATGCTCCTTCCCGACCTCGGGTCGTCTTCCCTTCCTTGTTTAAATAAACTATGCCACTTGTACACCATGGTTTTTCCTGGACAAGAGTCGCCGTAAACCAATGACATCTCATTCATTATGGTCGCGACTGATTTTCCTTGCCTGGTAAAGAACTTTATAACGGCACGATATTCGATTTTTTCCATATTTCACTTTTCACTCCTGATTATGTTACTTGGTTGACGATAGCTCAAAGACTAACTGTCTAATAACAATGAAACCTCGTATTTATACTAATTATGAGTCGCTGCACAGGCCACGGCCCCAATGCGCCTAATCACCCCCCTACAACCCGCTCATTCCGCGAATATAAAAACGCTCCCTCGTATATTATACATGCATACCATATAACAGACTTTCTGTTAAGCAGATAAGGTGAGAAAAGATCGTAAGCTACCCTGGGTATGACCCACCTCGAATGCCTTTAACAAGTCGAAGAACAACGACATTTCTTCTATCCAAACTCGCGTAAACGTGGCTTAGAGCTTGCTCCATTGCGCTACATATATTTTTACCATTAACAAAACCAAATTGTGCCGGTGAAATTAGAGAATTCTTAGTTAAATAGCTTACCAGTCTATTATTGATGACCTTCTCAAATATTTTTGCGAAGGCCGAAGGTATGGATATTGGGGGATAATTAGCGATGTCAAGAGCACTATCTTTTTTATAAATTGCTTTCTCTTGAACTTTGATTGATCAAGTATTCGAGCGGTTGACTTAAGTAATCAGAAACGTGATTTAGTTGGAAACATTTCTTATGCATGTATATAGGAAAGGACCTGGATGGTATCGAAACAAATTCCTTTCATCGCCAATTTCAGTTGGCCAGAGCATTGTCTTGGTTTTGCTCTTCTGAAAGCGTATTTTTTTCTATTTTGGCTCTTCTGCTGACTTCCATACCGCCCTCCGACATTTTATTTTTAGTTTGTATTGAAAACACCACATTTCATCATCATCATCATCAGTTACAATAACTCACATGATTGCCGGATTCGTTTGGGACATTTTTGAACATGTCCTTGCAACACTGAACTCTCCAATCTTTTGGTCGCCTGTCAGAATTTGCCCAAATCTGTCAAAATTCGATGAACTATGTTTTTCGGTATTCCAATTCTTCTGTTAAAACAATTTTCGTTTGTTCATTTAAACTTATCATATGAGACAACAAAATTTTATAATCCCTAGATTGTTGATGCTAAGACAAAAGAAAGAAGTTCAACTTAAACTATTTTACTAACACGATAACATAATTTATGCTGCTTGCTCGGTTTACATTTTTACCAGATTTAGAACAACATGAATGTCCCGGGGAGACTATTAATCTCAATAATCTAATCGGACTGCATATATCTGCCAGTTCCTCCGTTTTGTTTTTTTTCTTTTCTTTTGTGTTACATTTCGCCAGCCAGGAGGAATGACGCATTCAGATTACATACATTAACATTTGTACGTAACGTACATACGTAAGCTCACCATCGAGATCTTGAAAAGCATATTTGCTATATAGTACGTTGGCGATGTCGCAATTAATCAGGGACCGATCGACTCTTGATATATTTATGTATCGGCTCTCTTCGGGTACAGAAACTGCGGCGCACCGTGGTACCCGCCTTTTCGAACGACCGTTTCCGTCCAAGGACAAGTTTTTGCCAGCAGAATCCTGATGCATATTTCTCTCTACACTCTATATACAGGGTCTGTTTAAATTGTGTACCTACCTCGTCGTAAATAATTATACTCACTGACATGCGAAGTGTTACAGCCAGAAAGAATCATTTGTTTAACTTAATTTTTTGGTAACAACAAAACTGTAACAAAAACTGTAGGGAAGGTGGGGCAGGTTGTGACAGTTTTGACAAAAATATTTTTTCTTTTGAATTTATATATAGAACATATAGTTGGCTATGATATCATTAAAAAGAGGATTTTTTGGCTATTTCAATGATATATATCATGTGGGGTCTATTCGTTCGTTTTCACTATATTATAGCAAAAAATTAACATTTTCCATTGATTTTCGTCATTTCATTGCTTTTTGTTAGTAGGCGTGTGTCATTCAACATACATGAATCTGTCAGTAGGTTTATAAATATGGTATCAATAATTTAAGTTGATTATTTGATTGTTGCTTCACCTTAAAATTATAAATTTGCGATGGCTTATGAAAATTACGAAAAGTATGATATGTTGCAATGCTTTATTCTCAATAATAATAATGCTGAAGCTGCATGTGGAACATATTTTAATCGTTACCCGGAATGAAGGCAACCTAATAAATCTATTTTTGGAAGACTGAAAGATAATCTCATTAATTTTGGAACATTCAACAAATCAAGATCGAAGAATTATAATAAGGAAGATACTGAGGAAGTTACGGTCAATGTTATTGGAATGGCAGTGGCAAATCCTTCAATCTCAAGCCGTCAAATTGAAGTGGAATTGGGTATATCACGACGACGTGCGTTATCAGTTTTGAAGAAACATAAGTTTAGGTCGTACAAAGTGAGGAAACAACAGCAGCTCCTAATGACTGATCCTGAACGACGCTTAGAATTCTGCAATTGGTATCTTCAACAAATTCAGGAGGATCCATCATTTTTTAGAAAAATTATTTGGACGGATGAAGTCTACATTAGCAGTGCCGGAATTTTTAACCGACACAATGAACATTGGTGGTCTGATGTTAACCCCTACCGTGCCGTCGATGTTCAAAATCAAGGTCGATTCGGCTTTAGTGTTTGGTGTGCCCTATTTGACAATCGTATTCTGGCATACCAAATTTATCCAGAAAAATTAAATGGTCAACGGTATTATACCATCATAAACCAACATGTAGTAGAAGAATTTTTGGAAGAACTGCCTTTGAACGAGATAAGAAATGTATTTTTCCAGCAAGACGGCGCACCGCCCCATAACACTGGAATAGTCTCAGGATTGCTGACTGAAAATTTTGGAGACAACTGGATAGGCACGGGCGGAGTAGTAAGGTGGCCACCACGTTCGCCGGATTTGTCACCCCTAGATTTCTTTTTCTGGGGACATCTTAAAGACCGCTTATACAAACAAACTCATAATAACATTAACGAACTGAGAGAGAACTTTATACGGTGTCTTAATTCTGTTTCTTGTATTCATATTCACAATGCACTTCAGAGCGTTTCGAGACGGTGTGAATTATGTCTTGTAAATAATGGGCGCCAGTTCGAACATCTATTGTAAATAATTTTTAATCATGTTTTAATTTATTCTCAACATGAAATTTAAAATATGTGTGATTCGTCGATCTTCATTTGTTAAAAGTTCCAAAATTAATCAGATTTTCTTTCATTCAGTCAAAAATAGATTTAGTTGCCTTCTTTCCGAGTAACGATTAAAATATACTGACTTCCAGAAAAATTGCAACACCTAGAAGTTGTCGAATGATTTTATTGAAATTTTCAGGAAACGTTTATTTTCATTAAACAAATTGATGATTAAAATTAGAATAAAATCTAGCCAGTAGTTTTTTTTTGCATGTTGTTTCCATAGCACATAGTAACTATAAATTTGAAGTATTAGACCATTTAGTAACTGTCAAGTTTGCAAATTGTTGTTGTTACGTCACAATTTCATTCTGCACTTGATAACAATGCCGAGAGTACGTCAACATCAACATTTTGTCCAATTAAGTGATTTTGAACGTGGCCGTATTATTGGTATGAGAGAGGCCGGACTTTCGCTAAGAGAAATTGCTCGTCGTGTAAACCGAAATGTTTCAACGGTATTGAGGTGTTGGTGCAAATGGTCCGACGAAGGGGTTCAACATCGTCGCCGTGGATCTGGACGTCCTCGAAGGACTACAGATCGCGAAGAACGTCGCTTAAGACTTTTGGCCACAAGAGATAGATTTTCAACAACTCGATCAATTGCAAATGATTGGATGAGAGGTACAGGACTGAGAATGTCAATGTCAACTGTTTATCGCCGGATAAGATCTTATGGATTGCGTTCATATCGTCCATTTTTATGTCTTCCTCTTACACCACTTCACCGTCTACGCAGACTAGAGTGGAGCAACTTAAAGATTAATTGGGCGCAGGAATGGCATCAAATTGTGTTTAGTGACGAGTCCCGATTTTGCTTGTGGGCCCACGATGGTCGTAGGAGAGTCAGACGGATGCGTGGAGAACGTAAAAATCCAACATTTTTTGTGGAACGCAACACAGCCCTCACTCAAGGAGTTATGATATGGTGTGCAATATGTTATGGTAGCAGATCACCCTTGGTCTTTATTGACGGCAACCTTAACGCACCTGGTTACATTGCTAATGTGCTACAACCAGTTGGCCTTCCATATCTTCAGGGGCTGCAAAATCCCATTTTCCAGCAGGATAATGCGCGCCCTCATACGGCAAGGGCTACAACACGGTTTTTGGAAGAATCTAACATTGTCGTCCTCCCATGGCCTGCTCGGTCGCCTGATTTGTCGCCCATTGAACATGTATGGGATATGATTGGTAGGCGAATAGGTAATTTACCGCACCCTCCAGATAATTTACACGATCTTCAACAACGGATTCAAGAAGCTTGGGACGATATACCACAAGCAGCTATAGATCACTTGATTAATAGCATGCCAAGGCGTCTAGATGAGTGCATTACAAATCGTGGCGGAGCAACTCATTATTGAAAAAACTTTTAAAGCTTTTATTCTTTTGTTTTTAAAACTTAATCATAACTTTGTTTCATAGAAATAGACGTTTTCTGAAAATTTCAATAAAATCGTTAAACAGCTTCTAGGTGTTGCAATTTTTCTGGAAGTCAGTATATGTTTCACATGCAGCTTCAGTATTATTATTATTGTGAATAAAGTATTCCAACATATCATACTTTTCGTAATTTTCATAAGCCATCGCAAATTTATAATTTTAAGGTGAAGCAACAATCAAATAATCAACTTAAACTATTGATACTATTTATAAACCTACTGACAGAGGATGCGTGGTCCGTTTTTTGATACCTCTTATAGTTACCGAGATTCCCTATTAAAACATCGAAATTTGCCCACCCTGTACATTGTATCCAATTTTTGTCTTTGCTTTGTGAGAACGGTATCAAGCAGATAAGACAAGTTTCATTATTTTCAGACTCTTCAGAATCTATTTTGTTTGTTTTTTAATCATTTTCCTTCTGCCCTTGCTGTTATTTTCACTTATATTTCTTTTAACAGACCCATTGCCCTTTATTTTGCTCTTTTGATTTTTCCTTTCTCGAGCTTCATCTTCCAATGCATCCTTCACAGGAGTATCCGTTAAAATTGCAGATTTACATTTTCGGCGGTTAACTGATTGTTTCCTAGGAAGAGCCTTCGGGAATAGAGCAATAGAAGTTGATGGTTGAGGAAAGGGTGTTGAATGCCGAATGTTTAATAGACGATCAGGTAGCTCAGATACTTCATCTGGTTGATCGATCACATTAGATTTATCTGTGTCACCATTGTATTCCCTGTTTGTAACTTCCGAAGGTAAAAAATCATCATCTGTAAAAATCTCTCTGTTAAAAGGCCAAACTCCAGTAGCTAGAAATCCATTTTTAATGTTAGAGGGTGTAGCAGCAAATAGCAGAGCTTCCCTCAATACTGTTGGAATGTCATAAATACCCATGGGAACGCCTGGGTGCGACTTCAGCCACCCATCGGCCTGACGATTGAAAGATCTCTTGAGTGGACCGTACACTGTTCTGTCTAACGGTTGAAGATGATGGGAAGTATGTGGAGGAAAACTTAACAGTACTACGCCATTATCTTTACAATAATTAAGTACAGGTATCGACAGATGTGATTCGTGGTTGTCTAGGATAAGCAAAACAGGTTTTCTCCTGTCATCCATCCAGATGGAGAGGCTGCTCCAATACAACCAGGACTTGCATTGGTGGTCATAAATGTCTTGAATTTTTTTCGAGGAAATATTAACATTGGTGGCACGCTGTTACTAACTGCGTTGACTGCTAAAGTAATAGCACCAACTTGCTTTACTCCTTTTTTTCAATAATTTTAGATGGTTTTTGGACAGTTGTCAGTCCAGTCTCATCGACATTATATACATCATTCGGTTGAAATTTGTACTTATCATAAACGGCACTGAGATTGTCAAAAAATAAATTAACATTTGCACGGTTGAATGATGTATAGCTCTTGCAAAACTTGTTGACTCTGGTGTGCGAATAGATAAATTTTGGTGTCGTTTCATGAAAGCCAATAACCAATCTTTTGATGCAATTTCATTATTTTCCCAAGTTTCTGATATGTTATTCTTGTTGGCAACCGCTAAATCATAAGCCAACTTCCGTAAGTCCCTTGTTGTTAGTCCATAATATATTTTTGAGCAATCTTCTACATATTTGGCCAACCTCCTTGCTCCTCCTCTTGTTGTAGAGTAAAAATTTTAGACGGTTTGGCATATCCCATAGAGGGAGAATTATTTGGATCCGACTGTAATTTCTTTACATAGCCACAAAGCGTCATAAAGACAATTTCTCTTGGGAAATGGCATTAGCAGCTTGCTGAAATGCTGTAATTGATGCCTCCCCTCGAGTTATAATTTCTAAATAAACAGCTTTTGAAGCGCTAAAATATATTTGTGTCAATATCTTGGTTTATACGTTAGATAGGAGTAAAATATTTCAGCAATAGGTGGCGCATGACTTACCTTTTCTTGTATTATAATATTGAATGTTTGCATGAAACATTAGAGATGGCATATGTGATGTAACAACTTGCCATATGTGACAACCTGCCCCACCCTCCCTGCAGAAAAGAAGTTTCTCAAGAAAATTTGGCTGAGTTGGAGAGGGACAAAACATTTTTATCTCAAATTATCACCGGGGATGAGGCTTGGGTACATCACTAGGACCCACCTACTAAACAAGAATCCATGCAGTTGGTTCATAAGGGCTCTCCACCACCAGAAAAGGCCAAGACACAATTTTCTGGAAAAAAACTGATGGCAACTGTTTTCTAGGATGTCGAAGGAGTCTTGCTTATTGAATATATGCCAAGAGGGTCTACCATAAATGGAGGGCCCTACCGAAACACAATTAAAAATTTAAAAACTGCTCTACAGGAAAAACGCTGACATTCTTATCCACAAAAAAAAATTGTTGCCGCACGACAATTGCTGGGTTCATAAGGCAAACAAAGTTCAGCAGATAATCAATGACTGTGCGTTTATAGAGTTAAGGCATCCACCTTAAAGCCCCGACCTAGCTCCGTCAGACTTCTTTTTATTCAAAAATTTAAAAAAGCATCTCAGAGGAAAGCGTTTTGCTTCTGATGAACAACTCAAAGAAGCTGTTGAAGAATATTTTGCGGGGATACCGAAGCAATTTTTGTCCGAGGGTAGGGGGGCAATTGGAAAAAAAGATAAGGAATAAGTGTATTAGTGTTGAAGGGAGTTTTGTAGAAAAAAAGTTTTTTTTGTTCTTTATGTGCTTTTTTTCATGGCTAGATAGATAACATATTACAAACATAATAAATTTCTTAAAGAACATTCACACGGAAATCAAAATGATTATCCCGTAGCGGCGATCGTTACTTAATTATGTGCAATAGAAGAAATCTTAATTCCATTTCATCTCTATCTATTGCTTCGTATCTCCAGCATCAAAACAAGAACATAAATATAAATCATCCTGGCATTATCCGCGCCCTTGGTGTCGTAATCGTTAGCGCCAGTACGTAACGGAAAACGCAGACTATGGCCGGAGAATAGAATCTTTTTAATTTGGAACGTCGCGAGGAGATACGAACGACTACCGGACGGTCTGAATCTTGGATCTCCGGTATTTGGAGCGAATTTAAACTCGCCGTCCTACTTAAAAATTAGCCGCTTTGTATTATAGCACCTGCACAAGGATTATTATCTCATATAACGTGTGACCCAAAGTCACGAAATTATATCTATGTATGTAGTTATTAAATCTAAAAAAAAAAACGCGATAATGTAATATCAATAGAACAAAAAATTCTCTACATATATGCTGTTGTATATGTATTATAGTAACATGATCGTCTAGATTAAAACGAACCTGTTCTCTACCTTTCTTTTTGTTCGCGGAATAAACTAGATTTCTTAAAATGTTATTATCATCGACCGGTGTTAGGTGTATTTTGTGTTTACCTAGAATGAAATCACCATCGCCTGGTTACAGTTAATTGTTTAAATCTTTGAGCTATTTTATAGATGTTAATCGAGGGGATTTCTTATTAGTATTATTATTATTGCGTACGATGTAAATATTTGTGGTAATTCGTGTTCGTCATGCCTATTTGCATAAATATTTAGGATAATTTCTAGTAGGCTAGACAACGCGACAATTACCAAGAAGAAATGTTTTCCCTTCTTTTAAATAGCGCAATCTTCTTCGAGATTACATTATAGCGGTACTCTTGTAAAAGTTTTAGTCCTGGGAATCAATTCCTTTTTTTTCTCTAGAGCTTTTCAAAAAATTTTCTCAAGTCGCCCTTCCCCCTCTATATTCATTGCTTGAACATACCCATACACATCTTTCAAACCGACAAGGCAACAAAATTAGTGAAGTTCTTGTTAATTGTGTTAAAGAATTTTAAGAGGATGAGGAAAATAGTTGCTTATGTCCTGGTAAAAAGGAGTGTGTTTCAACTGTGATTAACAATGTTATGGTGGAGAAGCAGAAAAGGTTAATTCTTCTCTCGGTGAATGAGCTCTACAGCCTCTACAAACAGAAATACCCAGATCACAATATTGGCCGGTCTATGTTTTGCACTCTACGACCAAAAATGGTGTGTTCTTCTTCTGCGTTTGCAAGCATCATCAAATCACAAAGCTTATGATAGAAAGAGCAAAGCTTAATGCAAATTATAAAGACTTGATAGCTTTCATGGTATGTGATATTGATAATGAAAAATATATGCTAGACACCTGTGCAGAATGTCCTGGACCAGATCTTGCCTGACAAAGTAATTTTCAAACAGTGGGTACAAACTGATAGAGCTGGGCTCATTACACAGGTAATGCCCAGTGAGGAATTTTTATACTCTCTTGTTGATAAGCTTGTGCTTTTGAAATCCCATCACTTTATCTCAAAAGCTCAAATTCAATATTTCAAGGAAACGAAAGAATTCCTGAAAGAAACCCACTGTTTAGTGATTGGTGATTTTGCAGAAAACTATAAATTTACGGTACAGGATGAAATTCAAAGTTTTCACTGGACTAATACACAAGCAACACTGCATCCGTTTGTCATTTGCTTTAAAAAGAAGACAAAGTATGTTGCAAATGTATTTGCGTAGTTAGTGACCACCTTCATCACAATACCACGACTGTGTACACATTTCAACATCACGTAATTAGGGAAATTAAGTGTATCATATTTTCATCGTGTTGAAAAGGTCATTTACTTTAGCGATGGCGCAAGCAGCCAATACAAAAATAAGAAAAACTTTATTAATGTCTGCCAACACGAAAATGATTTTGGTTTACTGGCAGAGTGGAATTTCTTTGCCTCGTCACACGGAAAGAATTCTTGCGATGGGATAGGCGGACAACAAAACGAAAAGTTTTGTTACTTTCAAAGGCACAAACTTTGAGGATCATCAAACTTCAATACTTTTTGCAAACGTATCATCTTTTAAAAATAATGACTTTGTTGTTTGTATATATGATGAGAAGTGGTGGCTTGGAAAAATTGCAGACAAAAGTGAAGGTAACAATGGACCAAAAACTGCCTTTCAACTTTCCAAAAATTATACTGCTTGGGTGCTTGCAAAAAAATAGTACGAAAAGTGACTCCATTGGAACTTAAAAGAGTGCCTGGTAGAACGCACAACATAACTGATAAACTATGCAATGAAATATAGTGTTTGTTTAACAATCTAATGAAAATTGCAGCTGGCAAGTAGCTACAACTAAATACATAGAGAAACATTATTGTGTCTATACTGCAAGTTCAGTTTAAGAATTACAACTCAAGATTTTCGGCCATTTTTGAAAAGCTCTAGAAAAAAGGAATGCATTCTCAGGACTAAAACTTATACTGCAGGTAGTTATGTAACCATTCAACACAGCAGTAACAGATTAGTGAATCTCTCTTCTTTCAAAAAAATTTACGGTCTTAAAAAGTAGGAGCTTGACAGACTTTCTTGCACGATAGAAAAATGAAAAAAATGTATTCGTGAAGTTCATTTCATGTTTAACACACTGGTTCTTGAATTATTCTGATATCTTTTCAGATAGCTTGGAAATTGAACTTTCCCCAAACCACGTTTTCTTAAAAATTTGCCCAACCGACATTTTAAAAATGGCTGCCAGAAAAAACTATCGCTTATAAAAAAATTTCAAATAGTGTTTTGTGATTGACTTATAATATACTAATTCATAATAAAAAAATCTGCAAAATAAAAATTGTCGAGCAATGAAATTTCATTTATATTGGATGATGCCATCTCGAAGTTTGGTTCGATTTTTTCAAAATTCGTTAGTTATACGTTCGTTTAAAGTAGAAAGAATATCCATCAGAAGATTAGGTGTAGGCAGTTCAAGTGGGGCAAAGAATCCATTCACGATAACCCAAAGTGTGGAAGACACAAACCGAGGAAATCATCAACAAAACTGCTGGTCCAAATTTTCCATCACTCGAGCATATAAATCGGCCGAAATAGCGGCCAACATCGCGTTCGAAGTTGGCCTGCAGCTCTTCTAACGTTGCTGGCTTGTTGGCATAGACCAGCTATTTAATGTAGGGGTAGGTTGGATGGTATCGGCCACCTTAGCTTTTTTTCTTATATGTTTTTTTAAGATTCCTTGGAACTTTAATTAATTCAATAAAATAAAAGTTTAATATCTTAATCAAACGAATTATAAACATGACTTGGTTTGAAAAAGTATTTATAGTTTTGTTATAACAAAACAAAATTTATAACAATTGTGGTTATTAAATAGGACAGTTTATAAAGTTGTGCAAGAGTTTAAATGGTAATAAACATAATGATGTAAAAATTCAAACAGGTTAATTTGATTGATTTGACACTGTTCACAAGAATGGCACTTTTTCTTCTTCTGTTTTTGTCTCCGCTACATCAGAGATTCTCGTCAATTTAGGTTTACGTTTTTTCTCTTCTTTAGCAAAATTCTGTTATTTTTTTCCCCTCTTATGCTGCAACTTTGGCTCTTTTGAATCCTTTTATCGCTTTCTTTTCTGCTGATTGAACTTTCTTTCCAACATCTAGAACTTTCTACCTCACAAACTACTTTTTGCAGGGAGTTGAAGTTAATATCCCACTTTTCTCACGACGACCCTCCCTTGTCTTGTACTTAACACTTGAAGTGCTTGGCAAATTGGCCATTTGAATGTCAGGATTACTATTTTGAAGACCAGAAGTCGAAGGCTGATAGAGTAGTTCAATTTCATTGATCTCTGAATGATGCTCTGGCTCTGTGGCGTTTAAAGGACAATTTCTTCGTTGTGATTTCTTCAGTTTCGACTGCTTGTTGGACGAATTTCGACTTGCCCCTATGTTTTATTACTCTAGCTTCATAATGGACCGAGTAAGAGGTTGCATTCTATGCGATGTGTGTGGAGGTAGATTCAGTATGTGCAAATGATTGTCTTGGCGATAGAAATTAGATCTAATTCCTTGTGGCTGAAACGACCATCGACGATTACCAAACATAGGATTTTTTTCTGTTGGGTTTACTCGATCTACAAATACTTTTAACCCCTTCCTCCCCCACCCCACCTCAACTGCATTGATGCACAGCAAAACAGTGACATTCCTCCCTCGTTCAGTCAGTTTTCCAACTTGTTTTTTCCCTATGACTGACATAACTTTTAAATTGTTATGTATACAAGTCTCGTCTGCGTTGAAAATTCTTTTAGAGCTAAAATGATGTTCGTCCATAAGTTGAAGTAGTAGCAAAAATCTGTTCAATTGTTTGTCCTAAAGAAGTTGAAATTCGACATTTTCCATAAAGAACTTATTCATCTTGCCTAAGATTATTTGGAGTATCAAGCGTTAATACTACTTTAGTTACCAATTACTGTCTTCCAATTTGTCAATTCTTCACATCAGTTTTTGTTTGGGACTTCTTCGTAGCTTTCGTTTTGAATCTCTTGGATATTGCTGTTTATTTGAGAGACAGATTTGGAATAGTTGGCGTTATCCAAATTGCAAGCACAAAAAGCATTCTGGATTATCGTCACCTTTTAATGTGTGTGTGGTGGGTGCTTATTTGCAGTGACTCCGTAAGCTGTATTACTTGTCTGGCTATCACTGCAACTCTTGCAACCTTGATTACGTTAATTAATATTTCGGCCATCTTCTGTTTAGTGATGTGTTCAGATTCGGCTGGTGCAACCCATTTTGGAACGTGAGTTTTCCATTTGCTTTTTAATTGATAAAATAACGTCCAAAATCTTTATGTTGGGTATTACCTCCTTATCTTTGCATGTAAAAAAAAGCTGAATTGCATAGTAATATGGGATTTGTGACCATCTACGGAAAAGGGCATATGTTAGGTTCCATCAATTACGGCTCAAATTGCACAAAACAATGCAGGCATGATACTGACATGGTTAATGAGAACTGTAAAATTTTTTTGTTCTTTGGTACGTAGGATATAACACAAATGCTGGTTCAACCATATTAAAGATTCTAAATCTATCGCTCCAGTTTCTAATCTGAGTTTAAACATCTTTGGCACCATCAATTTGCAAAGCAGTTTTGGTAATCGGAAATCCTCCCTTATCTGCGTCAATTACTAACTAGAAAACTCTTTCTTCCTTTTCTTTGAATTTCTTTGAATAAACTTGGCAGTTGGCCCCATTTTGTATACAACTGAGCTTAGCTTCTTTATTGTATTTCAAGATATCGAAATTACAATAAATTTCCGCACCATAAACTGCTTGCTAGCACTGGCTTACTAGTACTGGATTTTACGGCAGACAGGCTAAGCTTTCACCATGTTGTTATGTTTATATTTCTTCAGATTTTTTACTCTCCATTTTCCTGCCAAAAAAAGAAAGACATTTATGTGTGTTCAATGGCCTTGTTACAGCTTTATTTCGCCGTATACTGTGAAAGCTCTCATAAGTTGTTCCAGTGTTGTCGTCCAGCTATGGGAGATGTCCCCTTATGAGATAGCTTTACATGGGTTGAAAAAATTTATAAATTTTTGCCTGTTGAAACTTGGCTTGCTTCCATTTCAACTGATGATTTTCAAAATGACTTTCTAATTTTTTGTTTGTATTGAAATGCTATAAAATCATCTCTTGCAAAGCGTTTCAAACGGGCAATTTACTTTAGTGCCTCATCATATGATTTTATCGAATTAGGGACTTGGTGATTAACTTAGTGGTCTTCATCTTCTGAATCGTTTACTTCCTCAGTGTCATTTTCATTTTCTAATTGAATTTCTATGTCGTGATCCTCAGTCTGAACTGTTTCAACCATATTTTAAAATTCGTTTAAATTTTTATCTCACTTAGATGCAATTATCTCTTACAAATGCTGCATTAAGAAAGAAGCAATTTTTAATAGTCTCTGCTTCAACGGGAACACAAGATTTATGACGATTCTTTTTTGGATATTAGAAGCGTTTTGTGTCCGCTTATGAGAGATGTTTTGGACGAAATGTGTATACCGGGTGTCCAGCCTAAGATGCAACGGTCCATAGCCGACTTATTATGAATTTTTTGAAAAAGTATTTCAAATAAATATTGCCTCGAATCAAATTCTACATATTTTAAAATTAGTATCAGTAATGGCGGACTTCCGGTTCTAGTGTAAGTAGATACTAACTTTATTATTTTTAATGGAACACCCTATATATTATTGCACTTTTTGATTCCTTATTAAATTTAAAAGGCACTTTATTAAGTTTACATCGAGTCTAAGTTGTACCGTTTCCGAATTATCTGGCGTTTTTCGAAAAAAATGACATCTGCAACGTCTTTCGATGTTTGGAAATATCTTCGTAACTAGGAAAGTTAGAAACATGCGGTTTTCAGTTTTCGCTTAGTCATGAAAGAGGGCGTGTCTTTTATTAGAAAATTGTTGCATTTATTTTACAGGGTGATTAAATAGGGATCTGTAATTTTCCAACTTTAAAATCATCAATTACTTACTTGATTTTTTTAATGGTGCAAAACTGAAAAATCGGAAATATCTCGACAACCGTTGGAAATATCCGCTACGCTAGACTTGCTGCTACAATAGGCGTTTATGGTATATTTTTGGGATCGCCTTACAAACGACTACAATAAAAATAGATCAAGCATTACTCCATTGTTAGAGATATTATTTATATCATTAGGATTGCGATGAAATTAGATCTTGCATTCGAAGTTGCGCTGATGAGACTTGGAAGGTCGAAACCACGTGATGCGCTTCTGTTGACGGATCTATTTTCATTGGACCAGTTTGCAGGGCTTTTATCGACATTTTCATACTAAACAACTGCCTGTGATGCTGTTTTAGTAGTAAAAGCAGATTTTAGAATAAATTGAAATGTGGTAGCTTACTTTAACGACTTGTCATGAAGAAAACCAGTGATATAAAGTTCCAATGTCTTGATCACAATTTAATTCATTTTAGGATTATCTAATGGTTGTGGTAGATGCCAATCTTGTTGGAATTAAGCTGGCATGCCATGCAAATGGTTCAAGAAGAGAAAAATGCTCTCCAATAAATCGATTGTATGAAATAACTGATCTTACATTCCATTTTAAAATATTAATACCTATAGTCTAGCAAGACGGCATAACTTCTGAATATGACTGTACTACATAGAAATCTATATAGCTGTACATAGTTTGAATCTATAAAATAGTAATTTAAGAAAACTTATACGGATTTATTACTAATTAAGCTTGTTAAGGATCTATTCAGAGAAGTCAGCGTTGCATGGATGGGAAAACTTGACAAGGTTGTTCGGCAAAAATTGACGACCAACAATTTCAATTGTTCGATCGCGCAAACTACAAATCGGTCGCAATATCGTTGTTGTCTAGTACAGAATGCCAAGGCGTGAGTCAGAACGTATTCCGATATGATTAGTTGGTACATGTAAATTATAAAAGCGGGTAAATATTATATTAGTAGATGTTGTATTTGTGAATTAATGTTTCGCTAATGCGAAAAAAAAAACTCATTCTGTGTCAGTTATGTAATCGTCTCGAATCTAGTCCACAGCATCTATGCTAAAGCATATTTCGCTAACTGTATTTCCTTAAGAATAAATTTGTACGATTTTTAGAAATTCTCACGTATAATGCATTCATACATGCCCGTGTAATCCGGTCGGACCAGGTCCGTGTAGATTTGTTCGTAACCCCGTTTCTGATGCTTCTTTTAAGTTCTCTCTGGCTGTCGATGCACGAGCACGAAAGAAATCTTCTTTGTTCGATGATTCTTTACGTTTATTTATTTTTTTATTTGTTCACACACAATAATACATTTCCCGCGTAATAAAATGGAAGTTTTATGTATATTACGAGGATTTTTGTTATTTTATCGAACGACAATTTTCTTGTTTGATTTTTTTTTAGATCGACAATACTTTGTTTGCATTATTTGCCACACTTATCCTACTCTCATTTAAAAATTCTAGACACTAAGGAATCCAAAACAGTTAAACATTTTTTTTACATTTCATTTTGTTATACAGTGTGCAATATGGAATAAATTCAGTAAAAACGAAATAAACATTTTTTTAGAAAAAATGTTCGAGGTGGTCGATTTTAATTAGTATATTGCAAAATTCGTTTTTAGATTTAGCTTTTGTTATTGTCTATTGTCTTTTTTACAAATCACGTAGGTTAAAATCTTTACAAAGTGTCATAAATGTCAGTTTTAAAATGTCATTACCGATCTCTATGTTATCATGGTGGGGAACTTAAATCGTATTCCAAACCATTTAAGTGAGATATTATAGCACATTTTAATCATCATACAAATGAGTTAAATTTTATTTCTCATCGTGCCAAACGCAGGTTCTTCTGTATTACCATTTGCGATGGGTATTCCGCGGGAATCGGTAATGGGACCAATAATTTTCATCTTGTGCATTAATGATACCACACACTGTTTGGAAGATCATCAGCTGGTTCTTTATACAGGGTGTCTCAGCGAGAACTTATATAGCAATATAAGGGGTACTCCATCTAATGGTAACCGATAAAAATTTAGTTTATTCTTGATTAATTTGGAACCGTAAAATTTGTTTGATCACTTTTTGAAAATAACATGTGGTCAATGTCCACCTCCAGCAGCCACACATAAATCGTTTAGGGTCTAATTTGAGCGATTTCGTGACGTATGTTGGCTTTAAGTTGTTCGAGGGTTTCAGATTTATTGGAATAAACTTTGCTTTTCAAATATCCCCACAGGAAAAAGTCAGAATCGCCATTTTTCGATATCGGTCGTCTTCTCTAATTTTCAGCCAGTTCATTTGTCATGACTTGGCCTGTAACTCTTTCCGAGCATATACCGCACCAAAACAGTCACTTTTGGCGAACGTAAAGGCTCCTCGTGAATCAATTGAGAGTTTATGGGTCCCCAATAACGAACATTTTGCGCGCATGAACACTACCACAAAGCGAAAAATGAGCCTCGTCGGTCTGGATCAAATGGTGCCAAAAATCGGGTTCTCCGGCCAAGATGTTTTGCATATTAGTGGCCAGTACGCCACGAACATGCGACGGGGCTTATCGGCCAGCAACAATTGTTGAGCTGGTTAAATTTTGTATAGAAAACGGGCAAATCTACTTTCAAAATTCGTCACATGGAGGTTGGAGACGAGCCAAACTGCTGAGCTCGACGACGAGACGATGTTCCGAGACTGTCAGCAACATCGACTCGTACAGCATCGATAGCGGTTTAATTTTAGGCCTTGATGTTGTCACTGTACCATTTTCATCAAATTTACCGACCAAGAGCCGAATTGTCTTCGGTGTGGGCACATTTCGTTGCGTTAGCGTAATAGAGGACACATTTTGAAAATAAAATTTCACAATTTCTTTCGGTGTGCAGTGATTCATGGTTAAAATTGTACTGGAATGACGTTGCCATTTCGCCATCTCGTTTGTTAACCTGACATCTGGATCTCAACTTATTCAATAATAATAATAATAATCCAACAGTACAATACCCTTTACAGGACTACATATACAGCGTGTTCATTTGAAAACTGCCCACCGTAAATTTCTGAAAATCTAGATGATGCAAAAATGCAAAAATTGGCTCACCTACTTGAACACCCTACCCCCTAGGGCCACCCCTTTAAAATTTTTAAATGGAATTAAATGGATTCGTTTTCGAAATTTTTAAGAAAATCTTTTAGTTTGTTCTATTTGTAATTTTGGGAGCATCGGAACCAAACCCTGTATGTAAAATGCACTTTAACTAATTAAGGTGTTTTGTTTTTAAAATATTTTTTTTAAGTAAAATCAATGTAATCGAGCACATTGATTTTAGGCTCCATAAATTAATAAAATTTCAACCTTTTCTTGCAAAACCATTTTTGTTATTTTATTTAAAGTTTGGGCTGATAACACTAAATACTAATTTATGCTAAAACAACTGACGGTGTACATATATTGCAATAAAATTGCGTACGCTTTATTATATAGACACATAGAAAAAAATCATAATTAGAGTAGGCTATGTGAATGGATTGTTACTTTAGCCACTTTCACATAATGACATTTATTCCTTGATATTTAATTTGAGGTTATAAAGGTTATAAACTAAAGTTACAATACAATGTCAAGTAATAAATGTCATTATGTGATAGTGGCTAAAGCAACGATCAAAAACATTTACATAGCCTACCCTAATTATGTTTTGTTTTTCCATGGCACGTTACCTATGGGATTTGGATGTAATCTGTCATCTATAATTTGTCACATTTTGTTGCTAGATAGTTGTCAATCTACCTCTCTGCTATTGTACGTATTAAACATGTATTATACTGTCACAAGTTGACATTTTTTACGTCATTTTGAAAAGTACATTTCAATACATCGAAAAAACATGGAAATTTGCATAGGACTCGTACGCAGATATATTGCAAGCGATTGTATTTCCGAACGAAGAGCACCGGAAGAAAAATATTATATCTATATATATACAGTGTGTCCCCCGATTACTGCCCGGAGAGGAAATTTTTTTTTATTTTTTATTTTACGTAGAAAAGTTATTCTTAATAAAAAGTTTTGCTTGTCGAAATAGCCACTTTGCAGCAAATAAATTTGAGCTATGATCTACAGGGTGTTCATAAATTAAGAATATAAGAAAACGGTTCAAGAGTGAAGTACATTCATGCTTAATGTAACAGAAAAACATTATAACAAAAAGTTGTTTATACTTAAAAAATAACACAAAATACAAAATTTGAAATCAAAATTAGTTGAAAACATTTAGGCAATAGGTAGCACAGTATCTACATGATATTAAAAATGCGACAATGCGGCCATGAGAGAAACAATGGAAACAATCTACGACTGTATTATTTTATTGACAGCTCCTATTTTTTGTGGTTGTGTCATTTAAAAATTGCGTTACGAATAATTAAAAAATGTTAACTCTTGAACAGAAGATTTTTATTGTGCGCTGTTATGGTTTGGGCGAACAATACTCATATTCTGGTGTAGCCGAAGTGTGTCGCCAAAGGTGGCCAGATATTAATATTGAGCATTCTGCGGTAAAACGAGTGGTTTTGAGATTTCAAGAAACAGGGACGGTGGAAAAAAGGAAAAAAGAAAAAAAAAGTATGACGAAGATGATGCTGCTACTGTAGTCATTTTAAATGACGTTGAAAATTTCCCAAAGTTATCTCTCAGGAATCGTGCGCAAAAATTAGAACTGAGTAAAAGCCATTTACAAAGGATTTTCAAGTCGAACAATTTTAAACCTTAGAAACCGAAATTTTCCCATAACCTGGAAACGGGTGATGATTCCAAACGCTTGGACTTTTGTTTATGGATTGGACAGCATTTGTTGGAAGATAAAAATTTCGCAAAGCACATTATTTTTTCCGATGAGTCCACTTTTACTACGAATTAGTTAGCTCTCAAAATTGCAGATATTGGTCTACAAACAATCCAAATTTCCGTATACATAACAGAAGCCAGTATTCGAAAAAGGCAAACGTCTGGTGTGCAGTTTCATATCATGGTATAATTGGTCCATATTTCTTCCCCGGAAATTTAAACCAAAATGCATATTTGGAAATGCTCGACAATTATTTCTACGAAGCATTATCAGATATGCCTTTAGATGAAAGGAGAAGAACTTATTTTCAGCAGGATGGCTGTCCCTCACACTCCACTCTCCGTCTACGTAATTGGCTAAATGATAAATTTGGCGTTAAATGGATAGGCAGGTATGGTCCTAATCCATACCCACCTAGAAGTCCTGATTTAACGATCATGGACTTCTACCTTTGGGGACGTTTAAAGCAAAAAGTGTATGAAAGTAACAATTTCGGGAATAATATTGAGTCACTAAAAACCAAAATTAGACAATGTGTCGCGGACATTCCGTTACAAGAAATAAGAAATTGCTGCAAGGAGTTCGAAAGACGGGTGGAATTATGCGTAAACGTGGGTGGAATGACATTTGAATAGCATTTTAGTATTTAATATCATGTAGATACTGTGCTACCTATTGCCTAAATGTTTTCAACTAATTTAGATTTCAAATTTTGTATTTTGTGTTATTTTTTAAGTATAAACAACTTTTTGTTATAATGTTTTTCTGTTACATCAAGCATGAATGTACTTCACTCTTGAACCGTTTTCTTATATTCTTAATTTATGAACACCCTGTAGATCATAGCTCAAATTTATTTGCTGCAAAGTGGCTATTTCGACAAGCAAAACTTTTTATTAAGAATAATTTTTCTAAATAAAAAATAACTGCCCCTCTCCGGGCAGTAATCGCGGGACACACTGTATATATGCTGTTTTTTAGCATTACTTTTTATGTTTTCTGCAACAAATTTAATCAACGTATGCAAAATCGAAATTTTACTGCAAAAGAATAACTGTGCAAGAAAAAGTAAAACATCTTAAAAGATAAAGCAAGTTTTGAACAATTGGTTTTAGTGCCGACGCTTCTAAAATTCAAAACAAAACAAACCAAAAGATTTTCTTAAAAATTTCGAAAACGAATCGATCAATTTCAAAAAACTAAACGCCAAAATGTAGTGTTTCAAAAGACCATTAAAATGAAGTATTACTCGATACCCCTTTCTATTTAAGATTTTTAAGAGGATAGCTTCAGAGGGTAGCATGGTTGGAACCTTGGGGAACACCCAGATAGAGCAGCCTGTCGTTTATAGCAGTTTATAATGTAAATCATCAAACGACGAAGTGTGATTTTGACGTTAGACTAATATACATAATTGAAAACGCTTATTTTCCATGGCACACTAGATCGATGTAGTATCGATGAGTTATGTCTGCATTTTTCAAAAAAAAACTAATTATCTCCGAAAATTTTAATTTTAGGTATAGGACATGTGGGAGATAAAAGATCGCTGAGACACCCTGTATACGTGATATTTCCACTAACATTTCATATAAGGATTTGAGCAAAACTATCTATTCCGTATTTATTCCAGGATCTCAAAACAGAATTTGGAATTAATATTAATTATAGTGGAAAATTGGATCACTCTGTATATCACTCACGGTATGATTCATACGTAAGACGCACGAAACAAGCAGAATTGCTTTTGCGAATATTAAACTGAAAATCTATAAATATTAAATTAAATTGAATATAATAAAGAAATATCGTATCTTAATTAACGCAATTATTTTGACGTAATCGTATTTTGCCGTTTACGTCCCATTTAAGATTAAACAAATTCGCAATACTTCCGATAACAATAAGGAATTATTTACATAAATCTAGCGACCTTGGCGCAATCATTTTATCGCCTTTTTATTAGTCAATTTTGCAAAAACTTTACGATTGTGTACACCGATACCACCCCATATATCAATAAATATATATATTATTTTTACAACAAATTAAATCGAATTCATATTATCACGATTACGACCAGCAGGATTATCATCATCATCATCATCATCTCATCATGGTCTATCCCTACCACGGCACGCAGCTTGCACTATAGCGTGTAGCTGTGGTCAACACACCGAGTGACCACTTGAGCAGGCTTACCGAACAACTGATTCAGTCTTCTGTGGCTTTCAAAACGTATCGAAAGCGCGCTTTACAACGCACACGAGATTCCATTACACGTTTTGTATTCATTTTTTTTGTTTGTTAATTTTTCTCTTGTTACGTTCGGAGTCGTCGAATCCGCGATTCGAATCTATATACAGGGGAGTGTACGCTATTGTCGTAGACGAGTTCCGAACCGGACAGAAATCGAGTGCATTTAGAAAAATAGTTCGTTTTAAATGTTTCTGATTGTGTTTATTATCTGATTTGGATTTATCTGTTTTTTTTTTATAAAAAAAGAGAAACGTACTGATCGGAGCTTTTACAGGTAGTTATCTCTATCTTTTAAAGTGTATTGTAGTGATCTACTTTTGAATCGTGGATTTTAAATCCATCTCCAGTCGATCCTAGCTGATTAGACTTGCTAAATAGATATTATAGAAAGTTATATCACCCTATTAAATCGAAATTTCATCGCATCGAATTTTATATTTCCTGTCGGATTTAATATCCACGATTCTCTATAATTTTTTCCATTTATAAATGCTGGTATAAACGATACGACAGTTAAGTTTTATTCTGAACTAAAGATGAAAAAGAATACAGTACCAGCGAGACCGGAAGTTCACCTTTTGTTACGCAACGAACCTTTAGATCACCCCGCTTGTACGTATTTATTTATTTGCCGTAGGTGTATGAATTGTAATAGAAAAAGTGAAACCGTTTGTTTTATCCGCGTACCTATCGATTTATTACCGATTTATATATTCGATAATCTGTGTTAGTTTAGGATTTCACTCCTTTCTTTAAAACTTTTTATTTGTTTAATAAAAATAGATTTGTTATGATGACTTCGCGAATTGTGCAGGGAAAGTCGGAATGATAAATTGCGAAAATTGTATATATTTTTTTTAATTTAAGAGACCTAATGCTTGAGGGTCTTTCTAGAATTTTCTGCAATTGTTGTTGTTAGATTAGGTTTACGAAACCAATATAGGCGATTACGACAATCGATTGGGTCATGACATGGCTTTAAAGGATAATAAGCTTGTTTAGAATTAATTTTTATTGTGTTCTGAATTTTCTAAATCCAAAATTTTTTAAATTTTTGATTAAGAAGAAGTCTGACGGAGCTAAGGTGGATGCCTTAGCAATATAAACCCAGAACTTTGTTTGCTTTATGAACCCAGCAATTGTCGTGCAGCAACAAGTTTTTTTTTTAGAGCACTTTTTAAATTTTTAATTATGTTTCTGCATAGACTCCTTGAACATCCCAGAAAACAGTTGGCATCATTTTTTTTCTCCAGAAAATTGTGTCTTGGCCTCTTTCGGGTGGTGGAAAGCCCTTCTGGGATTTTCTTGCTAAAGCTGAAGGCATGGAGCTATTCTGAATACTCCAACAATAGTCAGCCATCATGTGTGCGTTCCAGTAGCCCTGATAGCGTTCCTCCATGGTACGGAGGTCCTGGTGGAATCGTTCGTCACCGTCCCCAAGATTGGAAAAAAGTGACTCATCAGTTGTTCGATGTGTTGAGAAAATTCAGAACTTTTCTTATTTCCCAAAAGATTTTTAACAATGCCGTTTTCTCAATCTCTGTCATGGTGTCCGTAAAATTTGAGTCTTTTATTAATGATCTTATTTGTGGCCCGTCAAAAATTCCCGCTTTTATCTTTTCTGCACTCAGTTTTGGAAACTTTTTTGATAGGAAAAGGAAAGAACTTCCATTTTTGTCAAGACTTTTTACAAATTGTTTTATTAGTCCTAGTTTTACAGCAAAATATTTGAGGAGATTTTGTTCTCTTGTACGGTAATAAGAAATTTTCGTTTCTTTTATTACTAAGTTTCTTTCTTTTAGCCTAGAAGCCAAAATTTCTGAAGCAGCCCTTGACAGTCCTCGATCTCTGACAAGGTCGTTTAAATCATCTTGGTTGAATAGTTTTGGCGTTTTCAGGTCACATTCAAAGTCACTATCTCTACTGTCATGTTTCGGGCCTCAAAATGCATAGGCTCCTCTTGTGAAGCATCAGCTTGAGGTTCGAGTGATATTGTAGGACTCAAAACACGTCTATGTGCCGACCGTTTGGAAGGATATTCCCATTTGGCTCGATTTTTTCGGTTAATTCCAGTTATGTTCACCAAACAAAAATAACAGTCGTCGTGGTGGTTCAAGGGCTCAGTCTAGATCAATAGCGGTTTGCAGAATCCAAAGCTTGTTTTTCATTTCCAGTGTGTGACCAAAGTACTTTTTGTAACTCAATTAAGAACGCTAGTAGTAGCGAGCTTTTTTAATTTTTTATTGTGTTGTCGTAGATTTTTTACGATAGACCCTCTTGGCATATATTCAATAAGCAAGACTCCTTCGACATCCCAGAAAACAGTTGCCATCAGTTTTTTTTTTTTCCAGAAAATTGTGTCTTGGCCTTTTTTGGTGGAGGAGAGCCTTTATGAACCCACTGCATGGATTCTTGTTTAGTAGGAGGGTCTCAATGATCTACCCAAGTCTCATCCCCGGTGATAATTCGAGATAAAAATGTTTTGTCCCTCTCCAACTCGGCCAAATTATTTGGGGAACTTCTTTTCTGCAGATACAGTTTTTGATCAGGTATAAGCAATCTGGGTATCCACCGTGCAAACATCTTCTTCATACCCAAATCGTCATGCAAAATTTTGAGGAGATTTGCTTCGGATATACAGACTTCATTGGCAATTCTTTCAGTACCAAATTTTCGCACAATATCGAGCTTCAACAGGTCGTCCGGACTTTGGCTCATCTATGATTGACTCTTGGTCCTATCAAAAGAATTTAGACCAATATTTTACTTAAGACGGTGCATCTTCCCTATCCACAGCAATCATATTTTCATGAATTGTTTTTGGACCATTGCCTTCTTTTTTTGTCGGGAACTTTATTAAGCTGTGATGTTCAAACTTAGTTTCACTCATTTTATCGAGAATTAGACCATCTCAATTCTCTGTAAACACGACAAACTACACACAACTTAGCACATCGACGTGCTCAACGAAAACTGTAGTACTTAACTCAAATTTGATAGTTTTGAGAAAGACACGTTTAAAACTTTAAACGATTGCTAAAATTAAGTTTATATAAAAAAAATTGCCAAGATATTTGGTTTATTTGTAGATTTTATTGTTTCAAATAAGGTTAATAGAAAAAAAATCACTTTATCATATCCCTAAGCAAACTTTGAATGAGTTATCCAACCGCATCTTAATATCTCAAGTAACAAAAAAGTTACGACAACTAAAAGAAATTAGAAAATTTCAGTTTTTCTTCAATACTAAATAAATAAAGCATGACAAGTAAAATTTGAAAATGGATTCTTAGTGACCTTTTTGCTAATTTAACCATCTCTCTATGTTTTCAAATAAAAAAGTTACCCATGCTAAAGACTTATCACCTTTTAATCTAAAGAGTTTATTTATCTTTATAAATGAAATATGAAAATTATTAAACAAAGAGCAGTATCAAATATTTTAAATTTTTAGAAAACAAAATCTATCTCAATCCTAATCTAAGGCAACTGAGTTTTCTGCTACTTCAAATTTATTAGCTAGTGATGTAAACTTAACATTCATTATGTCATTTACCTAATCTAAGGAAGAATTGTAATGTCTAAAAGGATATAGTAATACTTTTTGTTTTATTATCGACAATGGGTCTTGCAATTTTCTTAACAAGGCGTTTTTGTGGTACCAAATTTGATCTTTTGGCTTAGACCAAACAAGAGTGCCATCGCATTTTTGCTTCAAAACGCTTACTTCATATTCTCCTCCTTCTATATTTGTTATATTTTGAATTATTGCGCTCTTTACTTGCAGCTTTCACATTGTTAGAAGTAGGATTGACAGCTGATACAATTTTTTTCTTTTTCCCGATTTTGAATCCTTGTTTTTTTGTAACAGCCTCTTTACATGTTCTTTTAGTTCTTCTTCTTTAGTCTTTTTTTCTTTTAAGTAGCTCCCTTTCTTTTAATTCTTTAGCTTTAGACTTTTCTTCTTGTATTTCTCTCCATCTGTTTGAAGTTATTGCAAACGGCAGTTTTTCAGATTTTTTTCTTTCCTTGCCTGATTTCTCTTCTTCTCTTGGCCACGATAAATGTAAAGACTAAAAACTTTCTGTTTGTTCTTGAGTGCAGTCCTTTGGTTTTAAAGTTTCTTTTTCCATTCTCGACACTGTAACATCCGTTTCATTTGCGTTGTCTTTCTCTCTAGTTTCATCGTATTTTTGATTTACTATATCTTCATTTTGCTTGCTTTCATTTTCTGCTTGGTTTTATTTTTGTTAATGGTAAAAACACGAAAAATTTCCAATAAAACATTTTAACTGTTAAGAAAATCAATTGAAAAGTGAATATAATAATTTCAAAACAAAATAAATGTTCAAATAAATAATTATATTTCTTCTTCGCCAAAATTTTCAATCAATTCATTAGCTAATGCCTCAAATGTAGTTACAACTTCTCGCGAAGGCACAAAAACCAATGAAGAAAACGACTTCATAATTGTTCTAAAATATTCATCATTTCTATATCTTTGCATTAAACCTAATTCTTTTATTTTACGCCAAACTGACTGGCTGAAATGAAAGAAACATCCATGTATTCTGACATTCGGAAGTAGCTGTTGTGTTCAACTTTTTCAAAGAACTTGACCAAAGATGCCTTTATTAGAACTCTGTTTGCCTTGTCTAGCTTATTTAGTCTGTTAAGGCACTCCATTTGGGACCTATCAAAGAATAATTGCGTTGATCATCCTAGAATTGCATCGAAACATAATTCAGCATCTTTCATCAATAAATACAGAGATATATGTATATACATATATACAGGGTGTTTCATAATATATGCGCAGGACTTCAGGATGTGATAGCTTGTCCAAAAATACTTACCTTCTAAAATGCACCATTTTCGAGATACAGGGTGTTGAAATTTAATTAAAAAAAAATCGTTTTTTGGAAATATCTCCGGAACCGTTTATCGTAAAGAAAACAGAAAATGTTAAGTCATAATTGGTGAAGATTTTGAAGGGGTAGTGGTTATTTTTCTCCCCAACTTCTACGCCACTGGAAAAGGTACGGTTTTGAGACGCCCATTTGAACCGCCAATGTTTTCTACACAAAAAAGGTACTGTTGGTCATGAGCTCTAAAGTTGACCGTTTTCGAGCCACTTTACCATGTTTTTCAACGTAAAAGTTGATTTTTCTCGAAAACGGTCAACTTTAGAGCTCATGACGGACAGTACCTTTTTTGTGTAGAAAACATTGGCGGTTCAAACGGGCGTCTCAAAACCGTCCTTTTTTCCAGTGGCGTAGAAGTTGGGGAGGAAAACAACCACTACCCCTTCAAAATCTTCACCAATTGTGACTTAAAAATTTTTTTTCTCGCGCACAACTTAGCTTATTATAAGTAGAAAATGGTTCCGGAGATATTTCCAAAAACCGATTTTTTTTAAATTAAATTTCAACACCCTGTATCTCGAAAATGGTGCATTTTAGAGGGTAAGTTGATAGAAACTTTTTTTCAAATTTGTGGACAAGGTATCACATCCTGAAGTCCTGCGCATATATTATGAAACACCCTATATATACAGAGAGATGTTTATAATTCTATTCTGACACTACACACGTGCCAATTTATATAACAGTATTCTCCGGTATTTTAGGATCATGATTCTCTCATTCTATTAGCATTTTAATAATATCGCAGTTACCTTCAGAAGGCTGCAACTGACTCATAATAAATAAACCAGGTAGGCAACAATAAGGTGTGAACAAACATGTTACATACGTTTATTTATTATTATTTTTTTATTCTGTTCGAAACGTAATGTTATACTTCCATTATTAATTCTTATTCCATATGCAAAGTCTTGCAGCCGTAATATTAACTTTCTATAGAGCTCTATATATATATATTCGAGTAAATACATTATTAGATTATTAAGATTATAAATTGCCAAACTATTATTTGGTCAAGGCCGCAACCTATAAACTATTATTCGATGTTTGGAATATTTAAATTGTTTTGAATTATATGTGTCATAATAGAAATATTGTGTAATTCACACATAAATTAACCGATTTAGTCGCTTCTTCTTCGATCGCGATACAATTTTGTTATTCCTCCAACTATGTAGAACAGTTCCAGTAAAAAGCGTTTAATATTTCGCTTGGTTAAACATCCTCGCGACATGCTGACCGCTTGAGCCTTTTTTCTCTCTCGTTATTTTACTCTCCTAAGCTGGTGATTCGGACTAACTCGGGCGAAAAACAATTGCTTTTCATCGTGTACTGGCATTGCTTTCTTTCTGATACAGAAAAATTACTTTTAAATTGGTGAAAGTGTTGCTATATTTAGCATTTGTGTACTGTTACACCTTGTAACCTGTATTTACCTGTATATATTCGATTATTAAGTAGACCTATTTCACGTTTTTAATTTGGCATATTCCATACACCGTGTTATTAGCAACAATGACCAACATAACCTCAATTTTGTGATATCACATTTTTAAAATTTTGATATTAGCAATGAAAGGAAATCGTTTCGTTCATCTAAAAGGCTTCGACTTCGACTAACCGATGAGTATAAAAAATGTTTCGAAAAATTTGTTGACTATTTTGAATATTAAGAAGTTAAAAGAGAGTCCTTCACGTGACAACAGATTTCGTGGATTATGATGACGTGGTGGAGCTCCACCTGGTTGAAACCAAAACTACTTCCTCCTAGTCGATAAATTTACTGTTGTTAAATGACACACTTTCTAATATCTATATTATAAATGCTATCGAAGGCTTCCAAGGCTTAAGATGTTCTGAGATAGTTAAGTGCTAATATACAGGGTGCTCCGTCTTTTATGTCGGCATGTAAACATTGAATAACTTCCATATTTATCAACCAATTGATCTGAGTAAACATATTTTTGAAATGTCAATTCAGTACAATTTTAACCATGAATCGCTTCACGCCAAAACAACGCTCCGAATTAGTGACGATGTGTTGAACGGTCGTCAGACAAGCCGTTCATAAAGCCTAAGACGTTCCAATGAACTAGTTGAAGCGGTAAGAGAACTGTGTTGTCGAGAACCCACATCACTGTGCTCAGCATTTTGGCGTCAGTGGAATCATCTAGCGGCGCATTTTGAAGGATGATTTGCATTTGTTTCAGTATAAAGTCCAATTCATTCAAAGAATATTGCCGATAGATCGTCCACGTCGCTTGAAATACAAAAACAGTTGCTCGAATGGTTAATTTTTTGAAGGAAATTTTGACTGATCGGCGAGGCCCATTTCACACACTCTGGCGGCGTTAAGGCTCTAGATTCAGTCCACGAATTTCAGCCTTTTTAAGAGTCTCACAGCTTCCATATGTGTTCGTAAAGTTGCCTAAAGCAAGGCACAAATTTAAACAAAATTAATTTCAAAAACGTGGCTCTATGGAAGCATAGTATTATCCTTTAGGAAAGAATTGGTGAAAACCGCATTCAAATATGGAATAGTTACTTTGTAATCAGTATTCTACGAAACCCTTGAAAACGTTAAAATTCTTTGACTGAATCTAGAGCCTTAACAAGCAAAATGGCCGCATTTGGGAAGCGAAGAATCCACACGAGATCCATGAAAGATAATTGCATTACCAAAAAAGTGACTGTTTGGGCCAAAACCACCACTGAGTCATTTTTCTTCAGAGAAGGTGGAAATCAAAATCGGTGGATGTTGCCTCGTTATGTCTGTCCACAAATGCGTGAAAAAGCGTGCCACACTCCTAATCAAACAATGCAGTTTCCTTGGATGTATGGTGTTGAAAAATGGCAAAATATTGAGTGGCCACCAAGATCTCCATATTTTACCCCTATGGACTTTTCAGGGGGTTATTTGGAAAGTAAAAAAGCCGCAGACCCTTGACCAGCTCAAGGCTAACAGTCGTGCCGAAACGCAGCAAAATTTTTCGAAAGTTATTCAATATTTACGTAGCGACATAAAAGATGGCGCACCCTGTAGTAAGAAAGAATTTTGGGACAACTTTATGATCGCGATAGCGCGATGAAAACGTCAAGGTGCACAGAAGGGTAGTTAGTTTGAGGGGTAGTTAGGAAATGGTTTGGGTTTTGCAGAAAATTTCGTCTCCATGGAGGTATGTTATTAAATGATATCGAAGGCTTCCACGGTTTGAGTCTCCGTTATGAGGGCTTCCGGGTTTTATTGTTGGACTTAGTAGTATAAGCTTGACGTATTTGGTTCAAATCGGTATTTTTTTCCATATCTTAGGTAATCTGTGGATACCGCGCTAGTAAAAATCTGTTCATTTTGCCATCATTTTGAGTCATTTTCTGAGCCATCTTCGATCATAGATGCAAATTGGTGGTAATTAGAAGGAGAAATCTGGTGAGCAAACCACTTGGGCTAACACTTCCCAGTTGAACGTTTCCAACGAGTCGCTAACCGGTTTTGCTGTGCGTAATGGAGAAAAATAACCTTGTTGTGCCTGTTTTGATATTCTGGTCGGTTTTTGACCAATGTTGATACTAGGGTTTGGTGTAAATTCTGACGATGAAGTTTTGGGCATGGGATCCGCCTTGTGAATTTAAATTAAATCCAAATTAATCTAGATTTTGAGCTTAACGACTGAGATACTACACTAACCACTTACATGAAGCTTTAAAACACGTTTTTTTTTTTTCAAGCCATTCCATGAACTGTTCGTGTACTACTTTATCCAAGTGTACAAAGTGTTAAATCTATTTTTTCAGCAGCGATAAAAATTTTCAGATTAATCCAGTGAAACGAAGACTTTTTTTTCAAACTGCAGCCTCTTTTCTTGTGAGTTTTAGCTTGCTAATAGTCTATTTCATTTCCCTTAAGCTGGGCCACTCCTGATCCGTTCAGAATCGTCGCTGGGTTCGCCAGACACGTTCTCAAACCATGCACCACCTATGAAGTGAACGTGGATGTATTTACTGTATTTAGAAAGAGCTGCTTTGAACGATCGACTACATCGGATACTTTTGCGTTAGTTGCATCATTTTTATGCAGGCAAGCTCTCTCTTAAAACACTAAACATATTTACGTTCAATTAATAGATGAACGGAAAGCATGCATCGCTGAATTGCCGACAAAATTATTCTTCATTCTATTTAAATTTCCTTAAGTTGCTTGACGATCGGGAGGGGGTGGTGGTGTATGTTTTCGTCACCTATTAATTGAACATGGACGTATTTACTGTATTTAGAAAGAGCTGCTTTGAACGATCGTCTACATCGGATACTTTTGCGTTAGTTGCACCATTATTTTGCATGCAAGCTCTCTTTTAAAACAGGAAACATATCCACAATCAATTAATAGCTGACAGAAAGCATGCATTGCTGAATTGCCGACAAAATTATTCTTCATTTTATTTAAAATTTCCTTAAGTTGCTTGACGATCAGGAGGGGGTGGTGGTGTATGGTTTCGTCACCTACTAATTGAACATGGACGTATTTACTGTATTTAGAAAGAGCTGCTTTGAACGATCGTCTACATCGGATACTTTTGAGTTAGTTGCATCATTTTTTTTGCTCTTTTTTAAACAGTAAAATATCCACGTTTAATTTAGATTTTGCTGAAGACAAAAAACTATTTAAAATTTTCAGGTTTTTAAAACAGTGGACGTATTTACGTTCATTTAGAAAGAACTGCTTTGAACGATCGTCTACATCGGATACTTTTGCGTTAGTTGCACCATTATTTTGCATGCAAGCTCTCTTTTAAAACGGTAAACATATCCACAATCAATTAATAGCGGACAGAAAGCATGCATTGCTGAATTGCCGACAAAATTATTCTTCATTCTATTTAAAATTTCCTAAAGTTGCTTGACGATAGGTGGTGGGGGTGTCACCTATTAATTGAACATGGACTGTATTTAGAAAAAGTTAGAACAAGACTAATCGGATACCACATTTTTTTGTCAGAAACACACAATATAACACAAGCTAACGGAAATTAATTCGAATGACGATGATGAAACGATAAGAAATACAAAAAAAAAATGACACTGCTAAAAAACATTTTTATTGCCAGCATAATTTCTGGTCGTATAATGAATTATTGGTGTCGAATAATGACGTCATATTGCCATTTAAAAAAAAATATCACCAGAGGATTGTTTCGAAAAGCTCTCAATTTTAGAAATAATGAATTTATTTGTTACTTTTCGAAAGCACTGTATACTACATTTTTGTATATACTACATTTCAACAAACTCAACCGCATTAGTCTAAATTAGACTTTCAATTTTATCGTTTTTATCTAAATTCGTAAGAGATTTAATAACTAAACATCAATAAATACAATTCGAATTAATCATTTTATGTTAAGACTGAGGACTTTCTCTGTGGTTCGGCTTTTAAATTTTAAACCATATTTCTACACCGTACATGCTATTAACGGGCATATAATGATGATGATGTTCTGTATCCCACAATCTTTCTTGAATTAAACAACTTTTAAAAACGACGAATATATTAGGCAGACAGATTATTTATCGAATAGACGACCAACTTATTATATTATTTTTTTTAAACTGCAATTAAAATCACATTACATCCCAAACGAAAATAATTGAAATAAAAAAAAAACAAAACTAAACCGTGACCTCCGTTATCTAAAGCTCATTTTTTTGTTCACTTAAACATCCAATTCTACAAGAGCAACGATAAGGTACTATACCTACTACTACGACTGCATTTGGCGAGTACCATGTTCGAATTCCTCACTGTTCGCTTTGAACGAAAGTCCGACAAAGAGAAGGATACATCTTCCATCGCCCGCGTTGGATACGTAATTGTAAATTCTGTACGCCTATCCCTTGTATTGTCTTCGTAGAACGCAAGCATACAAGCAGGCGTTGGTCTTTTAATGCATTTATGCATGTATCGCTGGTTGAATGTAACCTTTCTCGAGGATATACAAGGTCGCTAAAGTCAGTTTCACTTTTTCTATGATCAATATAGTTCGTATGCGTAATCGTTGGTACTGTAACATTTTTTTAATATGTGCTCGAATCTATAGAATTACAATTTTCCTCAGCAGAAATTGCTCAAACAATAATCACATTAAAGAGTACGACAACATCGAGATTTAATGCAGAAATACGCGAGACCATGGTGACATCAGGGGTAGTGTGGTGTTACAAGGATAATCACTGGATCCCTCTACAATTATCCTCGATCAGGTTGCATGGAGTCCTCACGCAAGCCCATTGGGTCGCCGTCTCGGACTTCCTCCAGAGGATGGCGAACAAGCAACTGGTCCTGCAGGATAACTGCTTCAAGGAGCTCACCGAGCAGCAGAAGGAGTTGCTACTGGAAGAGCAGAAGAAGCTCGAGTTTAGCAGGGCGGTCGATAATAACCAGGGCGAAGATATCGATCAGAATCTGTCTCAATTGGTGCTCAACACTCTAAACAATAACGTGCTGAATAACGACAGTGTGATAAAATTAAACGAGAACAATAAGAACGAGAGGTGCATCACCACGCCTAACGGCAGGGTGATACAGATCTCGAAGAGTGAGATTGGTGAGGATAAAGATTGTCAGGCAGCTGATTCCCGGTTGAACGCTGAAAATCAAGTGCTTATGTTTAAGTTCGAGAAGGACTTCACCGTTAACGAACTGAACGCTGAAACTAATAAAAATTTATTTATTAATAATTTATTCACTGAGACTGATTCTAATAGCATAGAAACAAATCACGATCGATCTCCTAAAATCGAAGACGGTCACAGGACGGTCAACAATTGCAGTAGTAGGAAGACTTCCACGCAAAGCGATGAGATCGCTTTGAGATTATTGAGGAAGTACTGCAAGTATAGCAGGGATGCTTTAGATGATGATATCTTAAGTGCCATTGAAGCGACCGAATTAAATTCTAATGAAGATAAGACTGTTATATCACCCCCGGCCATAGTTAGAACACGGAAGTTAGGATACTGCCCGAAAAATGAGAAACTTTACGAGAATTGCAGCGACGTTAAATTCTCATTAGACGAAGCCGTCGAGAACGACAGGAACGAACACGTTTTACGCTGGTTAAAACAGCAAAATAGACAGGGTTATACCAACAAGAGAAGATGCAGCTTGCCGACGTTCTCCTCCAATAGGAAATCCAGCGTTTCGTCGCTGGGGGAACCATCACCGACTGATTCTAGGAAGTCGAGTTTGACCATCAAATCGGACGGGAAATCGAGTTTCTCTTCGGGATTCGAGAGCCAGAAATCTAGTGTGATATCGGCTACTGAAAGTAGGGACACTAACAGTCTCACGTCGTCGCCCTCGGCGTCCGAAAGGAGGTCCTCGATAACTAACTTGAAGTGCCGTAAAAGTAGTGTGACGTCGAATAGTAGTACGGAAAGTGATGAGAATAATACGATCGCCGCGCAATGGCATAAGATCTTGAAGAGGCATCTGGAGTCGAAGAAGTTGGAGAAGCGGTTGAAGAAGCAGAGGGAGGCCTGGGCTAGGAATACCAGGAAACTGAGCTCCGGATCTGAATCTTACTCTGATATCTCGACTAAACCGTAAGTAGGCAAAAACATATTAGATTTATTGCAAAGTTGTAACAATAAATATTTGAAATTTATTATGTGCTACTCTGTGTTGCACACGATAACTAAAGACTATATAAGTTGAAGTTTTTTCTTGGGTAACAGCAATGAAACGTCAATTAAGTTTATTATGCTTTAGTATGCTTCTTCAGGGCTTAACCACAATAATTTTTATAAAAAGTTAGTGTTGTTTAAATTGAAGATGGAGAAAAGAAAAAAAAACAAAAATTCATTTTTAATCTTTCTTCAAATAGTCAAATTTTTAGAATCGAAAGGAGTCTTTGCCGTTGGAAAAACGACTTGAAGTTAGTACAGGGTGTTACAAAAAAAGTTGATCAATCTCCTCGACCTGACACCCTATTTTTTGTACTGGTACACCTTGTATATCTAAAAAAAAGCCTTCAAGCAAAAAGAATGAAGGTCTGCGAAGTTGGCACCACAATGTGGTAAAAAATTGACAAAAATGCTAGAAAGGATTGACCATCAACGATTTCGATTGACCACCTTTTGTTTAAGCTACAACCGCTATACCCATATTTTGGGGTCTAATGGCGAAAACGCTAAAATTAGCCAATACAGACATTTTGTTCATCGGATACGATTTTTCAATTTCATTTTCAAAATTTTCAAAAAAAAATTTTTTTCGATTTTTTTTTTACTACAAACACTAAAATTTTGTTGCAGTATAGGATTGACCAACGTTTGACCATGATTGACCACCAAGTAATTTTTTTGAAAACCTAGGAATAGTCGAAAAAAATGAAAAAAAGAAACTCATATGTCCAATGAAATGACATCAAACCCAGAAAATGTCACAACCTCTTCCATCGCATTTCTCACCAATTTTGAGAGATGGTCAAACGCTGAAAATAATAGAACTTATTTTATGGTGTCTCTAAACCACAGAAAATTAAAAATTATCGTTTGTCCACCCTCCGGTTAAATTTTATCCGATCTTAAAGTTACATATAACAGTTTCGATGTTTATCGCATTTTTCACAAATTTTGAGGGGTGGTCAAACGCTTAAAATAATACGATTTATTCTATCGCGTCACTAGACCACAAAAATTTGAAAATCACCGTTAGACCACCCACCAGTTAATTTTTGTCCGATGTATGTAACTTTAAGTTCGGATAAAATTTAACTGGAGAGTGATACAACGATCATTTCCGACTTTTTGTGGACTACATGAGACAATCAGTCCTATTAATTCCATCATTCGATCACCTCTCAAAGTTTGTGAAAAGCGCGAAAAATGCGTAAAAATTAACCGGTAGGTGATCAAACGCTGATTTTCGAATTTTTATGGTCAAAGAGACATGAGGCAAGAAGTTTTACCATTTTTTAACCTCTGATCAGATCTCAAAATTTGGCAAAATTGTGAATTTTAACATTTTTTTTATATAAAGCTTGAAGGGTGGATAAAATTTAACCGGAGGGTGGTCAAACGATAATTTTTAATTTTCTGTGGTTTAGAGACATCATACAATAAGTCCTATTATTTTCAGCGTTTGACCACCTCTCAAAATTTGTGAAAAATGCGATGCAAGAGGTTGTGACATTATCTGGGTTTGATGTCATTTCATTGGAGATATGAACTTGTTTTTTTCATTTTTTTCGAATATTTTTAAGTTTTCAAATAAATTATTTTGTGGTCGATCATGGTCAAACGTTGATCAATCCTATGCTACAACAAAATTTTAGTGTTTGTAGTACAAAAAAAAAATCGAAAAAAATTTTTTTTGAAAATTTTGAAAATGTTGTAATTGTCTAATTTTAGCATTTTCGCCATTAGACCCCAAAATTTGAGTGTAGCGGCTATAGCCTAAACAAAGGGTGGTCAATGGAAATCACTGATGGTCAATAGTGGTCAATAAATGGTCAATCCTTTCTAGCATTTTAGTCGATTTTTGACCACTTTGCGGTGCCAACTTCGCGGACCTAAAGAATGCATGGTTAACAGATTGACTTAATCCAGTGAAACGATGACTTTATTTTTTCAAATTGCATCCTCCTTTCTCGTGAGTTTTAACTTGCTAATAGTCTATTTCATTTCCGTTAAACTGGGCCACCCCTGATCCGCTCAGAATCGTCGCTCGGTTCGCCAGACACGTTCTCAGACCAAGAGCTGCTTTGAACGATCGATTACATCGGATACTTTTGCATCATTTTTATGCAGGCAAGCTCTCTTTTAAAACAGTAAACATATTCACGTTCAATTAATAGATGAACGGAAAGCATGCATCGCTGAATTGCCGACAAAATTATTCATCATTCTATTTAAAATTTTCTCAGGTTGCTTGACGATAAGGAGGGGGTGGTAGTGTATGGTTTCGTCACCTATTAATTAAACATGGACGTATTTACTGTATTTAGAAAGAGCTGCTATGAACAATCGACTACATCGGATACATTTGAGTTAGTTGCATCACTTTTAAAACAGTTTTGTCCTATTCTTTGACCGTGTTTGATATAATTTTTTCCTAATTTTATTGGGTAATGACGGTCGATTTCATTGAAGTTTCTTATTTTACGTTTCGATACATATGCAATCGTATCATCTTCAAGTTAATTCAAATATTTACATATACCTACATACAAGTTTAAATTAAATCGACTGTCATTACCCAATAAAATTAGGAACAACAGTAAACATATTCACGTTCAATTAATAACTGAGGGAAAGAATGCATTACTGAATTACTGATAATATTCCCTTCAGTTGCTTGACAGTAGGGAGGGGGTGGTGGTGTATGTTTTCCATCACCTATTAAGTGAACATAGACATACTTACTTTATTTAGAAAAAGCTGCTTTGAACGTTGAATAGCTGGTCCCTGTCTCCTGCTAAAAATGATGCTACTAATTCAAAAGTATCCGATACAAAAAGAAAATGACCAGAAACTTTTTAAATTGCTCTAGTAACGAGCGTAATGAATCAAGGGGACGTAATTGTATTCGAAAATATTTAGCAACTTAGATATTAGAATAGAAAACTATCAAGAAGGCGCCTGGTTCATGTCCGGCATTCATATCCATATTAGAATAGACCTCCATCTTGAAGAGGGTGTACAGATTCTGTACACCCGGTTTTCGTGCTGACCCATTGGCAACAAAGATATGAGACAACAATTTAACAATGCAACAAATGTGTGAAAGTTTAATCCTTAACACACAGACACGTGTTTCGCGCTTCTTTATCCTCATCAGTGTGCGATCGGACAAGAACTTGACAACTCACACGAGATAAATAGGTAGAAAATATACATGATAATAGAATTGTATTTTCATTAATTCATTACCATCATTGTGAATTCTCAAGACTTCCAAAGATATCTAACATTTTTACATAAAACTAAAAATAAATTTCCTTCTACATATTTATAATAGCAGAGACTTTATTGCAAACGATACTATCGCCGCTATCCTTGAATTTATTTATTTATTTTTTTAAACAGAATCTATCGTCTTTCTCCATTACTGTTGTTATTGACGTAGTCGTCGTAGTGCATAATGCGGTTTGCGAGTTCTATTTCTCGTTTTCTCGTTTTTCACAGTCTAACTCGTTCGCAATGGCCAAAGATCGACTCACAGCGTCCAGTTATACAGGCTGTTTTTGCCACGGTCTCGCTGTTATTCTTAGTGGCCGTAAATGATAATCAAAGCCAATTTATAGTCTAAGAATAGCTACCGAGAAATTAGCGAAAATAAAACAGCATCGAATCGTTCAGAATCTCGGGAATGTTGTAGCCATTAAGTGGCTTATTTCTTCAGCGTACGTTGGGTGTTTATACGTTGGTAAGTTGGTGTGGTTGTGCAGTTTTACTACTAAAAGAGGACGCATTAAATAAAACTGCACCGCATCAGTACAATATTAAAACAGCTCGTGAGAGCTTTTTCCTGCTATCTATTTATCCACACGGCGAGACCAATAACATATATGGCTAGGTGGAGCCCACTGTCGCCGCTTAATAGTACTCTTCTTATTATTATTGTAAGTATTTACATTAATGTGTACAGTAAATATGTATAAATAGAGTTGCGGATCTATTTTTAAACGATATGCAAATTATGAGTAATTATACGCGTACCGATGAGTACCAACAACACGCAATATCGCCCCACCGTTCCATTTCGTTTCTTTGCCGAAGTCATTAGATTTTAATGTGGGATTAAGTGGTGCTTACCAACGAATAGAAACTATATAGACTATATTCTTTTACTATTATTTTTTTTAAGTAAATTAGAAGGAGTGCTTGTATATCTAAAGTTAAGTAAATAAAAATGATGTAGTTTTCAAAATTTGACAGCTATCAGAAATTTTTACAATAAATAACCTATTTTACAATTTGACAGCTGTCAAATCTGTTGTGACAGCTACAATAACTAAAATAACGTTTTTGCAAAACGAAACCGTAAAAAAAACACGATTATTTTGTGGAAAAATATGTCATGATCAAATTTGACAAAATATAGTTTTTAAAATATGACACCTGTCAGAGATATTATAACAGTTACACCTGTTGAACGATAAAAATTAACTGTCAACTTTACAATTTGACAGTTGTCACGCTGGTTACACCTATTTAAACTCTAACAATAAGTGATTTTTTAACCTGTCTATTTTGACAGCTACAACGATAAAATATAAAGTGAAAATAATGTGTTTACAAAATGAGGGTTAATTAGCAGAAATATTTTGACAGATACACGTAGATATTAAAACAGAATATTATTTTGTGAAAAACAGATTTTTATAATTTGACAGCTTGTCAGATATTGCTTGATAGATACAATGCTCAAAACTGTTACAAAAAACAACTGTCACATGTGTTTTACCAGCTACTACGATAAAATTTGAAAAAATCTGTTTTAAATGTTTGACAGCTGTCGGAACTGTTATGACAGTTACACCTGTTGAACGATGAAAATTAACTGTTAACTTTACAATTTGACAGCTGTCATGCTAGTTACATCTATTTAAACTCTAACAATAAGTGATTTTTTTTAACATGATCTATTTTGACAGCTACAACGATAAAATATAAACAAAATGACAGTTAATTAGCAGAAATATTTTGACAGATGCACGTAGATATTAAAACAGTAAAAAGAAAATACAAAGTGTTCAAGCTCAAGTGCACCAAATTGGCAACGCCAGATTTAATTTGGTAAGACTGTAATATTGCCCGCCTTGACTCGGTAACATCATTCTTATTATGTTTAGCTGTCAAAGATGAATATCTTATGTCAAGATTATATTAGCATAGTTTGTATTTATAACCTTTATAATAAAATTTCATGTATTGTGTTGAATTCCATCACTGAATTGATAACTTTTTTTTTGAAAAACCAAACACTGATCATCATTAAATTTATTAAATAAACGCAAAAGCTGAAACGTAAATATAATAATGACAGTGAAAACTGACAGCAGTAGGAGGGGTTAACTTAAACCTGTTTCATCGAAGCAGGGATTTTTGTGTTGCCAACCCGGTGCACTTTGAATTGGACACTATGCGTTTGTTTGACTATTTTGTGAAAAACAGATTTTTATAATTTGACAGCTGTCAGATATTGTTGATGGATATAACGCTTAAAAGTTAAAAAACATCACACATCATCACATGCGTTTTACCAGCTACAACGATGAAATTTGAAAAAAAACTATTTTCAATGTTTGACAGCTGTCAGAAATGTTATGACAGTTACACCTGTTGATCGGTAAAAATTAACTGTTAACTTTACAATTTGACAGTTGTCATGCTAGTTACATGCAACTTAAACTATAACAATAAGTGATTTTTTTTGACACATCTGTTTTGACAGCTACAACAATAAAATATAAACACATTAAAATGACAGTTAATTAGCAGAAATATTTTGAACAGATACACGTAGATATTAAAACAGTAAAAAGAAAATATTATTTTGTGAAAAACAGATTTGATGGATACAACACTCAAAAATGTTACAGATGTGTTTTACCAGCTACAGCGATCAAATTGGAAAAAACTGCTTTGACAGCTGTCAGAATGTTATGACAGTTACACCTGTTAAAACAAAATTATATGCATGAACTAAATTGACGAGTGAGGTTTTTGTTTTTCACGTTGAGAGCCTACAGCAAGTAACCTATTTTACAAATTGACAGCTGTCACACTTGTTTTGACAGCTACAACAATAATAAATTATTCTTGTTTATTTCTCGTAATAACTGCACTACAAATGTCAGCTTTAAAAATACATTCACTCTGACAGTTTAATGATCAAATATAAAAGCACAATACTTTTGAAACATTAAAAGATGATTGTTTTTACAAAGTAGTCAGGTGTTGCACACGCGAAAATGAAACCAATAAAAAAACAATTGATTTGATAGTTTGGTAAGTTCAAATGACGAAGAAAAAAAACAACTTATTACAATTTGCATTATTTAGTCAAGTTGTATTTAGATTTCCATTTATTATTAGGTGTATTGAGGGGGAGAGTGGAACGGCTTACATTGGCTCTTAACCCCCTGAAGCAACGCCCTTTCAATTTACGTCAATTATCATCGTAAGCGGCTATAATTTTTTCACGGTTTTTCCCTAGTGTATGTAATCGTCCCCAGTTGAAGATAACAAGTCAAATTCAACGAAAATTATAGCAGCACATTCCCTAATTGGGCAATTATAGCACCTTTCTCTTTCATCGATGAACGTCATTCTTTTGTTACTACCGCCACTTCGTTTGTTCGGAAAATCTGGATATTTATTTATTTATTTATCGAAACAACACAGATAGACAATCGATACAGTCATAGAACGAGCATGCTTCCGAGAAGCATCCGTATGGATTCGGTGGGAATCTTCGGTGTGTCCGATATAGAAGACATTATATTTACATATTTTAAACGAGACACGCATTATTTATCGGCTCCGATTTCCTGGGAGACACATCGACTTAAAAGAATTAATCATACATTGGCAATGTAATAAATTCGCGGACGTCATCTTGCATATAAATGTATCCGAGAGAAGCAGGCATTGTCTTGTGAAACTACACGGTAGCAGGCTGCCTGCCTACCGCTTTTCTAGTTTTAAAATAGGATATATCGTTACTATATAAGAAGGAAATGGATGTTGTGTGTCTGCGTATATACCGATGGCACTCTTGCGTTTCTAAAACGCTGCTAACGGTACATTCTTTAGCTGGTTCAAAATGTTTGAGTAAACATTCTGGTTGTATAACTTCGTTCTGAGGAAATCTACGATGTGATTGGAAATTCAAATATAGAAGAATCGTTAGAATTAAAGCCATCTGTTGCAGAGGAAAACGTAATGATTCTTTTTTCCTTCTTTTTTTTTGTATTTTTATAGTTGTAATTGCTTCTAATTATGTCATATTTGCAAAATCTTACGTGCTGTGCTGTCATAATCCTAAGTCAACACAACAATTTGTGTTATTTAGTCCGAGGTTTCCATTACAAAATTGTTATTTCTGTCACTGTCAAATTAATTGTAAAAGCTGTCAAACTATCAAAATGTAAATGTTATTTTTGTACAATTTTAAATGCGATTTTGACAGTTCAACTGGTCGGTCACGATGTCAATTTGTAATTTCTGTCAAATGCTGTCGAACAGTTGCAAGTCTTGTAATTTTTTTTTATTTCTTAACCTGTAATTTTTCTCAAATTTGATAATTCTAATTGTCAAAGCAACTATCCGTCATAACCGTAAAAGAATTCTGATATCTGATATGAGATCTGAAGTGTTGTAGCCACTAAAGCGTCTCCCAGAGCTGTCAAATTGTAAATTGTAATTGTTTTTTTTTCCATTTTGACAGTTATCAAGTTGTACGAAAACACAACTTTCAACACTTCCAAGCGTTATAGATTTTTTTAACTCAAACTATGAAAGCTTCTTATGTTTAAACGGGTGCAATAGAATACTTCTGACAACTGTCAAATTGTAACTTTGCAGTTTTAACAGTTGCGAACCCTAATTTTTTTTTGAAAATTGTATACGTAATCTTCAAAACATTTCCGATAGCTGTCAAATTGTAAAAAAAAAAACAGTAAAATAGAATATGCTTTTGTATAACTGTCAAATTATAAAAAGAAAGTAATTTTTTATTTAATTTTGACAATTGTAATTATGAAAACACATCTGTTAGTTGTAAAACTGTAAAATCTATTGTTTTATTTGCCATTTTGTGTGTCGTGATCTTGAAAATATTTCTAAGCAGTTGCTTTTCTCCCTCATTTCGACAGTTCAATCATCGAAATATTTTTGACAGCTGTCAAATTGCAAAATGTCTCAGTTTCTATACTTGTAATGTTTTAATTTTTCTGACACTTCAAATTTGATCAATGCAATTGTCTAAATGCACCTGATAATACAATATTTCTGACAGGTGTCTAATTTGTTCTGATCACTGTCAAATTGTAAAAACAGTATTTTTTCCATCATTTGAAAACACCTTCATTCGCTATAATTGTTCTAAAACTGGCAAACTATAAGAGCAAACATATTTATAATAGCTGTCAAATTATAGAAAACTATTTTTTTTTCAATTTGGTAGCTGTAATTCTGAAAATACATCTGTTAACTAAAAAATCGTAAAATCTGTTGCTTGGTTTGCAATTTTATGTGTCGTGATCTTGAAAATATTTCTAAGTAGTTGTTTTTGATCATTTTGACAGTTCAACCAACTGTCAAATTGTAAACTCAATAACTTTGCAGTCTTAACAGTTACGAACCCTAATTTTTTTAAAGTTGTTTGTAATTGTTGAAACAACAAGCTGTTAACACATACATATCCTTCAAAATATTTATGATAGCTGTTAAATTATAAAAAGAAAGTAATTTTTTCTTCAATTTGACAGCTGTGATTCCGAAAATACATCTATTAACTGGAAAATTGTAAAATCTATTGTTTTATTTGCAATTTTGTGTGTCGTCATCTTGAAAATATTTCCGAGCTGTTTCGCTTTTCTCCTTTTGACAGTTCAACCATTGGAATATGTCTGACAGCTGTCAAATTGTAAAAAAAAAACAGTTTGAACACACTTGTAACGTGCCATCGAAAAATAACATAATTAGTATAGGCTATGTAAATGTTTTTGATCGTTGCTTTAGCTACTACCACATAATGACATTTATTATTTGACATTTTATTATAACCAATGACCAAAGTTTACAACCTCAAATTAAATGTCAAGGAATAAATGTCATTATGTGAAAGTGGCTAAAGTAACAATCCATTCACATAGCAAGATGCGTCTGCTATGTGTTGTTTTGATCTAATCTTGACACTTCAACCACCAAAATATTGCTGGCAGCTGTCAAGTTTTTCTGGTAACTGTCAAAATTGTAAAAACAATATTTTTTCACAATTTGAAAACAATTGCAAACTATAAAATCACTTTGATTTAGCCGGTGAAATAGAAAATATTTATGATAGCTGTCAAATTATAAAAAGAAAGTAATTTTTTCTTCAATTTGACAGCTGTGATTCCGAAAATACATCTGTTAACTGGAAAATTGTAAAATCTATTGTTTTATTTGCAATTTTGTGTGTCGTCATCTTGAAAATATTTCCGAGCTGTTTCGCTTTTCTCCTTTTGACAGTTCGACCATTGGAATATTTCTGACAGCTGTCAAATTGTAGAAACGTTATCCTTATCTTTTACAGTTTCATCTACGGGCGTGTTTTGAAAATGGTCGTTTTGGTAATTTTCGAAAAATATTACTGTTTGACAGTGCTCCTAAATTAATACTGAACTCATAGGCCACTCTAAATAAAAATTTAATTAAAGGCACAACGGCTTTGTCCCAATTGACATGGCCCAAACCGCTAAAAAAATGCAGAAAAGTTCGCAGATGAAATTGATAACAACAACTCGAATTAATTTATTTAATTCGATGTGCGAACATGTGAAATCTACCTGTTTATCATCCAGGTTATACACCGGGGTACCTTTCTTCCTTGTTATAGTTGCGTATAATGTTATTATTGTCGCCATAATGTCCGAACAAACAACTTGATATGTCCAGCTCGTGCGTGCGAGGCTCGGTAATAGATTTCACATCACTTTTTAGAAATTCAACGATCTAACCGTCGTGTCGACGTTATCAACGTTTCTGTACCGGCGCTCTTGAGAAAGTGCAATTTATCGTGCACATTTTAATTACAGCTCGGAGTTCGGTCAAGCGATATAACGCTGGCGACAAAACAACAGCAGAAGAGAATTAGTGTGCATGTACATATGTATGTCAGTCATTTCGTAATCATTCTCCAGTTGGATAAAATGAAATGTCGTCCGAATAAACCTACATATCCATGCACAAACACCCAACGATAACTATTATAATAGAAACGCCCATGCACGTCTTCTTTACAAATCTTCCAATAACGTCTTGTGCGTCGTCTTCATTCATGCCCGAAGTGTATAGTTATGTAAAAGAAAATTAGAAGTAAATCTTCTCTTCTCTCTACACAATCTACATACACATATACATACGAGTACATAGAGTGTAGGTACATACATCGCATCTCTCTTTTTCTCGAGGTCTACAGTAAAACATCCGGTTCGAGCAAGTAAGCAGCAACAACCTAGAGGAGTAGCAGCAGCAGCAGCGACAGCATCACAGACAGCAGATGTACCCGAGAGATAAATACAGTTATAATAAACCATTGTTCCGTCCCTCTTACAGTTATAAATCAAAAGTTTAAACAGACACAAAACAATAAAGTGAGTGAATTCATGGTGATGTTCTCCAGGCTTCACGTTTTATACGTTTTATTTTACTTTTAAGAAGTTGTTGTCATTGTTCGATTTCATCCTTCGCTTACCGATACACACGTTTATTATATTTATGTTTCCGTTTGGATATTTTCGAAATACGAAACGGGAAAACGTATGGAGATTATTAACATTAATATTACGTAAAAGAAATCAGTTTTAATAGTTATTTATATAAAGTAGCGCTAGTATTGCATCTCATCTCTTGAACCTCAAGAGCGTTTTCAAAAAATGATTACACGAAAATTGTTTTGGAAAATTTAAAATGAAAATTATTACAAATGCAAGTTATGGGAGATCTATTGAAAGGAATATTGTCATAGTTTACAATCGTTGGAACTGTAGCCAAAAAATATCTATCAGCTAGCTATCGGGTACATTTAAACAATTATAGTAATAAAATTTGTCGACAAAGTTATTATTTTTACGATTTGACAGCTGTCAGAAATGTTTCGATGTTGGACCTGTCAAAATTAAAATAAAACAAATGCTTCAGGAGCAAAAAAACTGGGCTACTTTATTATGACGCTGTTCAAATCCGGAAGCCATCATAACGAAGACTCGGACCGTGAAAGCCTTCGATATCATTAATAAGTATGTTCTATTTCACTTGCTTAACTTAATTACAGGGGGTTAATGTGTTTTCAAATTATGAAAAAATACTTTTTTTACAATTTGACAGCTATTAGAGATATTTTGATGGTTAAACTGTCAAAATCAGAAAATTTAAATTTGACAGCTATAAGTGTATTCTATTTTACCTGAAAAATCCAAGCACTTCTATAATTTGACAGTTTTCAGAAAAATTATAGCGCCTGCAAGTGTGTTCAAACCGTTTTTTGTTTTTACAATTTGACAGCTATCAGAAATGTTTTGAAGGTTATGCATGTGTTAACAGCTTATTTTTTTCAACAATTACGAACAACTTCCAAAAAAAACTGGGGTTCGTAACTGTTAAGACTGCAAAGTTACCCCGTTTACAATTTGACAGTTGGTTGAACTGTCAAAATGAGCAGAAAAAACAACTGCTTAGAAATATTTTCAAGGTAACGACACGCAAAATTGCAAAGGAAACAACAGATTTTACGATTCTCCAGTTAACAGATGTATATTCAAAATTACCGCTACCAAATTGAAAAAAAAACATAGTTTTCTATAATTTGACAGCTATCATAAATATGTTGTATCTCGTTTGCTCTTATAGTTTGCCAGTTTTCAGAAAAATTATAGCGAACGAACGTGTTTTCAAATTATGAATAAAATACTGTTTTTACAATTTGACAGTTATCAGAACAAATTAGACAGCTGTCAGAAATATTATGACAGTGTGCTATCATTAAAACTGTAAAAAAAGACAGTTGCATTGATCAAATTTGAATTTTCAGAAAAATTATATAACGCCTGTAAGTGTAGAAACTGGCAATTTGACAGCTGTCAAAAATATTTCAACGGTTAAACTGTCGAAATGAAGGGAAAAAAACAATTGCTTAGAAATATGTATTTTCAAGATGGCGCGACACACGGAATTGCAAATGAAACCACAGATTTTACAATTTTACAACTAACAGATGTGTTTTTACAATTACAATTGTCAAAATTAAACAATTTAAAATACTTTCTTTTTATAATTCGACAGTTATCATAAATATTTTCTATTTCACCTTCTAAATAAAAGTGATTTTATAGTTTGCGATTGTTTTCAAATTGTGAAAAAATATTGTTTTTACAATTTGACAGTTACCAGAAAAACTTAGACAGCTGTCAGAATTATTTTGATGGTTGAAGTGTCAAAATTAGATCAAAACGATTGCTCAGAAATGTTTTGAAGCTCATCATAGACAAAATTGCGCGATAAAAGGACAGATTTTTAAATTTTACAAGTAGTAGATGCATCTTTAAAATTACAGCTGTCAAATTGAAGCAAATATTTTTTTTATAATTTGACGATTGTCATAATTTTCTGTGCCACCTGTTAAATCGAAGTGCTTTTATATCTTTATTTTCAAACTATTTTTATAATTTGACAACTATCAGACATATTTTGACAGCTTGTCGTTTCAACAATTTTCTTTATAATTTAACAGCTGTTAGAAGAATTTCAGTAACATACTTGTAAAGTTTAACAGCTTTCAAAAAGAAATTACAAAGCTTGCAACTGTTAGTTGTGTGTTTGTACAACTTGATAACTGTCAAAATGAAAAAAAAAATAACTACAATTTACAATTTGACAGCTCAGGAAAATTTGATAGATAATTGCTTTGACACAAAAATTTTTTTACAGGTTATGTATGTAGGTATGTGTGGAGAAAAATTATAGCAGGACTTACACTTTCTACCAGAATCTAAATTTTTAGTCAAATGGATAACTTGAGGTCGGTTATCTAAATGAAGTTAAATTGAGCAGAAATTGAGAACAATTTCTCACCTTCAAGCAAACACGTAATATAAATAAAATAATTACCTTTTCAAATGAGGCATACGTTTTACCTTACAGATCGACTTTTGAACTATTAAATTGCTCTAGTTAACTCGTTATTTCACTTACGAACAGGTTCGAATTTCATTACGTACCGGTTAATTTATCAGCAATTAAAAGCGTTCATTAACTTGGAAAGATTAGATCATGCATTTAAATAAAAATCTATCATTGCAATTATTTCTTATTTAATTCGCCCTTACATTCAAGGTCACAATTTCCTTCTTATTACAGCGTGCCTCATGCGAGGATAAATTGTTTTTCGGACGAACCATCAATTTGATCTATAAATAACATCTTGTCGTGGTCTCTTGTACTGCAGCTTCGAAGAGGGCAAAAGAGTTCAAGTTTCGAAAATGTGACCTTTATTCGACCCTTTTCACATCTGCACATCTGGTATGAATTCGGAGGCTATCGATGATTGCCTAAATTGTTAAACGAAAAAAAAAAAGAATGACACGACCTAATCGATAGTAGAATAATAATATGGAAAGTAGATCGCGTATTACAGTTAAACTCTCTGAAAATGAAACCTTTTATAACTGTATCTCTCATTTCTTTTTTTTTCGCGGTTTACTATTCTCCTTTTTTTCCCGTTAAATAAAAAAAAAAACGATTCACTTTTTATTGTGCCTCACCTATGGGAATTTGTACCTAACCTTATCGCATCAAGGTGAAATAATTTTATTAATAATATTGTGTGTGGTACAAATTTTAATTTCAGATGCATTCATAAATATCTCAACCTTCGAGATTTAACATTCAACACTTAAATATTTAAGCCTTTTGTTTTTTGTGTATAATATCCGATCTGCATTGTTGATAATCAGGAAGTAACACACTACATAGTTAACGTTTTGTAATTCGCAGTAAACATCGGGCTATTGTTAAAGTGGACTGATTGTGAACGCAGAATTGTGTTACAAGGTTTAAATAACAAGTAAATACCAATAAACGTATACGGTGACTTAGATTTTATGGTGAACCACGCCATTGTAAATATTCAAATTATGTCATTTATCGGGTTTTCTTGAACTCCTTTGTGCGTCTATCACCGTTAATTCTCTTCTTTTATTTTTCTAGTTAATAATCATTGTTTAAATATTGACTCGTTAGATTATCAGTCTTAACTCACAACTAATTATCGCGATTGGTTTTTACGAGTCATCAATGCTCGTATTGTATGTATTTTCTTTTTGTAATAGACACTCCATATGAAATCAGCTTAATATGTGGACATATTTGAAAGGTATCTTGTCTTTACTAATTTAAATGAGGATCGCCTTTTGTGAGGAACAGATGTTGTTTGAATATTAATTAGCCTCACTTAATTAGTGTCGACCATTTATAAATGATATCTGATCACAATTATCACAAATTTTTCATAACATTATCAATTTTACCCCACCCCCCATCTACATCGCATACTTTTGAGTTAGTTGCATCATTTCTATGCAGAAAAACTCTCTGTTAAAACAGTAAACATATCCACGTTCAATTAATACCTTACAGAAAGCATGCATTGCTGAATTACCGACAAAATGATCCTTCATTCTATTTAAAATTTCCTTAAGTTGCTTGACGATAGGGAGGGGGTGGTGGTGGTACCATGGTTTCGTCACCTATTAATTGAAAATGGACGTATGCATTGTATTTAGAAAGGGCTGCTTTGAACGATGAATGTCCGGTACCTGTAGTCTGCCTATGAATGATGCAACTAATTCAAAAGTATCCGATGTAAGAAAAAAATGTGGCGCAGACACTTTTTGAAGTACTGAATAAAGGGTATGTAATTGTATTCGAAAATATCTAGGATATAACGTCAATTTCAATAATATATTTGATAGGTTTTGGGCGAATTAATTTTTTTTTATTTCATAAAAAATTAACCGTTTGCGACGGTAATCGTAGATAGGAACGTCATTTTGAAGAGGATCTACAGATTTCATTTGCAAAAAAGATATCAGACAACACATTTGCAATGCATGACGGTATTATGGTGTTTCAAACTTCGTTATCCTCATCAGCGTGCGATCATACAAGAGCTTGAACTGACGAACTCTTCCCCCTGGGCTCGTTCTGTTTATTAAGAGAAGAAACTCATATTCTGCATTAGTTGCAGTAATTTCACGTTTAAAATCTACAACTGTCAGTGTCAGAACTGCTAAAATTGTATAAGTACATATACAGGGTGTCCGCGAAATACAACGAGAAAAAATTATTTCTAAAAAACCTTATTTGGTCAAACTCTACAAGAAAACTCACCCACATTGCTTCTTAAAAAAAAAAAAACAAAAAACCATATCAAAAATTTAGAGTTGAAAATAACTGAAAACAACAACGAAAAACGAATTATTTAATATTAAATAATTTTAATTAAATTAGGTTTTTTAGAAATATTTTTTTTCTCGTTTACACTATGGTGTATTAAACGTTATTGTTTCTAAATTGTTAGAGCTATAATCCCTTGACTGCATTCATTATATTTCGCGGACACCCTGTATACAAATACAAAATGAATATAATAGCTGTTAAACTATATAATATTCATGTTAAGCACGTTGAATACAGTATTTACAAACATATATTCTATCAAGTCTGATATTATCGCAATAGCGTTTAATTTGGCACGGATTCTTTCCTTCGTGACGTTCGTTACATCCATGTATGTTGCGAGATTACCTCAGACTTAAACGGAATTAAACGCAAACAAAAACGGTGACATAATTTTATGTCAGTTGCGCAAATAACTCGAATAAAATCGACGTAATATTTTACATATCTGCATATTATTATTTCAGGTACAATTTACAATCAAAAAACCTATATAAATGTTTGACAACAAAACCGTATTGTACTATATTTTATGAACAATAATTTTTATCACTTCTGGCATTTCTGACGGGAAAGCTTACGTAAAATGACATTTTTAGGAAGTAATCGATTCTATCGCTCTATATAAAGAGTGTGCGTTATGTAAATTAATATTTCACCCTGTACGGCTATATCCGTAATGAATTAACGTCATCAACATATACACTACCGTCCATATTAGTTCGGACACCGGTAAAGTTATGAAAACGCTTCTATAAGACAATGTAATTTCCTTGAAATATAAATAATATGTTTATATTTAGATTCAAATATGACGTTGATTAACCAATTTAAGCATATAATCAATGAATATCGGTTCGAATATCATTAAGTAAATATTATATTATATGGCCCATCGGTAAGAAATTCTTCCCTAATCCGATAATCCGCACCGCTATGAATAGAATTACGATGCAGACAAAATTGCAGGTAATAAACTTAAGAAACATATTTGTGCACCCCACAATTTTGTCCAATTAAGGGTGCTGTGTACCAATGAAAGCGTTAGTTTTAAAATAAAATTGCTCGCGAAAGCATTGGTAATTTGAGCGTAGTGTTTCAAATGAGTTTTCCGAAAAAAACATTAAAATGCCGAGAGGAAAGCCAACAAGTTTAGAAAACCGTACTGCAATTGTAACGTATCATCGTGAAGGATATAGTGTGCGGGAAATTTCTGAAAAGACTCGGATTAAAAAATCTACAGTAAGTGATATCATTCGGAGATTTCAACGCACAGGCAGTTTAAGATGTCAGGGACGGACAGGTCGGAAGCGAATAACATCTCCTGCCGATGATGAACGTATTAAGTTACTGAGTAAGCGAAATAGGAGAATGACAGCACCAGAAATTACCGCGGAGATGAATCGGGGACGAGTACGAGAAATTTCTGTTACCACGGTAAAAAGAAGGTTAAAAGCTGCAAATCTTCACGGCCGTATTGCAGCTAGAAAACCCTTACTTCGTCGAGGAAACAGGGTCAAGCGACTGCAATGGGCTCAAGAACATCAAACTTGGACATTGGATGAATGGAAAAGAGTTTTATGGACCGACGAATCGAAATTTGAGGTATTTGGTCAATCAAGGCGCACTTTTGTAAGAAGAGCGAAAGGCGAAAGAATGCTGCGCGATTGCATAGTATCAACAGTGAAGCAAGAGAGAAGTTCTGTGCTTGTTTGGGGATGTTTTTCTCACGCCGGCACAGGGAGTTTGAAGCGAATCGAAGGTATCTTACGAAAAGAGGGATATTTACATTGCGAGAAAACGCAATACCATCGGGACAAAGCTTAATCGGCGAAAATTTTATATTTATGCAGGATAACGATCCCAAGCACTCTGCAGTAATATGTAAGACCTTTCTACAACGTGAGCAGGAAAAAAATTCATTAAAAATAATGACATGGCCGCCGCAAAGCCCCGATATCAACCCCATCGAGCTGTTGTGGGATGACATAAAGCGAAGGGTCCATTAAAAAAAAGCTCCTACGTCAACAACATCTCACTTGTGGAGCATATTACAAGAGGAATGGAATAGTATTCCAAAGAGAGTCCTGGAAAAACTCGTGGAACGGATGCCTCGTGTTGTACAAGCTGTGCTTAGCGCAAGAGGAGGTTTCTAGGTGACGAAGGAAAAATTTAAGTTTTCTTCTATTTTTTTTTGTTAGAATTGCTTTAATTTCTACTATTATACTTTGTAAATATGGATTAGTTATGGTCTAATAAAAATTTTCAGTTTTGATTTAAATTACTTTGTGTATTTTTTTTTAATTTTTCTTGACTGTCCGAACTAATATGGACGGTAGTGTACATATACAGCGTTAGAAAAAAGTCCCGGAACGGTCGAATAGGAAGTATTAAGATGTTTATTTTTATTCACAAGTTGAAAATTCAAATTCAACAGTTAAAAAATTAAAGAGTGTCCTAATACAGAAAAAACAAGGTACCTTTGAAAAAAGTCGTTGTTTAGTGTTTGCATTCTTTTTGCCGTCACATTTGACAATTTTAAAAGCGTTTTAACTTTTGCATCGCTATAAATTTACTTATTTTAGACATTGACACATTTGAAAATGGCAGTAAAACTTACTGAATCAGAACGAATTGAGATATTAATGATGCCGCGTGGGTACGGTGATTGTCAACGTTCTTTTGAAGAGGTTCGTATTTTGTTTAGTACTGTTTATCCGGATCGTCACATTAGTAAAAGTACGGTATGCCGAACAATTCAAAAGTTTGAAGTCTCTCGTCAGGTGAAGGATTTACCTAGAAGGGGACGTCCATTAACAGCAACAGATGAAGAAACTAGTTTGAATGTGATACTTACAGTGGAAGAAAATCATCACGTGTCCACAACAGAATTACGTCAAATTCATGAGATCTCTCAAAAATCTGCTCATAACATTCTTAAATCAGCCTATAAAATGTATCCCGTCCATGAGTTAACTGAAGATGATCCAGATCGTAGACTACATTTTTGCGAAACAATGACGGAATTGATCGAGCAGCAGCCTAATGTTTTAGATCACATCATTTTTTCAGATGAGGCAACGTTTTGTCTCAACGGTACTGTGAACAGACATAATTGTCGCTACTGGTCAATTGAAAATCCGCATTGGATTGAACAAGTCCATACACAGCGTCCTCGAAAGGTGAATGTCTGGGCTGGTCTTGTTGGAAACAACATCATAGGACCATTTTTTTATAAGAGGAAATTTAACTGGCAACGTCTACTTAAATTTATTGCGAAATGAGGTTGTTCCAGCACTTGCGGCCCTCTTTCCAAATGCAAACATAGGTGATCACCCTAATGCACATTTTTGGTTTCAACAAGATGGAGCTCCCCCCCATTTTGCCCATAATATCCGCGATTATTTGAATGAAATTTTTCCGGAACGTTGGATCGGACGTAGAGGAGCAATCGAATGGCCAGCACGTTCGCCAGATCTCTCGCCATTAGATTTTTTCTTTTGGGGTCACTTGAAATGTCAAGTGTACAAAAATCGTCCCCATAATCTTGAACAATTGGAAGAGAGAATAGTTCAAGAAGCCAATGGCATCACTCCAGATCAAATACAAAATTCAATAAGAAATTTTACCGACCGTTTACACTTTTGTCAAATTGTAAATGGAGAGTATTTTGAACAATTATTGTAATCGCAACCTGAATAGACAGGTACCTTGTTTTTTCTGTATTAGGACACTTTTTTAATGTTTTAACTGTTTTCTTGTGAATAAAAATAAACATCTTAATACTTCCTGAACGTAGTTTTTTATTTTGCATTCAAAAGTGTTAAAAAAATCTGGGCGTTCCGTTTAAAAAATAAAAAGTTGGACGTGTTGCCGATTAAACCGGAAGTGAAAAAAATATAAACTGTAATGCATTTATAGTTATTCGACCGTTTCGGGACTTTTTACTGACGCTGTATTTAAATCGATGCCCATCAGCGCATCTATCATGTTCTATTAATACTTGTTTTTATTTTACTTAATCGTTCTGTTTGTAATTTCGATTTGTCCTTGAAAGATGTGCTCATCAAACATGCATCTAATCTTTCTTAAAGTAAATTATTTGCACATTAACATTTTTTTTTCCGTAACTATGTTGTGTATGACTAATTGTGAATTATTGGCGTTTAGCGTATCGCAAAAAAATGAATTAGTAACTAGGTGCGAAATGAAATCTCTAATTCGCGAAAGTAAATCGAAGGGGAAATTATAAATGAAAGCAAGACTTCACAAACTTTAACACGTTTTTAACTATTATACATGCATAAAAATTATTTTGGGTTTGCGTTATAGTAAAATAAATATCCTTCGATGGTCACCTTAACATGATTTTGTTATAATTATAGTGAAAAAAAAGGTTTGCTGGTATTTTTTTGCTTCAGATACTTTTGTGTATCGCTTTTACACAGATTATAAAAACGAGACATTCTATCGTTGAAAGCGCAGTTCTGTTTGATATAATAAACATACTAAGTTTGCCTCGTAGGCTATTAGGAGTGTCCGTGTAAAGTTGCACGTTAATAAAATTTGAAGAATAGGATGTCAAACTATGGCTGAAACTCAGGTGCATTTCTACGATCGTTTTTTGGGATTGCCATGGAGTAATCACGATTGACTTTCCGGATAAAGCTGGAACAATAACCGGGAATTATTATTCGATGTTACTGACCACTCTACGAGAAAGAATGATGGATAGAAGACGCGAAAAGTTGCCTGAAGGTGACCACGAACCACCCCCCTGGGCCACCAGATCTGGCTACGTCCGACTATAACACCTTTCCTCAACTGAAGAAAAAGTTCAAGACATCGTAAATTTTCTTCCAACGAAGAGGTGATCGAAGCTGTGGAGAGCCGGTTTGTAGAGGAAGATAAAAATTTTATTTTGAAAGGTTTACTCAAAAATATGTAGCAGGTAGAAAAGTTGTCTCCTTTCTCATTAAATAACAGATTTGCGACCATTATCTTGTTCCTGGATAATTTTATGCGGAGACTTCAGTATTGATCAAATTTCTGCAGAAGATATGCAATCCCTAAACTACTTTCGCTGGTCTTACTTGCATGCTCCCTTACTTAACATTGTATGGCCCTTTAAAAGAAAGGCTAACCACCAAAGAGTGTGATCTCTTCATGAAAAGTTTGGGATATCAGAAAAAATCACACCCAATGTGAATCAGAATAGGTGTCGTCAAAGATTTCGATTTCTGCCTATTTAATGAAGCTGGATAGCATTCTTGCTATCTTGCCCAAGTGTTGAGCGTGACCATAAACAAATTGAATGGTTTCGAAAGAGCTTGTTTCATTTGAAGACCTTTTTTCCGATGTCTACTCCATCAATTTAAAAACCTCTTAGGAAGAAAACAACTAAACAACATTCCATAGTGTAGACATCCTCTGTTCGACTATCATGTCTTTCCTCAACTGAAAAAAATAATTTTAAAAGATCGTAAATTTTCTTTTAACGAAGAGGTGATAGAAGCTGTGGAAGGCTAGTTTCCAGAGCAAGATAAACATTTCTTTTTGAAAGGTGTACTCAAAAATATGTAGCAGGTAGAAAAGTTGTGTCCTTTCTCATTAAATAACAGATTTAGAGCCATTATCTTGTTCCAGGATAATTTTATGCGGAGACTTTGGTATTGATCAAATTTCTGCAGAAGATATGCAATCCCTAAACTACTTTCGTTGGTCTTACTTGCATACTCCCTTATTTAACATTGTATGGCCCTCTAAAAGAAAGGCTAACCACCAAAGAGTGTGATCTCTTCATGAAAAGTTTGGGATATCAGAAAAAATCACACCAAATGATATCAGAATAGATGTCGTCAAAGATTTCGATTTCTGCCTATCTAATGAAACTCGATAACATTCTTGCTATCTTGCCCAACTGTTGAGCATGACCACAAACAAATTGAATGGTTTCGAAAGAGCTTGTTTCATTTGAAGACCTTTTTTCCGATGTCTACTCCATCAATTTCAAAACCTCTTAGGAAGAAAACAACTAAACAACATTCCATAGTGTAGACATCCTCCGTTCGACTATCATGTCTTTCCTCAACTGAAAAAAATAATTTTAAAAGATCGTAAATTTTCTTTTAACGAAGAGGTGATAGAAGCTGTGGAAGGCTAGTTTCCAGAGCAAGATAAAAATTTCTTTTTGAAAGGTGTACTCAAAAATATGTAGCGGGTAGAAAAGTTGTGTCCTTTCTCATTAAATAACAGATTTAGAGCCATTATCTTGTTCCAGGATAATTTTATGCGGAGACTTTGGTATTGATCAAATTTCTGCAGAAGATATGCAATCCCTAAACTACTTTCGTTGGTCTTACTTGCATACTCCCTTATTTAACATTGTATGGCCGTTTAAAAGAAAGGCTAACCACCAAAGAGTGTGATCTCTTCATGAAAAGTTTGGGATATCAGAAAAAATCACACCCAATGTGAATCAGAATAGGTGTCGTCAAAGATTTCGATTTCTGCCTATCTAATGAAACTCGATAACATTCTTGCTATCTTGCCCAACTGTTGAGCATGACCAGAAACAAATTGAATGGTTTCGAAAGAGCTTGTTTCATTTGAAGACTTTTTTCCGATGTCTACTCCATCAATTTCAAAACCTCTTAGGAAGAAAACAACTAAACAACATTCCATGGTGTAGACATCCTCGGTTCGACTATCATGTCTTTCCTCAAGGTCCGCGAAGTTGGCACCACAAAGTGGTCAAAAATCGACAAAAATGCTAGAAAAGATTGACCATTTATTGACCACTATTGACCATCAGCGATTTCGATTGACCACCTTTTGTTTAGGCTACAGCCGCTGTACCCATATTTTGGGGTCTAATGGCGAAAATGCTAAAATTAGCCAATATAGACATTTTGTTCATCGGATACGATTGACCATCGTTTGACCATGTTTGACCACCCTTCAGATTTTCAAAATTTTCAAAAAAAAAATTTTTTTTTACTGTAAACTAAAATTTTGTTGCAGTATAGGATTGACCAACGTTTAACCATGATTGACCACCAAATAATTTTTTTGAAAACTTCAGTTTTGTGTGGTCTAGAGACACGAGACAATAAGTTATTATTTTCAGCGTTTGACCACTTCTGAAAATTCGTGAAAAATTCGAAAAACTTTGAAACTGTTATACGTAACTTTAAGATCGGATAAAATTTAATCGGAGGGTGGTCAGACGATAATTTTCAGTTTTGTGTGGTCTAGAGACACGAGACAATAAGTTCTGTTATTTTTAGCGTTTGACCTCCTCTCAAAATTAATGAAAAATGCGGCGCAAGAGGTTGTGATATTATCTGGGTTTGATGTCATTTCATTGGAGATATGAACTTGTTTCTTTCATTTTTCAAAAAAAATATTTGGTGGTCAATCATGGTCAAACGTTGGTCAATCGTATCCGATGAACAAAATATCTATATTAGCTAATTTTAGCATTTTCGCCATTAGACCCCAAAATATGGGTACAGCGGCTGTAGCCTAAACAAAAGGTGGTCAATCGAAATCGCTGATGGTCAATAAATGGTCAAGTCTTTCTAGCATTTTTGTCGACTTTTGACCACTTTGTGGTGCCAACTTCGCGGACCTCTTTCCTCAACTGAAAAGAAAAAAAATTAAAAGATCGTAAATTTTCTTTTAGCGAAGAGGTGATAGAAGCTGTGGAAGGCTAGTTAGACGACCTTGCTCAAACACTCCACGTTAACCATTACATTCATTGTAATAACCTCACACATTTCTGTTGATTTAATTATTGCATATCTAAACATGCACGCATGTGCGTGAATCCTTCGCAGATGGATACCAATCAAAGGTCTCCCAGATCCCTGAACTGATTTTGTTAGACGGCAGCGTTTTCATTTTATTGACACATTTATGACACGATGCGGGTTAGATAGAACGTGGACTTATCGTGTTTCGCAATCATCTAGATGACATTAATTAGTTATGTAAATGTTATAACCTTTGATTACACATTTCAACCGTGTCGATATTCTTATAGAATTATAAATCGAAGTCGTAAAGAAATGCATTAAACTGCACGCAGAAGGATTTTTAAATCATAAATGTTTCGAAGAATTATTGCCGATTTGTGTTTTACAATTTTAAACATCCTTCCGTAACAAAAACAATAACTGTTTTAAAAAGAAAAAACAATATCCTTGAAGTATTTTTAACTTTAAAACAATAAATTCTAAAAATATATAACTTATTAAAATAATTTATTTATAAGAAAAGATTAAAATCCAGAACGTTACTCGTAAGTAACCAAGAAATTACGTAAAAATGTTATTACCTCTACGTAATAATTGACAGTAATTGCATCTACAGTCAGATATTAAGTTGTTAACTGTCAATTCATATAATGTCTTGTCAATTTCTGTAACTCATCCGTAACATCAATTAATTGGAGACCATAATTACCCATAATTGGTTTCGCTGTGATATATTTTTCATTGTTTCGTTTTAAAAATGTTGTTTTCGCACTTATTTACTGTTTTACGCGTAATTAAAAATTATTGCATTTACATAAATATTGACATGGCAACCAAGGAAAGATTATATTAATATAATCCGCAAACACTACATCTATGATATACAGTGGAGCTTCGATTATCCGAAACAATTGCTGCAGGGTACTGTTCGGATAATCGATGTTTTCGGATAATCTAAAACAAGAAATCCATTCAAGTCACTTCATAGCTGTCTTCATGCATTCTCCTCTTCGTTTATCTGGCATTTTTCTTCTGGTTCATCTTCTTCGCTGTCTTCATCGTCCTCTTCAATAATGCCGTTGTCAGGAGCTTGTGTTTGGGCAATGATGTAATCTGTAAGCACTTCATACCCGGGATCGTCAATGTCACACCCTTCATCGCAGTCTTTGAACTCTGGCGTATCCTTAGCCAGCTGAACCAATTCCAATTACGAACTCTTCATTTTGGCCGTCTTCCTCGGGTGCGTTTGAGTAATGGTAGAGTTTGTTCCGGGATTTTTCTAACGTAATTTCGTTGACATTTTCCCATGTTTCAGCTGCAATATACACAGCGTCCTTCATGGTGATCTTTTTGTAGATGTCTAAGATGCTGTAGGCCTCCTCTTCCTGTCCTATCAAGATCATTCTCAACAAAGCCTTTCTATAATAGCGTTTGAATGCTTCTATGACACTCTGGGTAATTGGTTGGATAACCGACTTCACAACAACTTTAAATTTGCCGTTCTCTCTTTTTAATATCAGGTCTGAAGGGTGGCTGGGCGGATTCATGGTGATCTTTTTGTAGATGTCTAAGATGCTGTAGGCCTCCTCATCCTGTCCTATCAAGACCATTCTCAACAAAGTCTTTCTATAATAGCGTTTGAATGCTTCTATGACACTCTGGGTAATTGGTTGGATAACCGAATTCACAACAACTTTAAATTTGCCGTTCTCTCTTTCTAATATCAGGTCTGAAGTGTGGCTGGGCGGATTGTCGATACACATCAAAACTTTTCCGTTCTCGTTAGTTTCAATCGACAAAAATTTTAGTGTCCATCCAAGAGTTCTTTTGGTGTTTGTAAGTTAATGGAAGCTTTTTTGTTCCCTTAAAACACCTAAAGCGGATTCTTAGCCATTTCTTCCAATACAACCCAATTTCGTCTGCATTGTATACATTGCTTTCTTTCTAACCCTCTTTTTCAGTCAAGTTCTTAAATGAAACTTTGAATTTTTCGGCAGCTCCAATCTCAACTGACAGGTTTCCTCCTTTTATGTCAATTTCTCTTATACCATGTTTGGATTTAAGATGCTTAAGCCAACCAGTAGACGCTTTAAAGTCTTTGTCGCCGTTTAGCTTTTTCGCAAATCAATGGGCCGCTTTTTGGTTGGCCTTGACTACGCACCTGCATAAACCATCTATACACTGCAAAGTCTAGATCCTGATTCTCCGCCATCTTCATTGTTTTCCTGTTTACGCTACCACCTTTACTGTCCAGCAAACACACAAGCAAACTTTGTGATTGAATCACAATTGTTTTTTTAATGCCAGTAATGGTTGCATTACCAACACGTTACTCCCGCGCTAAACTTGCTCCACTTGCACCTTTATTCAACCGTTCTATTATTTTAAGTTTGTCCGAGAGACTAAGAACAACACGCTTGCGTTTGGTCGACATCGCTAGAAGCTGACGCTGACAAAATGACACTACACTCACAGTAGACACAAAATGGCAATAGGGACGTTTCTGGTGGCGCCACCTATATGTGACTAGAAGTATTCGAATGGTACCGATTTCTAGTAAAAATTTCATGACAGTTGGTTCACCGGAAGCAGGGTTACAGCGTCTCCAAAGATCTCGGTATGTTTTTGTCTTCGGCACAAAAATGAGTACCTATCGAACGAAGAGAGCAATATTAAGTTTTGTTTTAAACTCGGGCAAAACGTCTCAATTGATGCAACAAGTTTATGGTGATGATTGTTCATCCCATGAGTGGTCGTGTGAATTGGGAACGTCCAAAGATTCGATCTATCGCATTTTGACCGACGGTTTGAGCTATCGGAAGATGTGTGCTCACTTTTTGAAACAAGTTGACTGACGACCAAAAATTGCTCAGGATCCAACATTGCAAGGATATCGTTACAGAGGTCAAAAAGGACGAAAACTTCCTTTGCAATATTGTTACCTGTGACGAAACATGGTGTTTCCAATACGATCCGGAAACAAAGCGTTAGAATTCCGAGTTGGTAATCGAAAAATTTCGATTCGAGAAGTCAAAAGTGAAGACAATGCTTACTTGTTTTTACGAAGCAAAGGGTGGTGTTCATCACGAGTTCGTTCCACCGGGCACAAAGGTTAACGCGCCATTTTATCTTGATGTTTTGAGGCGGTTGTTGCAATCTCGCGAGAAAGGAAGTTGGTGTTTGTCACCAATTTTTTGACCTATCGCCATATTCGCCTGATCTGATTTGCCAACCTAAAATCCTCATTGGAAATGCTATTAAGTCGTGCAAATCAGTGTATCGAAACGGAATGGAACTATTTTCAATAAAGTCCTGTTTACTTTGAGACAGACTGTGTAGAACAATGTTCCAAGAATGATTGGAAACTGACTGTGTTTTTTTTTCTTTCTGAAAAACAAAACAACATTGGTATAGAAAAGTCTTAATAAAAGTGACTTATTTATAAATGAATCGTACAATAGACAATAAACCGAATTATTTATGTACAAATTTATCTACAAATTGTTTCAAACCCATTCGAAATTATTCATTAAGTGGAGGGGAAAATAAAAGATCCAATTATGTGTGGCACTTAAGAAAAAACAAGATCGTTATCGTCGCGGTAAAACATCAAAACTAATGAATGCAGATGAAAAATACAGATAGATAACGTGAATTTGATTTCAATTACGATGTATATTACCCTTGTTAAACGTACTATTGACATTGGAAAAAATAAATGTTCCACTTGAACTTACAAGCTGTCTCAGCGCAATCGTCGAAAATTAAAAAGTTCCCGATTGTTTAGAGTTGTCTGAACTTTAAAACGTTTTAAATTTGTAATCATTAGATTTTATATTATTACTAATGGCTAATGGCTTTTACAGGAATTTTTTTTTATGGTGATCGTTGATCCACCACTTTAGACAGTACTCCATTTCTTCTATCACCCTATTTCGTCGTTTTGATATAATTCTAGAAACACTACCAGCTCGGTGTACATATTCCACAATTTTGCCCTTGCTCTTAACAATAGTAAGTACAAATTGTTGATCGACTTAAGCCGTACGAACGTCCGATAGATGCTAAACATTCTCCTCTCTCAGTACGCTTAATGAGATCTAAGCTTATTACAACTTGTACTATATAGCAAATCCGTCACTCGTTTTGACTGCAGATTTGATTTTCTGAACTCTAATCGTGACAATTTTGCTTATCGATATAGCCTTCCGATGCGGAAACAGGCTCGATTCGAAAAGATGATTTTTCATCTTCGGCTAAACGATCTCCAGCCCTTTCGGACGAAAACGCATCGGATGGTCATAATGCTTTAGTTCGTGGACGAATTGAACTTTATAAGCCTTCATAGCGAAGCTCAGGAAACAGCAACAATGTTTTCGGCTGAGTGCACTGGACGAAAACATGAACGGCTTGATTTAATAATAATAATATTTTATTTCTAAGAGGTACCCGACCCAAGTACAGTAATAACAAAACAAATGGTGATAACCAACATAAAATAAATATAAATACAGGGTTGTCACCTAAGCTCGCGCTGGTCTATAGCTCCTATACTAATGATGTTAGGAATTTCGTTCATATACTAATCTATACTACTTGCAAGACTCTATTTCGGGAAAATATTTTTAAGTATATAAGGTGACCCAAATAAGTGTGAAGATATGGAAGTAATTTTTTTTAAATGACACCCCTTGTATTGTGTTGCACATTTCAGTTCATCTCAATGCACTTTATCAATTCCCAAAAAATTATTTCATTACTCCTGGTATTTCCGGAGAAATACATTAAAAGTCATTAAAATGAAATTTTACGCACTAAAAATAGAAAATATAAAAAAAAACGTAGGAGCAATTTTTTGACTCACGATTTAGTATGGAGTGAGTCGAGAAAGGTCTAAGGTTACTCTCACCTTGTTTACATTTCGTAAATTTTCTACAGGGTTACCAAAATTATGGTCGAACAATGACATATTTCAAACTAATTTTTCTCACTTTTTTCAAATGGAACACCCTGTATATTTTTCACCACTTGATGCAGAATTAAAAAACAAATATTTTTTGTAAGTACAACTGTATTTAAATTCTCGACGGTTTTCTAGATATTTATGGAAAACCATTTATTTGGTTTTCCACGGTAAATTTTTGTTAATAGATCAAATCGGTTATGGAAAAAAATTACTCGTTGGTATGACAATGTTATTAATTGTTGTCGTATTATTCTGACACTCGGCGACATCTTGCACATATTATCTTTCTTTCTTAATAAAAATGAACTATACGATCCAAGAATCAACTGATATGATTTACATTCTCGGAGAATGTTTAAAGAATTGTCTTCTAGCATCCAGAGTGTACGGCGAGAGGTTTCCTGATAGAAGGCACCCAGATGAAAGAGCATTTCAAAGATTGATGGATCGATTTAACAGGACTGGGACAGTTAAATATGAAAAACATGACAGAGTAAAGCCCATATTAAATGATGAAAACGAATTTAACATTATTGCAAGTGTTGTTGAAAATCCACATAGGAGTACAGCCGACATTAGTGATTTGCTGCACATAGGTCAAACTTCAGTTAAAAAGATTTTGAAGAAGCATCATTTCCATCCATATCACGTACAACTGAGTCAAGCACTTCTAGGGCAAGATTTCGAAAACAGGATAAATTTTTGTAATTGGGGTCTCGCTCGAATTCAAGAAGATGTACGGTTTTTTAATACTGTATTGTTTACCGATTAAGCAACTTTCCACAATAATGGTCATGTGAACAGGCATAATCTACATTATTACGCCAATGTGAATCCAAATTTTAAGAGGGCAGTTGACCGGCAACACAAGTGGAATGTAAACGTCTGGGGAGGTATAATTGGAGACCATATTATAGGACCCCATTTCTTTGATGGACATCTCAATGGTGATATTTTTCAAAGATTTTTGGACGAAGACCTCGATAACCTTCTAGAGAATATACCATTAGGGCTGTTAAGAAGAATTTGGTTCCAGTTAGACGGGGCGCCTGCTCATTGCAGTATTCAAGTTCGACATACTTTGAATGAGAAGTTTCCAGGTCGCTGGATTGGAAAACAAGGACCTGTTCCATGGCCCGCAAGGTCACCAGATCTGACCAAAGTTGATTTTTTCCTGTGGGGGTTAAAGATCTGGTCTACCGTGTACCACCAACTACACCAGAAAACATGCGGGCAAGAATAAGAGAAGCCTTTGATACAGTTACTCTTTTAATGTTACAAAATACAAATAGGTCTTTAACAAACAGGTTAAATCTGTGTTTACAAGAAAATGGTAGATTGTTTGAATACTTAATTTAATCATGTGTAAAATTCTCTAATGTTATTCATAGTTAAATGTTAATACAAATTTACAGTGGAAAACCAAATAAATGGTTTCCCATAAATATCTAGAAAACCGTCGAGAATTTAAATACAGTTGTACTTACTAAAAATATTTGTTTTTTAATTCTGCATCAAGTGGTGAAAAAATATACAGGGTGTTCCATTTGAAAAAAGTGAGAAAAATTAGTTTGAAATATGTCATTGTTCGACCATAATTTTGGTAACCCTGTAGAAAATTTACGAAATGTAAACAAGGTGAGAGTAACCTTAGACCTTTCTCGACTCACTCCATACTAAATCGTGAGTCAAAAAATTGCTCCTACGTTTTTTTTTTATTTTCTATTTTCAGTGCGTAAAATTTCATTTTAATGACTTTTAATTTATTTCTCCGGAAATACCAGGAGTAATGAAATAATTTGTTGGGAATTGATAAAGTGCATTGAGATGAACTGAAATGTGCAACACAATACAAGGGGTGTCATTTAAAAAAAAAATACTTCCATATCTTCACACTTATTTGGGTCACCTTATATACTTAAAAATATTTTCCTGAAATAGAGTCTTGCAAGTAGTATAGATTAGTATATGAACGAAATTCCTAACATCGTTAGTATAGGAGCTATAGACCAGCGCGCGCTTAGGTGTTAATCGAAATTAGTTACAATATTATATTAAAACTGGAAATTCAGGAATTGTCAAAATGACACATACATACACACCGCTACTGATATTGAGAAATACTTTGAGGAAAAAAAAGAAGGTGGCCAAGGAAAAAAAGAAAAAAGAAGGAGACGGTTTTTGAAAGTTGATAGAAAAGATAGAAAAGTCAGGTGAAGAAAAAGTGTTTTAAGAAAAGAAGAAAGAAAGAAAAAAGAAAAAATTTGATTGATTGATTGATTGAAAAAGAGAACGACAGATAGGAGAATATAAAAAAGGAAAGATTTTGAAAAAGATTGGAAAGTGACAAAAGAAAAGGAGAAAGAAAAGAAAAAACAAACCGTTTTTAGGTTTGTTGTAACAATTAAGATTGTTATTGCATGTAGCCATAATTTAAATTTCACAAATGATATTAGTGCTAATACCTACAACAGTTTTTATAACAGCCAATGAGCATCTACTTCATTGACATTCATAGTTTTTTTTGGTGGTTTTACGAACTTTGATAACATTAATTATTACAACAAACTAAAAAACGATAACATTTTTGAATATAGAATAAAGAGACGTTTCAAACGATATATCACAAGCCTATACTTCCCATAAAAAAAAAAAAATGGGGGTTGGATCTGTCATTCGAAGGGGGTTGAAGGTAAGGATCGCATATTCACGTTGAAGAATGTCAATTTATAATTTATTCCATTTGGCTTTTACACACGGTACATATACCGGGTGTTTGTGGAAGGTGGTTCGCCCCTATAATATCTAAAATATTTGAGATAGAAAAACGAAATTTGGGAATTATGTACGGGGCTTTAATTTACATTTCTTGATATAGTCGATACATTCTTATCACTTCCGCTTTTACCTGAAATGATTTTCGATTTTTAAATGGGACTACTACTACTGAATATTTTTCGATATTTTGATTTTTTGATATAAATTTTTTTTAATTTTTTTTTTCATCGAGAGTGCTTTGAAGTTCTTAATATGCTCGGGTGTTAATGTATAAATATGATACGAACAAATTTTTTCATTTTTACTGTATTTTAAAATTTTATAATTTAATTTTTATGTTTTAATATAATTTTTCCAAATGGGAAGAGGGTGGCTCACTAAATCATAACGAAAGAGCATTGAAGTACCTTCATTTTGATACCCGACATTAATATGCCCAACGAACGTTTATTAGGAATTTTTTGTGAGAAAAACAAAACAAAATTTTATATCAAAAAATATCTTTTGCTGCAGTGGTATTCAAAATGTACTTCTGGTGTACGAAATGATTTTGCATTTACCAACATTGAGAGATACACCAATTACTAATTGCTGATAAGTCTTCCTGTAATTCAAGACAACCTCCAATATTGTACTCATTCCTATATATTTTTAGATCATCAATAACAATAACAATGTCGTTTATAAATAAAAGCAATAGAACTGGTCCGAAATTAGATCCCTGAGGTAAGCCTGATGATAGAATGATTTTGATCTTATATGTAATATTCTATAAATTGTTCTCTTTCCGATAAATATGACATCAACAGACTTAAGAGGGATTCAGAAAATCCAATACTCTCCAATTTCGAAAACAGCTTAAATTTGTAACGATAGAACGTTTATAGATTCAAATATTTTCGAAAAATTACAGAGTATTGAAATAGTTATTAGCTAATTATTGACATATCAAACGATCTTAAACACATGTATTAACATTTTTTTAATTGATGTATTATAATATGATTGATGTACGATTTCCTACCAATACACCTAAAACAATGGGATAGCAAATATTAGCAGAAATATACTCGTTTCACGTCTAATACTTAACTATGTAAAACAGGAGGTACAAAGTGATTCTAGTCTCTATTTTTAGCCGCAATTAGTCGTGATAGAAGCGTTCAAAGTCTGCGGTAAACATTCGATAATTAGACGAGCAATTATATAAATTAAAAAAAAAACTGAATTGCTGAAACATTAGTTTTAATGGTGATAATGTACCCAGACTTAAACTTAATATTTAGAATTGACAGCAAATATTTTATTATATTAAAAGCTTTGCGAGTCTCTCTATTAACAACAATAAGATGCAAATTTGTAACCAGAATTTAGCACGTAGAACAACAACACAATACAATAAATAAATTCAAAAAAAAAAAAATCGAAGGAAAAACACTTCCTTTTTTTACGACATGAAACCTAGAAGGTTATAAATTTTCTGCGGTCGAAAACACGAAAACCTATACGACCAATTGTTTTTCACATGCATAGGCCATCGGAAACAATTGAGAAAGGACGAAATTCGAGGTCGCCAGTGCAATATCTATGGACATACGTGATATTTTTCCCACACAATATCTGATAGATAATTGACATGTGTGTAACAACAATACAAAAGTTATTACCCCCTATAAATGTATGAATTCTATTAGAATGCGTCCAGAAAATTCTTCTCGTATTAGTATTCAAAACAACTGGATGATTTGTATAATCTTTCTGGCTTCCGGTTTCGGTATGATCGCACTTCCTTATGCGGCCGGTGTTATGTTTACCAGCGCAAATATCGCACATGATCCGTTCCACGTTACATTATACGTCTTGTTTATCATCTATTTGCGTTCGAGCCTTACAAGGTGTTACTGGTTTTACGCAACAGATGCTGGTGTATGCTCTTCTGTTGCTAATTAATACGAACCGGAGATTTATAAAGTGTGAGAAAATCCATTCGGATGTTAATAGGGTAGACCGGCTAGTTATTGCATAATAAATGATTTATTTTGTTGTTTGTACGAGGAGGTATTGAAAAATTCTTAGCCTACTGCTTTCATTTAAGCTGGGTCACTCCTGATCCCGTTCAGAATCGTCGCTGGGTCCCCCAGACACGTTCAGTAATTGCATAGGTACCTTCTGCAGGAATTTGATCAATACCAACGTCTGCCTATAAAATTATCGTGGAACAAGATAATGGTCCCAAATCTGTCATTTAGTGAGGAAGGAGCCAACTTTTCTGTCTGCTACATATTTCTGAGTAGGGCTTTCAAAAAGAAATTTTTATCCTGCTCTGCAAACTAGCCCTCCACAGCTCCTACCTACTTTTCGTTGGAAGCAAATTTACGACCTCTTAAACTTTTTCTTCAGTTGAGGAAAAAAAAAATCGGACGGAGCCAGATCTGGTGATCCAGGAGGGTGGGTGGTTCGAGTAATTCGAAACCTGAATCACGAATTATTTGCGCGGTAAAATGCGATTTGTGTGCAGGGAGATCGTTTTGTAAAAACAAAACATCTTTGGTCAACTTTCCACGTCTTAGCTCAGTAAAATCGAATAATAATTCCCGGTTATCGTTCCAGCTTTATTTGGAAAAATCAATCATGATTTACTCCACGGCAAGCCTAAAAAACTGAAGCAAGGACATTTCCAGATAGTAGATTTTTGAACACCAAACTTCTTAGCCCTTTTTAGGAGAATGAGGGAGTCCCCATTCCATTGATTGTAGCTTCGTTTCTGGAATCATTTTCAAACCGATCACAGATCGAATGTGATGATTTCTTCAAATTTTATTTCGCAACTTGGATTGGACTTTTTGAGGAAGAATTCATCATTATTGAAGAAAACGTGATAGAGGGAGAGGAACTGCAAAGATAATATGACAACAAAGACAACAAATAAAATGAAAAGAATTATAAAAGATCCTGCTAAGATAAACATATCAAGTAAAGACTTGGTAGAAGCTGGTTCATCGGGAATTTTAAAACGATTTTGATACCGATAGCAAATCAGACACTAGTATAGTTTACTATACAGATGAGAATAGTGATAATGACTTAGAAAAAAGCGTGAGTGCTAATGTGTCATTTGAAGACCTTCAGCCTATTCCCTGGTTTTTAAGGTCTAGCCAGGAAAAGGGTACGAAATTATCAATTATATACCATGACACCAAGTAGAATTAGAGATTAAAGAAAATACAAAACTTAGAAAATTGGAACTGGGAAAATCAAAAGGAACCAAATGGAAATTAGTGACAGATAATAAACTAAAGAAAGACAAGCCAACTAGCAAAAAAAAATGTGGAAGAGACCACTGATTCTTGCATCATATGCACGGATTTTGGCAAGGACAATGAGTGGTGGGTGACTTGCCGTTGTAGAAAATCATCACATGCAGAATGTGCAGGCGTGGAAATCACTCAACTGTACATTTGTCATTTTTGCCAGCCATACAGTTTTAATAAATCGTAAAACTTTTAAGCTACTTGCCTGAAATTACCATGGTTACATATTTGTCAACTTTGTTCTTTTGTTATTTAGGGGCATTTTTTTATGGACGAGAAGGTCATAGTTTTTAACGAATGCCTCAACCTCATATTTAACGTACACGCGCCAATCATTAAAAAAAAAACTAATTACTAAGCAATACACGCCATGGCTGACGAATAACTTGAAATTATTATTTAAACTGAGAGATGAGGCTAAGGTAAGGTTTCAAAAAGCTAGATTGCCATCACATTGGGATTATTACAAGTCTCTTCGCAATTTCGCCACTGCCTGCCATAGAAACGCTTGAGTTACTTGAACTTGTCATCTCCGAACTTACAGAGAGAACTTCCATCTATTCTCTCTGACGTAAACAGTATAATTAATTAATATATTTGTTAATAGTACACTTCGTTTACAACCTAATCCTAGTTTGAATTTAATTTAACCGTTAACAAAACTATTATTGATATAATAAATGAGATAACTAGCAATATTTCCGGTGTTGATGGATTAAGTATAAAAATTATCAAATTGTGCTGAATGCATGAATAAGTATATCTTAAAATTATTTTTGACTATTCAGAGTGTTCCAAAAATCATGATCACAATCACACGACGATTTTTTAATTAGAACACCTTACATTTTTTTTGCATTTTTAGCAGTGGTTGACCATTATCTGTAATTACCTTTTTTGTTTTTTTTTTCTTTGGCGTGTATGTTCAGTGCATTGAATATTTTTGTTAAAAAATTAGAAAAAAAAAATAACAGTACTGCCACAAATGTGAAGTTTAAAATGAAATAATTGGGGATTCTTTGATCAACAAATAGAAGATGCTTTACGCAAAATTTGGAACTTTAGCGGTATACAGGGTGTTCAAAATTTACTGTTCAATTTTGAAAACTTTGAGCAACTTTTTTAGCTTTTTTTTAAGAGAACACCCTGCATATTTTTACACAAACGGACGCCCTATTGAAATACATACATACATATTATGTGTCGTGTATGCTATGGATGAATCAAACACGAGTACTGTCAACTATGTCTAAATAGTAGTAAAAAACTGGGTTCCATAGTGATAAGTCGAATAAGACTGATTTTGTCGATTAAATTTTACATTTTCTGATAAAGACCGGAGTTCAGTTACAGGGTGTTTCCTAATTGAATGTCAATATTTTAGGGGACAGTTTTTTGGTCGATTTTAAAAAGAAAACATCATGTGAATGTGTGACCTAAACGTCTGTCAAAATAGGTAGCTGAAATTCCGTACGAACGCCACTGGTGGAACTAAACAAAAAAATATGGTGCACTCAATAATGCCTCTTGGTACATAGTACACGTATACCACTTTTCATTAGAATATCTAAAGTAGTATTACAGGAATTAATGAAAAACTATTTATTTTTGAAAACTTTATCACCCTGTATCTCAAAAGTTAAGACGTTTAGGTCATACGTTCATATGAAGTTTTCTTTTTAAAATGGACCAAAAAATCGTCCTCTAAAATATTGAAATCCAATTAGAAAATTTGAGCTTTATATTATACATTCAATTTTTTTTTATTTGCTCTTAGGAATTATACAGCGTTAGTAAAAAGTCCCGGAACGGTCGAATAACTTTGTTATTTGAAAATTATGATTTCTGAAATTTGGTATGGGGGTATAGTTAATATAAATGCATTTTATGCAATACAGTTTATATTTTTTTCACTTCCGGTTTAATCGGAAATACGTCCAACTTTTTTTTTTAAACGGAATGCCCAGATTTTTTTAACACTTTTGAATGCAAAATAAAAAACTACGTTCAGGAAGTATTAAGATGTTTATTTTTATTCACAAGAAAACACTTAAAAAATTAAAAAAGTGTCCTAATACAGAAAAATCAAGATACCTGTCTATTCAGGTTGCGATTACAATAATTGTTCAAAATGCTCTCCATTTACAATTTGACAAAAATGTAAACGGTCAGTAAAATTTCTTATTGAATTTTGTATTTGTTCTGGAGTGATGCGATTGGCTTCTTGAACTATTCTCTCTTCCAATTGTTCAAGATTATGGGGACGATTGACATTTCAAGTGACCCCAAAAGAAAAAATCTAATGGCGAGAGATCTGGCGAACGTGCTGGCCATTCGATTGCTCCTCTACGTCCGATCCAACGTTCCGGAAAAATTTCATTCAAATAATCGCGGACATTATGGGCAAAATGGGGGGTGAGCTCCATCTTGTTGAAACCAAAAATGTGCATTAGGGTGATCACCTATGTTTGCATTTGGAAAGAGGGCCGCAAGTGCTGGAACAACCTCATTTCACAATAAATTTAAGTAGACGTTGCCAGTTAAATTTCCTCTTATAAAAAATGGTCCTATGATGTTGTTTCCAACAAGACCAGCGCAGACATTCACCTTTTGAGGACGCTGTATATGGACTTCTTCAATCCAATGCGGATTTTCAATTGACCAGTAGCGACAATTATGTCTGTTCACAGTGCCGTTGAGACAAAACGTTGCCTCATCTTCAGTTAACTCATGGACGGAATACATTTTATAGGCTTTCATTCTTGCTGATTTAAGAATGTTATGAGCAGATTTTTTGAGAGATCTCATGAATTTGATCTAATTCTGTTGTGGACACGTGATGATTTTCTTCCACTGTAAGTAACACATTCAAACTAGTTTCTTCATCTGTTGCTGTTAATGGACGTCCCCTTCTAGGTAAATCCTTCACTTGACGAGAGTCTTCAAACTTTTGAATTGTTCGGCATACCGTACTTTTACTAATGTGACGATCCGGATAAACAGCATTAAACAAAATACGAACCTCTTCAAAAGAACGTTGACGATCACCGTACCCACGCACCATTAATATCTCAATTCATTCTGATTCAGTAAGTTTTACTGCCATTTTCAAATGTGTCAATGTCTAAAAAAAGTAAATTTATAGCGATGCACAAGTTAAAACGCTTTTAAAATTGTCAAATGTGACGGCAAAAAGAATGCAAACACTAAACAACAACTTTTTTCAAAGGTACCTTGTTTTTTCTGTATTAGGACACTTTTTTAATTTTTTAACTGTTTTCTTGTGAATAAAAATAAACATTATAATACTTCCTGAACGTAGTTTCTTATTTTGCATTCAAAAGTGTTAAAAAAATCTGGGCGTTCCGTTTAAAAAAAAAAAGTTGGACGTATTGCTGATTAAACCGGAAGTGAAAAAAATATAAACTGTATTGCATAAAATGCATTTATATTAACTAGTATTCAGACAGAGCATACACTAGTTTTATTTTGCTTTGGGTTGTAGTATTAGGCATATTCTACACTTAATTATTGCATATACTGTAGGTTGCATAGACCTAATATACTGACTTTCAGAAAAATTGCACCTAGAAGTTGTCGAATGATTTTATTGAAATTTTCAGGAAACGTTTATTTTCATTAATCAAATTGATGATTAAAATTTGAATAAAATCTAGCCAGTAGTTTTTTTTTGGATGTTGTTTCCATAGCACATAGTAACTATAAATTTGAAGTATTAGACCATTTAGTAACTGTCAAGTTTGCAAATTGTTGTTGTTACCTCACAATTTCATTCTGCACTTGATAACAATGCCGAGAGTACGTCAACATCAACATTTTGTCCAATTAAGTCATTTTGAACGTGGCCGTATTATTGGCATGAGAGAGGCCGGACTTTCGCTAAGAGAAATTGCTCGTCGTGTAAACCGAAATGTTTCAACGGTATTGAGGTGTTGGTCCAAATGGTCCGAGGAAGGGGTTCAACATCGTCGCCGTGGATCTGGACGTCCTCGAAGGACTACAGATCGCGAAGAACGTCGCTTAAGACTTTTGGCCACAAGAGATAGATTTTCAACAACTCGATCAATTGCAAATGATTGGATGAGAGGTACAGGACTCAGAATGTCAATGTCAACTGTTTATCGCCGGATAAGATCTTATGGATTGCGTTCATATCGTCCATTTTTATGTCTTCCTCTTACACCACTTCACCGTCTACGCAGACTAGAGTGGAGCAACTTAAGGGTTAATTGGGCGCAGGAATGGCATCAAATTGTGTTTAGTGACGAGTCCCGATTTTGCTTGTGGGCCCACGATGGTCGTAGGAGAGTCAGACGGATGCGTGGAGAACGTAAAAATCCAACATTTTTTGTGGAACGCAACACAGCCCTCACTCAAGGAGTTATGATATGGGGTGCAATATGTTATGGTAGCAGATCACCCTTGGTCTTTATTGACGGCAACCTTAACGCACCTAGTTACATTGCTAATGTGTTACAACCAGTTGGCCTTCCATATCTTCAGGGGCTGCAAAATCCCATTTTCCAGCAGGATAATGCGCGCCCTCATACGGCAAGGGCTACAACACGGTTTTTGGAAGAATCTAACATTGTCGTCGTCCCATGGCCTGATCGGTCGCCTGATTTGTCGCCCATTGAACATGTATGGGATATGATTGGTAGGCGAATAGGTAATTTACCGCACCCTCCAGATAATTTACACGATCTTCAACAACGGATTCAAGAAGCTTGGGACGATATACCACAAGCAGCTATAGATCACTTGATTAATAGCATGCCAAGGCGTCTAGATGAGTGCATTGCAAATCGTGGCGGAGCAACTCATTATTGAAAAAACTTTTAAAGCTTTTATTCTTTTGTTTTTAAAACTTAATCATAACTTTGTTTCATAGAAATAGACGTTTTCTGAAAATTTCAATAAAATCATTAAACAGCTTCTAGGTGTTGCAATTTTTCTGGAAGTCAGGATATAATATTCATTATTGCTTTATCTTTTTTTTGTTTTTTTTTTTTACTTTTTGCTTTGCTCAATTTTTGTGTTCTTTTATAATTTTATAGTACAATAAATACATTTATTATTATTATTACTATTATTAAACGAGACAAAATACATCAAATTTGAAGAATACTCAACAAGATACGATAGTGTGTGTGTGTGTCATACTTTCAAACTATGGCTTATTTTTATCATCATCGTATGATATCCATTCCTGACGGATTAAGCGGTCTACATTAAAATCTATGATGGCAGGTCACGATAAATATGATTAAACTGTTATATATGAATTAGAAGCGTTTCTTAAACGAGATTACGTAATATTAACCTTCAATTTTTGTTAGATATGCTCTTCACATGATGTAATATAAACAGCCTGTAAGTACATACAAGCTATGCTTTCCTAATAAGTCAATCCTGATTCTAATCTATGCAATAGATGATTGAAAGCCAAGTAGACTAGATTTTCCTTTTATGACGTTTCGGAATCGCTAGAATTTTAAACAGCTCTCCGGAACAATATTGTCATTTCCGTCACATCTATCGTACTGGCAAAGCATGTGGATGCGGTCACAGAAGAACGTTCATATGCGCTACGACTTCGAGTAGCGAGCTTTGAGAAGGTTGAACCAAACTATCCGGGCTACGTTATCGGTCGAGGTAACGAACAAGAGAGAGATCCACGCACGCACACACACACACACCGGAACCTCATCGAATATGCATCGTGTATTTCCTGAACGGTCGTTTAGGATTTCTAAATACGAGACCGGCAACAAGTTGAGGTCAGTGTCACTTCGCGCGAATCCTTGAATCGTCCGATCTGTACGGTGTGTTATGAAAGAATCGCATTTTAATATACATAACAGATTTTATCCTTGCGTAGATATAATGCAATCGCGACGTGTAAAGTTTAAAGGAAAATGCGAACTCTTTGTAATTCGATCACGATAATATTTTACAACTTTGTTTGTTGTATAAACGAAATATTTTCGACGTAATACATCCACCTATTTTAGGCAGTAACAATCGATCGTTAATATATAAATACACGTTAATTGTGTGCGGAATTGCGCTTGACAATAGAAGCGCGACACCTTATTAGCGATGTCCGCAAATGCAGGCGCGTTTATGACAAAGGCCTCTCTCTGTACACCGCACATACAATCCAAACTGGTAGAGCGGTTCTGTTTTCTGTATGTTAAAACGGGTATTCATTCACGAGATGTGCATAGAGGAGATTCAATGAAATATACGACTCCCTCAGCGTCCATTCTTCTAGGAATGATGCAGCAACTATGTATACACATATGTACTAACTGTATGATTGATCTATTGGTCGTATATAATCTGTTAGATTTGAGATAACGGTAGTTGCGGAACAAGTTGCGTAGATATTGTGCAGGTTGTTGTACAGGCGAAAATGAAAGTTAAATCCTGCGGACTATCGTGTGTATAATAAAGTTTCCAAAAACTTGGGTTTTTGGGTGTCTCTGTACGAAGTATGTAATGGGATTCCCCGCCAATAAATTCTCTCTAAAGTACTCATCTCTCTACAGTTAATTATAGCAGAGTTAGATAGATGGTTTTCATGATTATGCGGCACTAAAACAATTAAATAGAAGGTTTCGTGTGCTTGATAAAATGGTTCAGCAATACAAAGAATTCAAATAAATTTTACCTCAAAGTAGCCCTTGGAAATTATAATTATGTCTTAGCTTGTTACTTAAATTTTAATAGGAATTTTGTTGGTTATGAGATGAGATATTTGAATGAAATGACAAATGTCAAAATAATAAAACGTACATTTTAGTACTCGCCTATCAAAACCTGTCATTTCACGATTCGATTTGCGTGCGTAAAAAGTCACTTTAAGCACGAGTGCGTAAAAGTAAAGTTGGTACTTACTGGAACTTGATTAATTCAGTGACATTTTAAAATCATAAATCCCTAACCTGAATAATATATGGTCATAAACGATAACGTATTTAACAATATGTATTATTATTATAGTTCTCGTACAAAAAATATTCTACAAACTTCGTGCGTGAAACATTTCGCGAATTCGTGTCCATAAAGCGCTCGCCTCCCGCTCGCGCTTTAAACTGGTCACTCATTCGCGAAATATGATTTCACGCACTTGGTTCGTAAATAACTATTTTAACTGAATGAATAGTATATTATGACACTAGTGCATAATCAAGCTTTTAAAGCACGAGTAATGAGCTTAAAGCCACGACGCGAAGCGGAGTGCCTTTAACGTTACGAGTCATTTGACATTTCCTGACATTTCACTGGACTATTAAACGCTTGCGATTGGCTGTTGCCAAGCAACCTTTTTACGCACGCCGTGCGATAAAGGCCCGATTATGCACGCTTATGAGTGTGTTTTAATTGGTTTATGATGCATGCATACTAAAAATATGTTTATTTCCAACAAACAAGCAAAATTTTATAAAAATTGTTCAAAGTGTCCACCACCTTGTTCGAAACATTTCTCACATCTTCTTCTAATGGAGGAAAAAAACGTTTTGTAGTATCGCATTGTCAATTCCATTAATTCTTTCAGCAATTCTGATTTGAAGGTCTGCAAGATCAGATATCAGTACTCGATAAATTGAGTTCTTTAAGAATGGCCATAAAAAGAAATCACATGGGGTAATGTCACAAGATCTTGGTGGAAATTCATGTTCAGTGTCTAAACTACTTATCAATGGATTTTGAAAAAAATTGCTGCAGCATATTAATTGTTTCACCTGCTGTGTGTGCTCTAGCTCCGTCTTGTTGAAAGTAACTCCATCGCCAAGCTGTTCGATAAATGGCATAATAATTCCGGTTAAGGTTCCGTTAAAAAAAATAGGGCCAATAATTGAAGGGGTGAGTGCAAGAACCAGACAGCTCCACTTTTTGCCGAATTACGTTTTTTTGTTGATTCCGATGCACAAAAAATCGCTTCATTGTTTGGTGCAAGAATCACGCAGTTCCTGGTAATGTAGCGGACACTATGCATTATTTTGGAGCTACCTGGCTGTAATTCACAGCCAGTTCACAGCAAGAACTGGACAGCTCCTAGAGCTGCCTCGTTCTTGCACTAACGTGTTTTTGATGAGGTCACAGCTCGAAAGTCTCCGAACAAAGTAATAAGTTCCTTACACGATTTTATCAACAACTACATAGCACTGGAAGTAACTACCCTGTACGTTTTCAGTGATAACTGTGTTTCACAAAACAAGAATGCAGTCCTCGTTCAGTTTTGGCAGACTTTAATATTACAAGGTAGGTTTCAGAAAGTCGGACATCGCTATCCAGAGCCGGGACATCACTTTTTACCTTGTGATCGGTCCTTTGCTGTGGTAGAAAAAGAAACAAGGAAGAAGGAAAGAGTGTACTTGCCACACGAATGGAAACGAATGATAGAAAACACAAGCAAGAAATATTTTGTTAAAGATCTTACGCAAAAATGATATTAAACTATAAAGCCAAAGTAGCCTGATTAAAAAAAAACAGAACATCAAAAACACTGATGGGCAAAAATTCCAAATCTGAAAGTACAGGATAATGAAATTTAGTGGGGAACATAAGAAAACAATTTTATATTAGGAGACAACAAGTGCTTTTTTAGTGGCAAGGTTCAATTTTTGAAGAAACCTTCTCTCATGCCATTATTTCCCGGACCTGATGATAAACTATATAATGGTCTTTTATCTCTTAAAGAAGACAAGTTAAAAAATGTGATGGAGTTAGCTAGACAGTATGTAGGCCAATCTGATATGTGGTACTAATGACCAACTGATTCCTGTGCAAGATTTTGTCTTCTGGCGTTCTTTACTAAGCACTATACACTATCTGGTGGTTGAGTAGCTGTTACAAAAAATCTGCAAAGAATCCAGTTTCGTCTTCATCGTAAATATCTTGTACTTCATAATTTCTAACCAGAGGTTCTTCCTTATCGGTCACAGAAGTTCTACGGGGTTCAGATCGGGGCTTTGAGGAGGTTCGTCGCATTTCCTCTAAATATCCACAACATATCTTGGAGATATGCTTGGCGTCATTATCCTGTTGTATTCCTCTCTAAAGTATCCAAGAGTTCTGGCGATTGCAATATCGGGCAAGAGCAAAATGGTCTTGACTATCCGTTTCTTCCTTCTTCTTAATATTCTATCAATTCAATCAATTCTGCCCCTTTCCCCTCCCCATACGTTCGTCGTACTTTTTTTTGACCAGCGTCACCATTCATATTCAGGCTCTATTTGCAAAAAGGTTGATGCACACACAAACACACAGGAATGGTGTGGGCGAAGGGGTCAGGAGTTCCTAAGGGAACTGAAGACCTACTGAGTACAGACAGGAAGAAATATGTTTAACATCGGCCTGCAGATTCTGTCAAGAGGAAGAAGAAACCACAGTTCATATTTTGTGCCACTGTGATGACCTAGCGAGGACAAGGTTTCTAACAATGGGCGTAGAGAACCCCACAGCTAACGGCTACATAAAGCCGAGAGAGAAAGCGTTCTCTAAGGAAGAAGGGGATCATAATAGACCTGCGAAGGTCACAGTGAAACAGATTCGCATACCACTCAATTCGTAATCTAACGTAACCTAATGTTACCGGTTTCGTGTCATTCCACTGAACGATTGCAAGTTTCCCACCAAATCAGTCTTCCTTCTCCGAGGAATCCCTTCCAAGTGGCGGTATCATCTTATCCGAGGTTAAATGAACTGATTTGGGTACTTCGTTTCATTATTGTTCCAGATACGAACATATTTTTCTTCAACATGTATTCCAGTAGAGGTATGGTCCTAAAATACCTATCAATGTTGTAGCTCATCTTAGCACAGCTGAAGGACCAACACCCAGATTGGTTATCTCGTTTAAAGTCAAAAAATTTAGCCATTTGACTTCAGTCATTTTAGCCCAAAACATCTTAATTAACTCCTTTCCAAGAAAAAGTTTCAGGAATGATTCTTCCATGTCTTACGTTTATCGTTATCGGTAAGCTTTTATGCATCTGGTCTCTCTTTAATTACGCCGAATAGTTCGTTGTATCAGACAAATCTAAATCTGAGTTCTTTAAACACTGTAATAACTTCGTCGTCGTCGTTCCTAGATCGTGTTTAGTGACCTGATATCCGTTTAAATGGACGACGACGCTTTGATTTGCCGACGTTGTCGGGGCACCGTTGACGAGGTCATGGCATGCTCAACGAAATGGAGATCGAAGATCACTCCTTCAAAGTGCGAAGCCTTACGTTTATTGCGCAAGCGAAACCCTCTCCCCCCTCTCTCCTTCCCCCACCCCACTTTTAAGACTCTACCTATCTAGGACAACGCTGGACTCCAAGTTAGAGACTTCTCTTAATGCTAGTTTTAGATTTTTTGGTAGTTTTACCAGTTTTATTATTATATCTTTGGCTGAACACTTTGGTGCTTCCTTTTGTTTTTACTTTAGTTTTTCTTCCAAGTGGACTATTAGTTAAAATTGCTGTATGGGGCCTCTCTTTTTGATTATTTTGTTGATTTTAGGCAATGCTTTGGGAATCGGAAATACGTCTTCACGTGTTATTGCCCATGATGTTCTCGATTGTGGATTGAAAATTGATGATTTTAATGTTTCTGCACGTTGGCTTAACAAGGTTGCTTCCAAGGTTGTCTTTTCTTGGATTCTTGCGAACATTGGCGGCTTAACTGCTTAGGTGTCCAAAACTCATGGAGACTCATCTCTCTCAGGTGTCACATTCTCTTTATTATATTCATTTTGTTGATGATCCTTGAAGATATGTCGGTCTATTGGTTCTATTCCACATTTGCAAACTGCAATAGACTGTTGTGTTGCCTCGCTGTAAGCTTCACCGAAGAGTTTGCTAAACTGGAAGACAGTTATTGCTCTTCCTGGGTTAAGGCGTAGATATTTCCGTCTAGAATCAGAAGAGCTTGATCGTCTGCAGTCGGCTTGGCAAACTTAAGGAAATGTTTAAACCTAAGTCTGTAAAAATTTCCAATTGCATCCAACCGGACGAATGACAAACAAATCCTATTCCTGGTGGTGCCCCATCTTGTAGTTCCACCTCCATTCTCTTTACTCTGGACTGTCGTGAAGCCAGTTTCATCGACATTAAAAATTCGTGGGAGGAGGTGGATAATTTATATTAGATCTTACCAGAGCCATCCATGCTTTTTCATTCATTTTAATTTAATTTAAAGATTTAAAAAGTTAATCGCTCCAAACTTTGCACAACAGAAGCTCTGAGAATAATTATTTCGTACAGATCGATATAATTTGCGGTCATATTAAAGGAACCCGAATATTATATCTCAAATATTCATACGACCGAAATCTAATTAACGAAATTGTTGTGTTAAACAATCAATCAGATAAACATAAAGAGATAGGTATACATAAGTGTTGATTCGTTGATGCTATCGATTCTAATCTTTAATTACTTAAGAGATTTCACAGTTCGGATTTTACACGATTAAAACAAATTTATTTAATCTGGTATTTATACGTTTCCTGTTACCTGTCACTCAATCATCAGAGATTTTTCTACAACAATATAGATCTGTATAATGATCGTGGAATTTTTTCACTCGTCAGTTGGACAACTATCGAAACAAATGTAACAAAATAGTAAACAGATTTAATAACACTAATTATACGTGGTCTCTTGGGTCAAGGTAACAGCTGTATGTACCTATATAGGTACACTAACTAGTAATCCGTGCACACACACACAGCTTAATGCAATTTAATTACAAATTACGTTGTACAGGTACATACATTCAAGTAAACCATCACTTAAAGTAGACGTTAGTTAAGTATCCGTAATTATAGATCTAAGTTTTCAGCTCATGTTGTAATTTTACAGTTGGATATCAATTCGAACATATTGTTTTGTTATTAACGATTTCGTAATTTTTAAAAAATGTCATTATCGATTTTTACTTGTACACTACTATCATTGCGTGTTGATGTTTCGTCCAAATCGCTACTGTTTTGAAAAGTTTTCTTACATAAACACTCTAATTTTCTTTAAATAAATAAACATCGATTGTTTTTGGAAACAATACTAAGAAATTTATCAGCAATTACCTTTTGCTTTTAGTGAATACAGTGCGCAATTAGCTAAGATTAAAAGCTAAATTTATTCAGGAAAACAATGCTCGTTTAATACACGCTTATTTACGAAAGTCTGCGAAATAATCATTATCAGCGTTGATTTCGCTATTATTACGGCAACATTTGTTTTGCAGCTATTTTCGTGACTTAGTAATATGTTGAAATAACATAGGGGCTTGTCGTATTGATAGTAGAAAGTATGGATGACCGAAACGATTTCCCTCCATCGCCAATTTCATAATTCTGGTCCAAAATCGTTGTGTTGACCTTCTGGGACGTATTCACTCCCTTCGAATGGAAGACGACGGTTCTGACTCTTTTGGTGACTTCCATGACACGCCCTGACGTTTTGTTTTTTGATCATTATCAGTTATTCAGTCTTTGCAATAAGTACTGAATTCTCCAATCTTTTCGGTCGTCTGTCAGACCTTCGCTCGTTCTTTGTTCCATGTTGGTTTTGAACACACATGAACAAGCTAAAGGATGCCCTCTTTTTGTTACTACAGCAATAAACGGTGGAAATAATCGACCTACCGAAGGCATTATTGCCAAATATGAGCATCATGGCCAAAAACAATCAATTCTACACCATCCTCACGAGTTTGGCTCTATTTTGTGTAAAATTCTCAACTACTTAGTCCACAAATTAAAGTTGGCAAACATATCTTGGAACGTGTTACGAATAAAGCTAGTTTCTTTTGGTCCTGGTTTGCTTTTCGGAGTCTTCCAGCCCCTGCAGTCTCCCACAACAATCTGGAAAACTTTTCAAAATTTCAAATTTCGAAAATAAGGAATTGCCCTAAATGTTGCTTCTCGTTTTGGTTAATTTTTAACATTATTGTGCATAACTCTTGAATAATTCTAAAGGAGGTCCAATCGTTTTCTTCCCCGGCGTTGGTATGTCAAAAATAATCACATTCTTACTAAATTTGGGCTCTCATATTGATTGTCACCTAATTTGTTTTAACTTCTAAATAGGAACCGCCAATTTGGATTTTTTTTAAGTTGACCTGGATTTGGACCAAAAAGTCCACAACACGCTTGCAATTCCTGCATTACAGGTTTTATTAACCACGGCTATACTAATTCGGAAAAATCTGGTTTTGCATGACGAGTGCAGAGTGCGTTAGACAATCGGATTGAATCGGAGCCTCATTTCTAGATCGATTTAGATTTATTTTCTTCCAAATTCAAATCAAATTCCCCCAAAAATTGAAGCAAAAAATTGAGAATGGAGCAGTTAAAGTATAGACTTCAAAAACAAAAAGTAGTAGTAGTGGTTTTTCTCAAGATTCATGTATCGTGATGGCTTTGTGCAATGTTGCATCGTTGTTTTTTTTATAAATTTTGATGCGTCTGTATCCTTCAATGCACACTTTAATTTTTTTTTTTGTTTCTTACTTTGTTTTTTCCACCCATTGCTCTCTCCTCACTGTTTTATTTGCGACCCATGTCCAAATTCCTCATCAATCTTTTCTAGAACTTAATTAGGAGGTAACTGGATCAGAAAAATCAGTTGACATCCCAGAAAGCGACTTTGTCAGTGAAGTACTATTTTCCCAATGCCTTTTGACAGTTTATAGATTATAGTTTGATTCAGTATTAAATGCCATTGCATCGAGGACGCACTGCTACAGCGACTCCAAATTGTAGAGCATTTAGAGCAACGTACGGTCGAAATAATGGACTCACCGAAGACACTATTGCCAAGTATAAGCACCATGACCAAAAACAATCAATTCTATACCATCTCGGCGAATTTGACCTTATTTTGGTGTGATTTCGAGGACTGTGAGCTGGTAATACAAAACGTTTGATTAATTACTCATTACACGTGTTTCAAGAGCGCGTGGACTCTCACCGTCGACCACATTCGGTCTTCGGTTGATAATGATGATGCGCTCTCGAAACATGCGTCCCGAGTAATTAATCAAACGGTGTGGTGTTGGTGTTAAAGTGCTGATAAAAGTCCCAACTAGTCTAAGAATTAAGAAGTTGGAAAGCAAACCTATTATGACCTTATTGGTCAAATTCCAATCGTTATGGTCGAAAAAGTGATCGAAAATTGTAGCTAAAAATTGAGAATGGAACACTTAAAGTGTAGACTTTAAAAAGAAGTAGATAAGCATCTATTCTTCTTTATAACATACGGTAATTTGCTTACTTTGTGAGAAAGTGTGCCCGAGGCGAAGCCGAGGCTATTCAGAATATTTATGTACTGCTCTTCATCATTTCTGACGGGTTAGCACTCTATTGCGGTGGCATCTGCTAGAAAATATTGTTAACTAAGAGCGCTAACAGATTTTGCTTAAAAGGGAATTAAGTGCTTAAAATGCAATGCATGAAGGTATGTTTTTGAAAGTTCAAACCTTAACTCACATTCACGTGTTTCGAACTTCGTTATCCTCATCAGGGTGTGATCATACAAGAGCTTGAACTGAAAATCTTTTCTCTCGGGGGCCGTTTTGTTTAGAAATGACTCGGCAGTTATAATACACTGATGAGGATAACGAAGTCCGAAACGCACGAGTCTGTGCGTCAGACTTGATGAGTTTGTGTGCCGTGTATTCGAGGTTTGTATCTGTTGCATTACAAAATTGTTATTTGACGAAAGATATCAGTTCAATACAAAGCGTTTATTATTTTGATCTTTTATTCTTGTTTATTCAAAATAGTCTCGTTTTGAGTCAATGCAGCGCAGGGAACGTTCGCCATCGAAACGATTTCTTTTCATGGTTAATTTCAGTTTGGTCGCACGGAGCCAAATTAGGTCAATATGATCGATAAGAATGATGCCTTTTTTTGTCAAGATTCACGTATTGTGATGTTGCATTGTTGTGCAACTAAATCCAACTGTCTGGCTCTCGATATTCTGACAGGCCCACAATTGTTGTAGAACTATTCTGCCTTCATCGTCTCTGGCGTTCTGGAACGAATTCACTGCGAACAAGTCCTTTTGAATCGAAGAAAACGGTCTCAGCACCTCCTTTGGGACATTTTTAACATGTCTTTGCAATGCTGAATTATTCAATCTTTTTGGTCGTCTGCCAGAGTATGCGGCACAAAACGCGAACAGATCTTTTGTTTGTCAAAATTTTCGATAGACTGTGCTTTACGGTACCCACCCAGTTTCCTCTTCCATGAATTTGAAAAATGTTTTCTTCATTGAGAGTCGTGGTTTTTAGCTTCGCTGCTCGCAGATTTCTGTTTGCAAAACAAAATTATGCATGCAGTCTAAAGGTATAGTTTGTTTAATCTAGAAGACCAGCCCAAAAATGACTTTAATAAACTTGTTACAGTCGCCAGGCCTTAACCTCATAGAACATCTTCGGGGGAAGCCTAGAAAAGATGTTTAGAAAGATGCTTGTTATATTAATGTAGTAATGTTTCTAAAAATAATTTTTAAAATATGACTCCTTAAGCCTCTAAAATTTTATCATCCTTCTAGGAAATCCCCATACCTGCCACAACTCGTCGATACGTATTCCTAATCTAATATTTACATTAGCATCTATAATTACATTAAATTCGTTATCGTAATCTCGATAGCGACTCCACCGGAGCGGCGTCAATCCAAACAGTTCCTTGTTCGAATCTTTAATCTAAAACATTATGCGACGGAGTTATCATATCACGCAATAGGTCTGCGAATACTCGCCAGTTTCCAGTACATAGATCCATACGTACCTGTGATATTCTATTCGAAAGACATCTCGTTTTGAGTTTAGTTTTAAATGTAGTAATTTAGTGTAGTGAGTGACAAATGAACATGGTTTTCTTGTGTTTGGATAACTACCAGTACAAATACCTGGAGAATGCACTCCAGATCGTCGATATCGAATCTCAGAGACGTGAATTTTGTAAGTTTAGGTACGATTTCGTAAGACTCTTTTAATTTTGTTAGAATTAGGATAATTTTAATTTGAAACGCATTTTCTTTCGGGGGGAGGGGGAAAACGCAATCACATTATAATGCGCTGGATTATAAGAGAGCTTTAGATATAACAAACTAATCTAGTAGTACGAGCATAAATATATTGTATTAATCCTATATGCCATATTAATCTTCGTCAAAAGGTGATTTTGATATACGAGCGAGATTAAAAAATGTCAATCATTTGTTTTTGTTTTTTTGTACATAAGTACAGCACTCTACAATGCTTATTATAACACAGCACAAATTATAAAAAACGTACAAAAAATATTAACAATGAAGAAGAATTAGTATTATTGTTTATATTAAGCAAATACAAAACTTTTTTCTAATTTGACATTTCATATAATAAATGACATTGACACTAATGACATTTTTAAATAACGTCAAGTTTAGAGCTTGCAACGGTAGCTGGAAAAATTCAATAGTCGTTGAGGTTAGATCACCCGATCATGGTCCAGGGTTCGAATCTTGTCGGTGACGCTTGTGGCCAGGTCTCTTTAGATCGGTACTCCGATTGAGCTGTTGGGACATAATTAACTGTGTCATTTCATTTACGGCGAGGTAGTGTTGTAACAAAGCCATGAAAACAGCTTAGGAAACCGCAGCAGCCGCTTTATTTCACAATCAAAATAGCTTTGATATGCAATCTCACACTGCTTGCCGCAAAATATGACTGGCTGATTTAACTTGACTTTATATGCGACACTGTGTAAATATGTTAACATTTTGGCGTGATCGTTGGCGCAATCGTATCTGAAATGAAATCGGAGACAACGGTACCACTCCACAGGTGTCCATCCATTGTTTAGGCGCTCATAGTATGTTGTCGAAAATTACCCTGCAAACGAGTGCAATGAAAATATACTGAGTTCCAGAAAAATTGCAACACCTAGAAGCTGTTTAACGATTTGTAATGCACTCATCTAGACGCCTTGGCATGCTATTAATCAAGTGATCTATAGCTGCTTGTGGTATATCGTCCCAAGCTTCTTGAATCCGTTGTTGAAGATCGTGTAAATTATCTGGAGGGTGCGGTAAATTACCTATTCGCCTACCAATCATATCCCATACATGTTCAATGGGCGACAAATCAGGCGACCGAGCAGGCCATGGGAGGACGACAATGTTAGATTCTTCCGAAAACCGTGTTGTAGCCCTTGCCGTATGAGGGCGCGCATTATCCTGCTGGAAAATGGGATTTTGCAGCCCCTGAAGATATGAAAGGCCAACTGGTTGTAGCACATTAGCAATGTAACCAGGTGCGTTAAGGTTGCCGGCAATAGAGACCAAGGGTGATCTGCTACCATAACATATTGCACCCCATATCATAACTCCTTGAGTGAGGGCTGTGTTGCGTTCCACAAAAAATGTTGGATTTTTACGTTCTCCACGCATCCGTCTGACTCTCCTACGACCATCGTGGGCCCACAAGCAAAATCGGGACTCGTCACTAAACACAATTTGATGCCATTCCTGCGCCCAATTAACCCTTAAGTTGCTCCACTCTAGTCTGCGTAGACGGTGAAGTGGTGTAAGAGGAAGACATAAAAATGGACGATATGAACGCAATCCATAAGATCTTATCCGGCGATAAACAGTTGACATTGACATTCTGAGTCCTGTACCTCTCATCCAATCATTTGCAATTGATCGAGTTGTTGAAAATCTATCTCTTGTGGCCAAAAGTCTTAAGCGACGTTCTTCGCGATCTGTAGTCCTTCGAGGACGTCCAGATCCACGGCGACGATGTTGAACCCCTTCCTCGGACCATTTGGACCAACACCTCAATACCGTTGAAACATTTCGGTTTACACGACGAGCAATTTCTCTTAGCGAAAGTCCGGCCTCTCTCATACCAATAATACGGCCACGTTCAAAATCACTTAATTGGACAAAATGTTGATGTTGACGTACTCTCGGCATTGTTATCAAGTGCAAAATGAAATTGTGACGTAACAACAACAATTTGCAAACTTGACAGTTACTAAATGGTCTAATACTTCAAATTTATAGTTACTATGTGCTATGGAAACAACATGCAAAAAAAAAACTACTGGCTAGATTTTATTCAAATTTTAATCATCAATTTGTTTAATGAAAATAAACGTTTCCTGAAAATTTCAATAAAATCATTCGACAACTTCTAGGTGTTGCAATTTTTCTGGAAGTCAGTATAGATCAAGCATTAAAACCGGACCATCAGAGGTCTTGCATTCGGAGGATCGCTGATGAGATCGGATAAATCGAAACCAGCGCATACCACAAGCATTTTTTTGTCTCGACGTTTTCATATGTCTAAGCTGTCCATCGAAACAGTATTGCTCTGAAACAACACAGATAGACCACTATGTACAGAGTGAGCCAATAAGTTTGAGGACAAGTTGAATTCCCCGCTTTTTATTTGTTATCTTAGGTTGTACTGGAGCTGTATTTGGAGCTGTTTGGCCTTGTTATAAATAATTTTGTTCTATCCGGTTTTTCCTTCAGTTTCTTCTGCGTTTTTTTAGTGTTTTTGTTAGATTTTATTAGAATTGTTTTTTTTCTCAAAACAAACAGTCAAGTCATGTAAATATTTTCTTAATACTGTAACCTTAGCACCCGTTCTGAAAGTTTTTAAAGTAAATGAAAAGTGGTGGGAAATTCAACTTGTCCTCAAACTTATTGTCTCAGTCTGTAGACTCTATAAGAAGAGTATAAGAGACTTTGAGGCAACCTAGTCAGCAATTTTAATCCACTATCCTGCCAATCAATGGACTCACAACTTGAAAAGATATATCTTAGGAGGCAAGACTCTTCGATATAGAAAGGAAGGACTAATTTTCTATTTCTAACATCTTATTAGTGTTGCAATCAATTCTTAAATGTACAGGTTGTCAAGTGGTTAAATTTCACACCGCTATTATAACTATTGAAACTTTTGATCAAGTTGGGCACAGTTTGGCAACATTTTCATCTATTTGGTGAAAAAAAAATTATTTGTCATAGGTTTTGTTTGGTTGAAAATCAACTTCCGCCATTGGTAAACATCTGAAGAGAATATTGAAAGATCATCTTCAGGTAAAACCTTATAAGGTGTAAGAAGTTCAAGGAGGTGAAGTAGTTGAAACGCTTGCACATCTGGTATGGGCTTCTTGAAAGAGAATATGAATAGTCTTTGGGTCATCAAAAGTTAACTATCCTGTTCAGGTGAGGCTATAGGTTGCAGTAATTGCAGATGAGCCCTCCCCAATTGTGTTTGTCGAGATTGGCCTCAAAATTAATACCACCAAATACTGTGAATTGGTTTTGGAACTCTCTCTCTGAAGCCTTGGACACACAAACATAAGCTCGTGCGAAACAAAATTGCTTACACACTTTATTTTGGCTCAATAGCTGCCTTCAGAGATACAACTCCAACTCACTTTTCCGTTTGGATCGTTTTAGAAGCCAGGAATGTCTCGAAACAATATGGTATAAGTTTGGATTGTCTAATAGATGTCACTATCTTGCTCAGATGATGGTATTGGCTGCAGTTATTGCTGGTGGGTGAGCTCCCTAGTTGTGTTTCTAGAGGTTGGCATCAAATTCAATGCCACAGCTTTCAAATTCATAAGATACAGGTCCAATGGATTGTTCTATTTGGACCAAGGTTTCCTCCAAATATAATGAATAATTTTTCCAAAAACTTGATCAAATTATTATAGTAAGAGATGGATGCATCGAATAATTTATATATTTTCTCGAAAATATAATACGTTTAGAATATTTTTTGGGTTTTGGTTTCAATACTGCAAAATCTATGCAAAATATTGTGGTTATTGAATGATTAAACTTGAAAATATGTATTATTTATTGTTTTTTGTTTATACGATTTGAAGTGTTTCAAGTACCTACGTTATTTAGTCTATGAATTTGTATCTCTCTCATGTAAAAGATAAATTAAACAAAATAGGTAATCTAAAACATGTAATAGCATTATTCGAAAACAATAACTAAACACCTTCATTCAACTTTGTAGCTGAATAAATCACTCCCATACAGAACAAAACCTGTACAACGACATATCCATTCAAAAAAAAAAAGTGAAACCTAACATCGCCAGTCCATTCAATAATTACGAATTCAAGCGGATTACGTCATGTGCGCCGTGCAAAATTGACAAAATGCTAAACGGGTAGAGACCGATTGTGAAACACACACAACACACACACACACACACACCTGGGGTCTCTTCGGACGTCGGTTTGTCACACCGGCCTCTGGCTGTTGTCGGGTCACGATCTTTTGCGTAATTCGACTATTAAAACTAAAGCGGTCGAAATTCGACCATGGAATAACAATAAAATTGGAGAATATTTTTTTTTCTCTCTCTCGATATTGATTAGATTTTCGTTCGTTCATGTAAAGTTTAAGTTATTCCTCCGTTCGGACGAAAGAATGCATAGAAAGGATCGGTTGCGAATTAGCAATTTTAAATACCATACCGAGCGCAAGGACGTGCAGGTCAATGCAAATCTTACTAATCTACAGGGTGATTTAGTGAGGATGGCTTATTCGATTTATTATGCAAACGGAACGGAATTTTAAAATGGAAATTTGAAACCATCAGGCGAGATAAATGAATGGAAAGGCAAAGGTGCACAAACTTTGCCACCATCCCTCCTCCCCCTTCACTTTCTTAGTAGTGAAACCCGCATTTTCATTAATCTTGTCAAATTTGACCATAAAAATATTATTTTTAATTTTTCTTGTGTAGAAACCTTGCCACCTCCCCCTCCCCTCCCCCTCCCACTTCCCGCCCTTCACCTCTTTAAGGATCACATTAAAAAAAACGCCAAAATACATGTATTTCTTTAATTTTTCTTGTAGAAACGTTGCCACGCCACTTTCGCATGCTTAGAAGTTGAATTTAAAAAGATGTCTAAGCAGGTGTTTCATTAATTGTGTCAAAGAGCATTAATACCAAGTTTCAACTCGATTTGACCAATTTTTTCAAAACAACTGAACCTGTTTAGAAAATACGACTACTTAGAAGTCGTTCTACACATTGTTTGAAAACTCTCATGAAATATTTCACAAAAACTAAATTTTGCTAATCCCTCCTTATTTTGAAATTCAAAATTCCAGATTATTCTTGATATTCTGAACACTGTTTAAAAATTCAATCCCCCTACCACGAATCAATTGAGAAAAACTAAATTTCGCTAGTCCCTCTTTTCTTAAAATTAATCTGTGCGAGATTAGCCACCCCTCTTTTTAAAATTCCAAATTTTCAAAGTTCCAGGTCGCTCTGAGTTCAAAATTTCTGGGAAGGGGGAGGGGTTGGAGGGTGGAGGAGGAGGTGGGAGAGCAAAATTTCGTTTTTTTCTCAATTATTTCACGAAATATCTGAAAGCACCTTCAACATTTCCAATGATCGGTAAGAAGTTGCGGAGAATTTTTTAGAATTTCCGAAGATCTAAAAAGTTTAAAACATTTTTTTTTAAATTCAAACCACGGGATCATCTTTACCTAAGTGTACAGGGTGTCTCTCTAGTGCGTCCAAGTACCATATCTCCCCTTGTAAATATTTTTTCTGAAAAACAATTGCACGGAGGTTACTTGAATTGATATTGGACATGTTCCAAAATTATTTTCACTTATACAGGGTGTTCCATTTTCACTGAACAAAACACAACTTTGTTATTTTAAATAATACAATGGTATAATTTTTTTCCTTACAATCGATTCTACGCATTATTTGCAAATGTTTTGTATTAGAGTTCTTTATCCCTAAATTCAACTGTTTCGAAGATATTTACAATATTCCTTAATAATTTCTTATTGCACCATTTTAAAGAAAAATTAATATTGTAAAGCCCTTTGAAGCGTAAAGGGTCATAGATACTGAGAACTGTCATAAGTTGCAACAAAATTTATACAGGGTGTGCAGAAATTAGCAACCAATTCAGATATCATCAAAAATTAATTTTTTTTTACAAATTTTAAAATCGTCTTCGTCAGCGCAACCTGAGATATTACCAGTCCGTTAATAATTCTCCCTGGGTATGCCAGGCACGATCTCAGACCAAAACGGAGCATCAATTTTGTGCCCTTATAGCAGGAAAAGACGTGGCTTCTGCAAGTCTACAGCCTACATCTAAAACGTATTTGAAACAGCTGCCATTTAAAGTAATAAAGTGGGGTGGGAGGAGGGAGGTTAGAAAACAACCTTTTCTCGCAATTAGTTTGCGAGTAAAGACGTGAGAAAATTTGTAATTACCGTTTATTTTAAATAAAAATTGAGCTTAATTTAGTCGCGTAAATATCACAGCAATAAATATTAGCGTTTCATATTCGTCATTGTTCGTTATCGAAATATATGTATGTATATACATTATCTGTAATAAATAGAGCATGTTTTTACATTTTCCTACTGAATACTACGACTCTATAAACAACAAACAAAAAGTGTACACACATACCTCAAAAGTATAGGTAGTATTATCGCATTCGATTGCTTTAATTTAATAAATAAGTATAGACGGACAAGCAAAATAACATTCTAAACTGTGTCTGCATACGGTGCATGATAAGATTCTAAATTCCTTTAGCAAACGTTATTTAATACTTATACTTATACACATATGTATCATATAGGTACTTGCAATGTGTGTGGTAATCGAGGTGCTGACATAGAATTATTGTTGCATTCCATTTGCAACGCTGCACAGGTCCTTCTTGGAAAAAAAATTAATTTAATGGATTTTCCTTTTGTCATACTGCATGTTGTACATATCTCTGTGCCTGCCCGTATATGTCGGTAATAATTATTTATTAAACGGTAATGCAATTACATGGCATTGATACCTTATACACATAGGACACCATTTTTCTTTTATTTTTTTTTCTTTTGTTCTGATCGACACATCCACATTTGTCCAATTAAAATAATGTTAAAATACGGTTTAAAACAAAAAACAAAGAAAAAGGAAGAAGGAGTTTTTAATAATATTAATTTTCTCCCGTACATCCCGAAGACTTTCTACGAAGATGTTTGCTGTAATTGCGTCGAAATCGCGGTAAATGCCGTTCACCTCACCGCCGATTCTAAATTTCACCGAAACAGGTGTAACATATGCTCTCATAATTCTTTGAACTGTTACGTAAGATCTGGTCGTGTCGCAAAAGTGAACACGGCTTTTATTAAATTTTATTTATTATTTCTGTTATTAATTTATTTAATTAAGTAGCTTTCTAGGCACTACGGTTTCACAATATTACCACTCCATCGCGAAATACTATTTTTTAATTTTTATGCGAGCCCCTCACTCCCCCCGCTCCCCTTCACCTCCTTAGAGATTTAAGGGGGTCGTTTAGTGTGAAGGCAGTGTTTTAATTTAATTTAAGAATGTACGAAAATACGATTAATAAAATGGCAGATGTCAAAATAAGTGGCAAGTAAGTACGTAAAACAAATGAGCAGAGCACTCTTGCTACGGATTAAAAGAGAGTCTTTCGTAGAATCAGATTATCTAATAAAATATATACCTTTCCATTTAAAAAATCCTACTTTTCGCAGATTGAACTTATTTATAAGCAACTAAGTTTTTAAACACCCTGTATAATGTTACAGAGAAGAACTTCAAATGTTGTGTAACTACACAATATCAGCTGTGCGTAAGCAAAATTTCATTCGTCTCTTTTACTCCTACGTGACGTAATATCACTATAAAGTAAGATCGGTATCTGTCACTTTTTTTCTTTAATTACAAATAACTCAGAAGGAATGGTATTTAGGTATAGGGTGTGATACATGAAATGTGTGTAAAATTTATCGTAAAAGCTGAATTTGTAATTTATTTCATAGCATGCTATTTAAAAAATCGAAGTTGATGCCCACTTCCGGTTAACCGGAAGTGATGTTTATTCAAAAATATTTTCACGTGATAGTTCACATTCAACCATATCCAACTGCAAAATTTTGTTTTAAAATTCCGTTCCGTTTGTATAACACTTTTAATAGGCCATTCTCACCAATCACCCTGTATATAATTTTTATTAACATTTGAACAAACTTTGTGAATTTTTTGAAGTAATTATATCCAATGTAGTCGGAGACACATCGCTCAACAGGAACACATACAGTGAAATCCGTTTAACACGAAACTGACGGAACTGAAATATTTTTTCGTGTTAAATGATATTACGAAAAGTATATATACAGTGTGTCCCAAAATGTCCGCAACAGCGCTGTAAATCCTGTATTATATTATAGTCGTAATAAAAAGTGTTTCAAATAAAAGTTGCTCCAAGTTACATGATCTCTACCTAGTGAAATGAAGAGATTTCGAAAATTTTGTGCAGCCTGGTCATTACATCGTTACTTCTTTTCATCGCTTCATCGGACAATAAAATAGTCCGGTGAAAGTTAGCATTTTGTATTGTCCTTTTTAGATAAACAACATTGTCTCATTCGCTTTGATTTCAATCCCCTTTTTATTCTCGCCGTCGCGGCAGCTGTTTTTAGTATTTTGTTCATTCCGAGCTCCACTGCTGCCATGATTTCGGCAGTTCTGCTGATCTGAAATCAAAAAATCAAACGCCGTTTTGATCGTGAGACTTGAGACTCTAAAGGGAACTAAAATTAAGTTAGAATTCCAAAAAAATCTTAGTTTTTTGCGCCTTAGGAAAATAAATTCAATTTTTCGCACTTGTTTTTTGGTCTATATAGCTGATAGAAAGAAAACTAACGAAGCAATCTTAATTATTGTAGTTTAAGTTGTAGTTTTATATGTACTAAACATGCTGTATAAATTCGGGCAGAATCAATAAAACAGTTTTTGAGATATCATGGCAGCAATTAGAAAAAATAGTGTTTTGAAAGTTGTTGCATATAATTCATGACTAAAAAATTGCCATCAATCCGCTATGCTTGAACCATAGAGTACACCTTCTCTTTTACCCACGTATTGCATACATATTTTAGACGTGATTTATGATAAAGAAAACGATGATTTTGATCTGACACACTAGATGACCACATCCTTAGAGGTTGAATTTAAAAAAAAAACGCCGAAGCATATGTTTCATTAATTGTATCAAAGAGAGCGTTGATGTCAAGTTTTAAATAAATTCGACCATAAAATATTATTTTTTTAAATTTTATTCCAGTAAAAATCTTGCCAACCCCCTCCTCCTCGTCCCTCTCCTTTCCTCCTCCTCAGTATCTTAGGAGTTGAATCTTTAAAAACTCCGAAAGACGTGTTTCATTAATTGTGCAGTAATACCGAGCTTCAAGTCAATTTGACCATAAAAATATAATTTTTTCCTATAAAAATCTTACCACCCCTCTCTTTCACTGCGTTAGGGGGTTGAACGCCGAAACACGTGTTTCTTTAATTGTGTCAAAGTTCAGTGATACCAAATTTTCCATAAATTCACTATAAAAACGTTATTTCTGCATGCGAAATTATGTTGGCCACCAATTTTTTGTCATTCTAATTTCTCCATCTTCTTTTGTCCACCTGCGCCTCGGTTTTATTCGTTTCCAACATGTCGATAAGAAGACTAAAGCCTTAAACATCTCGTTCGCATATTATTTGTGAAGATAACAGTCGGAATCGAAGCGTTAATGGCACGAAGGTTTCGTGAGTATGCCGCGATAGCAAACTTGGTGGTTCGATTCCATTCATGGACGCTATTTTTTTTTTTAATTAAAAATATTGCTTATTTAATTGGCGGTGGAAAATTACATTATATACATGTATACGCCAAGAAATATTACTACCGTGTTAAAAATGTCAGTAATAACTCTGCATTTTTCCGGGTCCCTCTCCCCTCCCCCTCACCCCGTTAGTTGTAATTTGTTTATGCTTTAGGACTTTAGGATAATAAATTCTTCTGTGGATTTTGGAGTTTGAATCGTAACCTTTTTTTTGTTGTTGAAGGGAAGGGGTCGGTGACCACAAAAAGTTTTTTTTGTTCATGCAAACACGACAAAACAATCGCATAAAGTTAGTAAACCGAAAAAGTTCCCAAAACAAAAAAAAGTTTCTGAAACAACCTCAAAATACGGGGTGACCTTAATCTTATGCTCGGGAGTGTATTTTTGCTTAAAATTTTGATTTCAAAAGTGAAACACCAACGCTTTTGTTATGATCACTGCATTTTTATATGCAAGCTTATGCTTAATATCAGATTAGAAGCATAATATATCCAATAAAATACCGTACGGACATCTGTTTGAGATAATAGTACATACATATAAATAACACATTTTATTGCGGCAATATTACTTAATCAGATCGAACTCAATTCAATGCTTTGTAAGATAGTCTAAACGAGTTTTTTTTTTTGTTTGTTTCAGGTGGTACTTTAGGAAAATTAAACGCATCGAAGCTGAAAAGAAGCTATTATTACCAGAAAATGATCACGGAGCCTTCTTAATTCGTGATTCCGAAAGTAGACACAACGATTACTCATTATCAGGTAAGAAAGGATGGATCGATATCAACGATCAATTGACACAATTCTGGATAAGTGATTTCTCCTGTTTTCTCTTATTATTATTGCATAATTTTAGCTACCGTGCTAATCACATGTTTTTGTTTTTATCTTCAATTTTTTTTTTCAAAACAAAAAGTACTTGAACATGTGTAATACTGATTTATATATATTATTGTGACCGAAACACAAATACATAAGATCAAACGTCAAAACAATGCGTATTATGTTGAGAACTGTTTACTGCTTAAATGATAAATGATAAAAAGAACTACATATATCGTAATACACACGCCTATAAAGAAAACATTATCGATATAATCAAAATTTATTTTTGAACTGTTGTATTACGTAAACGAACAAAATAGTAATCGAGAGGTTGCAGCGATCAAAAAAAAATTTCTCCTTTTCGAATCGGTTCCTGTCAGTGGAAAGTGAATTCGTGTTTATTCTTCTTTTTTTGTTCCCCTCTCTTGTAGAGGTACCTGTTTACTTCCTCATACATACATTAGGTGCATATCACGATAATGTTATGCAAATAATGCAATAAGAATTAATCCATTGTGTGTATAGCTGTAAAAATTAATTAATTTAATTATGTCGTTCTGCAGCTTGATTCTAACGATAATTAAAATGAGGTATATACGATGACGAGTTTGAGACCTTGATTTCTTTAGAATGTTGAAAAATAAGGAAAAGTGAACACTCCCATTTTTTTTTTTTGTTGAAACTATATTGTTCAACTGTGTTCATTCAGGTGTTTTTGCAAAGATGTAGAATTGGAAGAAATAAAGATGTGCGTCAGTGTTATTTATGTGTTTTTTTTTCAATTTCTTGGAGAACAACAACGTCTTCTACGTGCTCTACTTTTAATTGACGTAATGTAAAAAAATCTGGTATATAACAATATGCGTCAGATGTTAACCAATATTATATTTTAACTCAATGTTTAGTAAGAGGCAGCCTCTCCATTGATAACTCAATTATAATCCTCGTCGTTATGCAACCAATGGCAAAAGATGTTTCAATCGCTTGATAGATGCATCTTGAATCTTCGTCGATCACACGGCACACTCTCTCAGTGTTTCTAGAGGTCACTGAAGAACAGGTTCTACCAGCATCAGTCCCCTTTTAAGTTCGTTATATAAAAAATAGAAGCCACAAAAGCACTCATGCTGTTACCGACAATATTTTCGACACCAACACTATCTTGCGAAAAACTGCTTTCATCAAGTATGAGCCTTGGCTTCTTTCTATATTTATTTTCCTTCGCTTCTTGTTGGCCAATACATTTATAAAGATCTAGATAAACAAGGAAACGTTTCTGACTTTAGTTTGGGTTCTACCAACGTAGACGTCTGTTAACTTCTTCCCATCTTCAAGGGTCCCGATTGTGGACAGATTATTTTAATTACTATGTTAAGTCAAAGTTTGAACTCTTTGGATCAAACAGACGTCAATGTCTAAGACAGCGTGTTGTTGAATTCCTTCTAGAATCTTGTTTAAACGTGGGGGGTGGTCATATTCAAATATGGAAATGTATTTCATCCCAAGGATTTGGAGATATAGTAAAAATTGAAAGTAAACTTAACGCGGGCAAATACCGAACTCTGTTAGAGGAACATACTGCATAGGATAAGGATCTCAAATATGCTTCTAACTTAGTAAAAAATACTAAGTCCGCGAAGTTGGTACCACAAAGTGGTCAAAAATCTATAGATCTATAGATAAGCTGACCATTTATTAACCACTATTGACCTTCAGCCATTTTTGGGGTCTAATGGGGAAAATGCTAAAATTAGCCAACATAGACATTTTGTCCATCGGATACGATTGACCATCGTTTGACCATGTTTGACCACCTTTCACATTTTCAAAATTATTTTAATTATTTTTTACTACAAACTAAAATGTGGTCTAGAGACACGAGACAATAAATCCTATTATTTTCAGCGTTTGACCACCTCTCAAAATTTGTGAAAAATGCAATACGAGAGGTTGTGACATTTTCTGGGTTCGATGTCATTTCGTTGAAGATATGAACTTGTTTTTTTCATTTTTTTCGACTATTGTAAAGTTTTCAAAAAAATTGCTTGGTGGTCAACCACGGTCAAACGTTGGTCAATCGTATCGGATGAAGAAAATGTCTATATTGGCTAATTTTAGCATTTTCGCAATTAGATCCCAAAATATGGGTATAGCGACTGTAGCCTAAACAAAATGTGGTCAATCGAAATCGCTGATGGTCAATAAATGGTCAATCCTTTCTAGCATTTTTGTCGATTTTTGACCACTTTGTGGTGCCAACTTCGCGGACCTTATTTTCGACACCAACAGAATTTTGCGAAAAACTCCCTTCATCAACCGTCACCCTTGGCTTCTTTCTATATTTATTTTCCTTTGTTTCTTGTTGGCCAATACATTTGCAAAGATCTAGATAAACAAGGAAACGTTGGACGTTACCATTTTTTTTCACGTCTACTTCATAAACTTTCTGACCTTATTTTGGGCTCTACCAACGTAGACGTTCTGTTAGTCGTAAGGACTAACAAAGAGAGTGTTGCGTTGAAGATCCTGCTTAGAACTTGCAGAATGATCTACAATCAATGATGTAAGAACGATCGAAAGAAGATTTCGATTCTTGTATCAACATCTTCGCGAATCCCTCTAGTTTGCACTTTTATCTAAGCTCCTCTGCCAGAAAGCTCCATCGTGTCATAAGGTGGGCAAGGTCACTAATGGGGTGGCAGTGACAAAACTGCCACATCGTTGCTTCTAACCAATTCAATTACATCATCATCATGACTGTAGTGTGGCTACAAATTTTTCAAGAAACATTGGAACCATTTTGTAGGAATGTTGATTTCAAGTCAATCTGGCTTCAAGTGAGATCCTCCTTAGCTTTCTTCCTAATTTAACAGTTGCTAATCTAAGAGGAGACTCATCAACTTTTTGCTGAGATCTCAAGATACATTGAAAGTTTTGAAATCTTAATTTATATTATATACAGGGTGTCTACTTAAGTTGGCGTCATATGGAAAACTTTATTATAAGTTTTACGAAAAAAAGTAATTCTTTACAAAAATCTCTGCTTTCGAAAATAATAAATTCAGCTATTCAGATTTGACATCATACCTAGTACACACTATATACAGTGTGTTTCAGTTTACAATTGTAAGATTAAAATTTTTCAGCGAAACTTAGTATTCGTATTATTTCAGTGATTTGCAACGACTTTTCTTAATAATTTTTTGCTCTATCTTCAACGCTAATATGACTTTACTAGAAACCCTAGTTTTTATTTGAATCGTAGTTGGCCAGATTTAGACTTTAATGAAAATTCATTCATACAATTCATGTAAACTGAAACGCTCTGTATACAGCGCGGTAACGTCAAACAAACTGAAATGATTAGATTAGAGATTAAACCTTTGTATCTCCGAATTGAATTGAGGTTTGAGGTCAAAAAAATTAAGTTTTGATTACATGTATAACAGTATAATTAATTTTTTCCCTCTTTTATTTATTTTTACAGTTCGAGACGGCGACACAGTAAAACATTACAGAATAAGACAATTAGACGAAGGTGGATTCTTCATAGCGAGGAGAACGACCTTCAGGACATTACCGGAACTAGTAGAACATTACAGTAAAGATGCAGATGGTTTATGCGTCAATCTATGTAAACCATGCGTTCAGGTGAGTGCTATTCGATCTCGGCGATTAATTTCTATCGGGTGTGCCAAAAATTAATTTAAAAAAAAATCGAATTCATTGGCTATAAATCAAGACTCCATTTCGATATTATTCGGTTTTTCATAAATCAATAATAATTTTCTGTCATTACATGCAGAATCCGTTGAGTGTGGAGGTACGTGGTTGCCTGGATTATAATGATGTAATATGCACCTTTTTGTTTTCGTTTTTAATTTTACTCCATTTTAAATAGTTATTTGCTGTCGTTGCGTTCTTTCGATTTCTGTTTAAACGTGTGTACCTAATAATAATTTTAAAAACGGAATTAATTTTTTCAACGTCGTTTCAGAGTCATAATGTTGGTAACGTAACTATTCCGTGGTGTATAACCAACGTAAATACCGGATCAACACGGAGAGGAAACTATAAATCATCGCTTAAGATGTTCACGAACGACTAACGACAAACTAAAAGGAAATGTGTTTAGTTTGGTTAACTGTTAACTCGTGTTTACCGTCTTTTAAACGGGTACAAATGTGTACCACAAAGCAACAGCTTGCATTTCCTACATAAATTTTAAATTATGTTGCGCTCTCGTGTATTGTTCGGAATACTGTGCGATATGGATTCAGTCGATAATAGATGTGTGGACCGTTATTTAGTACAGGAACTCTTACATATGGTGATCGTGCTCTACTATCAACTTGGCATAAATCCTTTTAATACTAAGTTAGTAGTAAATATAGAGCTAAAAATTAATCAAAGCTCTGTTAAGTTACAACTTCTTTCAATAAAATGCTTGTTTTGTGTCGGAAGAACAAGAAGTGCTAGCAAGCTAGTCAAAAAATGACGTCATGATGTCCTTGCTAAGATGAAATAGCTTCTTGTTCCAACCTGGCGAAAATTTTTTATAAATTTCTTCGCTTGAGTTTGTCCAGAGAAAGACACTTTCTTTTGTCTCTCATTGTTAGACTTCTAAACAAAGATTTCGCTCCAACCCATTGCATTTTGTCGCAAGTTCATCTACCTTTAGTATCTTCTTTATAACATTGAAGTACTCTGGAACTCATATTAGGGATGCTCTGTTTGTGGGTAGCTAACACACAATTCCAACACGTTTATTCAATGCTAAGCTAGTTCCGGAGTGCCCCAGGGATCAAATCTGAGTCCATTATTCTTTCATTATAAAAGGAAGTTAGCAAAATTTTGATTTCCTCAATTCTTTTGTGAGTTATGTGCGATAGAACGGCTTTCCAAAGTTTTATTTTCCAAAAATAATAGGGTGTCCTATCTAAAAGGGGGAAGAGGGTGGGAGATAAAATTTCGTTTGATTTTGAAAAAAAAGAAAAGACGAAATTTTTTTTCCCTCAGTTATTTCATCAACAGCAAAGAACACAACGAAATGATCTACAACAATCTAGAACAACATTGGACAGTTTGATTTTCAAGATAGGGGCCACGAAAATCTATTTTTGTACATTTTTTAGGGTCATATAAGAATTTAGAAACAATATAGAACAGATCTAAACCTACATTCCAAAGCTCGATTTCCAAAGAGCTGGCAATTCGTGAATTTAAATTTAGATCTAAAACAAATAGGAAGAGAGTGAAGAGAACTAGCCTGAAAGGTTCCACTTTAAAAAAAATGTTTAAATCTTCAAAATAATTTTTGCCAACCCCCCTCCACGGCAACATTATTTTTTCATTATATTTTAATAATTGTCTATTTCGAAATCTTGGAACAACCTTCGAAACAATTCTGAAAGAAGCTTCAAATTTGCAACTTCCGAGACTTCGACCTTGCAAATAGTTTCGCCCCCTGTAACAACTCTAAAATGTTCTATTTTAAAAAATTTTGAATTTATGGGTTGGCATCCCACACACCAGGTGCTCCACCACAACTCTATATATCACAACTTGGAAATTGCATCCTGATTGGACGTTCACGACTTAATTTGACAAGATCTGCTGTTTATTAGACTTATTATCATCTAAGTTGGCTTTTAGAAACGCCAAAGAAAGGTTTTGGTCCAACGAAATCCAAGTTGGCTCCCATATTTTGAAAGTTCATCTGCATTTAGTGTTTTCTTTTTAGGGTTGGGGTGCCCTGGAACTCGTTCATCATTTATGGCCAGCTAGGTAACCCAAACCAGCTTAAACTCAACGCTGTCTAAAACCAACGCTTTTAAAGTGACTCAGCTATCGAAAGAGATATAAATATTTGCTTAGAAAATCAATATCAACTCCAATTTCCACTCCTTTATCCATTTTGAACCTCTTTGCCTGTGTACCATACAGATGATCAATTTTCAGTTTGACAAACATTGTGTTTGTTGGACTTCCTTTCCTAAGTTGAATTTTGGAAACGCCAAAGAAAGGTTTCGGTTCAAAGCTGTACGAAGTCAATATTTTTGGAACGGTCTAGCTATCGATACAGACATAAATGGTTATTCCTTTCAGAGCTCCAGTTCTTTCAGCTTGACACAAGACTTCTTGACTTCTTTTCTGAATTAACCAAAGAAGGATTTCGACCCAACGAAATCCATATTGACTCTAGTCTGTCTTAGCATTAGGATGTTTAGGATTGAAGTGGGCCCATCGAACTCGTATCAAGAATACACTATTGTGGTTCATGGTCAGCTGCATAACCTAGCTTCCATATTACCAGACCAGTTTAGACTCCAAAACTGTTTGAAATGAAAGCTGCCTGTCGGTACAGATATAAATATTTGTTCCTTTTAAAACTCCATTCCTCACAGCTTGAAAGTAGCACCCTGAACGGTCATTTAAGAATCGATTTGCCAGACATATTATTTGTTGGTTTGTCTAACGATTCTGCCTCTTTTTGAAGGCATCCTAAATTAACCTAATCTTAGCAGTACTTCATTCTCGTCAGTTTTGGCCACCAAACTAGAATAGCGCAGGTGACCATAATCAGGTATCATCATTTGATATAATGGGCCTAATGAATAAAAATGTAGCAATTGCTTTTCCTTATAAAATCGAAGTAATTACTTGAAAGCCAATGAATAAAAACTGGAGGAATTGCTTTTGCGTCCAGCAATTGCTTAAAAGTGCAGGAAATGCTTCGAGTTAAAGCTTTTTCTTAAAAAATTGAAGCAATTGCTATCGTTTGCTTAAAATGTGATGAATAAATTAAGGAATTGCTTTTTCTAGTGTAGCAATTGCTTTCAACTTTTCAAGGTAGATCGACCCCTGCATCATTTGCTTGGTAGCAGTCAACTTTTGTTTTCCGCGGCATACACGTGAGCTGCTCTTAATTATTAAATTTGTGTCTTCAACTAATGCTGAATATATGAACGTCCGTAAAAGAAAAATCTACAGTGTACGTAAAAATTGCAGATGTGATGATTTCAGAAAGTTATATCGATTTGACTGTGAAAATGTTGAGCGGTTGGGAAATTATTTTTTGATTGATACTGGTGAAAGGCGAGGGAATGCACTATCACCTAAGTAAAATGAAAGTCTTTCTGCGAAAATTGTCGGATCCGCGCTTTCAAAATTCTGTAGGTGAAGAACTTGGTGTACACCAAACTACTGTCTGTAAGACATACACATCTGTAATGGATGCAGTTTTGGAAAAGGCCAATATTTTTATTAAATTTCCTAGAAGTGTTGAGGCTGTTGTGGAAGCTAAACGGTTGTGATCAGAGAGATACCGGTTTCCAGATGCCATCGGCGTGATGGACTGAACACACGTCAGGATTCCAAAGTTTAAAGAATTCGGCGATGAATATATAAACCGAAAAGGGTCCTCTAGCATCAACGTGCAGGCAACTTGAGACGCACAAGACATTTTTACAAGTGTAGATTGTGAATGGCCAGGTTCTGTGCACGATAGCAGAATTTTCAAAAATTCTGATATGTACCACATTCTTAAAAACAGCACAGAAGAATGCGTATCATTAGGAGACGATGACTACTCTATATCGCCTTGGGTTATGACTCCCTGGAAAACTCCTGCAACCCAAGAACAGCAAAACTATAATAACGTTTTCTGCCGGGAACGTGTCATAATTGAACGATGTTTTGGGCAGTTAAAAGCAAGATTTCCTGTCTTTCAGTATAAAATTAGTACCTAATAAATTAGAAAAAAATCCATCTACGATAATTGCCTGCGTTGTGATGCATAATACCACTTGAATAAGCAATTGCCACAGAAGTGCAAGAAAAGCAGCAATTGCTTAAAAATTTTATTCATATCCAGATCTGGCAATTGCTTTTACTTATAGCATTTGCTAGTCAAGCAATTGCTTTTGCTAAAAAGTAATTGCTTCAAGTAATTGCTTGGTTTTTATTCATTAGGCCCAATGGATGTATTAATTTTGGCTTGAACTTTCAGATCGTCTTACAAAGCCTTTGGCATGTCCAGAAAGTTGTTATACTTTTTTGTTTGAGAAATCTGTCTTCTAAGAAGTTCTAACTTATTTAGTTAATGTTTTATTCCTGATATTTGACTTCGGTAACGCAGGGTGTGGCAGAAAGGATTCTACACTTTAAGAGCAAAAGCAGACGCTTTTTCAATTAAAAAAGTAGATTTGAGGAACATTTTGGTGCTTGGTATTGCCGATGTTTGTTTAAATAGTTGAATTGATGAACAAAATCGTCGTTCCTGTGCAAGTGAACAAAATAAAATGGCACCACTCTGATACAATCTATACAGGCTAAATTTGAAGCCACACGGAAAGACCACCACCTCCTCCTACCCACTTTTTTCTGAATACTTTCTATTTAGATAGTTTGTCACCATACCTAAGTAAGAGGCTGCTGTGCCGTCTAAGTGAAACCACATGCTGTGCCGATTGTTCTCTTGTCTTCATGAGGATTATATATTTAGAATTCCAAAGGAAACTGTGACCATGGCCTTGGACGCAGGTTTTTTTTTTTGTAATTAGCCTATCTGGTGAAAGCCAGCAACTGAGTCGTCCTTAGTAGGGTGATCCCTGCAATATACCATAAGCACCTATTACAGGTTGCTCAACATTTTCAATGTAATAAAATAGCTCAATAACTACATATCGATCAATATTATGACTCTGCAACTACTAAACTCACATCATGCTTTCGATTATGGCATGCCGAGATTCTATATACAGCCCTAGATGTCTCAAATGCATTCGGAAACGCATGCGCAATAATAGAATAGAACTATACAGATATTTAGAACTAAATGTTTAAATTCTAACAATGGTGATATCTCATCTGTTTAGATCATCCACACTCTTTATTTTTGTTTATGAATAGCAGGCATAGATGTATTAGATATCGTGTAGATAATGTTCTGCACAAGATAAAGCTATTTCTACATCTAATTTTTTGGCAATAATCTCATCTTTAAAAAATAAACTCGATTTTTTACCTACATATTTATTTAAGTGATATTTAACGTAATGTTTCTCAAATTAATTCTAGGTGGAGAAACCGCAACCGGAAGGCCTATCTCACAGAACAAGAGACCAATGGGAGATCGACAGGACTTCGTTGAAATTCGTTCGAAAATTAGGCCACGGACAGTTCGGCGAGGTGTGGGAGGGCCAATGGAACAACACGACGCCCGTAGCCATCAAAACGTTGAAACCGGGCACGATGGACCCCAAAGATTTCCTAGCGGAAGCTCAGATAATGAAGAAGCTAAGGCATCAGAAATTGATCCAGTTGTACGCCGTTTGCACAATGGAGGAACCGATCTATATCATTACGGAATTGATGAAGAACGGTTCGCTTCTGGAGTACCTGCAGGGTAAAGGGAAGGGACTAAAACTGCAACAGTTGATCGATATGGCGGCGCAGATCGCCGCCGGTATGGCTTATTTGGAGTCTCAAAATTATATTCATAGAGATTTAGCGGCGAGGAATGTTTTAGTAGCTGATAATAACGTTGTGAAAATTGCCGATTTTGGACTTGCTAGGTTAATCAAGGTGAGAATCTTTTAATTTTTTTTTGGTTGATTCGTGTTTCCCCGAAGAAAATTTATCCTTTCCAGAAACCCCAAAAACTTCCTGATTCCCATTCGTAAGTAAAGGTTTTGATTGTGAAGGAGGTGTTTTAAATGTTTTTTTTGTTTTGTTTTTCAGGAAGATGAATATGAAGCTAGAGTCGGAGCAAGATTTCCTATTAAGTGGACAGCACCTGAAGCCGCCAATTATAGCAAATTCTCGATAAAATCCGACGTTTGGTCCTTCGGTATTTTATTGACGGAATTAGTAACCTATGGAAGGATTCCATATCCAGGTAAAATTTGATTTCTTATGAATACTTCTATTATCGCCTATACACTTTTTGCTCATGAAAAAACCACTTACATTAGTGACGAAACGTCTAAAAAGCGTGATTGTCATTATTCAAGCGAGAGTACCTTCCAGTTAGCAGCAAGTCTTTCATTAAAAATCCCTGCATTTATCTTTCGATCTGCATGAAATCGGTACTACGCCCCATCGACAGCGGTTCCCCCTCTAAGTTTATTACTATCGAGCTCGACTTGAACCTGTCCAGAACTGGAAAGCATGTTACCGATTTTTTTATCTGTATCGTAGGCTCGTATGATCGATTGACCGTGGTAGGTTGTCTCGACAAACGGTGTCGAGGCGATTCTCCAGAAGATGTGGCGTAGTACGGTCTATATTTTTTATTAGTTTTATCCGATATAACATGACACAGACTCTAGAAGAACTTCGAAACTTTGATTTCGAGGTCTCAGATAGAATCTGAAACGGTCTGACAGAATCATTCTCTGGGACCAATTCACCGTCGAGATGTACATACTTGAAGATCCCACAGCCCACCTCGAACAGCGACATGTTAAATTGTATCAGGACAGTCTTACCTGCAATTAAGTACAAGACCGTTCGTAGTGCATCAATTATTCATTTCATTAACGATTGTAGATATTAAAAAATGTGGGCCCTAAGATGGAGCCTTGTGGAACACCACAATTCAACTCGATGACGGAGGAGTAGAGGACGTTATAGCTCAAGCATTGTGATAAAATTTTCAAGGTCGTTATCCACATAATTATCATTCTTAATTTCTGTTTTTAATTTTTTGACAGTTTTGGTTGAAACCATGGCAAGTTTAGATAACCTCTTTGGTGCTTTCTTCTGTCACTGTTGTTTTTCTAGTGTCTTCTTTTTCTACTTGAGACTGTTTTTGATATGGACTCCTAGTTAAGATTGCTGTACCACACCTTTTTCTGTTAGGTTGGCGCTTGCAGAACCGATGGAACCTCTTTCCCATAAGGTGTTTCATTCTCGTCGTTGTGGCATCGGCGACAAAAACATATCGACAGGAAAACAGAACATTGTCATAATTTGCATGTCTACAATTGTACAAGGGGCGGCCTAATCGGTGTTGCACGCGGACGTTCAAACAGCTAGCGGCGGGCATGAGTCTATTGCTATCAAGATGTTCACGCAATTGCGATTCAATAATTTTTTCGAAAACCTTTGAAACAGTTGGCAATATACTAATTGGTCTTATGTCTTTAAATTCAGCTGGACCGCTTTTATTAGGTACAGGAGTAACAAGTAGTGCATGTTTCCATGCAGCAGGGTAAACGGATTCTGTTCGGAAACGGACATCTGTTCTGTCTGCAACCAAAAAAAGATCTATTGGACTACCTCATCGTAGGCTTCGCAAAAATGTTTTGTTTGAGAGACTTGGATTGTAGTAATTACGGTTCAAGGGCTTGCTCACAGGTCCTATGAAAGACGCATCCCATTGTTGAGGATTGTGACTGCAATGAGGTGGCCAACCTAAGACGATCGTGTGCCAATTCAATAAAATCCAAATTTTTAGGATGCGTGTTATGTACCTCATCTTGTAGTTCCACCTTTCAAGCTGCACCCAGCTCTGCTGAGGTGATAGCACCTATTATAGCGTTTGCTTAGCAGAGTGGTAAAACCAGACTCATCCCGATTAAAAATACGATGAGGTGGATGGTCTGCTTCAGACCTTATCTCTCATCCAGAAGGTACTCGATTGAAACCTGCCTTGCTCGAGCAAGCCAGGTTGTTTATGGGCTTCTCAATGTCTATGTCAGAAATCGAACTATTAAATTTGGTTTGCCGGTTGCCGAAGCAACTGACCATTGTTAAAGTTGTTCCCTATAAATGATATTTCCATCTTCGTGTTACTTGCGTTTGTGATGAAATTAATAGTTCTCGAACTCTGTCTATATTAGCATAGTGAATCTATCGCTTCGTTTGCCGGACGAAGTAATTTTTTTTTGTTATATTAATTTAACGATAATTCTTGTTGTTGTTCCAGGTATGACTAACGCTGAGGTACTTCACCAAGTAGAACACGGTTACAGGATGCCGGCGCCGCCCGGTTGTCCGGCGACACTATACGATATAATGCTGGAGTGTTGGCATCGAGATCCGATGAAACGGCCGACGTTCGAAACCCTACAATGGAAACTCGAAGATTTCTTCACACTCGAAGGTTCCGAATACAAGGAGGCGTCGTCCTACTGAGGTCACGTCCACCCCCCTGCCGATTGGTTACGTAATACAATCGATTTACACTACCATTAACAGGGGAGGTGGTATGATCTATTTTTCGAAAAAAAGATAGATATGCCCAGGTTGATTTTTTTTTAAATTTCGTTTTCGATTGCGCAATTTCTCCTCTACCTACTTATTCTATTTTGCCTTTTTATTTTTATTTTGGACCGAATTCGATGATGATAATATTAACAAATTAATTTTGTAAACGATCGAAGTGATGACGGTAACGAAATAAAAGAAACGATGGAAATTAAATACGTAGCTTTTCGGATAGGTGTCCTTGTATAAAAATATGTAAACGAAAAATGTATAATATAAAGTTATAATAATTGTCGCATAGCGGGAATTGAATGTATATGTTTATAATCGATGATGATGATGATATTCTACAATATAAAATATTTGAATGTATTGTTTGATGATTTTGATCTCGTAAACTGATAAAACAAAAAAATTTTTGACGATTTAATAAAATCATCAGGCAGTATAATATAATATCTCTTTCTAAAACACTCCGAATTACTTAAATCGGATGAAAAAAATGGAAAAACAAGATAATCTTTTAATAACGATGAAATATTTTATGAATTTTTACTGCGTGACTACAATTTTTTCTTCCATCGAATTGTCTACGATTTAGACTATTTTGAATAATAAACTAAAGAAAAATTAAATCTAGTTGGCCATTTTGAAAAAATGCGCACAATTTTTTGTAAAATAATATATATTGAGAAAAAAAATGGACTTTTAATAATAAACGAAATAAAAACAAATATATTGTGTGTAGTATCGATGTTTTACAAATGATTGTTATTAAAGCCATCTTATACCACCTTCTACTTTCCAAAAAATACCCAAAAAATAGACAATAGTTATTTAGTTAATAGTAACGATTAAACAAATAAATAATAATACATTCCTCAATAGGAAGTGAACAAATGAAATGTGTTGATTTTAAAGATGAAATATATACAGAATAATTATTTATAAAGAAAGAAAGGGCTATTTTTATTCTTTTTTTTTCTATGATGAGATCTTACTATATTCTATATCACACTTACTATTAATTTTTATTATTTTTTCGCTCAGTTTTACTCTCTATTTATATTTTTCTTTAGTTGATAAGTAATCCATTGATACTTCTAGACAGTATTCTCTACATGTCTAATAATATGTGTTATTTAACAATTAATGAATTATTAAAGTACATTGTTTATACAATATTTTTTGTATTATACACATACTTTTAGCAAATAAATATAAATCTATGCAATTTTATTTGTTTTCCTTTCAAAAACCATTTTATCACAAGTACTTTTATTAAAAAAAAAACAAAGCTTAATTAATTTCTGCGGACTATACAGGAAGTTAACCATACATATAATATAATAAATAGTGAAATCTATCTATAATGGAACTTGTTCGTAAACTCTAAAAGATATCAGTTTGAGATTTTAGTCAAATATGCAGGACAATAAGGAACACATTGTAAAATTATTTACAATTATACAGGGTGATTCAAAAAAGTACACCGATTAGAGAAATTGGCTGTGGTGGTAAGCCGCGGGCACCTAGGCGTTAGCCCATATCCTACAAATTTCTATACCACCCTGCACATAACAAGTTATGAGCCTTGAAACTGTCACCCACTACCTCATCGCCCGCACGAGACCGACACGTGCTACCCATGTTAGACAAGTTCCCTTGTCAACGTTGAACGGGTCACCGCTGGAAACGCTTTAGCGAACTCCTACCTCACATCTAACCCCACGGGGCCTAGGCCTCCTTGCGGATGGCGACTATCGGCCAAGCGTGGGAAACGGAATCTGGCCGTGAGATACAACCAGCCCGCCCGTGAATTAAGCCTGAACTACGGGGACGGCGACTACTCCTCGGCGAACCGACTTTTGTTCTCCCCTACTATCTTCGCCAAATTCTCTCGCCACGCCTGTTTCCTTGAGTGTGGCCACCAAGGATGGGGTAGTGCAGCTGCAGAGTTCTCAAGGTAAGTGCCGTAGGGTGCCTCACTTACTCACCGTATATTCCGACAGTTAGCGGCCGTACACCAGAGCGTATGCCCATGCCTACGCCCGAGCATCCTCCCCTATATATGAAGCCTACTCACGCCACGCCCGTTGCCCTGAAACTATGAAATCAGGGATTGGGTAGTGCAGCCGCAGAGTTTTAAGGGTCGACGCTATAGGGCGAACGCCCACCCTAATTCAAAAAAGTACAATATACATTCCGGGCAACATGAATACGACCAACACATTTATTATAAGCTTTAGCATCAAAGTCGAGTTTACGGCAAGACAAATCGCCAATAACGTAGGTATCAATGCATCTCTGGGAATTGTACGGAGCTGCCCACTGTTAAAACGTCTAAAAAGACAACGACTGCCTGCTTTAAAGGCGCCTACAGACGAAACGATCGATTGTACTACTTGTCGTACTACAAGTTGGAAAATAAAGTCGTAGAGACAAGTTTTTCCTCCTCGTGTAGACCGTCGAACCAACTACGGTTGTACAACAGATTGTACAACCCATCGTTTCGTCTGTAGAGCTCTTAAAGGAATTTCAGCGCAGTAGACGTCTTCAGTTTGCTAGAGCAACAATGGGGTGAACAAGAGGATGGTAAAGTGTTATTTTCAGCGACGAAAAAAAAAGGAGTAAACAAAATTTCCCACCTTGATCAGGTTGGTCAAGCATATTTTGCGCGTGTTGTCCGATGTTGGTTTGAAGAACAAAACATGGTGGTTCTCGATTGGCTGTCGTTCTCGCCCGACCTATACATTAGAGAAAATGTTTGAGGATGGTCATCGCGTAGATTGTATTGTAGTGATACGCAATCGAGTTTCGCTGACGAACTAGAACGAAGAAACAATGGCGAGATTACACATTATTAACCAATAAAATAGTTTGTTATTGTAAACGAATCTTTTATATTATAAACTGGTCACATTCAAGTAGCGCGTTACAATACTCTTCCTTTTTTATTATCAAGGATTCATGTTGCGCGGGGTGTATCAAAGTTAGGTTATTTTGTATGCAACACCCAGTATTATACACTATTTTCGGACTCTACGTCGAAAATTAAGATAACTTTGATGATAGTTCTTTTCCATTAAAAATAACGGTACTTTGATATGTTGTACATTTTTCAGCCACCCTGTATAATTGTAAATAATTTTAAAATGTGCTCTTTATTGTCCTGTATATCTGATTGAAATCTGAAATTGATATCTTTTAAAATACCAGGCGAAAGATGCGAAGGAACTGTATCGAAAGCAACTGTTGCAACAGTTAAATTTAAAAGGCTGGTGGTGCAGTTTGACTATATATAGCTACCCAAACAGCGCGTGAACGTCCATAGAAAATCCATTGTACATCCCTTATTGGATATGCGGACGTCTATCGGATATTCGTTATATGCATAAAGGATAAATATCGATCGGAGAGTAGCCATTTTCTACCAAATTTGACATCCATAAGAATGGATACATGAACAGAATATGGCATAAGAATATCCATATTCGGATATCGTATGGATGTCCATCAAAGGATATTACAAAAGTCGTCCATATCTTATGGATATCTGTAATAGATGTCCACTGGACATCGTGTATTATCTCGAGAATTTAAAAAATGGATGGAATAAATGAAATGGGAAGAAGCTGGCGAAGAAAATAATTTATCAACAGACATACATCGTAGCAACTTGTCAAACAATACCGGGATTCAAAGATTATTTCGAATAAAATGTTAATGAATGGCATCAAATTTATGAAGACAATAGAATTATCGATGTAGTAGTTAACAATAACGATGACCGTAATGCCGAGGGTAGCAGTTTTGATGATCCAGGCCCGTCACAATTTAGACGCATTTAATTCGGTGGAAACTGCCATGAAATGGTTCGAGAAACAGTCCAAGTCTAGCTCAGTGCAATCGTTATAGTGATGAAACGAATCCGGTAAATCTCATAGCGAAGACAAGGGTTGTGATAACAGTAACTAAGCTGTGTTCATATATCTATGGATCTCTGTACATATGCATGGCTTCCTGTAGATTACGAGAACAGCGTAAAAGCATGGATGATGTTAGATTAAGGCATCATTAAAAGTTTCAAAGATCATTACAAAGGAAAAACCCTTGTGCATTAGAGAATAACGGTTCTCCTAGCATATCACTTCTCGACTGTGTGAGAGAGGTTGCCATGACATGAAATGTGGATGTTAAGCAAAAAAAAAACCATTCAAAACTGTTTTAAAAAGGCTGGACGAAGTTCCCCTTGCTCAAGAGAACGACTGCATGTCCAAAATTCAGAAGATAAAGAATTGCCTGTTGAACTAAGGCAAGATTTTGAAAACTATGTTGATTTGTTGAGAATATATCTCTTGATACTTATCTTGAAATTGATAGTAACCTCTTAACTACTGACTATCCGACAGGCGAAGATATTCTGAGGAGTGTATCAAACATTGCAGATGAAGAAACATCTGAAGAAAGTGATGAAGAAATTGTGGAGCAACCATCGCACAAACAAGTTTTACAAGCATTCGCCGTCCCACTATTTTTAGAATATATGGTTAAAGGATCGATCTACTTTTTTTGTAACACCCTGTATATTAGGACACCCAAAATTGGCAACAGAATGTGGTATTCAACGTGTTAATCATTCTATTAAAACTAGTAAATGTTTAAAAATATATTTATATCGTATATTTACATATATGTAAGGTATAAAAAATGTGTATTTAATACATAATATTTTTTTACAATTAATACTAAAAGTCACGAAAATAAAATAAAGCGAATAAATGCAACATAATTAGCATGAACAGAAATACGAAAGTAATCACAGGAAGTAGAATTCTTTATGAAATACATACAAGGAAATTATTGCACATTTAGCTGAAGAGATGCTCGTGAGCTTTTTGTTGAGCAATCGACTCCATTTTCTCTACTAATTGAGCATTCTGCAATAATAAAATCGCTATCTCCTTCTTGATAACTTCAGCTTCCTTAAGACTATTCAACAGTTTCTTATTATGTTTTTTATTTCCGATTTCAGGAACTTTAACGCCAGTTTTAATCTGTTCCGGTAGATTTTTAACCGACTCCTTAAACTCCTTATATTCAATCCTCATAGCGTTTAGGAGTTGATTCAATTCACCTTCGTAAGCGGTGATATCATTATTTAATATCATAGTTTTTAAGTAAATAGTTTGAGCGTAATTGTACCAATCACCTAAACTTTCAGCTAATTCCGTATAAGCTGGTAAACACTCAGACTCCAATAAAGATTTTATCGTCCGATTCGTCTCCATTATTTTAATCCTTTCCAACACATGAAACTGTTCATCGTTGTAGCTTAAAGATCGCGTAGCCCTATCCCTAACGAGATGTTGCCACGAATCTCTCTGCCTTTCTACCGAAGTTCTAGCTCGAGCTGGGGCTCTAGTTTCAGCCGGATTCTTGATCTTCTTACTCGTCGATTCCCACTCTAATTTGAGCTGATTTTCATCCACGATAGTCCTGTGCAATTGCTGTACTTTAGCGCTGGATTCGCTAACGTAATTTTTACATAATTTCTCGAATTCATCGACGTAATCGGAATAATTTAATTGATCGATTGTACCTAATAAGCAATTCGATAAAGATTGCGCTAATTTAAACGAGTCCGCCGTTTGTTGACCCACCATGGTGATTTCATCCAAATATAAACATTTAACGTTGATCCTCTTTAATTCGTTATTAATATATCTCGTAAAGTAATCACTCGCTTTATGTATCAATGTACAATTCAGCGAGATATTTTCGATTCTTCGCTTACAAACGTGACTGATGCTGCATGCAACTTTAGCTTGCGCTGCGTCGTTTTCAACGGAGACCAGATTTGGGAAATCGGAAAATGGTGGCAAATCTGTGTACGGTATAACGGTAACGTTGTTGTTTCCCTTGTGAAATAGGATTAAAGGATCGTCTTCGGGTAACGTTGGGTAGCCTAAAGCTGGGGTGTCCCGGCCTATTACCTTCCAAAATAGGTTTTCTTTGTTTAGTAGGATTTGGTCGGTACCGGATATATCAGTTTGTTCTGTAAAAATAAATGTTAAAAATTAATTTAATTTAAAATAATTTTTTTCCATATTCATTGCAAATTTTGATGGCAATAACAATAAAAATAGTTATTAAACAACGAAGGGGAAGTCCCTAAATAATGACTATTTAGGGAGTTCCCCCTGACAATAAACTCTATAACAATAAGTTTTATCTCGAATACATTCTTACTAACCTGTAATATAATTCTCTAACTCATCGTACTTCTCCTCCGGATGTATATAAACTTTTATCTTCGAAACATGCTTCACATCGAAAATATTTACAACCTTACACGACAGCACATTCATAACCTCGTTAAAAAATCGATCGAATTTCCAAACCTTCTTCGGATCAGCTTCCAATAACCCAGCCAACAACGGAGTAACAATTTTTTTTAACCCAGCACTTAATTGACAATTCATCGGCAGTTCGCTATTCCATTCGATCGGACCGTTATCCTTCGTCTGTATCCCGGAAATAATCCCGCTAGCTTTCGTCGTCGTTATACGATACATCATTTCTTTGTTTCGACGTCCACCGTACGGTCTAAACGGGAGGTTCCCTGTAGCGACATGATATAACGTGACACCTATCGACCATAAATCCACAGTAGCACCGAAAGTTTTCCCGACAGGTTTTCGTAAAACCGCTCTCTCGTACATATCCGGGTGCAAGTACTCTTCAGTACCGTACAACGAAGCAAATTGCTGTCCTTCGTGTAATTCGCGAGCCGCACCGAAATCAGTTAATTTATATACTGTCGTCCCATCGTCGCAAATAAATTTCATTATATTCCCGGTTTTAAATCGCGGTGGACTAAATTATTATCGCGGAGATGTTTCATTCCCGCAGATAAATGACTCAACACTAATAAGAATTCTTTTTCTTCTAAACCGTAAGTGTTTTCCGGATCATCTAATATGTTGAATAAGCTTCCGCCTGTACATAATTCCATTACGATTACTTTTCCACGACTCTCTTGCTGTTCTTCCTCGATAGCTAATAATTTTACAATATTTTCATGTTTCACCTTCTCTAGGACTTCAAATTCTCGCATTTGAACATCTTGAGGTCGCATATGGCTCAATTGATTAAATGTTTTAACCGCTACAGGCTCACCATTTATTTTATTTACACCTTGATATACAGCTCCGTGGCCCCTTTCCCCAAGACGCTAGTCGTACACCAAACATAATTTGTTGAACCTCTTAAAAAAGCCATATTGTAAATGCGACTATGTAATAACTGAGATATGATTTAAATAGTCCTAGTAGATTATTTTTTATCAGATGCTAATTTCTTAATTAATATTATGTTATAACATTGCATCACTATACGATTCTATATTTTCTCTTTTTATTAATTAGTGTTTAATTACGAAAATCACTGGAGAATAACGGCTTAATAAGTTATAAAACGATATTAACATTGCAATTTCTACAAATATACAACTCAAGAAGATATCAACACTTGTCAACACTTTATGACAGCTGTTCAATGTTCAAATGTGAAGTTGGCATAATTAACACTGCAACCAACGCTGTAAACACAAATCTGTCAATCTTTAGGGCACTACACCGACATTTTCTAATAGATTTTAAAATAATATATTTATAATTTGCTTCTTTTAAGCAATTACAATAGATTAATTACAATTCCCTGCTTCTTAATATGGGTGTTGGGTGTTATATTATCTTTGGCGGGAATTCAAATCGCATTCAAACATTAATCTAACGGCATGTCTTAAAGAAAACTTTATAATTATACCTGACTATTTTAGGTCAACCGCAAATGAAGTAAATATTTGAAAATGTTAAATAACTCACCCTTTCCAAACTCAGAATATGTCGAAAATGTACAATTTTTATATCAACTGCCATTGACATTTTCATTTAGTACAATAAAATTCTGTGAGATGGCGCTGTTCATCGTAGAAAATTGAAGTTGATTTAATTTAATATTTCTATTAATTAAATTACACCTTAATTTGAGCTTCTGTTAAATTTTAATTTGAATAAAAACTAACTTTATATTTTAAATATGTATATTCTATGTATTTATTTACAGTTATTTTTCAAATTTAATACCGACAGCATTCAAACATCATGGTAAAAAGTTCCTATAGTATTCCTTATAGAAAGTGATATTATTGCGTGCAATAATAGAACTTACTTGATTATATTTTAATTTACAACAGATATATGCAAGATAAATAATCAAAAACTTTCTTGCAATTCTACAGGAGCAATAATTCCTCTTGGTAATTTTTTTTTTATTATTTTATGTTGCAAACTTGAATTGATTCCATATTTGAAAGCGGTTTAAAAGTTTGAGTTTATTCATGTTTATTGTCATTTATTGTCAGAGAACTTTGATTAGAATTCAAGAAAGTAGCAATTTCGATTGCGATGGTATAGTTTTTTTAAGTGTAATATATCGAAATTAAATAATGAACAGGAAAAAGATTAAGACGTAAGTGATTTTGATTATAAGTGTCATATCTAGATCATAATGTTTTCAGAAAGTATCAAACAAAACCTCTGCAGGATTTATCTCACTGCCTTTCGACGACGGACGATAGTGATACAGACGATTCAGTAAGTAATACTTGGTTCAAGTTGTAGAATAATCATGATGGCATTTACCATTTGTTGAAATATCTGTGAAACGAAGATCTGTAATCTGAACGATATAAGTGGTATACGTACAGTTAACAGCATATTTTCATTGATCGGATGGGATGTCGATGTTGTAAAATTGATTTTCTCATGGTGCATTTGTAGCAGGAATAAGTGTTTCTAAAATAAGGATATCGTAAAGGTGTAAATTATCGTTTTTGTTACACGAACCTCGAAATCTAAAACTCCATCTTCGGTTTGTAATGTGTTCAATATTCGTGGTGTCTGTTTTGCCTAGAATTTAAAAGTGTGTTAAATTTGTGTTTCGAAGCGTTCGAATTCAAAGCGTTTTTACCATTTGTGCTACTGACGATGAAGGTATTACTATGATGAAGATGTCTAAAACGCTGATTGTGACCCAGAAGATGTCGTAATATCTCAATTCGTTAGAATTTCTAAGCGACGATAAAATACAATGTAAAGTATGCAAGAACGCTAGCCATAACGTTAGTGATATTTGTTGTGAGTATATAGCGTTTATCGCTTTTGTAAGATGATATATTTTGCCGTATAATATGCTTATTTTGCGCAAGTCTTGATAGCATTTTTTTGGATTGCTGTTCCTGCGTTCGTCCACGATTAATTTTATTAAGTTTCTGTTTAGAGCGTTCAATCTTTCCCACACCGAAAACACTATCGCACAATTTTGAATTAGTATCAACGAGTTCGTTAAATATGAGATGTTATAGATGCCGCTATTGATCAGGCACATTCGAAGTGATTTTGTGTGGAACCAATAAAGTATCGAGTTGCCTAATATAATAGAAATCGTAGTCGCAATTCTGATGATTACGATGTTTCGTAATAATCTACAATGTAAAAGTATTAGTTTGATGTAAATGTCGAATGACGAAGAATAAATTACTTATATGTCATCGTAATACCATTCCGTTCCAAGTACCTATCGATATCTAATATCTTGTTGATGCATTCGGCTAAACTCTTCCTATTTCGGTAGCTTAACGTTAAGCATATAACGACTAGGAAGCTTCTGAAAATTGTAACTCGTTTGTTTAAATCTTTAAAAGCACCGTTCTCTAAAGCATTCCATGTCATACAACCTAAAGTTGCAAAAACTGTTACGCTGCATCTTAATAAGTACATCCAATAAAATTTTTCCACTTGAAATTCTTCTTTTTCGCAGTCGTAATAGATTAAAAATGTTGGTGAAAATTTTAAATATTTGACGAGATTAGTTAACGTTGTAATGTCTTTAGACATTTTTGTTTTTGTTTAGGGCAGAAAATGTTAGACTAGCACATAAGCAGATAAATTTGGAATGATATGCTTCGATAAATTGGTCAATAAAAGATTTGTATCTTTTCGATTATGCTTTACGAGCAGATGATTTTAGTAATGGTTAATCTACTAGATGTGTAATCATAGATATAATCTATTATACCCCAATACAATATACAGGGTATGTCATGATGGGTTTCGGTCAAAAGAATGTAGGGGACTAATAAATAGTGCGATTTAAAATATTGCAATTTGGTGCTATTTCTTTTTTATCTCACTTTTCATACTGGCTGGGGCATTAGTGCGAGTAAGTCCAATTACTCCTGTATTATAAGAGAAATGAGAAAATTTTATTAAGATAAAAGTTGAAGAGCATGGGGGGCTATAACTTAAAAATATTTTTTACTAGACAGAGTTTCAAATAAAGACAGGTCAAACTAAACTTACTTTATTTTAAATGGAACATGGATTCATAAACCGTTTAAAGTACATTTATGTTTATTTTTTTTTAATAAATAAAAAATAAATCCGGATTATCCGAGGAGGGTGTCCCCCACGTTACCTCGGATAACCGAGGTTCTACTGTATTTAGTTTTATTTTGATATATTTATTGAGATGTCCTATACCTACACTTTTGTGTCCAATGGATAAATATACATCTATCTATGATATGTGATTATGATTATCACAAAGTATTAACGACTAATTTTTGGTGTTTTTTTTTCTTTCTTTATATAACAGGAGGTGATTATCCCGTCTTCTCAAGTTAAAAAACGCATCTTCCAAAATCCACCACGTCAGAAACCAAGACCGTCACTTGTAGCAAGAAACCTGCTACGCAATGAATTCGTCAGCAGTACTCCTATGCACCCCACTCCAAAGACATTCAACAGCTCTTTACACTTGTCACCTATCGATAATGAACCGCCGGAGAAGCAGCGGCGAATTTCGAAATCGCTACAGATGGAAGTCGTCCCCTCGAAGTCGGAAAACTCGAAAAGTAGCAAGAAAAACAATAGTAAACTCGTTAACAAAAGCGTCCTAGCCAAGCCTCTCCAATCCGACGATAATAACGAAGAAGAAGGATGTCAAGTTAACGAGAATCGTATGATTACCAGATCGGAAACTAGAAAAACGTTTTGCGCTCACGCCCAAACGAGCTTCACCACTCCCGTCTGTAAAATAATCAAATCTTATAATAACGTCTTGACTCAAACAGCTGCGGATAAAGGAACTCAAATTACGGATTCTTTAGATGGGCGCACTTCGAAACGGAGTAATAGTAAGAGGGCGACTATCGATAAAGATGATGATCCGAAAGAGGATGTGTACGATTTCACATTAACTAATGAGAATATCGGAAGGAATCACCACAACAGCGCCAGGGATAAACTGCAAGGGCAGTGTGACGAAATGAGCTTAACGACGGTCGTCGTAGCTGGCGCCCGGAAAAATATCTCGACTGGCGCCCGAGCTGATATTTCCACGGCCGCCCAAACCGATATCGCCGCTAGTGCACGAACGTATGTTCCTACTACTACGACTACCTCGCGAGTAAACGCTTCAATTAGCGCCCGAGCTAGTTCTAGTGGGGATGGAGCCGATGTCCATTCGAATATTCAGGAACATCCACCAAACGATAGTCGATCGTATGCGGGCTCCGAAGGTAGCTGGTCCGAAGATGGTAGGAAAGGGAGATGGTTGTCGGATCTACTCGCCGGTTATTTCGGCGAATCGAAGTCGTCGAATGCGGATTGTTCGCCGAAAGAAGCTGGCGAGAAGGTGGGACAGATGTATGTTCGATTAGAGCGGAGGAATGTGATCGACGAAATGGGAAATGTCGGTAAGTACAAATTAATATGTCATATTTATTAGTATTAAATTGCATACAGGACCTATTACAGAATTATCGCAATCGAAACAAAATTCAAATAAAACCGTACGAACACCCGATGAAAATGAGTCGAATGCAAAAAAGAGTAATAGCCGTAAAGATGTAGTGAAGGCTACTAAAAATGCACCGAAAAAACGCAGAAAAGAACAGGAAACAAAGGAAAATTTAGCAAACGATGTGGATGATGAGATTATCGATAATAATGCAGCGATTGACGTATCCCGACATGTATTAAACCGTTTCAGTGTACAAGTGAACAATAGTAATTTGGCTAAGGGAAGTCTAGAAAAAACTGCGGATAAGACAGGTAAAATATGCAGGCTTCGTCATCATTTTATTGTTTTCTAATTTTGTTTTAGTCGTTAATAAATCAAATGTTGCACAAAATGACAATCATTCCTATTCCGGAAACGCATTATCTTACGATTCTCACGTTGGTAATGCTGACAAGACTGGAAGGACAAAAAAAACGTTACCGGTAATAAATTAAGACAGCCTGCCGATGACGATGGATTATCTCAGATGGAAGTCGTTGAAAAAGTCCTCACTCCTGTAGAAGATGATAGTACGAGAAATCGAAAAAATGAAAAACCATCTGCAAGGGGAAAACAAAATAGGAAGAGTAAAAAGAATGAAGGGGAAATCCGCGATGGTATGTAGCACTTCGTTCATAAGTTATAAATTATTGTATACATTTATAACTTTAATTAAAACTAGGACCGCTGCGTGCGAGCGTGCAAGGCGTGCACCGCACAAGGGCGGCATTTTCGAGGGGGCGGCATTGGCGACAAAATCATATCGAAAGGAAAACAAAACATTGTCATAATTTGTATGTCTACAATTGTACAAGGGGCGGCCTAATCGGTATTGCACGCGGGCGTTCAAACAGCTAGCGGCAGGCCTGATTACAACATTAATTATATAAACGACGTTCAAGCCAGGTGGGAGCTGCCCTTTTCCAGGGATTCTTTTGAACACATTAAACTAGTTGGTAACCGTCCCTCACGTCGAAGGTTAGCCTTATTCATATGAGGAACATTATATGAATTTCCTCCATCAACCATTAATGCATACAGGACAAAACATTATCAAGTCTTTCTCTGTCTAATTCATTGAAGACGTTTTTGACGCATTGGATCAGTTCGTCAACTGTATTTGGCGAAGGTTTAAAAAGGTTTAAAGGTTGCAAATATTGTGTAGAATTAAAAAAAGGCAAGATCTAACACATTTAAATCGGAACTGTTTGGTGGTTGTCATTCAAATTGAATAGACCAGCGTTTCTCAAACTGTAGAGGGGGAGAGGGCACAAGAGATTGAAAATAAACTAACATGAGGCTAATTGATGGCTAACATGAGCTTGTTTTAAGGCGCACAATTTCTCTAAATTTGCTTCCATGTTAGAGATGGCCACCCTGAGTTGATTTTCTAAACCCAACTTCTGTCTGACAACTTGATATCATTTTCTGCAAAGAAGTATCGTTTGAAATTCTCACTCAAGTTTACTAAATGGTTTTCCACAGTTTGAAGCATCACAGCTTTGTGATTATCTTCCAAAGGGGGAATCTTGAGATCGCACAATGTGGGAAACATTTCAAAACTGTTTTCTTTGAGTTTGTTATGCCATAACTGCATTTTCTTACAAAAATAATCAATTTTTTCACTCAAATCAAATATATTTACGCCTTTTTCTTGCAGCTGAAAACAAAGTGTATTAAGATTTTAAAATATATCTGCTAAGTAAGAAAGCTTCAATAAAAATAATCTGTCGTAGAGGTGTGTTGAACGTTTGTGACCCTTCTTGCTCAGAAATATCATATTCAAACACATCCTTAACCACGTGACAACCATCTGGATGAGGAATAAAATAGCAAGGATTTATGCTCAGCTCCCATATCTTCACACAGAACAAAGAACATCCTCGGATAACTACTGTCAAAACTACGTTTAGTCCAGGACTAAGCGATTTTGATGTTAATGCTTCCCGATGTATCATGCAGTGCGTGCAAATAATTTCTAAAGACTCCTAACGCTTATAAACTGTTGTATTTACCTGATATGATGAAGATATACGCTTCAGGTTATTTCCTCGCTTAAATATGTCGAAAAGTGTTGATTTTGGAATATTAACAGCATAAACTACGATCTGATCCTCGACGATTGAAGGGAACTTTGTTTAAGTGCTCAGAATAATTCTTACCTTTTCGTCGGCATTTCCCTTTCTTTTTCGAAGAAACATCAGCAAAAATGTTACATTCGCCGTATTGTTTCTTAGCCACTGTCCAAATTCTAGATACAGTCAAACGTGTTAATCCAAATTCAGCTACAACTTTATTTATAACATCATGCTTCAGCTTCTCCTTTTTTAAATTGCAATAGTTTTTGCAATATACCGATACGTTGGTGAGCGATTAATTGCTTAGACTTAGAATTCCTATTCAACAGTTATTAGCATTATTAGCATGAAGGAGACGAATTGTCTTTGTTCTATCTTAGTTATCTCTGTCTGTTGTCTTCCTCCTCGCCTTGCACGATCGTGTCATAAATCTCAATTCGAATTTACTGTTTCCTCGCGTGGCATATCTTGCTAGCCTACTGGCTTCTCTTCTGAATTTAGGCACTCTCTCCTTTTGTTGTCAATTTCGTTATTCCACTAGAAAGAGGCGCGTGAGATAGCGATTCGAATCACGCTAGTACGCTTTATTGCGTTAGGGAAGATCCAACAGATCAAGGTTAAAAAGGCCCTGATGGTGTTCGACTCCAAAAGTGTTCTTCTTGCCTTACAAAATAGTCGAGCTCTTGGAGTATTTGATATCGCAGATTAACGAATTGAGTGCTGCGGGTTCATCCGTGGTATTCTGGGTTTGAAGGCCACCGCAGTCTGAGGGGAAGCGAATTGGCCGACGGACTAGCAATTTTATTAAGAAATAACTTTTTCAAGAGTGGCAATTTTGGTGAAACCCTACATCGTATCGTATCGTAGTGCCCAGAAATGCAGATGATACAACACACATAGTGTCATCAGCATATAATGACGTGATGTAGTTGTCAAGTGAGGCTGGCAGGTCGTTTATATGAATTAATAACAAAGTGGGCCCGCGTATGGATCCTTGAGGGACACCCTTGGATATTTTACACACACTTGTCCAGTGTAAAATAAATGCAAATAATTTCCGGGTGTTTTTTCGGGGCCACTTTAATCACTAATTTTAGTTGGCCATCCAGTACATTGTGTACCCGTTTTGTAAGTTATGTATTTGAATTGTACATTTTGCTTCTAGCCTCGAGGAACTTAAACGAAAAAAATAAAGAGAAAGATCCGCAGGACGCCATTGAACCCGTCGAAGACGAATCAATTCAAAATACGTCCAACAGGAGAAACATATCTGCAAGATCGTGTACAAAAAATAACAGTGCCCACTCAAGATTAGACGCTTTCCTTGCGAGCATCGCCGGCATATCTCCGACTAAAGTGGATAAAACCCTTCCAAGAGGTAAACGAAAAAATAAAGATGAACACATAATCGAAACAAATGACACTGTGAAAGGACCGGAAACGTATCGGAGCCCTAAAATAAACATTATAGAAAATCGTGTTATCAACGCAGTTGATTCTGATACTACAAAAAAGGCAAAGAGGACACAAAGAAAAAACAAAGCAGTAATCCCAGCTATAATTGTAGCAGGTAGATTAATTTTTTTTAATAATTATTGGTGGCAATTTCGTTTGGTTTTTTATTTATTTATTTTTAAGAAAATACTGAGAACGAGTCTTGTGGGGATGGTGTCAGAAGATCAGCAAGACAGAGGAAGCCAAGAACCGTACTATACAATCCCCAAATTATATATACAAATAGAAGAGAGTTTCTCGAATTTTCAAGTAAGTTTGGTTTTATTTATAGAGACAAGGAATTCCTAGATTATATACATGTACCATTTTTTTTTTACAGAAATAAATACTGCTCTTCAATTTGCAACTATTGCAGAATTAAGTAGAATTCACTCAGATGATGTAAAAAGACAAAAACGAAGTACTTTAACGAGGGAAAAATCTCCTAAAGTCAAAAGTAAGCAACCAAAAGAGAAACAGAAACGAGAAGCTATCATGGAAACAATTAATGAAGAACAGAATAATTTCGATCAAGTACCGATTTCTACAATGAATACGCTTGTGACTACAAACAGTGAAAAATCAACCGAAGGTACTACAGATCCCACCAGAAGCGATGATGTCCTCGGATTTCCACAGAATAATGAAGAGAGTAAAGATGGTAAGCGTAACCATATAAAGGTGTTCATCTTTTCTAGTTTTTTTTCTTTTTTTCAATGAAAGATTGGTATTTTCACACAGCCAAATTTAATGATGAAGACATGAACGAAAACCTAAGAACAGCTATCGGCTCCCTATCTTTACAAAACGATGGTAATCAGAGTGGTTGGTTAGAGATTCTACCTGGTAGGAGTAAACCGAAAAATACTGCTTCTAAATTTTCATTGGTGAGTAACTAATATTTCATATTGTATAATAACTGTCCTTGTTTTTGAAGTTTCAAATTTAAATCATTCAAATGGCCTGTAAGGTCGACCAGAAATGTTAAGTCACAATATCCATTTTGGGTCACTCAATTCAGATAGTGGTTTATCTTTTATTTGCATAAAATCTGCTATCACATTTCTAAGCTCGTAAAATCGTTTCAACATTTTCCCTTTGCTTAGTCATCTGACTTCACAATAATATGTTACGTCCTCATATTCTGATATTTCATCCAAAAACGCCTTGAACTGACGATGGTTAAGTTCTCGAGATCGAATAAAATTGATGGTTGGACTTAGAACACTAGTTCTGTTTGTGGATAATGCAATGAAGGACTATCAAATCATCTTTTTACACATTTAATTCAGTTGCTTTTTCATACAAAATTTCGATGAAAACTTTCATAAAAAAAGATCCACCATCTGTGCATACACCAACTAATGTTGACCATGGCAAGCCAAAACTTGTGACTACCTTTTGAACTTCATTAAAAATGTCCTCTCCTGTAGTGGTTCCTTTTAGCGGCTGTAAATATAGCCAGTTCCTCTGTAACAGACAAATCTTTATCAACTCGTCGAATAAATATAGCCAGTTGAGCCAGAACCAGCCATACCAGCCATTTTAGAGGATGCTTCGCACTCTCCTTCTCGTGGTTGACATTTATAACGTTCGTCTTTTATCTTTAATAATAATAATTTGCTTAAAAAACACTAAATGTATATACAGTGTGTCCGTAAAGTATGGAATAAATATTTCCTAAAGCAAAAGCCATAAAAAAAACTGAAACACGTCAATTTTTAATTTTAATGTCCTACATTTCTTATCAATTGCAAAAAAGTAGGTCACTAATTATTTATCAATTTTATTGATAGCTAATGATAACAGATACATGACTTGACAGTAACCTAAACGACGAATAAATTCTTGTTGAATCTTGTTGATGATTTCGTGGGAAATATTGTTTATTTCTATTCGAATTCGCTCTTGTAATGCTTCAATATCTGCTGGTTCCGTTTTATAAACAACATCCTTCAGATGGCTCTCCATAAATAAATCCAAAGGATTAAGGTCTGACGACCTCGCTGGCCATTCAATATGTCCATGTCTATCAATCCACCTGAGGTACCTTCAAACATCTACTAAAACTTCCGGGATTAATTCTACTGGTTGAGCAGCAAGTAAATTAATTAAAGTAGATATAAGAAAGCCCTTTAAAAACGGAAGATATGTTGGACCGTCTAAATTACCTTCGAAAAAGTAGGCTCCGATTATCATATTTCTTACAATACCAGCCCACCTTTTGCTCACGCATCCATTTGGGATTATTTAATGAAGAAGTGGCTTCATCAGGGAAAATAATGTTTGATACAAAGAGAGGGTCTCGGTGGTAGTTATCGATCATTGCTTCCCAAAATTCTATTCTTCTATCTGGATATATACAGTATGTTCCAATTAAAAAAATTCTCGATGACGTCATTTCTCACATATAATTCACTCTATATATTTAATTATAACGCTAAATTAAAGCAATTAAAATCAAAAATCGACCTGTTTCGGGAATAAACTTCCAGATGGCGCCACCGCACTTATTTTTTTTTATGGAATATCTTAGTTTGTACTCGTTTTTTTTTTGCAATCTGTTGCCAACCCCCATCTTTAGATCTTGTGTTAACTTTTTAAAAATTATGATTTTTCCTAAATGTACAATAGAGAGGTTGGCAACTATAACTATTTTGGGGAAAGTTATCAGAAATGTTGCCGATTGCAAAAAAAAATGAAGTTAAGTGGCGCTACCTACCAGTGATGAAATAACAAACTTTTCAGAATTTGATTTCGAGATATCATTCTGTCCCATTCCTCGCTGAACACACTGTATTACTTCAAAATAAATCAGCTTGTAAACCAACATCGTTGAGTAGGTATAAAGTATGGGGTTGTGAAGGGGAAAAGCGGGGAGGTGTCCAACTAATTGCGTTCGCTAGTGTACCTTCAAGCTCAAGTTGACTATTTTAATTTATATCATAAAGCTTCTAAAAAAACACAGATAACAGATAAGACATTTCTTAAAAAATCATCTTTTTTGTCAGCTTCATGGCGGTTATTATAGTAAGTTGCAACGCAAGTGTGATCCGGTAGCAGAGGCGTAACTACATCGGCTTTACCGAAATAAAAATGGGCGTTATTTAGAGAGAAAAACACGTTGAAGCATTTTCACGAACTTTCGACATTTTAAATGCGTTGCAACCGAATTATAGGTATGCGTACTTGCAATGCATGATCATGTAACAATACCGTACGATGACTGCCCTACAAACTACATATTTCACTACAATTCTTGCGGTCTTTATTAGCGTCTTTATTAATATGGGATATCTTAATTACAGCTGTTCACAGTGTTGGAAGGGAGAGGATTATTTCAGGTACGCGATTCTTCCCAGGTTTTAAATCGGTTTAAGGAATGTTATGTGCCGTCAGGTAAGATTTTTTTGTGGTCATTATACACAATGTATTTAAAATTATAATCGATACTCAATTGTCTGTAACTGTTCGCAGGTACTTATTACTCAATACAAAACGAAAATAAAACACAGAGATTGCTCCTGCACTACGTGAAGATAAAGCCATAATGTAGACAATTGTGACGTTGGAACATTTATTATAATGTAATATTTAATTAAAGAAAAATGTATTTATTTTGATTTATAATTGTTTTTCTATAAATTTATAAAATAAACGATTTAATGTTTAAACCAGGGACTGAAAATAGACTGCCACAATAATTGTTTTATCGTGCAATCTTACCGTTTGTGCCATTACATGCAGAATTCAAATCTACAGCACATTCTCACAGATTTAATGAATTGAATCGAAACAAATTGTTTATTGTTATATATGTATATTAAATATGCTTCTTGTTGTATTAGAGAAAATGAATTAATATTTTTGTATATCTATCTACTAACATGTAATTAATAATTAATAAAAAATTAAACTTCTGTATAAGATTATTCTCCGTCTTTTTTTTTTTTAGTGGATAATTCTTAAATTAAACGGAACAAAAGCGCACACAGGAAAAAATTTTACAATTTTTTATTGGTGATTCCAGGCACAGAGATAAAATTCTTCAGTGGAACAATATATCTTACGATCTATAGATTATGGTGATAAATTACTCTACAACTATATACAGAGAATTTCTTCAATCGGTAGATGTATTCAACATGTAATTCATCCTAAAATATATTAATATATAACTAACGTTCCACAAATTACATTGAAAATATATCGGTGCCCCTTTGCAAAATTGCAAAAAAAAAAATTGAAAAACACGATAAAATATAAAGATCCTTTTTCATAGATATATAAAAAATTCGTATCGCCTTCGTATGAAAAAAATTGCTTTGAAATTTTGCAAAGGTGTCTTAAAAATTACCCCCACGTCAGTTTATATGTTTGTATAAAAAAAAATCAATCAAAAAGAAAATGTGTGTCTGTGTGTGTGTATATATAGGCTTAATTTGTAGTACATATATAGTAACAAAAAAAAGAAACAAACACGATAAAATATTTTTTTTTACATTCTAGGCATATAATTCTTTGCTGTATATACAATTATACGATTTTATTTTTAATAAATATGTCCTCTTTAATAATTTATTGTATATAGTTTCGATCAAAATTATTTAATAGAAAATTATTGTATGTAAAAGAAATCGACTTTTTCACTTCAATTTTTAACGTTCAAAAATTTTTTTTCTTTACACATATAAAAAATATGCCACGTGTTCAATAATATATCCTATTTATAGTGTTTTCATTGTTTATAAATAACCTTATATAAGCTACAATCTAACCAGTCTTACATTTCACACATTTGCACTTGTAAGCATCATATCTCTCTAAAGCTGTTTCTTTTTCGCGTTATTTATGAATGCTATTTTTGTCATTTTAATTTTTTTTTCATAATTGTCACAGGTATATTTGTGTGTAAACCCTTATTAAAATGTATACAAAACTTATTAAACTCGACGTTTCGTCACTAATCTAAGTGACCTCTTCAGTAGCAAAAGTGGATAGAAGATGCCAATAATTCCTTTGTTTGACCTGTTTTCTTGCAAACTCTTTGAGTTATTCACGAAACTACAGAAGCTACTAGATCTACTTACTTTAGTTTCTGAAAATGTCACTTATATTAGTGGCGAAACGTCGAGTTTAGTAAGTTTTGTAAGGTAGGTGCGGTTAGAACAAAATATTTACGTCACTGCATTAAGGTAAATGTGCTCACTGATTGTAACATACTTATTTGCAATTCAAGGTTCCTATTCTTCGGCCAGTTAACCGTAGTATGGCCGACATTAAACCTGATAACGCTCGAAAACAGTGATGATCTTTTAAAGGTCGAGGTTGATTGATGGTTTCGTCCTAATCGACGAAGAAAAAAGAATTGTTCCTCTGCTTAAATTTACACACATTTTAACAGAGATGTACATTTTTGCAAAACAGTTTTATAAGAAAGCTTCCTTCCCCTCGTCCACTTGGAGGAACTTCGAGAAGGACAACGATGTTTGATTTTGATGTGGATCTAAACAAAATATGAGGATTCTCTTGTTAAAAAAATATATAGTAAGTCATTTTATGAAACATGTACCGACAACGACCTGCAGCAGTACCACGCGATATCGACAGGAGAATTGCCTCGATAATCCCTTCACCAAGTAAGTACGGTCGCCTAAAATTGATACTCTCTTTCTTCGATAGGAATTCCCCCTCAAAAATTTTACTGTCCAGTTCGACTTGAATCTGTCGAGAACTGAAAAGCAATCGCTTCGCTATCGATGATGACAAATAAATGAAGTTCAATTTTTTATTCATATACTCTACGATCAATGCTCCGTAGACAGTTGTTACACAAATATTTTAACATATTTCGCGTTCTTTTTTTATAACCTTAAATTGAATAAACGATTACGCAACAGGTGATGTGGCCCGGGCCTTAATGTCTGTAGAATCTTGTAATATGACTTGGGCTTTAATTTCTGTACGAAGAATATATACCAATTATAAATTATTTCAGAGAAGATGGGTAAAAAAAGTAGAGGATTAATAGGAAATTGGGATGAAGATATGATGAGAGAAGTGTTTGAGGAATCACATAATATCTCAATGTGCAGAATGAAAATTGGGTAGAGGAATAATTTTGACTAGAGAAGAAGAGAAAATTATTAGATTAAGGTTTGCCACTTACGCCAAAATCATTGAGAAGGTCAGTATTTAGATATGTTGAGCAAAACAATATTAAACATTGTTTTAATAAAGAAATACAGCTTGCTGGGAGGGAATAATTAATAACTTTTTTAAAGAACCACCCTAAAATTTCTAAACGTAGGTCTCAAATAATTAATCTTGCTAGAGCAGAAATATTCGAAGATCATTTTAAAAAATTAAGAGCATTGCTAGAGCGCACCGGATTAAAAAAAACAAAGCTTCAAAAATATACAATATGGATGAGAAGGGGTGCCCCTTAACACTACACCACCAGCAGAATGTCTTAGCTGCTAGAAGAGCAAAACGAGTGCACTTAATTTCCCATGAACACGCCGAAAATCCCACCATTATAGCTCGTGCCAATGGTCTTGGTCAGGCTATTCCCCCTGCAATTCTACGCAAGGGAAAACGTATGAAACCAACTTATTCAAATGGTTTGCTTTTCTGGATCAAAAATTATGATGACTCCCAAGGGAAGTATGACCATAGAAACATTTAATAAGTGACTTGATCATTTTATAGAGTACATGTCTCCTTCACCTCTTATTTTAGTTTTATTGCCTGCCTAGCAATGCGACCCATGGATAAATCCGTTTTTAGGGCATATGAAGCGTATTGGGATGACGAATTAATTAAATACTGGGACAAACAGCCTATTTGAGATTTAAGTAGGGAGAGATTTTACACCAACATGGGAAAAAACAATGACGATTGCAAACATTACTAACGGTTTCCGAGCTGTGGGCATTTGCCCTTGCGATAAAGATATTCTCCCGCTTGAGGCGTTTGCTCCTAGTTTGCCAACTGAGCGCCCTAATCCTAATAATGAATTTCACAACGAGATACTTGCAAAGACTGATTCCGATTACAATTCAGATGATTACATTCCATTAGCAATGGTGCGTCCAAAGTTATTGAAAAACTACAGAAAACTCTTTTTCCGAAGTGTTACCAACGCCAAGTTTAGTTAAGAAGTCTGCACCCAGAAGTAAAGCTATAAATTACAAAGCAGTGGAAGTCAAACGATCTTTTTGTTTTTAATATGAATGCTGCCTTCACAGCAAATTGTGAGCCTCTCAGGCTCGCTGCGTGCGGACGTGCACCGCACAAGGGCGGTATTTTCAAGAGGGCGGCATCGGCGACTAAATCATATCGAAAGGAAAACAAAACATTGTCATAATTTGCATGTCTACAATTGTACAAGGGCGGGAGGGCGGCATTTTCAAGGGGGCGGCATCGCCGATAAAAACATATCGAAAGGAAAACAAAACATTGTCATAATTTGCATGTCTACAGTTGTACAAGGGGCGGCCTAATCGATATTGCGCGCGGGCGTTCACACAGCTAGCGGCGGGCCTGGAGCCTTTTCTTTCACGACAAAAGAGAAATGGTCATGTGTAGTTTGCTACAAGGAATATATAGCTGATATGAGAGGAGTGTGTGGGTCTGACTGCTGATGATACAGATAATTTTTTGTGTCCAGACTGTATGGCATAGACTGGATCTTGATTTTATTAAATAATTTAATGAAGAAGTTTGTTTAAGTAGTTTTAATGATTTATTATTACTAATAATGTGAGCTTAATTATCTGTACTGACAGGTTTTAAGGCCCAATGGAATACTTTTAGTTCTTAGGTGGGCCTTATTACCCCCAAGTACCTTACTTCATTTTCTCTTTATTCTTACACCAATAAAGTATATTATTGTAACCCTCAGTGAAAAATAAACAAAAAATAATTCAGCTGTGCAGATATTAAAAATTCTTCTTTTTAATGCTGAAATTCGTAAAATAAAATTATCAATTTATAAGCTTGCATCATCTACGATATACCTGTAACAAATACAAAAAAAAAACATTAACTTTTTTTCACTTATACGAAGGGTATAATTTGATATTTCCTTTAGTGTGACCCCTTCGACCTTATCATTTAAACAATGCAATTTCGAATAGTACAATTTATGTGTAAAACAATCGTTATTATTATGTATATTTTGTTTAATTTTTTTATTCAATAAATTTCGGTTATGCGCAACCACCGCAAAACCTACTCGCATTTTTTTTTACTTTATTTTTTTTTTTTTAATATCGTCTCTAGTATTATAGTGTATCTATTTTTTTATTATTATTATTTACAATAATTACATTTATTTAATGTTTCCCCACTTTTATACAATAATTTCGCCAATTACCGTCATTAATAAGATAAAAAAAATTACATCAGCAAATAACGCAAAATTTCCGCTTACAATTAAAATATAAAAAATGAGAATCGCAATAGAAATTAATTTAAAAAAAAAAGAAGATACAAAAAAAATATTACATCTAAGCAACATAAATAAAGCTTTGGTACATCTACCCTCTCTCTAGAAAATAATTAAAAAATAAAAACGGTTACGCCACTGGACGCACGCCACCCACATGATATAACACAGATTACTTAAATACATCAAGTTCATTATTTTTCGTTAGAATTTTTTTCATTTAATCAACGTTGTCTTGGAAAATTAATTTGATGTAACCGGGATTACCGGACAACGGGGACGCACAGAATGGGCACACAGCGTAGAAGTCGTTCGTTCCATGCGGGATCGCCACACTAGCCCAATACCTGTAACAATTTACGACGATATCACGATTTTATTTAAGGAGATGATGCGTTGCACTTACTTGACGGTTTTCTCCGTAGCCATATGTCCGCACGGATTAAAGGCGTAAGTTGGGGGTCCCGAATCTACATAAAACGCAGGTTCTAATCCCATACAAACTTTTACGACTGGACCAAGCTAAACAAAAAAAAAAAAAATCATTTTTATTATTATAATAACTTCGAATAATGTTTATACCTCTAAGCAGATTGGACACTTTCTATCGCCCGAATCTTTATCCTGACCCCAATCGTGTAAGCCTTGGACGTGGCCGCAATTCAGATAAACGTAAGGCTGTTGTTGGTTCTCGTTCGGCGTCACTTTTCGCGGTATCACTAAAGTGTTCAGACCGACAGGACATTGCGGCCGACCTGCGTTAATTTCGTCAATTTCTCGTTCTAAATCTCGTTTACTCTAAAATTACGATATCATAGTAATAAAATTGATCCGGAGATATGTAAATACATACGGGAGATTTGGCTAATCCTTCGGCGGATCTCCAAAGCAATGTCGCACCGCAAAGATCTATTAGGGTTCCATCTTGCAGGATGTTAGTTTCACCTTCCATCTGTAAGCGCAAAAACTAATTTTAATACCGGAAACGGAAGTACTCCAACTACATACGTATAAATATTGATAAAACACACGACAGATACGTTCGCTGTGGGAAAAATTAGAGCGAGAGAGAGAGAAAGAGAAACCTACCACCTGTCCTTTCCGTTGTGCCGACCTGGACTCCCTAAGCGCGTGGACCCCGCCACCAACGGATGTTTCGAGCCAACAGTTACATTTCGCTTCGCCCCCGCAAAAACTACCTTTGGGATGCATTATGAGGACGCCATTCGTTGTAAGACCGTCGATTTCATATCCGTTTTCCCGCCATTTCGAAGCTTTTTCCTGTAAAATAGAATTATTTTTATAAACACATTAATTTAAATACAAAATACACTGTTGGAAAAAAGTGACCTGCAATAAGTTTCGAATTTTTCTATAGCTGCATGTTTTACTCAGCGACTCCGACAGGTGCAATATTCGCGTAAGCATGGCGAACTCGATTATTATAAGAGATCGGTTAAATTAGGACAAAGTTACGCATTTGTTAAACACAAGTATAGAAATTGTTTCCAAGGCTTTCTTCTCAAAATCGGTTTTCCTGTTAATTTGATAAAATTGTGAAACTGGACCATATCGTGTGATACATCATCGTAATCAGAAAAAAGAACTTTACTCAAAAATGTAAAAATCCAATATGATGCCCATAAGAGAAAACAATGTTGACTACCGTAACTTTTGAATCTAGAACGTCTTGAAAAAATGGATGGCACAAAAAGTGCCTTAATAATGTCTTGAGTTAGAAACGTCTACGTTTATCGGGTTTCGATATACAACGTTAAAACGAAAGTTTAAAATATCACTTTTTCCCAAAAATCTCACAATCCATGAAAATTTTCTAAGTTTCCCAAATGCGCAACTTTGTCCTAATTTAACCGATCTCCTATCTCTTATAATAACCGAGTTCACCATGCTTGTGCTCGAAAAACGGTCACCCGGTATATAAAGTTTCATAAAACCTAAAATATCCTTAATATTTTGTAATACCACCCTCTGCAGAAATTGTGGCTTGTATTCGTTTGGGCATACTATTTATACAAGCTTCAATACAATTCGCTGTTTCATGGGTACCTTGCCATACGTTCCGAATATTTTTAATTAGCACTTCTTTTATCGGATTCTCTAAATTGTAAACTTTGGATTTTAAGAGGCTCCAGACATTCTCAATAGGGTTGAAATCCGGGGAATTCCCCCAATTTTCTCATCACACAATAATTTCTTAACAGATTTTGCCGTATGGATGGTGCTCCATCTTGTATAAAGATAGCTTTAGGCGTTGAAGGTAATAATTCACGAAAATACAGTAAAAAAATTGTTTTAACAATTTTATGTACTGGGTTCTCTCCTCTCCTCTCCTCTTTTAAGTCATCGTTCAAGAGTTCGCTGAGATACATCATTTCCATCTTGAAGAAGGATTTTTTTAGATTTTCAACAGATGATCTTCTGTTAGCTATAGAAACTGAAATTATTTTACCATCAACCCTCGCCGAAGTTTTTCGATGTCTTCCACAGAGCTTTCGTTTTGACGGTAGTATAGTTCCATTTCGACGGATTTGTTTAAATAATTTTACCACAAAACTGTAACTAACTTTTTCTAATTTAGCAATTCCTCTAACAGACTAACGCCTGCCAGACAACTAACCTGGAAATATTATTCATACTAATCGGGTGCTTCCCCAAAATTGATCGTTTAACTTACAAACCCGAAAGTGAGAGCAATTTTTGATTAAAATGATAGAATTTAATAAATTAAGCTGGTGGTTATAATATTATGAGGGTATACTGTACAATTGAGTTTAATGGAATGACCAATAATCGTGGAGGCGTGCCTTATTGTCCCTTGATATGGAATTTTAGGTGGGCTCTATGGTGGTGGAAATCTGGTTGGTCCTGACGAGTGGGAGAGGCCTGCTGCGGTCCAGGCGTGCGAGGCTCTTCGCGAGGGACTTTTCATAACTCGATACTCTTTCAAGAGTTTTTTTTGGAGAGAAAAAAAAGAAATAAAATTGGGCTCAAGAGGGAACCTTGGAGGACGCTAGCTGCTGTCGGCAGTTCTTACCGTGGTGCGAAGGGGTACTAGATATGAACATGACTACCTTGTAAAATCAGTGTTCAACACTACAGCGTCGCGTATATCCTGCTAAAGACAACTTGAAGATGTTTGGCCAGCAGAAAGGGAAGGCGTGTTCACTACGCGGAGTGTACGAGGTGTGCGTTTGCTAGAGCGTGGATTGCGAGGGCGTCGTGTATTGCAGCCGATTCCACTGACTACACAGCGCCAGTAAAAGCTATCACATTATATGATGACATAACATACCACACTTTAACTTTGTTACTGTACAATGGAGGTCGGTGCAACTCCGTAGGATCGCCCCATTCCAAAATTTTGGAATGATGGAAACTCATTTCATCTGACATCCACAGTTTGCTAATAAACTCCTCATCCTCGTTTATCTTTTGAAGAATTGATTCGCATCGTTAGTAAGGTGTCGTTGACAGGCTGGCGAACGTTATTCAGTGCTATCAATCACTCAGGGCTACCAAGACTAAATTCAAAATTTCCCGTTTGTTTGAATGATCTTGTACTTTGTTTCGTAGAGGGTGACATTACTTCTGACGAACAGTGTACCTTTGTCGTTTTTAACTTAAAATTTCATTTTTCGCGTTGTATAGAAATAAAAATATGGATTTTCCTTTTATTTCCGATCACTTCTGAGAAACAACATTTTCTATTTACTTTTTCGTGGGTAAATACAGGCTAAAACTACATGAAATACACGAGTTTGAAATTAGTTTAATACGGGATACTCAAGGTAATTTCCCTGCGATATTTGTTTAATAAATTTGTTTCTACTGATAAGCTTTTTTTTAAGTTTAAATTTTACATTTCACGAACGAATAAGGTTTGTAGATATGGATGATTTAACAAATCAATTACACAATTAATTCCAACGTGACAGAATGTCTTTTATAACTCGATAAATATACAGAAAGATCAAGTACGAGAACGATTCCATCTCTTATGTACACAACTGTACAAACCACTCGAGTAGGATTGAATGACGCAACAAATACGAGAAAAATAAGGCGTCGGTTGGAGACTCACCCCTAAGAATATATTCCTGGAAGTATCGAAGCCGGCGGCGTAAATCCTCGCTATTTTGGGGTTGTTCCTGTCCGCTAAGATCCTGCACGCGAACCTAGAGATCGTACTTTGCATCACTTTATTGTCGCCGGTCTTCTCCCCGGGGATGGTGTCCATCACGACGAAATCGATGGGCGCTTCCGAAGATCGACCGATCTGTAAACAAAAATATTTGTTAGGGGAGGGATTTAATTGGCGAAAAGAAATAATTGAATTTTAAATTAACTTACTTGAAACATATCGGTATTTTCATCGGGCGTGTATTCTACAATGACTGCGTGATTCCTAGATAAAGTGTACGATATCGAATGTTGTTTGGCATCTAAAATGGCTTGCGATGAATGCGGGGTTTTCACTTCGTAATGCCTTGACCTTTTAACACCGTTCGCGTCCTGTCTCTTGTAAAGTACGAATTTGCTCCGTTTCCTACCACGGTCACCCTGTGGAAGGAAGCCATTGTATCTGAAAATAGAAATGTTTGAAAAATGGGAAGCGTGTTGATGTTGTCACCAAACGTCTGTTTTTTCCCTCTCAAAACTGAAGACTTGAATATACACCAAGCATGTTTTGAATGGTTTATAAATGCTAGGAATTGAAGGACTCCTAAATCGGATGGGCTTGCCCAAACAAATCCAAAACAAATCGCAGAATAATTACAATATACGGAAATTTTAATGCATCTGACGGATTTCTCACAACATTTACATGAAACAAACGAAAAAGCCATCAAAAATAAACTGAATAATGTCCCAGGAACTAGGACTAATAAAACCAACCTATGGGACAACCCAGGTGCTTGTGTATTTAGGCGTGTATAAAATATTTTATGGCGTTGTTGCATACACCACCACATTGTAAGTGGTGTTAATTAAAGTCTATAAGAGCGATTGATGACCCGAACTTTGCTTTTCTGTGACATTTAGGTTTTTTTTTAATTTAAATTTATTATATTGATTGCCCAGATCTAACAATCACAATTGAAATTTCTATTTAAAAACACGTGCGAATTACAAATCCTTTTGCGATAAGTTTGAAGAGCAGTTTACTATATTATCTTTAAATTATGATATAATGTTTTGTTTGGGTGACATTAATATAAATTTGCTTGCCTCTGGCAATACGCTAGATAGAGCTTACTTCTTAAGTATGTTGGAGTCACTTGGTTTAGCGCAAATTATTAATACACCTACTAGAGGCGATAGCCTTATTGATGTGATTTTAACTACCGACTTGGATTGTATTGTGAGCTCAGGTATAGGGGAAGATAAGTTTTCGGATCACGAAACTATTTTCTGTACGATTAGAATACCCTTACCTTCTAACATTCCAGTTCGTAAAATTATAAGAGATTTCAAGTGGTTTGATCAAACTGCTTTTCTTAATGACCTTAGTCTTGCACCTTTATCTAACATCCTTTACATGAATAACATAGATGATAAGATCGACTATATTATGTTCTACCTTCTTCAGTTGTTTGATACTCACGCCCCTATTCGTACTATTACCGTGACTCGTAGAAGTCCGCCGTGGATTACTGATAATGTGAAATATATGATGATGCTTAGAGATCAGGCGCTGGCTAAGTATAAAAAGACACGTTTAGACACTAGTTGGACATATTACAAAACTTTAAGAAATTTTACTAATCAATCGATTAAACGCGAGAAGAAGGCATTTTTCAATAACACATTTATGCAGCAATCGGCTAAGTATCAGTGGAAAACACTTAAACAATTAAATGTGAGCAAACCGGTTAGCGATATTCCCCCGACATTGCAAAATGTTACTGAGATTAATGAGTATTTTTTAGATAATATTCCCGTCAGTACTTCGGATCCAGAATTACTTACCTTTTATAGGACCCATAGACTTAATCCCAACAGTGAGAAGTTTAATTTTGTACCTATTCAGGAATCGGAATTAATTAACATAATTTCAGAAATTAAAACTAAAGCTTCTGGCTACGACTCATTAACGATTGACATGGTTAAGATTTCATATCCTCTTTTATCTTCTTATATACTACATGTTATTAACTCCTGCTTGCTAGAAAACTACTTTCCAATATCCTGGAGGAAAGCTGTTGTACATCCCATTCCTAAATGTTCTTATCCCGTGAGTTATGGGGATCTGCGTCCGATAAGTATTCTTCCAGTATTTTCAAAAATTTTGGAGAAGGTCATATTCCGGCAACTGAAGCAGTTTTTGGATTTTAATAGAGTTTTACCTGATATACAATCAGGGTTTCGGGCGGGTCACTCTTGTACTACGGCGTTACTTGGTGTTTCTGACGACATAATCTCAGCAATTGATAGTAGTAGGGTGGTTGCTTTAACGCTGCTGGACTTTAGTCGCGCTTTTGATACTTTGGATCATGATGTGCTTCTCTCAATTTTATATTATGTTGGTTTATCGCATTCAACAATTAATATGTTTCATTCTTACCTCGCTAATAGAGAGCAATGCGTGTCGTTAAACGGGGCTACTTCCAGCTTCAGATCTGTTGTGCGTGGAGTCCCCCAGGGTTCAATTTTGGGTCCTCTCTTATTCAGTATATACACTTCTTGCTTTCACAAGAAACTGTCTACTTGCAGTATGCATATGTATGCGGATGACATACAAGTTTATCATTCCTTTACTATATCTAATTCTTCCGCAGCTGTTGACACTATTAATAATGATATTCGTGCAATCGCCAGGGTGTCTTCGCAACATGCGCTTGTGCTAAATCCATCCAAGTCGGTGGTTTTACTTTTTGGAAACAAAAATTGTGTTTCACTGCTTCAAAATACTGCTAAGTTTAGCATTGATGGCGTTCAGTTACCTATTCAGCTTGAAGCGAAGAATTTGGGCGTTACTTTTGATACACAATTTCGCTTTCAAACACATATACTCAAATGTATTAGACTCGCATACATTAACTTAAAACTGATCTTTCCTCACAGACACTTTCTGAGTGTTGCGACAAAGCGAAGCTTGTGTGATTCGTTAGTTCTTTCGCATTTCTCTTTTTGTTGCGAATTATATGGTCCTTGCATTACTGCCAACAACATAGCGCGCATTCAAAGGATACAGAATTCCTGCCTCCGTTTTATCTTTGGTATAAGAAAATTTGAACCTATTACACACAAGCTTGCGGAGGTGAGCTGGCTCAATATGGCTGATCGGCGGTATTTGAGAATGGCATGTTTGTTTCAGAAGATTATAACAGACAAACAACCGGCATATTTATACAATAAAATATCGTTTCGTACGGATGTACATACACTTAATTTGAGATTCAAGGGTATGTTGACACCGCCTTTACATCGGACTGCTCTTTATGAACGTTCGTTTTCGTATCAGATCGTTAAAGTATATAATGGCATCCCAGATGATTTAAAACTGCTTTCTGCAAAACAATTTAAATATACATACAAGAGAAGGTTGTTATTGTAGAGTGGGCTGTCCGGCTTCTTGTTCCCTTGTATAGCAATTATATTTAGGTATATATATATATGTATATATTTATATACATACAGTTTTCTTGTAAACTTAGTCGTATACTTCTCATTTTCTTTTTTTTTTTTTGTTACTCAATGAATACTTTTTGTCTATCGCGGAATCTGACTTAGTTTAGTATAAGTTTTAGTTTTTAGGCATTTTCTTATGTTATTTAATTTGTTTTCTTCAGGGTGTTGAGGTAGATCATGTGTGCACTCGTTGCACACATGAGATGCATCCTGTGTTTTTTCAACTTTTGTATTCAACTGTTTTTGTTTGGCTTTTCTCAGATTATGTTATACTTTTGTTGAAAAATAAACTCTATTATTATTATTATTATTATTATTAATTGACATTTCATTATCTTGTTTTTTTTTATTATTATTGTCAGATATTTTTAGAGCCCACTTAAATAATATATATTTTGGTTATTACAAAATTATTTATTGCCTAGAGATAAGAAATAGAAACGATGCAGTTTTCCGAATTAATAAACAATAAATAAATATTTTAGTAATTTTAAGAAGATAAGTTTGATAGTTAGAAAGGATAAACATTTATGATATAAGGTTTGTCATTTTTTTAATATCTTAATTCTAGGCTTTGTCCCGACTGATGCAAAGACCATTGACACAATTAACGAAACACGTGTTTCGGCGTTTTGTATTTTAATTTAACCCCTAAGAGGCTGAAAGGAGGTGAAACACCTATTTAGACGTTTTTTCTTTTAATTCAACTTTTAAAAGGGATACCAGGGGTGGCTAAATTAAAAACGAATATTTTGCTTATGGATAAATTTAGTCGAAACTTGGTATCAATTCTCTTGGTTACAATTAATGAAACAAGTATTTGGGATTTTTTTTAATTTAATTGCCAGTGAGGGAGGCGGGCGATGAAAAGAGGTAAAAGGGGGGCGGAAAAGTTTATATAGGATTATTTTAATATTTTTAATTAATAAAACGCCTGTTTGGACGCTTTTTTTTTAATTCAACTTCTAAATGGGGCAAAAGGGGGGTGGCCAAATTAAAAAAGAATAATTTCTTATCGATAAATTTGGTTGTAACTTGGAATAAATGCTCTTGGTCACAATTAATGAAACAAATACCTCGGCATTTCGTTTTTAATTCAAGCATTAGGGGAGCGGAGAGAAGAGGCATAAAAAAAAAGTGAATTTAACTAAAAATATTTGCCACCCTCTTTTCACTTTTTTAGAAGGTCATTCTCTCCCCTCCTCTAGTGCTTGAATTTTAAAAAATGTGAAAGGGGGGTGGTAAATATTTGCCACCCCCTTTCACTTTCTTTGAAGACCATCCTCTCCCCTCCTCTAGTGCTTGAATTTTAAAAAATGTGAAAGAGGGGTGGTAACTATTTTTAGTTAAATTTCGAGTAAATTTAACTAAAAATATTTGCCACCCCTTTCACTTTTTTTGAAGGCCATCCGTTCCCCTCTTCTAGTGCTTGAGTTAAAAAAAATGTGAAGGGGGAGGGGAAGGGGCGAGGCAAATATTTTTAGTTAAATTTCGAGTGAATTTAATTCAAAATATCTGCCACTTCCCTTTCACTTTTTTTGAAGGCCATTCGTTCCCCTTGTCTAGTGCTTGAATTAAAATAAAATGTGAAAGTGAGATGGCAAATATTTTTAGTTAAATTTCGAGTAAATTTAACTCAAAATATTTGCCACCCCCCTCCTTTCGATTTTTTTTTGAAGGGATTAATAATCTCTGTTATAATTAATGAAACACTTGTTTGGGCGTTTTTTTTTAATTTTTTAATAAGAGGGATCAAATGCTCTTTGACATAATTAACAAACCACATGTTTTTAGGAGTCTTTTTTTTTCTAAAAGGGTGAAAGGGGGTGGTTTTAGTTTTTTCTTTAATTGGTACCAAATCAAGTTAAATTAAAATTTAAAAAAATACACCCCCTTTCACAGTTTGAATTTTGTTGTAATTTTGTTTCTAGTAAAGAAAACCTAAATTTAATTGAGTTTTGTAAATTTTAATTTCATTTAATTGTTGGTTTCAATAAAAAAAACTAAACCCATCTCCTTTTATTCATTTAATTTTTTTTTAATTTAATTAGATTGAAATTAAAAAAAATCAATTAAATAAAGTTTCTGCAAAGTTTGCCACCCCATTTCACTCTTTTAGAAATCTATTGGTTTCAATTAAGAAAAAAATCTAAAACCAACCCCTTTAATTTCTTTGAATTTAACTAAAATAACATTTTAACAAATCAATTAAATAATTTTAGAAACTTATTTAATTAACGAACCTAACTAACTTGGTCATCTTCTTTCACACTTTTAGAGTTTCAATTAAAAAGCATTAAAAGAAAAGAAGGAAATTAAACAATATTTTCATGGTCAAGTTTACTTGAAATTTTGCATTAACATTCTGTTTGGGCGTCTTTTAACTTCAACCTTTAAAAGGGGTAAAAGGGGGCGCGACAAAGTTTGTACAGGAAAAAATTGGTTGAAAAATTGAAACACAATTAATAAAATACAGGAGTGAAAGAGGATCGAAAAAAAAACAAATCTTAAACTGAAAAGCGATTTGTTTTAAAAAAATTGGAAGGTCGATTTCATGATCGAACAAAAACTGGATATTTAAATTTAGTTGACATTAATTTTTTTTTACAGAATCAAATAATCGCGTAATAATGCGTAAACAAAAAAATGATTCAAATCCTTTTTAAAACATAACATCACAAACGTGCGCGGTTTTATAGCTGAATTATTTCAAGTGGTGGCATTTTTAAATTCAAACAAATTGAATAATCTCGCAAATTCTACACCTACATACATACATTTGAGATTTATATTGCTCTTTCAAACGATAATAATTTTAGCGTTTTATATCCCGTAATTACACCACTATATAGCTCGTAAAATTTCGTAGAAAACGAATATAATTATATAAATTAATTCGAGCCATAATTAGTAAAGTGGCAGTCAAAAAATTTGTCCCATCATTTTGACATTTAAAATTTTGCACCCTGTATCTATGAATGTCATTACGACTCAACGTTTCAATATACCACAGACCGTACTAACTAGATCATCGGGGCGGAGTACAAAACATCGATTACACGCCAATATATATTTGCGCGCTTATTACGGACGACCGAAACTTTCCACCGACCTCGGGGAGGGGACGAATACGTAGAGATCGAGAAAGAAAAAGGGAAACGCGTGGGCGTCCGTTCGACGTGATTTCTCCAGGGTAAGGTTTCTTCTCGGTGAACGGCTAAACACCCTTAGCAACATACGCATATCGTGACGTTCAAGCGAATAATTATTATTGACACTTTTATGACTTGACGTTCGTTTCGAGTTGGTAGGCGTTGTTGGGTTGTTAGAAAGCGACCGGCGCGACGCGACGCGGCGGGGGTGGAAAACAACAAAAACAATCCAATATTCCCGCTGTCCCTTCTGACGCCTAAAGTTCAATCCGAAGTTTCCCTAATTTAATTTCGTCTTGGACGTATTTTGCACGAACTTCCGTCTAACATATTGCTGGCATCGTTTAACGTAATGGAATATAGTCTTATATATGTAAGTCTTTCTCTGTTTTTTGGCGCAATTTCTAGCCAGTAGAATCGTATTTAATATATTAGTTTGGCGCTAGAAGGACGGAAGGTGAAAAGGTCCTTCCATTACAATAATTAACGTGGTAGGAGAAAACAATAAACGTATATTATCTTACCCCAATATAACGAGTTCGCCATATTTGACGAGCTGTTTCGGTTTTTCGGAATTGCTGCTGTCCCTTTCTTCTAAGATTGGTGATTCTGTTCCATCCGACCTGAAAAAAGATTATAGAATTAGATAAAGTGTTAAAGGATAATATTAAAGTCAAATTTTTATAAAGTATAAAATTATCTATTGATGCAAGTTTTTAGAATTTGTCATTTACAATAATGCACTTGACCATTCTCTCCCGGCGTCAGAAGGTCACGGTAACTCGACTTGTCAACCATGCTAGAGGCCCAAACATCTTTTGGGTTTAATTCAGACAATGGAGTAAAGAAGGAAATAAAATCTTTGAGGGAGAAAATAAGAAGAAGAAATGACAAAATTTCATCGATGTCTCAATTATTAAATCAAATAAATGATTCAGGACTTTGTTCAGAGAAATTAAGATCAATTCTAGAACTGAACTCTGCTGGTATGCCACTTGAGCTCGTTGTTAATCAAAAAAAAATAAAGAGGGGTTTGATCCAAGACAAAGAAGGTAGACGGAAATAATGAAGCAATTTAGTCAAACTTTGCACTTTTATTCTCCTAAGGCATATAATTTTGTCCATAAATACTGTTCCATACCAAACCTACGGTCAATAAGAAATTGGCTCTTTAAATATGAATGTAATACTGGTTTATTTTGTGTTTGAAATCAAAACGCATTAAAAAACCTTTTATAAAAGATTGTGTCATCATAATTGATGCCATGTCTATCAGAAAACAAATTATTTGGAGTGAACCTGCTGCTAGTTTCAGAGAAAGGTTCTATAAGATGGATTTTTGTAACCGAATTAAACGATCTTCAGGAGAAAGAAGAAATAAAATTTGGCAAAAATTTGTCCTCTCGGCATATTTTGTACAAAAACAAAATAATGAATATACAGGGTGGTCAGATAAGAATGAAATTATTCGTCCTAGAGACTTGCGGTAAAAATTTATAACACCAAAGTGGTCAACAGAAGACCGTGGCAAATATTTTCAGATTTCCAAGATGGTCGCCAGGGGGCGTAGCCGGCATCTTAAACCTTCAAAGTGATTTTTTACTGAAATCCACCCAGTAAATGTTACCAAAGAATATATGCTTTTTAAAGGTAAGCTTTGCTCGTGTAATTTTTGTTTAGCACTTTTTGACGTATCTATTAAAATAAAGTGGTGGGGGGTAATTAAATGTTTTTTTAAATAAACAGCTGTAACTCCTAAACGACTGAACTGATTTTAACAAACTTGGTCTCATTGAAAAAAGCATTTATTGTTCCATCAAACCTATCTTACCTGTGATATGTATATTTCTTAGTGATGCCGCTAGAGCGCGCTTTTTGATATAAGAACAGAAAATTGCAAAATTCTCAAAAAAAAATAAATGCAATAAGACTTTTTTTTCATAAAAATGTAGTGAAGTGATACCTAAATAGGCTAGTGAAAACCGTATTTTGATATCTTATTCGTAGCCTGAAATATCACAGAAAGAAGATTTAGTTATCATATAATTTTAAACAGACGCTATTACACCGGTATTTATTGTTATTTATTTGTGTTTTTTCAAGATTCAATTGCATAATTTATCATTTTTAAATAATAAAAGTATTCCTAGTTCAAAAAATTGTAAGAAAAACGTGTAGGGGCATAGTTATCAATGCATATAATATGCAAGTGCAACGTACGCAGAATATGAAGAGTAGGTCATGGAGGAAAAACAAATGTCTAAAATCAACAAATGATACTTATAGAGGCAGTGTAATCTATGTTGTTTGCACACACAAGTAAGGTTTAAAAGTATTGAAATGCTTTTTAGAAGTGATGGAAACGTTAATTTGGATAATATGCATTATTGGTCTGACAACAATCCTCACTAGTTGCGCGAGGTCCAATATCAAAGTCATTGGAGTCTCAATGTGTGGTGTGGCATCATGGGCGGAACTATTATAGGTCCCTATTTATTTGATCAACCACTAAACGATGCCACGTTTCTTGATTTTCTGGTAAACCAATTGCCTATTTTATTGGAAGATGTGCTCTTGCAATTAGGACAAAATATGGTTTTGTAACTAGATGGTTGTCCAGCACATTTCTCAAGAAGAAGATCTAAGACATCGCCAGAAATGGATCAGGCAAGGATGTCTATTTCCTTGGCCTCCCCGATCCCCAGACCTCACCTGTTTGGACTTCTATCTCTGAGGTCGGTTGAAAGATATTGTTTACCAAATTCCACTAACAACGAGAGACGACATTAAAATACGAATACAAAGGAGGCCATTCGTAGCCTGTCAAGAGCAAAAATTGAAGCTATTGTAATGTCTACGCATGAGCGGATAAGATAAGCGAATAAGATATCGAAATACGGTTTTCACTAGCCTATTTAGGTATCACTTCGCTACACATTTATGAAAAAAAGTCATATTATTGCATTTAATTTTTTTGAAAATTTTGCAATTTTGTTATATCAAAAAGCGCGCTCTAGCGGCATCACTAAGAAATAGACATATCACAGGTAAGATAGGTTTGATGAAACAATAAATGCTTTTTCAATGAGACCAAGTTTGTTAAAATCAGTTCAGTCGTTTAGGACTTACAGCTGTTTATTTAAAAAGCATTTAATTACCCCCCCCCCCCACCACTTTGTTTTAATAGATACGTCGAAAAGTGTTAAACAAAAATTACTCGAATAAAGCTGAGCTTTAAAAAGCATATATTCTTTGGTAGCATTTACTGGGTGGATTTCAGTAAAAAATCACTTTAAACGTTTAAGATGCCGGTTACGCCCCCTGGCGACCATCTTGGAAATCTGAAAATATTTTCCACGGTCTTCTTTTGACCACTTTAGTGTTATAAATTTTTACCGCAAGTCTCTAGGACGAATAGTTTCAGAGATACAGCACTTTGCATTCTTATCGGACCATCCTGTATATTCATTATTTTGTTTTTGTACAAAATATGCCGAGAGGATAAATTTTTGCCAAATTTCATTTCTTCTTTCTCCTGAAGATCGTTTAATTCGGTTGCAAAAATCCATCTTATAGGACCTTTCTCTGAAACTAAATTCTTTTCGGCAAATATATTGTGTGCCAATTTCATCATCAGCTTAAATTTTTTATGGCAAAATCATAGAAACAGAAAAAATTCTCAGTGAATTTACTTGGAACAGTTTAGTCAGAAATCTTAAAGTGAAATATAGATCTGCTATTGATTGGCGAAATAATACTGGCGCTGGTCTGCAGGATGAGGACAAAGAGAAAACCATTCGAGGTAGGCATTAAACTTCGCTCACAGAATTTTATTTTTTGTTTATTTATTTTCAGAATAGATATTGAAACTTTGTCCACAATTTGACGAATTGGATGGTATATACGGAACCAAAACCAGCATTTTGGTCCCATGTATTTATGAGAGTGTGGATTCACTTGAAAATTTAAAGATTATGCCAGTAGAATCTACCAGCCAGTCTCCGGATTTCACTTTAACCCCGGATGGTGCTTCTGCTTTCAACTTTCTAGATGAAGAGGAAATCGATGAGCCACAGAATGAAAGCGAGGCCCCCATCGAGGCATTCCCTGAATTAGAAACTGCAGAAAATCCTCTTTTGAAGGATAAACTGAAAAAAGTGCCTAAAAGGAATGAAAAATCCCATAGGAGTTCTATAAGTTGGTTGGCTGAGGTAAAACTGAACATTTTTAATTAAAGAAATTAAAATGCATGGCATAGTAACAACACAAGAATTGTTTAACACATATTAATTGTTGATTACCCACAGATTAACTTATGTGACTAGAAGAGAGTGTGAAGTAAGTGCCACGTAACCGTACAGCTTTTGTTATAGAGGCCGTATTTTTATTTCAGGAACAACAAGCTAGACACCAACATTTCACAGAACGTCTTCAGTTGGAACACCTAAAACGAGAGGATGATTTTGAAGTTAGATACGGAACGCCTGCAGTTAGAAAGAGACAAAGTAGCAGAAGAAACAAGAATAAAAGAAGTATACAAATAAATAATCAGTTTGAAATAGAGAAAATGAAATTACAACATAACTTGGAATTGAAAAACTTAATACCACTTCTTCATTATCCTGTTCAGTATGTTGAAGATGCTCCCCTGTGGGTCGCAGAATATTGTGTAGAATACAACACACTGTAAACCAAGAACAAGCAAACTGAATGCTCTGTTTGTTAGAGATTCTAATTTTCAATTGCTTAAGACTATTGAACTTTTCTTCCATTATGCTAAAAGTGTGTTCTACTCTAACACGATATTTACTAAAATATGCATTAAAATAGTTTTGAGGCTCTGTTAGATGGCGACCAGGTGGAGTTTTAAATAGTGCTAACACATGAGCTGTCACAGTGTATGCAGAATCTCCTGCAATCCATTGCATTCCATTAAAAAAGTCTGCAGATCTTTTGGCCAGACTAGAGTAATTAAACATCCTTTGGTCATGTACACTACCAGGAAATCCACATATCAGGTCCTTGATACGTAATTTGTAGTCACAAACTATCTGTGCTTTTATCGAAAAATTTTGTTTTCTTGAGTAATGCGATTCTGGATCCCATGAAGGTTTTTCTGCAAGTGGAATCTCGGTTCCGTCTACATATCCTATGCAGTGTGGTAACTCATTAAAAGTAGCAGTAATAATGTTTTTTCTTTCAGTTTCAAAGGGGCAAAACAGAAACTGTTGATTTTTATTTAGAATTGCAGTAAAAACTCGTCTGGTTACAATATTTACAGTTCGCAACCAAACAAGTTCGCTATCTTCCGAATTGACGCTCCTTCACCACAACATCATAATCTGTACAAAACTAATGCAAGCTGCAAACTCTATTGGCAACTGCTTAGACGAATCTTTCATATTGATCTCTTGGAGAATTGAATCAAACTGGAAAAAATTTACTCTTACAAGAGATTTGAATCTGTCTTCGTCCAAATTTGGAAGCACTGTGACCAACCAGTCGTTCGACTTAAAAAAAAAAAACTAATTTTAATGGGTCGATGGCGGCAGTGGTTAGGCGGCTGACTATCGTTGTGAGAGGACGATAGGCGCCGGGGTTCAATTCTCCGGAGGGACGGTGACATTTTTTCAGAGTTTAATCCCGGATCGACTTGCCATTCGCTGTTGGGAGCAAAGTGATTAACAGCGTGGCATCATAAAAGGTGATGTGATGCTGTCACAAAGCCAATTGAACACAACATACACACACAAAAACTACACCGCGAGAGTTGCAGTGATAGCCAGACAAGCGATACAGCTTACGGAAATTTCTTAAAAAATTATGTGCATGAAATAACCACGAAAAGATAAAGAAATTATTTTGCGGTTATAAAACAAGTTTCACAAAACATCCGTGTAAGCGCCACCATCGTTAACACACAGCACAAAATTTCAGTAAGGCGTTCATAATCGTACATTTATAACACTTAAGCATGATAAATACTTTAGCATGGTATATAATAAGATCATGAATACCCCTAATTATTGTTTTGTTAGATATGTGTTGAATTAACTCGTATGGAGTTCTGTTTATAGCGTACGTGCCAAAATCAAGATTATTTTTAGATATCTTATGAATTCCTCGACAGACCGAATATTTTAGTGATAAGCTAGACATTACGAGCAGGTGATAAATTCTGTCCGGCTGTCTCATCGCCGTCTACAAACATTATTTAACATTATTTGCACACTCACCATTTCTAACAGGAAGCCTACAATGCATTACGCGATTAACACAGTTTTAAACATGTGGGATTTCACCACAGAATATGTACTACTTATATGCATTTACATTTACAGTAATATCATATAAGTAATTGAATAAAACTGACACCTTGGATTTTGCAGAAGAAGAAATACCAGAACTAGTTCAAGGAAAAAATTACTTCAACTTTTATAGAAAAAAAAATTGGAAAGTAGATTTTGCACTTATTTCTAATTTATCATCAAAAATTGTTACCTCGAACCTTTTTGCACGATTCTAAAAAGGATCTAAAAGGAGGTCGCTCGAACTTGGCAAAGAATTAAAAAAAAGAGAGAAAAAAAAACAAAAAACTTCTACCGGTCGTTGTCTACTCTACCTCCTCTTCCGACGGTTTTAATAAAAATTGCATGATTCTTACCGCTCGATTACAATGTCGTGTGTCCGCTCATATTTGGGTCAAGTGTCGCCAAATACGAAAACGAAACGCAAAGGAAGTACATAGTTAATTAATCACCATTCTTTCTTTTTTCTTGGTCTCTTATTTTAATCGTATTATCTGCGATAGAATTTCAGCGAATTTTTCGAGTTAACGAGTTGAATAACATTTGCATAAGCAGTCGTAAAACGTTGCACCCATATCTGAAAGTAAATTCCGTTGGAACGATAACGTTTATCAAGTTAGCGGTTCTTTTTTTATTTGTGCACGTTTCAGACCGAGTTATTGTTGTTTGGGAATGAAAATGGGTACGTACTACATACGCTGTCTCGGATATTTAAGAAGCTTATTTAATTTAAATTGAATTTAAAAGCGTTATTTGTAGTGACTATTTTGACATTTTATCGAAAAAAATTTTAATATAAAAATAAACGATCCCATTTTCATTGGAGAACAGAGTAGGGAGGTGAATTTCAGGTTCGTAGTGGTTCGCAATAGACCCAAGTCTCATCGATAGGTCCGCAAAGTTGGCACCACAAAAATTCTAGAAAGGATTGACCATTTAGTGACCACTATTGACCATCAGCAATTTCGATTGACCACCTCTTATTTAGGCTACAGTCGCTATACCCATATTTCGGGGTCTAATGGCAAAAATGCTAAAATTAGCCAATATAGACATTTTGTTCATCGGATACGATTTACCATCGTTTGACCACCCATCACATTTCCAAAATTTTCAAAAAAATTTTTTTTTTCGATTTTTGTTTACTATAAACACTTTTGTTGCAGTATAGGATTGACCAACGTCTGACCATGATAGGTTTTTTGAAAACTTAACAATACTCGAAAAAAAAAAGAAAAACCATGAAATCCTATATAAATTGTTAAACATTCGCCACCAAAATTTGATTTACCGAGAATTTTGAGTTATGGAAGTCGAACTAGAGATGTTTGATTGTATCTTGTAACAAATGTAACACTCTCGTCTTGTGACTTTCAAAACTTTGTAATGTGGAACTTTAAGATCGGATAAAATTTAACCGGAGGGTGGTCAAACGATAGCTGAGTCGAGTTTCCTGTGGTCTATAGACACGAGACAATAAATTCTATTATTTTCAGCATTTGACAACCTCTCAAAATTTGTGAAAAAAGCGATGCAAGAGGTTATTGCATTATCTGGGTTTCATGTGATTTCATTGGAGATATGAACTTGTTTCTTTCATTTTTTTCGAATATTGTTAAGTTTTCAAAAAAAATTATTTGGTGGTCAATCATGGTTAAACATTGGTCAATCCTATACTGCAACAAAATTTTAGTGTGTGTAGCAATAAAAAATTCGAAAAAAATTTGACAATTTTGAAAATGTGAAGGTTGGTCAAACATAGTCATTCGATGGTCAATCGTATCCGATGAACAAAATATCTATATTGGTTAATGTAGCCTAACCAAAACGTGGTCAATCGAAATCGAAATTTTGACCACTTTGTGGTGGCAACTTCGCGGACCTCTCATCGATTGGCACCCACTTTGCCAAGACTTTCTAGGATTCCTCAGCAGATAGTCGGTGAGGGTTTTTAACAATCTCAAATTAACCGGATTTGGAGATCGTCCTTCCTTCGTCTGTGTGGCGGTTTCTGTACCACCACCTCGTTTGAAATAATAACACCTTTTGAAGATGGTGTTGCGATGCGGGCATTAGGCATAAGGAGTTCAGTTTTTTCTACAGAAAGTGTGTCTGAAGGCTACGTGTAGGTAACAGAGGTTTTTATTTTTGTGAAGGCGGATAATACGTAGGGGCCAACTACATCGGCTCTCCCCTACTTGATTGAACTCGGAGGCCAACTATCACGGCTCCTCTACTAGAAAACTTGCAGGCCCAGCTGTATCGGCTCCTTGGAGGATGGTTAGGAACAAAGAAAATAATATACAGGGCGTAACAATAGTGCGAAATTCTTGCTGTTTAGTTTACCCGTAACCATCAGTATCTTTACATTTTTAAATCGAACACCCTATATATGATCACATTTTTGAATTGCCTGAGGAATTTTAAGGCAACTTTATACAGGATGATATTCAATTATTTTCATTAGTTTACAAGATATTGACAATTGATGACTGATTTCTAGAACACTCTGTATAACGTATTTAAGTCTACATCTGTCTTAAAATCCCCCAGGCAATTCAAAAATGTGATCATATATAGGGTGTTCCATTAAAAAATGTAAAGGTACTGATGGTTACGTGCAAACTAAACACCCTGTATATCATAGAATAATTTTTTGTTTGTAATTTTGTTACACCCTGTATAATGTTATTTAATGTGGCGTTTCTAAGAAAATATTTAATTTTTACCAATCCACCAAATATACCTCATGAAATTATAACAAAAGTCCTGGGGATTGGTTGAAATAACCGGATTATTTTGTACTTATTACGTTACTTATAAAAGTTCATAACTTAATCCATTAAAACGTCAAGATGTAATTGAAATTTATGCGGGATCGAGACAATTGTCGTGAATCGTTTACTCGTTTAGCTAGCGCCGAATAGAAAGGTCCTGCAGCCGTCTAGGCGACGAGAGACACACGTTCGAATAACATCCTCGTTTCTTCCTCTTCTTTGTGTCTAGCTGCCGGATCCGTCGGGCGCTACCGTCCGTGAAATATGCATCCCATACAAACGCACATACACACGTTGGGCGGTATCGATTAATACGAATGGTATTGTGTATATATATATATACGGCATTAACCACTAGATAAAGGGGCCTTTTGACGTCCGTACACCGTATAATGGGAACTATTGCACGTGCGAAATGCATTTGCGCGATATATTTCCTCCCGGAAGAAAGATTTACCGTTTTAACGTCAAACAAAAAAATGGTGTGCGGTTAATTTTTATAACAGAAGACATCCTTGCCGCCCAAAACCAGTTGAGTGTGTCTGCGGAAGGGACCGATAAGGCGGCGGTCCTTCCCTCTCGAAATTACAGCAAATATACTCTCGATGACGTAGCTCTCAGTGACGGGTCGTTCACCTATACAGCCCAACTCTTCCGTCGGTTTTTGATGAGCGACGTGCAAGAACGCATTTCTCGTTCGGGTAGATACCCCCGTGGATAGGGGGAACCGAGAGAAAGGTATCTCAATTTACTTTAAGCTACCCCTTGTCTAGGCGTTCACTTGTTAAAATGGAAGGGAAAAATTAAAACAAGCACAGACACGTCTGGGCCTTTATATTTACGTGCTGGTTAAGGTAAAAAGTTCCTTGTGGAATGAAGAAACATCTATTGAATTAATGCTCTATACAGGGTGTCTCAGCTGACGCGGTTTCTTTTATAATTTGTTTATTTTACAGTAGGTATAGAGAAAAAAGTTTCAAATAAAAGTTGTCCCTATTTATACGATGTATAGCTAGAAAATCTTTTCAAATATACAGGGTGTCCCGATTATAGAAAAAGCGGATGTAACTTTATTATTTTCAATGGATCACCCTATATATTATTATTTTTTTAGATTCTACATGATATTTTAAGTAACTTTTATTAAGATCTTCCTGCTGTAACCGAAAGTTACGATATCGATATATATTCGTAGGTATGTTTTATGAATATCCAGTAACGGACGTCCAATGGTGATCCATGGACGTTCGGATCACTTTTGGACATAAAATGGATATCCATAGGACGTCCGGTGCTATCTGGGTATAGATTGAAGCATCGTGAACCAATCTTTAAGTTGTGGAGGTTATTACGATGCATATACAATCTGTCAATGTGACAGCGGAGGACAGTTTTATACCTCAATTAACAATATTCTATATTCTATATTATATCTTGGTTTTGGCGTATTAGGCCAGTACAAGATTTTTTGTTCACTCTCTCACTGTTGGAGATGAACTCTTATATGACTTTTGGTGAGACCAGAAAATGGCTCTGATCCAATGAATGGCCCTTCTTTGCAAAACCATAAGCAGTTTCGTTGCCCTCACACTTTCAGTGAGCTGGTACCCACATTAGTGTGACTGTGTTTCTTTGAGCCAGTACATTGAGGGAGATTAAAAAGTGTCGGACTTTAGTGCAAATTGACTGACAGGCACTAGCCTTGAGTACCAGCTTACGGACGGCTGTTGCAATTTAGGTCCGCTAGACTCCCATGTTTGGCGGTCTTGAATTAATATTTCAAATTGCTTCATCTTGCTCTGTTGTGGAGTCTGGTTGTGGATGACCTTATCAGATCACTAAATGACAGAGGGATATGGACGCAGGGTTTCGCTGATGACATCGTCATAGTAGCCAAAGGGAAATTCCCGGGCGTAGTAGCGGGCATCATGCGATATGCACTGCGAATTGTGGAGGAATGGTGCCTTACACAAGGACTCTCAGTTAATCCACAGAAAACAAAGTTGGTTGCTTTCACCAATATGAGGAAACTCGATGACCTGGGCGGCATTAAATTGTTTGGGCAAGAGTTACAATTAACCAAGGAAGTAAAGTATCTGGGCGTTACGCTTGATGCTAAACTGAACTGGAGGAATCACGTAGTCAGTATAACGAACAGGGCGACGCAACTATTCTGGCGCTGCAGAAGAGTTGTTGGTCAAACCTGGGGATTGAAACCGAAGGTGATTCATTGGCTATACCACCACTGTAGTGGTGAGGCCGACGATAACCTACGGAGCCGTAGTCTGGTGGAGAAGGACAGAAGTGTCCTCGGCAGTGGGACTGCTGACTGCTGTCCAGCGACAGGCGCTGCTGGGAATCACCGGAGCAACTAACAGCACAGGAACCGCATCCTTGGACACCATTGTGGGCCTCCCTCTGCTGGAGCTTTACGTAAAGGCGGAGGCTATGGCCGCGATCCTTAGACTGAAAGTCAATAAAGTGTGGTACCCCAATATTGGGATAGCTGGGCACACTGACACTACGGGTACGGTACTGGACGAGCCTTTGCTGCAAATGCCAACGGACACGTAATCTGCACATGTGAGGAATTGAAGGTACTCAGGCAGAAACATTTCGGAAAGGATCTACTGGAGCCTTTGAGGGAACTCAAGTTTCCAGTGGGCAAGTTACTGGACTTTGTAGAGGAGAGTAAACTTCTCAACTGGAAATGAGGGCTCCAATAGGGATGGTACAAAGAGCACCAGCTCAAGTGCCTGGACAATAGGTGTCCAACCCTAACTGAATGAATGAAAATGAATGCTTCTTGAAATCGAATATCTGTGAGATGTGATGTTTTAGCTTAGCCAGTCCTCCTAATTCTTCAAAGATTCGGATATGGTCCATTAAACGTTATAAATATGGTGTGAAAATTCCTACCTATGTGCTTTTGTTTTCGAGAAAATAAATATTTTATCAAAAATTTTCAAATTACAGCGCTCTCGTTAATGAGCTGTAGAATCAAAACTAAAAAAGGTAGAGAATTTTGGTTTGTGCAAATTGATACGTCTTGAATTGCTTTACTACTTCCTATATTAACATGTACGAATCCTTTTGTTGACATACAGTTACGGGCGCCAACATTTGGAAACATTTAAATGCCAATAACTGTTATGTTGTTTGTACTATATTTCTTCTGCTACTGTCGAAAAAACCACTTCAATTTGCACGAAGTAGGCTACGTAACAATAATATTATGGCAGATATTATATTTAATAGCCATTTGTACCATTTATAATTACACACAAGTAATAAGCTTAATTTAAATTTGTGAGAGTGAACGGGGGGGAGGGAGTAAACAATATGTTTATTGTTATGAGGGCTTCCGGGTTTTGACCGCGTCATAGTAAAGTACATAATACAATACAAAATAAAGTAAATACAAAATAAAGTAAATATTTATTTTATTTTGTATTGTGTTATGTACTTTACTATGACGCGGTCAAAACCCGGAAGCCCTCATAACAGAGACTCAGACCGTGGAAGCCTTCGATATCATTTAATATGTTTATTGTCTAATTTATTTTAAATTGAATGCGAATGATCTTTGCCGCAATTAATGAAACCCATGTTTCGACGTTGTTTCAAATTCAACCCCTAAGGGAATGACAGGAGGGTGGTAAACAAATATTTTATGATCAAATTTATTTGAAACTTCGTATTCGTGATATTTGACGCTTCTTTTTTAAGTCAGCTTCTAAAGAGGGTGAAAGGAGGGTGGCCAAATTTAAAAAGAATATTTTTTATGGATAAATTTGGTTGAAACTTGGTATGAATGCTCTTGGTCACAATAAATTAACGAAACAAATCTCCCGGCATTTTGAAGTGAATCTAACTTGTGTATCTGTATTTAGATGTGTGTAAAATATTTTATGGCTTTGTTGTATACACCACACCGCATTGTAATTAAAGTTCGAAAGTGATCGGTGGCCCGAATCGACAACGCATGCGATGATGATGAAACTTCAGTTCTAGAACTAATTGAGATTTGTAAGCTTACATACCGAGGTCTTTATGCAAAATTTTCCTGCAAAGAAGACCAGCAAAGCTATCAAAGAGTCATCCATACCGAAACAACAACGACGTTTACTGCCGTCAGAAACGCAACCTCCAAGACTATATAGACTACTGGACACAAAACTGGAAACCCTCTACGACCGATTGTGAGCACCTGTGGATCCCCGACTTACGAATTAGCCAGATATGTATGTTGCCAAACAACTACAACAGTGAGTGGGATTGACAAGCAGTTTTGTAAAAAACATTTTGTGGGGATTCTACATGAACATGAAGCCAGCAGGATTCGCACACCTGCCATAACCATGGAGAAGAAGAACGTCAACGTCAGGTTCATCACAGTCAAGAAAATAAAGGAACTGCTTCCATCCAACGAAGACTCGATACCGAGACTACAAGCTAAAGGCATCTACGAACTTCAATGCCAGTGCAGAGTCAAAGAGCATTACAGAGATGTCGAACAGGGAAATACTGGAAAATCTGCAGTAGCTGCACACTACAACACCGAAAGCAGTCATGTAATCGAATACAATGACGTGAAGATACTAGCCAGAAGCAATCACTAGTACCCACGGATAGTGAGAGAATCCCTGGAAATAATGAAGAACCCGAACAACTTCAACCGAGAAGACGGATACAGATTCGGTAAGGTATGGAAGTTGGCGTTGGAAAGCCCGGAGCAGCAGCGACCATCGAAGATGCATCCGAGACCATTTAACACGAATCGAGAAGAAACATCGGTACGGATCAGAGGACGATAACGGACACGGTTTAGCAGACTGGAACGGATACGAATAACTGGAGCGGAGCAGGGACTGGGTACATAACGAAGAGCAGAAGACGTCAACATCAGTCTTTGGAGATCTTCTGAAGAAGCTAACAGTAGGAGCAGCGTTACGCCAAGTTTGTCACAACAACCACAGCAACAACCGAAAGATACATTTTTAAAGGCAATAGCAGCAATATTTTCGGCCAAGCGCACTGGACGAGATCATTAGGGTAGGCGTTCACCCTATAGCGTCTACCCTTAAAACTCTGCGGCTGCACTACCCAAACCCTGATTTCATAGTTCCAGGGTAACGGGCGTGGCGGGAGTAGACTTCGTATATAGGGGAGGAAGCTTGGGCGTAGGCATGGGCATACGCTCCGGTGACCGGCCGCTAACCGTCGGAATATACGGTGGGTAAGTGAGGCACCCTACGGCGCTTACCTAGAGAACTCTGCAGCTGCACTACCCCATCCTTGGTGGCCACAATCAGGGAAACGGGCGTGGCGGGAGAATTTGGCGAAGATAGTAGGGGAGGACAAAAGTCGGTTCGCCGAGGAGTAGTCCGCCCGCTGGTTGTCTGGTTGGGGAAACCGTCGGTTTCATCCTAAAACAACTCGGTGACTCTGGGACCCTACGGTTTCACTGTAGCTGCCGCGGATACTTGATCGCCGGAGGGGCGAAAGAGTTGGCGCGGTTGGCATTTTGGGGTAGGGCTTCGGCCCGGCCGTTCCGTAGTTCAGGCTTAATTCACGGGCGGGCTGGTTGTACCTCACGGCCAGATTCCGTTTCCCACGCTTGGCCGATAGTAGCCATCCGCAAGGAGGCATTTAGGCCCCGTGGGGTTAGATGTGAGGTAGGAGTTCGCTAAAGCGTCTCCAACGGTGACCCGTCCAACGTTGACAAGAAAACTTGTCTAACATGGGTAGCACGGGGGAGAGGAGCCCACCGGTTCGCCGGACCTCTCCGCGAGATGTCGGTCTCGTGCGGCCAACTGGTTTCGTACCTCATTTTCCTGAGGAGTGTGTGCATTTTCCGTGACGCCGCATACCTAACGGTCGGTCGGCAGCTGGGTGCCCCTTTGGGGTCCAGCAACCATACTCGTGGACGAGAACATGAACGGGTTGTTTTATCTAATAACGATCCAGTTTTACGAATTCGCTTCACGAATTGATCCACAAACTGAGTTGAACGGTAGTAACAATACTTGAGTTTTACCATTGCCAAATGGCTAAAAAGATTTCAACTTGGAATGTAAAGTTAATCATTCTTCAATAAATTTTCGCGTACAACAAACATTTATATTTGATTTAATTGGAGTATCAAATTTATAGGCGATAGTCTGTTTATTCGAAACTTACAAAATAACAGAACAGAATCTAAATAGAAGATTTAGAAACGTACATATTTAATTTAAAAGAATTACACCGCGAAAAAAAAAAAACTCTCCAGTAAAGTATTACTTGTTTATGTTTTAAATTATTTTATGGCTCATTAACTTTTATATAAACATAAACATCTGTTGAACTTAATGAAAGACAATTTCCTTAAATTTAGCTCCAGCATATATGTAGGTACTTTTTTTTTAATTTGAGTTTATATTTTAACAACGCAAGGAATACAGAACAAGGTCAAAATAGTTTGTAATTTTATGTTTACTAAATAAAATGAAACGACCTTAAGATGAAAAAAAAAAAAAACTTTCGATTACAACATGATTAATATTTCATGTCGTAATTGAAAATTATAGATATAAACGCATGTATAAGTATAGGTTGCATTGTTATCATGGGAATTTTATTTCTTTAACGAGTGCGAAAAACACTTACGTTAGAACAATAGTAATATTTTCCAGATGTAAAAACAAACAATTTTATATTGAAGTAGAAAGTCAAATGTATATAAGTTACATGAGGTAATCCAACGGAGAGTTACAATACTTCATAAATTAGATTAATCCAATCTATTCGTTATCTAGAGTTACAATTATAACAATAAAGATAAGCCGAGTTTCGGCTCTGTTGCCGGCTCAACGTTCACCCTACTAATTGAAAAGGATTAGATAAATTGAAGTCGATCCTTAAACATCACGTCCGCGATTTAACATCGACTTAATATATACTGACTGGGCTGTATCATTTGACCCCGTTAGATTGCATTGAACTTGAAGTGAGAGGTAGTATTTCCATATTAATACATATCTACTAACGCATCTTATTTTGTAATTATAATACAGTGGAACTCCTCCAACTCGAACTCCCCTAACTCGAAAATTTCCCTAACTCGAATATTTTTTTATCCCGTGCGTTATCTATTAAATTTATATGCATATGACTCTCCTTAATTCGAATTTCTCTAACTCGAATTTATCCCTAACTCGAAAAAAATTAACCAAATTTAAGACGTAGAATATCTGTAACTCAAAATTTTCGCTAAAGATACGTGATACGCCATCTGTTAGCGGATATAACTTAATATCTATCGAAGAAATTAGGGAAGTACCAATGACAATGGGTTTTATTGAAATTTTTGAAAAATGGTTTGTTAAATTGGACAAACAATTTTCACGAGAATCGAAAAATAAGAATGTTTATAGACGCTCATCCTGTAATACAACAGAAGCTGAAGGCCATTAAATTGCAATTTTTCCCACCAATACGCAACTTCCAAACTGCAACCGTTAGATTAACACATCATTGAAAGTTTCAAAGATCATTACAAAGGAAGAATCCTTAAAAAAATGTTTTATGCATTAGATAATAACGGTTCTTCTAGCATATCACTTCTCGACTGTGTGAGAGAGGTTGCCATGAGATGGAATGTGGATGCTAAACAAAAAACCATTCAAAACTGTTTTAAAAAGGCTGGTTTTGGTAACGAATACGAGGATGAAGACGAAAATCCCCTTGCTCAACTAAGAGAACGATTGCAAAATTCAGAAGATAAGGAATTGCTTGTTGAACTAAGGCAAGATTTTGAAAACTATGTTGAGTGGCTAAATGTCGAGAATGTATCTCTTGATACTTAGGTATCTTGAAATTGATAGTAACCTCTTAACTACTGACTATCCGACAGACGAAGACATTCTGAGGAGTGTATCAAACTTTGCAAATGAAGAAACATCCGAAGAAAGTGATGAAGAAATTGTGGAGCAACCATCGCACAAACAAGTTTTACAAGCGTTCGAAACACTAAAGAATTATTTATTATTAGGAACAAACATTTATATACACTACCAGTCAAAATTATTTGCCCACATGAAAAAACTTGTGTACATACAAGAAATGCTAACTAAAACTTAAATTATGGGTTTCTATTCGATAAAATACCTCGTAAAACAAACCAAAAAATATTCTTTATTAAAAACAATAATGTTACAACAAACAAAAGATAATATTTGAGTTTCGTTGATATGTCCACCTCTACGTTTAATAACTTCCGCACATAATCACGGCATCCTCTCTATTAATTTAGATAGTGTAGCAGGTTCTAAATTTTCCCAGCTTTCTTGCAATTGTTTCCATAGTGCAACCTTGGAAGTTGGTGGATTTTGTTTCACTCTCCGATCGAGTTCTTCCCACAAAAGCTCGATTAATCATAATTTTAATATTGCTTTCGCGTTTTACAGATTGCAAATACTCTCGACAAAGTTTTGAGGTATGCTTCGGATCGTTGTCCTGTTGCAATACAAAATTATTCCCAATTATTCGAATACCAGATTGTATTGCATTTTCCTCTAAAATTTCACGGTAACGCTCTTTTCTCAAGGTACCTTCTATTTTTATCAAATCTCCCGTAGATGTGCCGCCAAAACATCCCCACACCATAATGGATCCTCCACCATGCTTCACTGTAGGTACTATATATGATTCTGCAGCTCGTTCCCCCTTCGATCTTCGTACAAATATTCTTCGTTTGGAACCGAAGAGCCCGAATTTGGACTCATCGGTCCATAAAACATTTTTCCATTCTTCTATTGTCCAAAACCGATGCTCCATAGCCCACTGCAGTCGCTTTCTTTTATTTTGTTTGCGCAGAAGAGGTTTGCGCATTGCAATTCGGCCAAATAAACCACCCTGTCTTAGCCTCCTTTGCACGGTAGACACACTGACTCGTTTTGGTCGTCCATAATTTATTTCAGCTGTTATTTCTGGTACGGTCTTTCTTCTATTTAGCTTACTTGTGATTATAATTTGGCGATCGTCCGCTGGTGTGGTCACTTTCGGCCTTCCAGATCGTTTTTTATTCAATACTGTACCGGCTTCTCGATATTTTTTCACATTATAGTCGATGGTCCGACGACTTAACTTTAATTCCCGTGCAATTTCTCTGTTACTTTTGCCTAGTCTGTGATAAGCGATTATCATGGAGCGAATATCTAGCGACAATTCTCTTGTTTTTGGCATTATATAACAATTTTAATCACAATCTGCAATGTTCAATAACCGAACACGAACTAAATCTAAATTCATATTTCTCCTAAAAGTAAACATCGGAATACAAGCATAACTAATATTGTGGTATCGTTTTGATACCTCGAATGTATTACATTATAAAATTTTATTACTGTTGCGGTTTTTTTATAACCCTATCGAGACCCGCAATTACGGTATTACCACTATTTAAAGGAAAAGTAAGTATGACGAGACTATTTCACAGAACTACTTAATGGAATATCTTACATTTATTTATTGGCAAATAACAGCATGTACAAAGTAGTGTAGACTAAATTGTTTCAAGAAATCTACACAAATATCTATGTGGGCAAATAATTTTGACTGGTAGTGTACATATATACAGATCGTTGCATCGCAAGTGCCGTCAAAATATTATATCGATAGTTGAATTGATAGAATTATCAATCACGACCCGCTCTAAAAACAATTCAGCGAATAATATATAATTTTGAAAGATTGGGCTGTATTATGCCGAACAAGCACAAACGTAATAGGCAGCCATTTGTTCGCCAAGACGAAAGAAATCTTTTAATTTGTGCCAGTGTCGAACAGAACCCGAAAATATCTTCATTGGGTATTAGTGAGCAGCTGGATATTTCTAAAAGCACAGTATGCCGTGTTTTAAAGAAAAATAAATAGTATAATAATAAAGTTTTGCAAAAAAAACTTTTGGAACAGTCTTGCCCACATATTTCTGCTGTTAATCCAACCCTAACTTGTCAATCATTTAACACCATATCTAAATGTCTTTGGTAATCACAATTTTGGGGCGACCAGATTGGTGCATGTTCACTAGTCTCTCTTCTCAGCTTAAGATCACGTGACCAATTATTAATTTACTTGACACGAAGGTCCAAATATACACAGTCTCTATACAGGGTGCCCAGATTTCGTAGAGACAACATGGATAACTTTTTTATTTGAAGACATAGAGAGACGGTTAAATTAGCAAAAAGGTGTAGATTCAAAAGCTCACTAAGACTCCATTTTCAAATTTTACTTGTCATGTTTCATTTGTTTAATTTTGAAGGAAAACTGAAATCTTCTAATTTCTTTTATTTGTCGTAACTTTTTTGTTACTTGAGATATTAGGATGCGGTTTGAAGCAATTCAAATTGTAATCTAAAAAAATTAAGCTTATTCTGATTGCAACTCAGACATATTTCGATATCAGTGTCAAAGCGAAGTTGGCAAAAATTGTTGACAGTGATGACTTTACAGTTTTACAGCTGATGGTTGTCTTCAGTTGTACAACTGTCAGTTGTTATTTATTATTAGTATAATTTGGCGTCCATTAAACATACATAACAAATTAAACTTTTGCATCCGTCAGTCCTATTTTGACAGTTACTTTTACAGTCTAGCAGCTGTCACACATATCAGTAAAGAGTGTCCGTTTTTAAAATTTGATAAGTGTCAAAAGCATTTTAACTGTTAAAGCGTCTTAAACCTATTTTTACAATTTGACAATCGTCAAGAATATTTGATGCTTTCACAGTTTGACAACTCATAGGAGAAGAAGTATTTTGACTATGTGTATGTTTTTATATTTTGACAGGTTTTTGAAAAAATTATAATAGTACCTATAATAATAATATGGTTTAGAATTTGAGAACTGTCAATCAAAAAATTATTATTTATGACGTATTTTGACAGTTTCAACCGCCAAAATAGGAGAAAATTACTCCGTGTACAATTTAACAACTGTAGAATATGTTTTTACGGCTACAATTGTAAAAATGGAAAAATTCACAATTTGACAGACGCTAAAAGTACTTTGACAGTTACACCTATTAATACCGTAAAAAATATTAATACTTTAACCTTAACATTCACAAAAGAATAAGAAAATGAGTGCTTTTATAGTTGGACAACTTTCATAAAAATGATATTACCTGCGAGAATTGACAGCTGTCAGATTTTGTCAAATCATATTTTGGTAGTTACAAGTAAAATTTAAAAATAGATTCTTAGTGAGCTTTTGAATGTACACATTTTTGCTAATTTAACCGTCTTTCTATGTCTTCAAATAAAAAAATTGCCCATGTTGTCCCTACGAAATCCGGGCACCCTGTATACAGTGCTGCTCGAAAATGCTCCACCTCCCCCCTAACATATTTTTGAAGTAAAAATTGACGACAGAGGGCGGTATAGTATCAAAATTTTAAATGGAATAGGCGATCGAGTGACATCTCATTTTGAACTTTAAAATTTCATTAAAAGGATTTGTCCTGATTGACACATCGACGCCCAGCCTAAACTCCTTACGGTAGAAATGTAAAATTTAGATTTAATTTCGTATTGTAGGCGTCATTTTTTTTTAATTCTATCTCCTTCAGGGCATCGAAGGGGGCGGTAAAGTTTGTGTCAAAACACTAGTTTTTATGATCAGATTTACTTGAAGCTTGGTATAAATTTTTCAGCATTGCAAAGTCAAATTAAAAATGATCCCAAAGGCATTCGGCGAGCACGTCAGCCATCGTAATTGGTGATGATGCAACCTGGTGTTTTCCATACGAACCAAAAATAAAACGTCAGAGTGTGGCATGGAAATCGCCAGAAGAGTCAAACGAGGAGAGCAAAATGAAGACAACGCTCTGCCCTTTGTCTTCGATTCTATAACGATTGTGGGCCTGAATTCGATCGGAATATCGATTGGTTCCGTGCGACCAAACTGAAATTGGCGATGAAACGAAATCGTTTCGGTCACCCGAAAGGCCATTCCAGCCGAGGAGGAGAACTATTTTGAATAAACAAGAATAAAAGCCGAAATAATAAACGCTTTGTATTGATGTGTTTGTATCTTAGCAAGTATTAGGTTTCTTGGTATATTGTATAATGAGCCTATTTTTTCCGATCCAAAAATAATCAACAAACCTACTTTTATTATGTATGCTTAAAAGAAAGAAGATGTTGCTTATTCATTTTTAATATTTCATTTTACTGTGTCAAGTCAATTACAATGCGCATTAAATTTCAAAATTTATGAACCAAAAAAATCTATATATGTACGTGTATCCTTTAGATTCTAGGACAACTACAAAAAAGAAAATGAATTATACAAGCAACAATGATATGTTAAACATAGTCCATTAACTGGATTTCTTTTTTCTATGAGCGTAATTATCGCATTAAAATATATGACGCTGCAATCAACTGAATTTCATTTAATTAATTCCAACTTTTTCTTACGCGCAATTTTATAATTTAATCCTTTCTATTTTCTACAAAGTTGTCTTTCTTGAAATTTAATTCGCTGTATATCCTGTTCCAACTGTATGAAAACTTCCGTTAGCTTTATTATACCCTCGGAAAGAAAAAAATTGAATTAATTCACTTAAAATAGCGAATAGCGTCTGTTATTTGTCCTAAATCTTTGTCTTTATAACCGACAATAATCGAGTCACCGTTCACTTGCTTTTGTAAACCGCGTAAACTCGATACAAGAACAAAACCAGGCGCAATTATCGCGGCTGACCATCAGTTAGGATATTCTTTCACTTGGAACCGACGAAAAATAATTGGAGCAAATAGTACCAGTTACGCTTTTGTTCGAATATTGCTTTTACCGATGGTATTATAAGAAGTAGGTCGTTAAAATAGAATAGCTGAATTTTAATACTTACAAGTTCTGTAAGTAATGTACAGTGTGGGCAAATTTCGATGTTTTAATTGGGGATCTCGGTAACTACAAGAGGTATCAAAAAACGGACCGCGCATCCTCGATCTGTTTTTTCGTGAAAAGGATGATGGTCAAAACCAAATTTGGGTATCGGCTTTCGGTTTCGCGTTATCCTTAAAAATTCGATTTTTTCCCATTTTAGTTTTATCACGATATCTCGGCTATTTATGAAAATTGACAAAAATGACTTTTACGTCCTTCAGGCACTTTTTTTATTAGAATGCAATGGCGTTAGAGAATTTTTGAAAAATTTTTCGAAATTCGAGATAGGACAAAGTTGTATTTTTTTATATGGAACATATAGTTGGCTATGATATCATTAAAAAGAGTTTTTTTTTGTCATTTCAATGATATATATAATGTAGGGTCTTTTGTTCATTTTCACTGTATTTTAGCAAAAAATTAACATTTTCCATTGATTTTCATCATTTCATTGCTTTTTGTTAGTAGGCGTGTGTCATACAACAAACATGAATCTGTCAGTAGGTTTATAAATATAGACACATCGAAAAAAATCATAATTAGAACAGGCTATGTGAATGGATTGTTACTTTAGCCACTTTCACATAATACCATTTATTCCTTGACATTTAATTTGAACTTTGGTTACAATAAAATATCAAATAATAAATGTCATTATGTGGTAGTGGCTAAAGCAACGATCAAAAACATTTACATAGCCTACACCAATTATGTTTTTTTTTCGTTGGCACGTTAGTATCAATAGTTTAAGTTGATTATTTGATTGTTGCTTCACCTTAAAATTATAAATTTGCGATGGCTTATGAAAATTACGAAAAGTATGATATGTTGGAATGCTTTATGCTTTATCTCCTTAATTTTGGAACATTCAACAAATCAAGGTCGAAGAATTGTAATAAGGAAAATACTGAGGAAGTTACGGTCAATGTTATTGGAATGGTAGTGGCTAATCCTTTAATCTCAAGCCGTTAAATTGAAGTGGAATTGGGTATATCACGACGAGGTGCGTTATTAGTTTTGAAGAAACATAAGTTTAGGTCATACAAAGTGAGGAAATAACAGCAGCTCCTATTGACTGATCCTGAACAACGCTTAGAATGCTGTAATTGGTATCTTCAACAAATTCAGGAGGATCTATTATTTTTTAGAAAAATTATTTGGACGGATGAAGTCTACATTAGCAGTGCCGGAATTTTTAATTGACACAATGAACATTGGTGGTCTGATGTTAACCCCTACCGTGCCGTCGATGTTCAAAATCAGGGACGATTCGGCTTTAGTGTTTGGTGTGCCCTATTTGACAATCGTATTCTGGCATACCAAATTTATCAAGAAAAATTAAATGGTCAACGATATTATAACATCATAAACCAACATGTAGTCGAAGAATTTTTGGAAGAACTCCCTTTGAACGAGATAAGAAATGTATTCTTCCAGCAAGACGGCGCACCGCCCCATAACACTGGAATAGTCTCAGGATTGCTGACTGAAAATTTTGGAGACAACTGGATAGGCACGAGCGAACCAGTAAGGTGGCCACCACGTTCGCCGGATTTGTCACCCCTAGATTTCTTTTTCTGGGTCATCTTAAAGACCGCTTATACAAACAAAGTCATAATAACATTAACGAACTGAGAGAGAACTTTATACGGTGTCTTAATTCCGTTTCTTGTATTCATATTCACAATGCACCTCGGAGCATTTCGAGACGGTGTCAATTATGTATTGTAAATAATGGGCGCCAGTTCGAACATCTATTGTAAATAATTTTTAATCATGTTTTAATTTATTCTCAACATGAAATTTAAAATATGTGTGATTTGTCGATCTTGATTTGTTAAAAGTTCCAAAATTAATGAGATTTACTTTCATTCATTCAAAAATAGATTTATTAGGTTGCCTTTTTTCCGAGTAACGATTAAAATATGTTTCACATGCAGCTTCAGCATTATTATTATTGTGAATAAAGCATTGCAACATATCATACTTTTCGTAATTTTCATAAGCCATCGCAAATTTATAATTTTAAGGTGAAGCAACAATCAAATAATCAACTTAAACTGTTGATACTATTTATAAACCTACTGACAGACTCATGTATGTTGAATGACACACGCCTACTAACAAAAAGCAATGAAATGATGAAAATCAAGGGAAAATGTTAATTTTTTGCTATAATACAGTGAAAATCAACGAAAAGACCCCACATGATATATGTATATCATTGAAATGGCAAAAAAATCCTCTTTTTAATGATATCATAGCCAACTATATGTTCCATATAAAAAATACAACTTTATGTCGTACCTCAAATTTCGAAATTTTTTTCAAAAATTCTCTAACGCCATTGCATTCTAATCAAAAAAGTGCCCGGAGAACGTAAAAGTCATTTTTGTCAATTCTCATAAATAGCCGAGATATCGTGATAAAATGAAAATTGAATTTTCAGGGATAACTCGAAACCGAAAGCCGATAGCCAAACTTGGTTTTCACCGTCATCCTTTTCACGAAAAAACAGATCGAGGATGCGCGGTCCCTTTTTTGATACCTCTTGTGTAGATCCCCTATTAAAACATCGAAATTTGCCCACCCTGTACATAGGTAATGTTGCATGTTTGTTTATATTGTAATCTAATGTTTGTTTATTCAATATTGGTATTGGATATTTTTGCAACGCTCCCATCGGAAATGCAAACTCGCACAATACATAACGAGAAATTGATTACAAATACGAGAGAAAAAAATGTTAACGCTTTAAACATGAACAGCAACAATGTAAATATTGACTTAATTAATCGATTAATGAATAAACAAATATAAAAATTATGTATGCAGTATAGATATTAAAAGGTTAAATATATACAACAAGTAAAATGATGCGTAGTTATGTATGTATATATATGTATATAGGGTACGGTTAGATATGTTGAACTATTCGGAAGATTTCAGTAAGGATGCAAATTAGCTGGTTTGAACATTTCGCTTGACACACTAGATATAAAGATGGTAAAGAGCTTTAACACCCTCAGAAAGAAAATGTTTTGTCTTGGGCTGCAAACCATGAGTGTCATCGTGAATCGCATTTAGGTGTTCTTCGAGTTTGAGGAATACATGGAAGTCATTGTAGGGGGGTCAAATCTGGAGAATAGGATGCATTATGAATTTCGGCCATTGAAACTACCTCTCCTGTGTGTCACACACTGAAACTTTGATGGGATCACGTAGTTTTGAAATTAAAGCAGCATAATATTCTCCCCACAGTTATAATTTGATCACGTGGTCTATAAATTTTCGAGGGTGTGCCTCCATTCCGTGCTCCGTCTTCTTGATTCAGGATCATATTGGTGAACCCAGATTGCATCCACAGTAACAAATCTTGCTAAGACGTGTTCGCGATCTCGCTTAATGATCGATAACAATGATGCCCTTTTTTGGTCAAGAATTCACGTACCATGATGGCTTTGTGGGATGGTGCATTATCGTGCAACAAAAACCAACTGTCTGGCGCTCAATATTCCGATTGAATTCGTCAAATTCAGGCCCACACTCGTTGTAGAATCCCAGACAACGGTCATCAGCATTGTCTTCATTTTGCTCTCCTCGTTTGGCTCTTCTGGTGACTTCCATGCCGCACTCCGACGTTTTTTTATTGGCTCCCATTGAAAACATCACACATGCTTGCCGGATTCCTTTGAGAAATTTTTAACATGTCTTTGCAATGCTAAACTCTGCAATCTTTTTGATCGTTTGTCAGAGCGTGTGGCAGGAAGCACCCACAGATCTTCTGTTTACCCTGTGCTTTTCAGTATCCCAGTTTCGTCTTAGACAAGTCTCGCAGGCACACAGCGGTCGCTTAGTAGAATTTCTTTGACGTTCCCGATGATTTCTTCATTGTGAATGGTTTTAGGCATCACTGCTTGATGCCCGTACAGTTTTTTTAGCGTTTCGTAAGTTTCTGCACCACTTTTACCACTTTTTTGTCTATATTATTGAATTACACAAATGTAGCAGATACTTAAGATCCATGCTGAAAGGGATTTTTCTGTCGTCTACTTATCGTCCAGAAACACTCTACATAGCACTAATGGGGCTCTTTGAAGCTAGCCAATGGATGAATTTTGTTATCGCAATTGTTTCGTTTCTAAGATCGCAGCAAAATCAGAATAACTCCAATTGTTGCCACCCAAAATCTAGAGACACTGTAAAAGAAACAATAGAGGAAATTTCAAATTAAATCCAGAAGAGAATTTCGGGGAAAATTCCAAACTTCTAAATTTTGCCAACAATTTTTGCAGAATCACTAAGGACACACAGGTTAGAATCGCAGATCCGTAAAGTTGGCAACGTAAAATGGAAAAAGATCCACACAAATGATCGAAAATATTGACGATCTGCGATTTCGATTGATTACCTTTGATTAAGGCCACAGTCAGATATTTAAAGGTTCCCTGGCAAAAAACGACGAAATTGGATACTGTTGACCATCCTTTGATCACTTCTTACAATTTACAAGGTTTTTTCGAGAAATCCTTCAATTTCAAAATTAAATTACTGGGATTTTCTCTCTCTTCAAACACAAAATTTTTGGTACCACTGGATAATACGATTAACCACTGTTTGATCATGATTGACCACGAAATGATTTTTTTTTGAAAACTTCAAAACAATCACAAAATATTTTTAATGTCTTTAGACCAAAAAAAAATTGAGAATCATGGGTTGATCAGCCACCTGTTTATGTTTATAAGACTTTGAAATTGCATAAAACAGAGTTTCAAAAACTTTCGTAGGTGATCAACAGATGACAATTGTATAGGGTAATCATAAAATAAGGGATGTATATTTTAGATTATCATAACTTTTTAACAAATTAAGTAAATATCAAAAAATTGCTTAAGAAATGGGAACCATTTACGGCAATTGCTAAATATGACCATTTTGTTGTTGTAAGATTACCAACTTTTCGTTCAAATTGTACACAGCATTCGATAAAAACATTTCTGGTTGAATTGCACAAATTTGCTTCATAATATTGTCTTTTAATTCTTGTAGCATTGTTGATCATCTTCTAAACAGTAAACTTTTTAACTAACCCCACAGCCAGTAATCCGCTGGGTTAAGATCAGGTAATCTTGGTGGCCATGAATTAACAATGATGTTTTCAATGCCGTGGTGCTCGTTTTGCAGCTGTGAAATAACATAAATCTCTTAACATTTGCAAGTATCGTTCACCGTTTACAATTACAGATATGGCTTTTCCAGTCTGCTTTTCCTCGTAGAAATAGGAACCAATGATAAAATCAGATGTAAAAACGCACCAAACGGCGACTTTCCTGTCATGAAGACCTTCTTGAACGATTTCTTGTGGATTTTTGCAGTCCAGATTCTACAATTTTGAGTTTGACTCCACCATTCGGAGTAAAATTTGCTGCATCAATTCTTGTTTTGTAAATTCGAGCTATTACAATTTGTGTCGTTTGATCTCTACGTCTAGCTAAGTTTTAATTTCAAAATAAAACTCCAAATTGAATGATTTTGTTTTGATACTCATGTCAACAATTGTAACGACAATTCTTTTGTTTTTGACATATACAGTAAAATCCAAATCCAAAAGCAATTAGATTCCATTTACGTTTTCCTATACTAGCTTGATTTCTTGAAATTGTACAAGTTTTTAAAGTATACCCCTTACTTTATGATTACTCTATAAAACTTGTTGTTTTAGGCTTCTAGATTACAGAAAATCATCTCCAATCAGTTCCAAAATTCATCGCAATTTTCGCATATTTTGAGAAGCGTTTAAACGCTGAAAATGTTACAATTTGTTTTTGCATCCTTCTAAACAGTGATAGTAACTAAACAAGAACATTTTCAACAGTTGAACATCACTCAAACTCTACGGAAAACATAATGAATTTTGGAAACTTTGTTATATGTATAATTCGGATAAAAATTAAACGGTGGCAAACAATGAATTTTTACGACTTTTCGCGGTCTAGATAAAGACCAATTAAAAATTAACAACCAATGATGACCAATGAACGTTGAAAACACATACAGGGTGACATAGAAAAATGTACATTGCATAGTGCCACACAATAGAGGACACTAAAATAAGAAAAAAAGTTCCTATGAACATGGGTCCGCAAGACCTTCGGTTAAAAGATACGGGGTGTTGAATTTTTTTTTAATTTATTTGCAAAAACAATGATTAATTAAAACAAAAAATTAAGTTTTTAGAAGATGTTCAAATTGTTGCCCTTGTACTTCAATACATTTTTCCATTCTTCTTCTTAATGATTGACGGCATCTTTGAAATATTACTGGGTTATTACGAAATCTATCTGCCGATTCCATAATTCTTATCCACAATTGTTCTTCATTATGTATTTCTACAGCATAAACTTCATTTTTCATAAATCCCCAAAATGAAAAATCGGGGGGATTAAGGTCGGGAATACGAGCTGGCCAGGGTACAGGCCCCCCTCGACCAATCCACATACATATTTCCAAATCTCCTGTCCAAATATTCCCTTGCCACTCGAGAAAAGTGAGCTGGCCCCCCATCATGCATGTAATACATTCTTCTAGTAATGGCCAATGGGACATCCTCTAATAATGTGTTTAAATCATTCTCCAAGAAATTTCGATACAGTGCACCTGTCAATCGATTGGGCAATCGAAATGGGCCAATTAAATAATTGTCAATTATACCTGCCCACGCATTAATTGAAAACCCATATTGATGACTTCGAATTACAGTTTGATGAGGATTTTCACCACTCCAATGGTGCATGTTAAGTAGGTTCAGTATACCATCACGACTAAAACCAGCTTCGTCAGTAAACAAAATTGATGAAATAATGTTTTGTCTTTGGTTTTGCAACCATTGGCAAAATTGTACACGAGGAACAAAGTCATATTCCAATAGTGAATGAATTTTTTGGAAATGATATGGGCGAAGAAGTTGTTCTTTGAAAATTTGTCTAACTGATTCACGGTTAAGGTTTCGTACCGCTGAACTTGTTTTTCTGGTGCTTGTTCTTGGATTATTTTCTACCATTCGTAAAACAGTTTCTTCGTTTCGCACAGTGCGACGAGTTCTGGAAACCCCACTATTCAATTTTGGGTTTCTAAAACAGCCATCTTCTCTCAAACGCCTATGCACATCAATAAATGTTCGAACATTAGGAACTTGTCTTAAAGGATATCTTTCTCGATAAATACGTTGAGCTTCGTAAGAATTTGATCTAGCTTCGCCGTAACACATAATCATGTCCCTGTATTCTTCAAAAGTGTAGTGAACCATTTTTGAAAGCAAATTTGAATAATCAGTGAGAAAACCAATGAAAAACTTAATCACGAACACAAAATTCCTCAAACAACAATTACGTCAGTTTGACAAGTGTCATTATGACACATTATTCAATTGTTATTTTTTGATTAATTAGCGTGCATTGTCGGCTTTCAGATGCATTTGTACTGGAACCATAGATATAAAAAAAAAACCAAAAAAAGAAATAAAATTCAACACCCCGTATCTTTTAACCGAAGGTCTTGCGGACCCATGTTCATAGGAATTTTTTTTCTTATTTTAGTGTCCTCTATTGCGTGGCACTATGCAATGTACTTTTTTCTATGTCACCCCGTATAGCTTCAAGATCAGATAAAAATTAACCGGTGGGTGATCAAACGATGATTTGTGGCTTCCTATGATCGAGAGGCCTGATACAATAGGTCATTACATTTCCAGTCCTCGACCTCATGCCAAAATCTGTGATGCTTTCTATTAGATTCTAATCCAATTTGTATAAAGAAATTAATTTGTAACCATTATTGAGTTAAAAAAAATAATAAATTTGTGCCAAATCTTGGAACAGATGAGTATGATAGAAAAGTAACATCCTTAAAATTATCATTCATTTGTTTGCCTCTCATGCTAGCAATAATTATACTGTTTATACCATAAATAAAGATTCTGTTTTGTAGTGAAATTCATTAAAATTTGCAAAATTGTACACAACGTTAACGACTTTAATAATACGTTCGTGTAAATGTACGTAATACAACGTAAATTCCAACATGTTATTACGATAACACGCAACTAAAACTAATTCTACTACTTATCAATTCGTTCACATAATCAGGAATCGTAAAACAAAAACAAAAAATAAAAACACAATTTCATTTCCTGTTAATAATTAAATTATAAAATAAATAAACTGCAAAATGACGTTCATGCCATTAACTCTCGTCGTCGCAAAAGAAAAAAAACGTAAACAGACCGAGCAACCATAACGAGATTAATCTCGAGTTTTGTTGTTTTCTGAAGTCCTGTTCGGTAAAGATTGCCTATTAGTGCTGCTCGCATGTACGGCAGCATCCTTGAATAAAATAAGATGAGGAGCTTGTTTACGGTACTCCATCAAGTAAACCAATCGCGAAATACGGATTATAACCACCTACTTGATTATATTTTTTGCGTTGCTTCTATACGTATTCTAATTTTAAGTTAAAATACTGAAAAATCAAAAGTCTTGCAAAAGTTCCTGTAATAGTTGATTTTTTTGTAGGGAATGCATATTGTGATTCATTCCAGCAGATCGAGAGACCTAACGTGACTGACAATCCAGGAATTGTCCGAGCTAAATCAGTACCTGCAGTTAATTTTTTAATTAGTACTAGTTCTGAGCTTGGCCGATAGAGGGAAGAAGATCTACTATAGGTAGGTAATATTAACATTAATTTCCCCTATTTTACGATCTAAACAACAATGAATAGAGTTAAACACAATTGATTATTTACGCAAGCTACGAACAGTATACGACGCGTTTACAGAACACTTTAAATACATAGTCTGCCTTAATGAACTTCTGTTGATTGATTATGGTATTATGGAGATACGAGCCTGTCTGTCGGACGCCCTATTTTACCATTAAGCGAGGTTCCACTTAATTGAACGCCACCCACTCTCTCGACAATGCTCATGCATATTGCAAAAACAAGCAAATCCTAGTAGTGAATAATAATAGCGGTAACAACACCGACAACGTGTTTTCAGAATATGACGAACGCGATGTGATCTTTATTTACTTTCTGCTAGTTTATTACTGGGGAAATTAGTTTTAGAATTACATTTGCGTTACGTAGAAGTATCAAATTGTGTTGTACAGCTTCGGTCAAAAGTATTAGGCACTGAAGAATGTTCTACCACCCTTCATCTACTACTTTGCAAACGTCAATCAAAAAACCACATAGAACACGAGCATGTACCATCGCATAAAGGCATCATGGTATGTGAATTCTTGACCGAAAAGGTCACCATTGTTATGGATCATCCACCGTATTCTTGATTAGGCTCCGTGCGACCAAACTAAAATTGACGATGAAAGGAAATCGTTTCAGGACCGCCATACTAAAGGGCTAAGCCAAGCTTCTAAACCCCTTCTTCGTCTTTAGAAATACAGCTCTTGCTGGCTGCGGATTTGTGGGATGTTAATGATGTGGAATGATGCCCGTGGCAGTTTGATGCGCCAGCACTTATTGAGTCCAAGCCAGCTATCTCGGTGACGACCGGGTTAGATAATGTTTCTACTCTTTCTAAGGTCTTGAGTGCCAACTGTGATGCACATTCGAGAAGGGATGGAATTTCCAGCTTCCATGCGGATAAACCACGATATGTGCCTCAGTATTTTATTTTGCTGCACCTCAATTCTTCTTAGATGGGTTTTGACAGCATAAACCGCTTCATAAGTGAGGATTGTGCGAAGAGAAATACATTTATTATCTTAGATCTCCTCTGACATTCTGGCGAAGAATTAATCCGGCATCGAAAATCATTCCAAGACAAGTGACTATTGAGTTTGAGTCGCCATTTAGTGGATCAGCCCTCTAAGAAACAAAGTATGAGATCAATCAAAGAAACTGGAAATTTTGAAAGTGGTATTGGTAGATGTGAGCGACTGGTAACGCTGAATAACAAAGTCCACAACGGACAACCACGTTCACGGCCACAAAGTTTAAGATCGTCCAGGAACTGAAACCCAATGATCATTTTATGCGGCGACAATAAACGAGGATGTGGAGTTTATTAACAAAATGTGGCTGTCAGATGAAGCGCATTTCCATCATTACAAAATTTATGATATTATACGGAACTATAGGTACCACCGTCCATTGCACGGCAACACACTTCGTATACGTCGCATAATGAGTACGCCTCCTCTTTCTGCTAGCCAAACAGCTCTAAGTTACAACACAAAGACGCGGTCCTCACGTGCTGTAGACACATCTGCCATGTGCATACACAAAACCATTGCTCGCTCGAACTCGCGCAGGTAACGCGAATTGCCTTCCATTACGCACAAGCAGTATTACCAGATGGTAAATCGGTTTAGCAGTAGATTTGCTCGAGACAAGCGGTAGGCCAAAAAATATAAACTTTTATAATCTTAATATAATATGATCGATTCAAACAACAATAAAAAATAAACTGAGAATTAACTTATTTTGCCCTTACAATCATGAACGAATACTACAATTATTATGAATAAATTTTTCCTGTAGTTAACAATTTTCGTTGTGATAATTATTATACCCTTATAATACAATAATGTACATTTTATTTCGTGCCTTACACGTTGCCTATTGTAAATAAGACTTTACCGGGAGAGTCCCCGATTATGTATCGGATTGGTGTGTAATCATGCAATCATTCATAGCGCTTACAAGTCACGAGACTTGTAGATGTCGCCAGGATGATTATAGGATCAAATACATTGAATATGCAATCTATTACAAAATTGGAAAAAGCGGTAGATCAACTAGAAAACGGTAAAGCGGTAGGTAAAGGGCAAAAACAGTATATCTGGCAACGCTGCGCACAAGATACGACTACATAGTACCCTTTCGCATCACAGTAAGAACGGCCGGTTTCTCCCACCTGTCGGTCCTCAGAAGTAATCGTAATAAACATAAAAACCGACTTAGAAAAGCATGGAATAAACTAATAATAAAACACTTGTGATCCAATTAACAATAACATTGTATTTATTACCAAATATATGTACAGTCACCGGCAAAATAATCGATCCACTCAAAAAATTGATGAAGTTTGTTCGTTAATAAGTTTGTTATTTTAAATTCGATTTGATTAATTTTTTTTGCATATTGTAGGTAAATTTAAATGTAATCCATCACATCTTTGGAATTTTAAGAAAATTTGGCGTACCTTCATCATTTTATACATGGTGACACAAAGTCTGTTTTTTTTAATCAACTTTAAAACCACATATGGATTGTCAAAGTTGCTCCACCTTGTATTTTCGTATTTTGTTAACAAGACACATCATTTCTTTACAATTTCTTTTTTTATTTATTACAATAGCTTAATTTTTATAAAAGATACAAGGGTTTAAGAAAAATCTTACATTTTTCCATTTTTGCTATGGTACTAACAATAAGTTTACGAATTTAACTTAACACCGAATTTAATGAAAAGGAATTGAAAAGAAAATGAAAAACATAAAAGATTTCATATGAAGTGTTTCCTACACGTGCACGGATAACAGCTGCAATTCGTCTTGGCATGCTCTCAATTAAGTTTTGAATGTAAGCCTGGTTGATTTGATTCCATTCTTCAGATAGAACGTACTAAGCTGTTGTAAATTTGCAGGCGTTGGTACACGAGATCGTATTTTCCTCCCAAGTGCATCCCAAACATGCTCAATTGGGATTAGGTCTGGCCTTAAAGCAGGCCAATTTACTACTGAGATTTCAACCTCTCAGCATGAAATCATCTCCGATGAACGATGCAAAAGGAACAATATGTGGCTCTAAAACTTTCCTTATGTATCTATCGGCTGTCATAGTTTCCCCGTTAATTATAACCAAGTCCGTCCGAGCTTCATAATTTATGCCACCCCACACCATTATCGAACCGCCTCCATAATTTACTCTAGGAAAAAAATGGTTTTGAAAGAAACGTTCACCAGTTCTCCGGTAAATTCTTTCACGACCATCTGGTTTTCTAAGACAAAATCAGGACTCATCCGTGAATAGGATATGTTGCTCCATTCTTCGTTACCCCAATTTACATGTTCCCTAGCAAATCTAAGGCGTTCAACTCGATGGTGTCTCAATAACTCTAGACCAGTTGCAGGTCCCCTAGAACGGAGTCCAATATCAAACAGCCGCCTTCTTATTGTTCTATCACTTACTTGAACTTGCCTTACGTCCTCTAATCTGTTTTTCATTTGCACAATCCCTCAAAACATTTAACGTTATAAAGCGATTATCACTAGTATAGATTTCTTTCGACCACAATGATTTCTTCTTGTGTATACACCAAATTCATTAAACCGTTTAACAACTCTTTTAACTTTACATCTTGAAACTCCCAATACTCTGGCCACATAATACTGTGACCTACCATCCTAAATCAAAGCAATAGCTCTCGCTGCGTCGGTTACAGAAAGATCCATATTTTAAATTACTATTCCACAAGAAGCACGTTCAAAAACGTAATTGACGAGTTTTAGATTTCACAACTGACAGTATTTCAATAGCCCTCTATGCAAAAACGATAAATTCGTAAACTTATTGTTAGTACCCTAGGAAAAATGGAAAATTGATTTTTCTTAAACCCTTGTATCTTTTATAAAAATTAAGCTATTGTAATAATTAAAAAAGAAATTGTAAAGAAATAATGTGTCTTGTTAACAAAATACGAAAATACAAGGTGGAGCAACGTTGACAATCCATATGTGGTTTTAAAGTTGATTAAAAAAAACAGACTTTGTGTCACCATGTATAAAATGATGTAGGTACGCCAAATTTTCTTAAAATTCCAAAGATGTGATAGATAACATTTCAATTTACCTACAATATGCAAAAAAAAAATGAATCAAAAAGAATTTAAAATAACAAACTTATTAACGAACAAACTTCATCAATTTTTTGAGTGGATCGATTATTTTGCCGGTGACTGTATATTTGGTAATAAATACAATGTTATTGTTAATTGGATCACAAGTGTTTTATTATTAGTTTATTCCATGCTTTTCTAAGTCGGTTTCTATGTTTATTACGATTACTTCTGATGACCGACAGGTGGGAGAAACCGGCCGTTCTTACTGTGATGCGAAAGGGTACTATGTAGTCGTATCTTGTGCGCAGTGTTGCCAGATCTACTGTTTTTCCCCTTTACCTACCGCTTTACCGTTTTCTAGTTGATCTACCGCTTTTTCCAATTTTGTAATAGATTACATATTCAATGTATTTGATCCTATAATCATCCTGGCGACATCTACAAGTCTCGGGACTTACTGTAAGCGCTATGAATGATTGCATGATTACACACCAATCCGATACATAATCGGGGACTCTCCCGGTAAAGTCTTATTTACAATAGGCAACGTGTAAGGCACGAAATAAAATGTACATTATTGTATAAGGGTATAATAATTATAACAAGGAAAATTGTTAACTACAGGAAACATTTATTCATAATAATTGTAGTATTCGTTCATGATTGTAAGGGCAAAATAAGTTAATTCTCAGTTTATTTTTATTGTTGTTTGAATCGATCATATTATATTAAGATTATAAAAGTTTATATTTTTTGGCCTACCGCTTGTCCCGAGCAAATCTACTGCTAAACCAATTTACCATCTGCCAATACTGCTTGTGCGTAATGGAAGGCAATTCGCGTTACCTGCGAGAGTTCGAGCGAGCAATGGTTTTGGGTATGCACATGGCAGATGTGTCTACAGCACGTGAGGACCGCGTCTTTGTGTTGTAACTTAGAGCTGTTTGGCTATCAAAAAGAGGAGGCGTACTCATTGCGCGAAGTATACGAAGTGTGTGTTTGCTAAAGAATGGACTCCAACCACTGCCGTACACGATACCAGCATATTACACCGTATGATGCCATAGCACATCACACGGTATGTTTGTTGCCGTGCAATGGACGGTGGTACCTATAGTTCCGTATAATATCATAAATTTTGTAATGATGGAAATGCGCTTCATCTGACAGCCACATTTTGTTAATAAACTCCACATCCTCGTTTATTGTCACCGCATAAAATGATCGTTGGATTTCAGTTCTTGGACGATCTTAAACTTTGTGGCCGTGAACGTGGTTGTCCGTTGTGGACTTTGTTATTCAGCGCTACCAGTCGCTCACATCTACCAATACCACTTTCAAAATTTCCAGTTTCTTTGATTGATCTCATACTTTGTTTCTTAGAGGGCTGATCCACTAAATGGCGACTCAAACTCAATAGTCACTCGTCTTGGAATGATTTTCGATGCCGGATTAATTCTTCTCCAGGATGTCAGAGGAGATCTAAGACAATAAATGTATTTTTCTTCGCCCAATCCTCACTTATGAAGCGGTTTATGCTGTCAAAACCCATCTAAGAAGAATTGAGGTACAGCAAAATAAAATACTGAGGCACATCGTGGTTTATCCGCATGGAAACTGGAAATTCCACCCCTTCTCGAATGTGCATCACAGTTGGCACTCAAGACCTTAGAAAGAGTAGAAACATCATCCGGTCGTTGCCGGCATAGCTGGCTTGAACTCAGTAAGTGCTGGCGCATCAAACTGCCACGGGCATCATTCCACATCATTAACATCCCACAAATCCGCAGCCAGCAAGAGCTGTATTTCTAAAGACGAAGAAGGGGTTTAGGAGCTTGGCTTAGCCCTTTAGTATGGCGGTCCTGAAACGATTTCCTTTCATCGTCAATTTTAGTTTGGTCGCACGGAGCCTAATCAAGTGAATACGGTGGATGATCCATAACAATGGTGACCTTTTCGGTCAAGAATTCACATACCATGATGCCTTTATGCGATGATACATGCTCGTGTTCTATGTGGGATTTTTGACTGACGTTTGCAAAGTAGTAGATGAAGGGTGGTAGAACATTCTTCAGTGCCTAATACTTTTGACCGAAGCTGTACAACACAATTTGATACTTCTACGTAACGTAAATGTAATTCGAAAACTAATTTCCCCAGTAATAAACTAGCAGAAAGTAAATAAGGATCACATCGCGTTCGTTATATTCTGAAAACACGTTGTCGGTGTTGTTACCGCTATTATTATTCACTACTAGGATTTGCTTGTTTTTGCAATATAGATGAACATTGTCGAGAGAGTGGGTGGCGGTAAGTGTAGTTTTGTTATAGATAATCTAACACATTTTGTTAATAATGAGTAATAATTGCCCTACTTTCTACCGAGACAAACAGATGTTCTAAGTATCATACATACCGATATCTTTTAAATTTAATTCAATTACTTCAGTTTCCTAATCTACACCCTTGACATTTCCGAGTTTTGTACTTCGAGGTGATAACTTACAATACATTAATCTTGTTTTCTCCTTTATAGAATCTGACACTTTGGCTTTCCCACTGTTGTGCAGCAATCTGTATTCCGAGGTAATTGATCATTCTCTTCTCTCAACGAACGGCAATATGAAGCCGCAGCCGTGTTAGTTTGCAGAACTTGATTTATGATCTTTCATTGCAAATAACTCTCGTCCTTTCGCATTTTATAAAATTAACCGTTTTTTTTTTTGTTATACATTATAAATTTGAAGTTTGATGTGAGATGAAGCGTATTTAATCCAATAATAATTGTACTGTATTAAAGGTTTAAGGGCGATGCTTTTAAATGTCACACGAACGTGACACTAGAGGGAATAGTGTTTTTATAACTCTTACACAATCTTAGTTAAAAATAGCGCCACCATTTCTACTGTCGTTCTTTTCGTGTAATATATTGAAACATAAATTCACGTTGATTACTGTCATGGGAATATTCAAGATAATTTTAACATAGAATTGTTTCGTAAAAATAGAAAGCAGTTGCGTGCTAACATTAATCTGAAAAAAAAAGTTATTTTCGTTACTTACATGTCATTAAATTTAATGGATTTTCAATTTGTGATTTGTTTTACGAACGAAATTGAGAGATTATGGTTTCATAATTTTCTGACACACAGCGGTATGAGATTTGTTTAACAAGTCTCAACTCCCATTTGATCGTGTTTCCTTACAGAAAACTGTAGTACATAGCCTGAAGACGATTTTGAAAGACCTGAAAAACCAACCAGCACAATCTTGAAAAACCTGAATATAGAAACGGTGAAAGACCTAAACAAAAATATCCAGAAGATGGGAAGGAAACTTCGAAGGACCAACATTTATTAAAATTGGTCCAGCTAAACGTAGAATCCCAATTAAACACGATGATAATCTACGTCCTGAAGGAGATTTTGAACGTCCGGTGAAACCGGGATTACAGACCTGCTGAAAGGCCGAAATAAAAGAGATTAGAGGACAATCTAAGATCGGAAGGCGAATTTGAAAGAAAGACCAACACTCACTTTGTTTTTATTTGCTACCGACCACATCCTCCCGAAATTTTCTCACCAACTCCAACACATACTTTCGATTGACGTTATGGACTTATTCATTATAATTCTGAAAATATTTTCAAAAATTAGCTCTCACGTCCGGTTTCTGAGAAACATGTTTGGCTTGGGAAAAATCGTATAACCTTTATTTTAAATTAAAAATTACAAATCAAGACAAGTTGTGGACCCCTCACAATGTCTGTGCACGATGTGCTGTTACTTTGAGGAGCTGAATAATAGATAAGAGCATAGCTATGCCATTTAGTAGGCCTATGATTTGGCGAGAACAAAAGGATCATTCGAGAGACTGCTACTTTTGCTGTACAAAGATCTTCGGGTTTTCCAGTAAAAATAAGGATAAAATTACCTATACTAATTTATCTTCTGCCACTCGTCCAGTTCCTCATTAGGAAGCTTTGACAATACCAAGTCGTATGGATGTTTCGAATCAAGAACATGTTGAGACCGAGATAGAAGAATAGATTTCAGAGTTGTCGGACACAGATGAAGAATATTTGCCATCTCAAGAGGACACGCCTCATTTAATAAATCAATTTGGAATTAAATGACCTAATTCGAGATCTCAATTTATCAAAAACTCAGGCAGAAATATTAGGATCAAGACTGCAAGGATGGAAGTTATTAGCTCCGGGTAAGCGTATTTCTATATATCGAAATCGCCAGGAAGAACTGTCACAGTATTTTTCAACTGAAGAAGGTCTTTCATTTTGCAAAAATGTTGACGGTTTAATGCAAGAATTAGGTTACAAACACCAACCGGAAGAATGGGGCGTCGTTTTATAGATGCTTCTAAATTGAGTTTGAAAGCTGTCCTGCTACATACAGGAAAGAACCTACCCCTTCATTCCTGTTGGTCATGCCGTGCACATGAAAGAAACATATGATAATATGACACGTCTCCTTGATAAAATCAATTACAAAACCTATAAATGGTACATCAGTGCTGATCTCAAAGTAGTTGCAATTCTACTTGGTTTACAACTTGGATTCGCAAAGTATTGCTGTTTCTTTTGTGAATGGGATAGTCGAGCGAGAAATTTGCACTATACTGTTAAGCAATGGCCAACCAGAATACAATATAGGTACTCCTGGAGAAATGAACGCAGTCCATAATTCGTTGGTGGAGCCTGATAAAATATTTTTACCGCCATTACACATAAAATTAGGTCTGATGAAGAATTTCGTCAAAGTATTGAACAAAGAGCGACCAGGATCTCGATACCTTAAACAAAAATTTCCTAATATATCTGAGGCAAAACTTAAAGAGGGAATTTTTATATGACCCCAGATTAATCTGTTACAAGAGGATCGAGAATTTGACGTACTCTTGAGCGATTTCGAATGGAGTGCTTGAGATGCATTTAAAAGTGTGACAAAAAATTTCTTAGAAAATAAAAAATCTGAAGATTACGATGAGGAAATTGTTAGTGAACTTGTTAGAAGTTACCACGCATTAAGCTGAGTTCACAGAACGTCGACGGTCGCGGGCGACATAGATATCGTCCAATAGCGTTGTTTGTTGTTTCGTATTCCCCTCTGTCGCAGTGAAGTTGGAATTTGCGAACTACACAGCTACTGTCGCCCAAATTAGTGAGGTTATGTTCAACTATCGCAAGCGACACTAGCACTAGCAAAGTTATATTGGCGGGGGAAATGTCGCTCGCGACCGTCGACGTTCTGTGAACTAAGCTTTAGGCTGTAATATGAGTCTTAAAGTACATTTCTTGCATTCGCACCTGAACTTCTTTCTCCCGAATCTTGGCGATGTTAGTGACGGGGGTGATGGGGAAATGTTCTTCATCCCAATATAAAAGAAAAGTGAAAAGAAAGACTTTCTAAATACGTATATGTTGTATGATCGATATGAATTTCATTTGTTTATAATACCAGACGTGATAGAAGATATTTGTTTTTTATAATAATTATTAGGAATATAAAACAAAATAAGTTTGTATATAATTCATAAAGAAAAATAAAAAAATAAAAATTTGTTGTTCTGTGTTATTATTCGCCAAGAAAATCTCAATTATTTTCGAACTCAATAACAGAAGTACAAATACTTATTAACGTGAGTGTATTAATAAAACGTTAAACAAATTGAGTAACAAATACTAATGCGGTACGGCCGTAATAACCCTGACAAATATCATTAAAATGTAATTGCAGTACAAATCTCATTGCATAGACTGATGTGCTCGTGGTCGGATAAAATTCACCTTGGTTCCATTACCCATTAGCGGTAAAGAAATTACAATATTAACAGCATAGAATCCCTTATAAATGAATCTTCTATCATCTATATCTTGTGTACCTAACTGTTCTCTACAAAATAAAAATATAATTTATATCCTAGTATAAAATGAAAATTGCAAAACTGTTCATAACAGGAGAAATACAATATTCATCGTGCTACGCTGTCAGACGGTGAAATTTAGCACCGAGGATTTAGTTGAAACCTTTTACCGGCCAATCCCAACCATAGACTAGGATTATAATGCACAGACGAGTATTACTTTACGTTAAATCCGACACCGGTCGTTGTAATTAACGTGATACTCGGTATTAAATGGCAGCTCATTTCCTATAGTACCGCAACTACAACAATTATTCGGAATTTTGATATCTTGACGATTTGATAGAGTACAGTCTTGACCAAAAGTATTCAAAATAGTTTCTTTCTGGGTCAATACAGCGCAGAAAACGTTCAACATTTTTTTTTAAGTAGGACCGCAGGTAGAGACATTACTTTCGATGAGCAATGTATCTTTGACGTTTTTATCTCAATACAATCACACGTTCAGATTATACAAGGTGTGCTCGTCACTTTTTTCCAACAGTGTATACCTAACACGCTACCATACGAATCAAGATTGTATTTTCTACACTATACACAGTGCGCATTTCTAAATTGCAATCTATGTTATATGCGCATCTGTAATACATAAATTCCATTTAGTAAGTAGCCCGAGAGAGCACTTGTTGTTCGCTAAATGATTTATATCGGTACTGGTGCGCCAGCAGTCGTTCGCTTTGATCGCCCTGCAGCTTGCCTTCTATTAAAAACTTCTCCGTCTATTTTCAAAACGACTCGACATAGTCTGCGGTGTGGTATGCTGATAAAACACACATCCTGAATTCCAAGACGACCGACGCACGGTACAAATTACGAGTCTATGTCTGCAGTACAAATATTTCCAACACATATTTCTCGAAAACGTTACAAAATACCCAATCGCTTTATACAGGGTGGGGCATTAATGCGAGGAAGTCCAATTACTCCTACTATTACTAATACCCCACCCTGTATACAGGGTTGTCACCTAAGCGCGCGCTGGTCTATAGCTCCTATACTAATGATGTTAGGAATTTCGTTCATATACTAATCTATACTACTTGCAAGACTCTATTTCAGGAAAATATTTTTAAGTATATAAGGTGACCCAAATAAGTGTGAAGATATGGAAGTATTTTTTTTTTAATGACACCCCTTGTATTGTGTTGCACATTTCAGTTCATCTCAATGCACTTTATCAATTCCCAAAAAATTATTTCGTTACTCCTGGTATTTCCGGAGAAATAAATTAAAAGTCATTAAAATTAAATTTTACGCACTAAAAATAGAAAATTAAAAAAAAACGTTGGAGCAATTTTTTGACTCACGATTTAGTATGGAGTGAGTCGAGAAAGGTCTAAGGTTACTTTCACCTTGTTTACATTTCGTAAATTTTCTACAGGGTTACCAAAACTATGGTCGAACAATGACATATTTCAAACTAATTTTTCTCACTTTTTTCAAATGGAACACCCTGTATATTTTTTCACCACTTGATGCAGAATTAAAAAACAAATATTTTTTGTAAGTACAACTGTATTTAAATTCTCGACGGTTTTCTAGATATTTATGGAAAACCATTTATTTGGTAAATTTGTATTAACATTTAACTATGAATAACATTAGAGAATTTTCCACATGATTAAATTAAGTATTCAAACAATCTACCATTTTCTTGTAAACACAGATTTAACCTGTTTGTTAAAGACCTATTTGTATTTTGTAACATTAAAAGAGTAACTGTATCAAAGGCTTCTCTTATTCTTTCCCGCATGTTTTCTGGTGTAGTTGGTGGTATACGGTAGACCAGAACTTTAACATACCCCCACAGGAAAAAATCAACTTTGGTCAGATCTGGTGACCTTGCGGGCCATGGAACAGGTCCTTGTCTTCCAATCCAGCGACCTGGAAACTTCTCATTCAAAGTATGTCGAATTTGAATACTGAAATGAGCAGGCGCCCCGTCTAACTGGAACCACATTCTTCTTAACAGCCCTAATGGTATATTCTCTAGAAGGTTATCAAGGTCTTCGTCCAAAAATCTTTGAAAAATATCGCCATTGAGATGCCCATCAAAGAAATGGGGTCCTATAATATGGTCTCCAATTATACCTCCCCAGACGTTTACATTCCACCTGTGTTGCCGGTCAACTGCCCTCTTAAAATTTGGATTCACATTGGCGTAATAATGTAGATTATGCCTGTTCACATGACCATTATTGTGGAAAGTTGCTTCATCGGTAAACAATACAGTATTAAAAAACCGTACATCTTCTTGAATTCGAGCGAGACCCCAATTACAAAAATTTATCCTGTTTTCGAAATCTTGCCCTAGAAGTGCTTGACTCAGTTGTACGTGATATGGATGGAAATGATGCTTCTTCAAAATCTTTTTAACTGAAGTTTGACCTATGTGCAGCAAATCACTAACGTCGGCTGTACTCCTATGTGGATTTTCAACAACACTTGCAATAATGTTAAATTCGTTTTCATCATTTAATATGGGCTTTACTCTGTCATGTTTTTCATATTTAACTGTCCCAGTCCTGTTAAATCGATCCATCAATCTTTGAAATGCTCTTTCATCTGGGTGCCTTCTATCAGGAAACCTCTCGCCGTACACTCTGGATGCTAGAAGACAATTCTTTAAACATTCTCCGAGAATGTAAATCATATCAGTTGATTCTTGGATCGTATAGTTCATTTTTATTAAGAAAGGAAGATAATATGTGCAAGATGTCGCCGAGTGTCAGAATAATACGACAATAATCAATAACATTGTCATACCAACGAGTAATTTTTTTTCCATAACCGATTTGATCTATTAACAAAAATTTACCGTGAAAAACCAAATAAATGGTTTTCCATAAATATCTAGAAAACCGTCGAGAATTTAAATACAGTTGTACTCAAAAAAAATATTTGTTTTTTAATTCTGCATCAAGTGGTGAAAAAATATACAGAGTGTTCCATTTGAAAAAAGTGAGAAAAATTAGTTTGAAATGTCATTGTTCGACCATAATTTTGGTAACCCTGTAGAAAATTTACGAAATGTAAACAAGGTGAGAGTAACCTTAGACCTTTCTCGACTCACTCCATACTAAATCGTGAGTCAAAAATTGCTCCTACGTTTTTTTTTTATTTTCGATTTTTAATGCGTAAAATATAATTTTAATGACTTTTAATTTATTTCTCCGGAAATACCAGGAGTAACGAAACAATTTTTTGGGAATTGATAAAGTGCATTGAGATGAACTGAAATGTGCAACACAATACAAGGGGTGTCATTTAAAAAAAATTACTTCCATATCTTCACACTTATTTGGGTCACCTTATATACTTAAAAATATTTTCCTGAAATAGAGCCTTGCAAGTAGTATAGATTAGTATATGAACGAAATTCCTAACATCATTAGTTTAGGAGCTATAGACCAGCGCGCGCTTAGGTGACAACCCTGTATAAGTAATGAGGTGTATTGAATTTTGCAAGCGTTCAGTCAGCAACGAAAAAGTTTAAAGGGTTAAATTAGCAGCTAATAGAAATTTATAGACACCCTGTATACTGATACATAACTATATACATACATAATTATAGGTTATCGAACTTCTACTTTACATTTCTCCTTGTCCTTTTTTTGGCCTACATCCTCCTCTAATCCGTTAATATATTTCTCGACCAACAACATGCAAGTATTTGCATCTCTTTTTTACACTCCTACGTTATTAGTATATGGAACTAGTTTCGAATGCAATGACATATAAATAGTAACGAACTCGTCTTATACAGAGGACTAAAGGCCAGCACACTATCAATTATCTGTGACGATATTAGAAGAGAGCGTGTTATAATAATCTAGCGAGTCGCTATGCGACGTTTTTCACCGTCTATCTTATCTGTTTTCTTCGTCTGCTCCGTGTATTCTCCCGTTTGCCCGGTGATATACTAATTTCCGGGTCTATTAACACACTTTCCGCTGTGCGGTTGGCAAAAAAAATTAGGAGTCGGTTTCTCTGCACACAACGTATAAAGTTCGCGTGCATCGATCCTATCTTTGGGCCTAACCTATATTTGGGGAGCATGTTTTTTTTTTGTTTTAATTTCTTTTCGTACATCTCGAGGAGCATGAATAAACCGTTTCTCCCTTGCATGCTTCTGGTCAAGATCCAGATATTTGGGGATCAATTTTGCAGAAATTTTTCTCGAATCCAAATCGATCCGGTCAACATTAGATTTGTAACATTTTTCCTACAGTTCCAAGTATGCATTTTATTTACACTGAACTGTTAAAAAAAAATTCCCACTATTCCTACTCAACATAATTAATCGGAATTAGCACTTATTATGATAAATATTCACAACATAATTGGAGTGTTTGTGGCAATTTCAAGGTAATTAATCTATTACGGAGCCTATACAGTTGAGTTATACCAAATATAGTTATTTCCTAAGCGATGATCGGAAGAACTCGACTACGATAAGTGAGTACAACGAACTTTGACCTTAGTTTTATATGAAAATTGAACATAATTATGCACGAATTATGTTTGTACCGGGTGGCCAACTAAGAATGTCGCTCGGCCATATCTCAGGAACGGTTTACAGTACACGTTTGGGAAAAAAACATCACTGACTAAAGTGCCCCGAAAAACATCTGGAAATTATTTAGAAAAGCGTAGGATGACCGCTAGAGGGCGTAACTGATCACCAAAAACTTTAATTCTTATATTACGCAAAATTTACCAACTTAAGGTCTATCATAAATATGAAAATCGGAATCTACGGAAAATTTTGCATATTTTCCATTGGACAACTTTTGGTATTTTGCCAAATAAGGAGAGGGGCGGAGGGGAAACTTTGTATTGAAGGAACGCTTATAACTCCGGTTCTGTTCAACCGAATTTTGCAAACTTAGTCTCGTTGAAAACAGCATTACTCCTCCAATCTAATGCTTACAAATTCGAACCGATTTAATAAGTGACGTGCATGCTAGAGGGCGTTGTTTAATTTTTGTCGGGAATTTTGTTTTTTCTCGAAAATAATAATTGGAAACGTATATTTTTGACGATAAATTAAAAAAGTAGGCAAATGAGCGAAAACCGGGTATCGCTATTTTTTACCAAACCGAAGATATCTTCAGAAACGTGTGGATGGTAAAAATTTCTTTTATAAATTTAAATTATTCTGCTTCTCGTCAACGAAATTTAGCAAATTTGGTCTTTTTAGAAAGAATTTTCATTGGACTATGTTTTGTGATTCAAACTGTTTAATATTATTTTGTCCATTACCGCTAGAGGGCGTTAAGGAAATTTAAATATATAAATTTTAAGATTTTTGAAAAGAACAGTGCGTGGAAGCTTATATTTATGCTCATACTATAAAATAATGAATTGAAAGCTTAAGATGTTAGTGAAAAGCACAACGGAATAATTCAAATAAACAATGCAAGAAAACAACAAAAGAGGAAACAGCATAATAAAGTTAATATTAGTGGCGGCCTAAATCTTGAAGTTGTCTCCTATTATTTTCAATGCAAACTTTTACTCAACAAAGAGTGAATAGAACTACAGCCTCTATTTCTGTCTTAGAAATACCTTGAACGATATTTCCTATTCCTACAACCAAGTTACGAGCGGTAGATCGCGTTGCAAAAATAAGATGTATTTTTCGCACTCACAAATAAAAATAAAAATCTAAACAAGTCAAATTGGGGGTCTTGGGTGGCCATGGAGATAGACTGGCGTGTTACATCCACCTATCAGGGCCCAGAAAATTGCAAACATTTACGAAGAAATGCACAGCACACTCATCATAATGAAAAACATGTTGTTGCGAGTTGCCAGCGACATGTCTTCTAATTCTATTCTCTTTAATGCCCTCTAGCGGTAACAGAAATAAAGACAATATTAAACAATTTGAATCACTAGCAGTAGGTTCAGAAAAATCCATGATAGTCTATTTTTTTTGGCCGCCAAGCATTCCACGCACTGTTCTTTTCAAAAATCTTAAAATTTATGTATTTAAATTTCTTTATCGCCCTCTAGCGGTGATGGGCAAGATAAAATTAAACGGCTTCAATCGCTAAACATAGGACAATGAAAATCCTTTCTAATAAGACCAAATTTGCTAAATTCCTTTCATGGGAAGCAGAACAATTTAAATTTATAAAAGAAATTGTTACCATTCACACGTTTTTGAAGATATCTTCGGATTGGTAAAAGATAGCGATACACGGTTTTCGCTCATTTGTTAGTAATTTAGCCTACTTTTTTAATTTGTCGTCAAAAATGTATGTTTCCATTTAATATTTTCGAGAAAAAACAAGATTTCCGAAGAAAATGTAAACAGCGCCCTCTAGCAAGCACGTCACTTACTAGATCGGTCCCAATTTGTAAGCATTAGATTGAAGGAATAATGTTGTTTTCAACGAGACTAAGTTCGCAAAATTCGGTTGAACAGAACCGGAGTTATAAGCGTTCCTTCAATACAAAGTTTCCCCTCATCTTCTCCCCTCATTTGGCAAAATACGAAAAAGTTGTCCGATATAAAATATGCAAAATTTTCAGTAGATTCAGATTTTCATATTTATGATAGACCTTAAGTTGGTAAATTTTGGGTAAAATAAGAATTTAAATTTTTTCTGATCAGTTACGCCCTCTAGCGGTCATTCTACGCTTTTCTAAATAATTCCCAGATGCTTCTCGGGGTCACTTTAGTCAGTAATATTTTTTCCCAAAGCTGTACTGTAAACCGTTCCTGAGATATGGCCGAGCGACATTCTTAGTTGGCCACCCGGTACATGAAATAATTTTTTAGTTTTATTCGTGCTCTAATTCGTCACTTCACATGTCTAGACATGTTATTTCGAAAGTAAAATGACAGGAATAATTTGCGACAATTTTCTAGTAAGTAAGCATGCATGTGTGTTGTAATACGAGCATGAAACGTTACGTAATTATTGCTCTAACACTTTTAATAGAGAGCAGTCGGTACTGAAAGTAAAACAACTGCGAGGAATATTTGGAGAAGTCTGTCAAAATATTTACGTTTTCTGTTCCTATTTAAATCTAATTTTGTTTGTATTCGCTGGAACAGATTTTATCGAAACCGATTCGCTGCGTTTTTCTTTTTTTTTGTGGTATTTTATAACAGCTAGGAAACAAATAATTTTATAATGAAATCCTAACTTTATGATCAACTTTATCAAATAACATTAATTGGTCCTAAGTCCAGATAAGAAAGCAGGTATCTGCAGCATGAAAAAAATAATTTTAATAAGATTTTTTCGATATTTTGCAAAAGGAAGCGATGATCAAACATGATCAAACGATACTCAATCGAATTGTGCAAATTTTAAGGAAAAAGAAATCCTGGAATTTGAAAAAAAAAGAATTTTTAATGTTTCAATATATCTGAATTGGTTGCTAATTTCTGCACACCCTGTATAAATTTTGTTGAAAGTTATGATAGTTCTCAATCTCTATGACCCTTTACTTGCGTTTGCCGAAATTTGGTATCTTACGCTGCAAAGGGTTTTGCAGTATTAATTTTTCTTTAAGATGGTGTAATAGCAAAATATTAAGGAAAATTGTAAATATCTTAGAAACAGTTGAATTTAGAGATAGGGAACCCTAATACAAAATGTTTGCAAATAATGCGTAGAATCGATTGCATTAAAAAAAATTATACCATTGTATTTAAAATAACAAAGTTGCTATTTACTTCCGGTATAACCGGAAGTCAGATTTCGTTGAAAATATTTTAAAACTGTAGAACCTATATCACAAATGCAACTGTCAAAATTTCAGAATTGTACTAAAAGTAGATTTCTGACTAACGGGTATCGTGAAAGACCCTGTATAGTTGCTGCAGTTTACGCAAACAATTTTTTTGAGTTTCTTTTTTGTACTGTGTAGTGGTAAAAAAGTAAAATTGTTAGATACGACAAATAATGGAGAAGACGAAACAAAATTTCGAGACACTGATTGGCTTATGATCCTACTCTCTAGTGTTTTGGCCAATTATACTTATGTTGAGATTAATATCCTCTTGTAAAACATATAAAAAGTTGGTCAACATTTGAAGACGGTCTTCACCATTAATGGTTACGATTTCCTCATAATTACATTAAAAAATACCGTTACCTACATCTTAAGCTGAAACCAATTCGATTCGATTTCAATCGATTGAAATATGTCTCAAGATTCAATCCAATTTATATATTTTTCTCTTAAGTACTGCCTATTAGCCAAGGCCCTCTTGATCATCTAATAGAAGATGTTAAAAATTCACAGATTCTTTAATACTCCCCATAGAAGATATCACATTGAAACAATTCCTACCAAGGAGTCAGATTATCGTCGTAAAAATACTAAGCCACAGTATTATATTACAACCTAGTTCATCCATCATGACAAGATTTGAGCAAATGAAGACGTCAATTTAGGCTTTAAAGTAGTCAAAAATCCACAAAAAAATTACCGAAACAATTGATCATTTACTGATCATTGGCGATTTCGATCGACCACCCCCCTATATTTTCAAAATTTCGACAAACTAACGCCGGAAATGGCACAAATTATTGCTCCTATTTCATGTCTAAATGGTACTACTTTTTACTTCAGGCCTTTAGATCACAGGAAATCGAAAATTATTGTTTGATCACTCATCGCTTTTTATCCGGTCTTGAAGTTACATACATATACAGGGAAACTCAGTATACAGGGTGCTTCATTAATTATGCTTATTCAAAATCGCAACGTTTTCGAGATGAATGTCTTCAAAGTTCAAAAAAAAAAATTTGTACGATAAAAATAAAATTTGGCATAGCGATTTAGTATTATAGAATGCTTCTTATGGTCCAATTTTCCGAAATTAGCAAAATTACAGCAAAGATAAAAAAATATTCCCTTGTGTTAACATCAATAGAACTTTTTTGTTTTTTGATTTGCAAGCACGAAATTAGCATCACCTGATAGACTACATAGATAAAATGCCAAAAATAAGGTCCTCTTGTAGAAACTTCGTATTATGCTTGATTTTCGAGAAAAACGAGAAGTTCGGAAGGATTTGTGACTAAAAATAGTTTAAACAGCAAAAATTCGGGTAGTCCAACACTCAAATTCTACGTCACTGGCAGAATTGTAATTTTAAGACAATTTTTCGATTACTCTTCAATACTTCCTATGTAAACAACATATCTATGTAAAAAACGATTTTTTTTTCTGAAACTTATAAGGCCATTTTTGGTCAATGTTCATTATTTCCTTCAGTTAAAATATTTTAATGAAGCACCCTGTATATTGAGTTTCCAAAATTGATTACACTTTTCAGGGACTTTAGGAGGTGGTGAAACACTGAAAATATTAGAGTTTGTTGTCTCCTGTCTCTAGGCCGTAAAAATCGGAAATCGTCATTTGACCATCCACCAAGTCCCGCGAAGTTGGCACCATAGTGCTCGAAAATCGACAAAAAATGGTAAAGAAGATTAACCATTTATTGACAACTATCGACCATCAGCGATTTGGATTGATCACTTTTTTGTTTTTTGATCATGTTTGACCACCAAATAATTCTTAAAATCTTAATAGTTGAAAAAAAAATGGAGAAAAAACAATTTAATATCTCTAATAAAATGACGTCAAACGCAGAAAATGTAACCACGTCTTGCTTCAGGTCATTCAATCATAGCAAACCACAAATTATGGTTTGATGACCCACAGATTAAATCTAAAAATGCTAAGCCACAGTATTATATTAGAGCCTAGTTTATCCATCACAAAATTATCATTGTTTAAAGAAAAGAAAAAAACAATGCAAAAACTATGTGAGAAAATCTAAAAACAATTGCAAAAAACAATGACAAAATTTGAGTAAATAAAGCTTTAGCTTTTTCCCTAAGGAAAGTTCATCGTTTACAAACTTTGAGAGGTGGTCAAACGCCGGAAATGGTACAAATTGTTACCCACTAAGTGGTACTTCAACTTTTTATTTTAGGTCTTTAGATCACAGAAAATCGAAAATTATTGTTTGATCACATATAGAGTTTCCAAAATTTATTACAATTTTCAGGGACCTTAAAAGGTAGAACGCTGAAAATATTAGAATTTGTTGTCTTGTCTCTAGATCGCAAAAAATTAGTTTTATTATCGCCTAAACACCAAACAAAGCGATAATAAAACTTTATAATAGTCTTGTTTGGTGTTTTGTTTGGTGTTTAAAGTGTTTAGTGTTCTACTTCTGCAGCAAGAGATCCAGTGAAGAACTACGTCGTTTAACCACTAAGTTTGCGAAGTGGTCAAAAATCGACAAATAAGATAGAAAGAATTGACCATCAGCGATTTCGATTCACCACATTTTGTTTAAGCTACAGCCACCACTATCGTTTGACCATGTTTGACCACTTTTTACATTTATAAAATTTAAAAAAAATGATTGAGAATTTATTTTTACTACAAGGACAACATTTTGGTTGTAGAGGCTGAGAGGAGGCCAAACGCTGAAAATGATAAGACTTCTTGTCTCGTGTCTCTAGACTACAGAAAATTGAAACTGCCATTGCAAAATTTATGGTTTTAGAGATGAGGCCCAAATTTTGATTACCTATTACAAAATATTAGGAAAACACAAGCGTTGTGTATCCAAATGTGACACATGCCACACCTTCATCATAGCTCTTCTTTGCGATTCTTGGAAAGCAGTCCTTGACAAAAAAATTGAAATCCTTATGCAGCTTATCCCAGCTGACGCGGTTTCTTTGATAATTTGTTTATTTTACAGTATAGAGAAAAAAGTTTCAAATAAAAGTTGTCCTTATTTAAACGAGGCATAGCTAGAAAATATTTTCAAATATACAGGGTGTCCCAATTACACAAAAAGCGTATGTAACTTTATTATTTTAAATGGATCACCCTATATATTATATATTTTTTAATTCTACGTGATGTTTTAAGTAACTTTTATTAAGACCTTCCTAGACCTACGTGCTTTTGTTTTCGAGAAAATAAATATTTTATCAAAAATTTTGCAATTGCAGCGCTCTCGTTAATGAGCCGTAGGATCAAAACTAAAAAAGGTAGAAAATTTTGGTTTGCGCAAATTGATATGTCTTGAATTGGTTTACTATTTCCTATATTAACATGTACGGATCCTTTTGTTGACAAACATTTACTGGCGCCAAAATTTGGAAACATTTAAATGCCAATAACTCGGTTTTTTTTAATGGGACACCCTATATCTGTTTACAGGGTTGGATGTAAAATTAAATTATCTTTCTTTTGATATCAGAATGCACCCATTTATCTTCAACCGTTTTAGGGAAAAATGTATATTTCTTCTGCTACTGTCGAAAGAGACCACTTCAATTTGCACAAAGTAGGCTACGTAACAATAATATTATGACAGATATATTTAATAACCATTTGTACCATTTATAATTATGCACAAGTAATAAGCTCAATTTAAATTTGTGCTGTAAACAATTTTAACAGAACAGGATCTTTCAACAAATACCATAAAAAACGCAACAAAAAGAGTTTTAAAGCCAAACTTCAAATAAGATGAATTGAAAAAACACAGAAGAGAGTACAAACAGAAGTTCCCACTTCATCCCAGTCAACATTCCATTTTTCGTCTAACAAAACTTTAAGCAATATTTACATTTTACAAAATCTTGTTTGTCGACCGTGCAGAATGAAATTTCAATGTTTATTTTTTATTACCTAACCTCCGTAAATCTTTTAGGAATAATAAATTATAGTCTAACGAGGTGCCGACGGTTTTTGGAAGTAGGTCAAACAGTAAATTATGATAAATTACTTTCTTGAGAGCTAAATATTGTTCATTTTTCCCCGCCTTCCCCCAATATTTGAACTTTTCGAAATAAATGGATGCTCAGAACCGAAGTAAATATATCAAATATGAAAATTAAAGTCAATCAAATCAATACCAGCCTGTATATATCGAAAAGAAAAAAAACGAAAGTAGGAATCTTGAATCAATTGTTTTTTAACGTTTCTGTTAGTTTCCATGACAACGCCAGTGTTTGACCAATGAACAGCTTCGATTTATCAAGCGTAATATCCACTAATTATGCGGTAATCTCGATTTTGTAAAGATTTATTTTGAAATTAACAGTTAACGAAATTTATTTCATGCAATGACTAAAATCGTCGGAACGTTTCGGAATGTTTAATATCACTCCATCATTCTGTATTTCGGAGAAACGGTTGATTCATATTACCGCAAGAAATAGAACGGAATAGAATAGAATAAACTTGCAAAACATGATGATATAAAACACGTGTTCGTAATCTATTTTAGATATCGCAAAATGATTTTGTGTACAAAAAAAAATTAAATATCAAAAATAAGAACTATTGTTTAACAAAAATCAATAACGACCATTTTCCGTTATTCAATATTTAATGAAAATTGCTTTGGGGACCCATGTTATAAAGCAGGTTAATATACAAAGCCTCCTGCAGAGTTCCTTCTACATTAATTTTTTATCCTTCGTCCTTCTACACTACCATTCCCCCTTTTTTTGTATTTTATATTAAAAAAAGATATCCCCCCGAAAAGAAATAAAACAAGGACGCACCTTTTTACCATATCTGAAGCCGTTTTTGTTGATTTTTCCACTGTTTCTCGTTTCTAATAACTCAATCTCGCACACAACGCTTAGTAGCATTCAACCTCGAGCAGGGTTCTCCTTTATGTTGCCGTCTTCGTAACGCTGCTGGTCTTCCGTTGTTGTTTACAAATCAACTTCATTTTCGCTGCACTTGTACTTCGAAATGAAACACAAACAACGGTCGAATATTCGCAATTTTCGTACGCGAACTCAACTAACCGTCTCGACTTTCGATCTTCACGTCAGACACCGATAAAACCGAAGACTACGTGACACTAACAGCGCAACAATTCACGAATCTAACGGAAAAAAACTATTTTGAAGATCGTAACTTACCACTTGAACTTTCTCGACTGCACGAACAATGGCGTCTGCTCGAGAATTATTTAGAAAATAAGCTTCAGAAAATAGTTTAAACCCAAACCATATAAGAAGATATCTGTAATTATTAATATTTCCAAACACTCAAAAATAGATGGAACTGTGTTTATAGCAAGAAAGGCGATTTCTGTAACTTAAATTTACCGACACCCATTACCATATATACGATAAACTCTAAAAGATGGTGCTGATAGCAATAATCTTTCAAAAATAAATTTAATTTTTATAATTTAGATACAGTTTATAAAACTTTTAATTAATAAAAAAACTATAATGTTACCAACTTAAACAGCGACACTTTTCATTTAATTTAATAATTTTAAAGAAAAAAATGATGTAAACATGATGAAATTACATATACATAAATATACTTACATTTTTAATTTTTTCACTATCATCTTCTTCTCGAAGGCAATTTGGAATTCGAAATTGTTCAGGAGTTCTTGCGTAAAATATTTCACACGCGAACATTTTTGTTGCATCCTATTAAACACAAATGTTTGTAACGAACTGAAGGAAAAGCAAGAAATTGCGGCACACTTTGAGGTTTCATCTTGTCTCAACATGTAGAAAACACCTCAACAACTATCAGCAGAATCATAAACCGAAAAATCCAACAGGTTTTCCCATACAACTAACGTCTTGGGGAGAAGTTCTTCGACAAGTTTCAACTTGTGTATTCCTGTATTCGACGAATTTTCGCGGGGTATTAGAAGGGATGGACGGAAAGGGCCAATCGCAATAGTAGGCTTTAAAATATAGTGGTGGGGTAAAAAATCATAAGTAGGACAAGATAAACTGTTAAATTATAACGAATATAACTGTTTAAAATGAAAATATCACCTGTGATTTATTATCAACATTAAAAATTAAAGATAAAAAACGAAGCAATTGCTTTTCTCTACATCAATTTTATTTAAATTTACAACTATTTAATATACAACAATCATAGAATTCATACCTTTATTTAAATATTTAATACTTCCTCACGTTTTTTGACGTTTCTGTTCCGGCTCCATGTTGTCACTATCATCGTCACAGTCACTTTCAGACTCTAAAAAAATAAAAATCAAAAATGTGCAAATTAAATTTATTTTTTAAGAAGTGCTAACGAACAAACCTGAAATTTCTTTCCCGTTTGCAGCCTCTTCCTCAACTAATTGTGTTAAAATTGCGTTCGTTTGCTTCTGGACATTTTTTAAAACCGAATTGAAGTTGTAGTTGAACGCAGATAAATTTAGTACTTCCTTCACTTCCCAGGATTTATTTTTAAATTTTATATCCACTTTTATCATCGTTTATTATTCTACTTATCTCAATTAAAAGAATAGTTGTGATAATTATATTCTTAACCAACAAAATGGTGTTATTATGCGGTGTTATGATTACAGAGGCGGATTTAGAACAATTTTAGGTGTGATTATTTTTATAAAAATATAATTCTAATGTAAGTAAGGTTTGAATCAGATGTGTTAATTGCAATTATTTGCGATTTCGCTGTAAAAACTTTTAAATTATTTATAATAACTGTATAATCCAAGAATGAAATTAATAATTTACGCTATTTCGCGCCATCTATAGTTGACATAATGAATTATTGTTGATGCGGTTGTCGCTCGTAAAACAAGCTTTGATTATTTGTTAATTTTGTGATAAATACAGAAATAAATAGTTAAACATGGATAGCACCGAAGACCCAGTAATTGAGCAGCCAGGTAAGTCTTTTAACTCGCGTAAAAAAGCGAATTTATCGGCAAAAAATTTTCCAAACATGCTAAAAGAATTATGGCGTTCTTTCCATGTGACCTTGCTATATACAAAAATTTTTTTTACTCTTCGTTTAATTTCTAAATTGCACTATGTGTTTAATGTAGTCGGTAGACGGACTAGATCTGGAAAAACGGTACCCACAACGAAACCCACCACCAGAAAGACGAGGAAGAAAGTGATGCTGGTTGAAGTGGAGGTATCCGACGAAGAGGAGACTACTATGAAGAGTCAAGAGGATAACTTGAACGAGAGTAGCGATAACGCCGTGATATCCGAGAATTCGATCACAATGGATGAAAATGAAGATTCGCTCAACGATAAATCGAAAGATATACCTTCGTCGGAAGATAAGACTGATGATACAGCGAACGATACCAGTTTAGTAAGCAACGGACAGGGCGAGGAAGTTTGTAGACTAATCGAGAACGATGTTTTCATTTGTGATTTCGAGAACGAAGGACAACATGTACATATGGAGGTTGAAGAAACGACAACAGCGGAGGTCGAAATTGAGACTAAAAACGACAATGTTGTGGAGGAAGTATGTACGACGGAAATTACTGAATTTGTAGAGGGCGATGAAGAGAAAAGGACCGAAGAAGAATCGGTTACACAGCCGATAATAACCGAGCCGATGGATGTCGATGAAAGTAACGAAGATATATCTAGTAGAAATGATGATGATGCGAAGGTGTACGATGAATCAGATGAAATTGCTGAAGCATCGACGGAAGTAGAAGAGACTAAAGTAAAGGAGATGATTACGGAGGAAGTAAGCGTTGAAAATGAAGAGGAATCGAGTCCTAAAGATGGTGAAACTGAGAAAGACGCTACGGATAGATTAAATGTAAGATGAATCGATTTATTAGAGTATTTGTGTATTAAAAAGAATAAATAAATGATTGATAGATACAGCCTGCCGATCCAGATGCAGAAAATATATCGGAAGATGAACTCCCCAGTGTACAAGTTGCCAAAGTTCCTGAGACTGAAGAGGTTTCCGATGAAGAATTGCCAGGACCGAAGCGCGCTGAATTACCTGCTGATACTGAAGTAAGTTTGCTTGTAATCTAGAAAATTAATATATTTCGAGCTTCATTCTGTGGATTGTTAAGTAATATAATCTAAAGGGTCTAAAGTTATCTGTATTTTGCTTTGGAAACGTAAATAAATAACTTTTTTACTGGAACCACACAAATTTTACATTTATGTCCTATTTTGTGCAATGCATAGTTGACATGTTTTCTTTAAATTTTGGATTACATTGTTCATTATTTGCTCATCACCATAGATAACTACATCCAATTCTAAAATTTCAACGTAACATCTTTTCTGTAAGCTTAGCTTAACTTCTAATCGGCCAATTCGGACTGCAAGTGTCGTTGTTCTTAATAATAATTGATTTATTTGCCCAGCAGATTACATCCAATTACAGGACAAAGTATTACATTAAACATATGTATGTATGTATAATATTAATCTTAAAAACTAAGACAAAACCAAATATTTCGGGAAAAAGAGCTGTTTCTATACAGAAGAAAAAATATTTAAAAATGCTAATAAGGAAACAACAAAACAATCTGACTTTGTAGATGTTCACAATCATCAGTAGAACGGAGTCGAGTATAAATTTTTAAATCATCAGCAAACAATATTTTTTTCGCACAAGCGATGGTCACAGATCATTTATAAAAAGTAAGAAGAGCAGTGGTCCCAGATTAGTTCCTTGAGGAACGCCGGAGGTTGGATAGAATGGGTGGGATTTATGATACAAACACCATACAAAATGTTTTCTATTTTGAAGATATGAGCGCAAACACAATCTGACACCAATCTGAGTGAAAACGCTATTGTTTCAAGTTTATCCAGTAGTAAGTTATGATAGATTCGGTCGAATGCCTTCGAGAAACCAGTATAGGTAACATCGATTTGGGCATTGTTATCCAAACTCTCACACAGATACTGAGAAAAACCCATGCTGATGAATGATTAGTTGGCATTTAACTTGCGGAATTAGACTTGTACAGAGACATTTTTCAAAAACTTCTGCAAAATTGCTGATAATAGCAATAAGTCTGTAGTTATCAATTGTATCAGATTCGCCTTTCTTGAAGACAGGAGTTAGTCTGGTAGTCTTCCAGCGTTCAGGAAATACATACGAACTTAATGCTAAGTTAAACAGAAAACAAAGTGGTTCAACTAAAGCACCAGCACAATCCTTGACGAGGAAACTGGGGACGTTATGTATGACGTTTGTATTTTTTAGTGTTGACGTTTTGATTAATAGTTCTTGAGCAATGACTAGTTTCAAGTGAATTATCTAGAATAATAGGAGGATGGTATGCATCTTCAACTAGTGGACTAAACTCTCGATGAATCGTAGTCTTCGTGATAGCGTTGATTATTATTAAGAACATTATTTACCTGAAAAACGTTAGCAAAGTGCATAAAGTTACTAATTATGTTATATTTACTATCATTAATGGATGGATCATTAAAGTGAGGCAATATTGAAATATTCAATACATAAATATCATGAACAATAGAAAGATCAATGGCTTGAACATTACCAATTGATTTGTGAGCTAACAAAACACCACCACCGCGTTTTCTATCCACACCATCGAAGTTTCTGTCACGTCTAAGAACAGAATAAGTGGATGGAAACAGTTCACTAGTTAGTAGATCTTCAGACAACCAGGTTTCAACAAGACACACAACATCAAATGACACTTCACTAATGTTACAATAAAACTCAGTTGTTTCTGATAATAAAGATGTAATTGGTTATCACTGTTGAGCATATTTAGTTTAAATGCTTAATTATAGGAGTTCTATGTTGTTTTATCCAGCGATATTTTTATACTAGAAACCTAGTAGAATTACGGAAATTTTTAGCACATTTTAGCAACTTAATGCGAAGAGGACATTTGCGTTCAGTGTCAGCATTAAAACGGCCAAGACGATTAACGATAATACCATCAAAGTTAGTAGTAGCTTCGGTTTCCTGTAGACCCGCCCCTGCAATTTCCAAATCATGTTTCTTTCATTAGAATTCGGATTTTCTGGCTCATTCGCATTAAAGAAGATTATTTCTTCATTTATTTGCTGTTAATCACTGCCACATCTACACAATCAATAAACATCGCGAATTGATATTTCTACCTATGTAGTTAATGACGAGAATTTATTAGATGTCGAATAGGAACCATTCTTTTATATTGTATTAGAACTAAATAAAGCTATAAGTTATACTTCACACTTTTTATTAGTAGACTTTTTTTTGTTGCTTCAGTAATTTACAATAATTTCAATCATATTTCTTTAGGTTGTATCCGAAGACGAATTACCCGCTGTTAAGAAAGAAGGGACTAAACGTAAGATAACAGAAGGCGATTACGACCCCGGATCACCAACTTCAGAAAGTGAGGTGTCCGCTAAGAAACCGTTCTTGGATCCGGAAGCAGAGAAGGACAAAGAGAAAACGGATAAACCGAAAAAACTGCCCGAATTAGATAAATACTGGAAAGCGGTTAACGATGACCCGACCGATTTCACCGGATGGACGTACCTGCTTCAATACGTCGATCAAGAAGTAATTTTTTTTTTAAATTAATTTAGTGGCGGAATTTTCGAGTGTATACGATCCGTTTTAGAATGACATGGAGGCGGCGAGAGAGGCATACGATGCCTTCCTATCCCACTATCCCTATTGTTACGGTTACTGGCGCAAATACGCGGATTACGAGAAACGGAAAGGGAACAAAAAGAAATGCGAAGAGGTACGTATATTTGCAAATGATAAACACGCACATGTTATGTCTGTACACTTACGTAATCATTTTGCAATCCCCACAGCTCCTCGTCGTGTCAACTTCTTTCAAATACGATTATTATAATTACTGTTATTACTACTATTACTACTATATTATATGTTTATATTTAATTAATATGTATTATATTACTAGTAGTATAATTACTGATGAAATACCATTATTAGTAGCTTTCTGTTGTTGTGTATATAACATATTTGATCTTAATTTTTTTTCCTGGAAAATCGTTTTTGTGTGTGATCTATTAAGAATTTGAAAATGATGTTGAGAGAGAAATCATGATGATGAGTTTATAGAGAGAGAGAGAGAAAGTATTATAAAGCGAAGCGTTTGCCCGTTGCAACCACACACTGCTTTGGGTACAGTTCGGAGTCGCAACGCTGGACACACTGACTACTACTCTTGATTTCCGAGAAAGAGACCCATGTAAGAATAACAAAATACGTTGTTCGAATTTACAACAAAATGCGATAGGTTGAGATATTACATAATGATATAATAAGATACGGCATATTATATACTATAATAACCGATTTCTTTTCCAGGTGTTACAGTACAATTGGTGCATATCTCTAAAAAAAAAAAAAAAACAAATTTCTTCCAGTACTACTACTACCACTGCTAAAAATAAAACGTAACATCCAATCTATAATATGGTGGAAATGTTAGTTCTTCTATATGATACATGTGTTTTCTTTGTTGATATTGTTTGTATATAATATTATCTTTAGATGAAACGAAATATGCTATCCTGCATTGTATCGTATCGCATCTGATTTCTTTTTAGCCTAACTGATTCAACCTTTTCGAATTTTCCATTGCCATTTTGTAGTAGTATTTGTATTGTAGGCAATTGTTTCCCCCTACAGTGTTAGATGACGTTTTTGTTCTAGTAATTACCACAATCCATTGCGTTAATGTTCATGTTTACAGTTAAATTTTTTCGTGCATTTTAGAAGTATAGCAGCCGGCAGATAAGTTGGCGAAAGATGCATTCAACAAAAATTAGATCAGAAACCCTTTTTTTATGAGATTTCAAAAAATTATATTAGTATAGGAACATTCCTAGTACTTGAACGATTATTTAAATAAGTATTTTGTTTTTTCTGCTTAAAAAATTATTATTTGCAGAATAAAAATTTATGCATAAAAAAGGAATCGTTCAAGTACTGACAACATTAATTACGAAAAAGAAGATCGGTCAAATAGTTTTTCGACAATCGTCACCATTTCGAGATAATCGAGTTTATGTAAACATTGAAGTCGATCACGTAAACTTACAAATCATCGTCGATTTCGAGACCATATAGCGTATCATCTGCACTTGATGCAGCCTCCAAAATATCTATCTGGTGTTGTCTGCTGGCCATTCGTCTCTCCCCCCCTCCCCCTCCCTCTCCCCCTCCTTCTCGTATCTTGCGCGGCCGTCGAAATGCGCCTTTCGTCCTGCTGCGCGACGTACTCATGGGGGTTTGCCTCAAAAATCTTCAATATTGATGTTTGCCTCCCTTTGAAAATGCAGGCTGATGCGTAAGCTGCAATTCCCACAGGTACTGCACCTCCTGGAAGATGTTTCGGGGTCAGTTTACAGATCGGTTGTAGCTCTCGTTATTCGACGTGAATCTACCCAGGCATCTTTCGAGCAATTCATCTTTATATAACAAGTATGCTGAAAAGTTCGTAGGCTGACACATAGATGGCGCTACTAGTATAAAATCCATGATTTTTAGTTAGTCCTAACACATCACTGGCATCACAAGTCGGGTTTCCCAGTGGGCTGAAGCCAAAAACCAATTAGAAGTTTCAAAAAATAAATTTTTCGAAAAAGAACGAGCTCAAGTTTATGAGAGAAAAGCATGAAATGGAACTTGAGCTTATAAAAAAAAAAAACAGCACATAAAATTAAGTTAATGGAAGAAAAGAGAATAAAATGAATGAGCACTGAGGATGATGCACGCAGTGGACGCCCCAAAGATGCTGTTACCGACGAAAACATAAAAAAAGTCCGCAAAATAATTTTGAATTACCATAAAGTGAAGTTGATCGAGATAGCTGAGATTCTAAAGATATCAAAGGAACGTGTTGGATATATCGTTAACGAGAAGAAAATGCTTTTCCACCAACACAATGCACCGTGTCACAAATCAATGAAAACGACGGCAAAATTGCATGAATTGGAGCTTTGAATTGCTTCCGCATCCATCGTATTCTCCAGATGTGGCCCCCAGCGACTTTTTCCTGTTCTTAGATCTCAAGAGAATGCTCGCTGGAAAGAAATTTAGCGCTGATGAAGAGGTAATCGCCGAAATTGAAGCCTATTTTGAGGGTAAACACAAATCGTACTATAAAAATTGTGTAACCGCTATAATCATTGTTTCGCTCTCGCAGGCAACTATATTGAATAATAAAATCAAATTTTATATTAAAAAAAAATTGTTTTCTATGTTAGCCTACGAACTTTTCAGCCCAACTGTTAGGTCGTCGTATGCGGCCGTTACGAGGGGCCCTTCGAAACGCTGCAACTTACCATCTATTGCTCGATATGATAGCAATGCTTTTTTCTCAATATAGAAGACGTCAAAGTCGATTTTTTAAAACTATATTTGTTAACATTTTCGATGTGTTGTGTGAGATATCTTTTTCGAATTTAGTGTAGTGGTGAGTTCTAGCAAGAAAAAACTCTTAAGAACTAATAGAAAAAACAGGGGATGGGCACCACATCCCTGATTTGTTTCTTTACGGTTGAAGTATCTTCTTCATATTCTACAGCTGCATCAGAGTGTAGTTCAGTTCCAGTTTTAGGAAATACGCACGTGAGAGTGTCATTGTACGTCAAGTAATCTGTCGGTTGCTAATTTAACTTTCCGAGCTCTCAATATGTTCTGCAGATCTAACTTTTTTATAAAAATTGGGCGGAAAGAAACGACTTACCCTGATTAATCATTTTAACAGACATTAATTCGACCTTGATCGTTTCACATACATATAAATATAACCGCAATTCATATTCGTACATCGAACGTAATATTATATACAACAATCCCAGTTTTCTATTCTCTGTAAAAGATGTCGAATTCTTGTACGTTTAGTCGGCGGCTAGTCAGAAAAAAATCGGAGTTGAAAGACTTGAGATATACATCAATTTCGTGCAGATGCGCCGCATTGTTTTATTAACGAATTTGATGTGAAGGTTTTCGAGAGGGGCCTGAAAGCGATACCGTTATCCGTCGACTTGTGGATTCACTATCTGACGTACGTCCGTACCACGAAGCCGGACGACGAAGATTTCATCCGGTCGCAGTTCGAGAGGGCGCTGGCGGCGTGCGGCCTCGAATTCCGCTCCGACAGACTCTGGGACAGCTACATCAAGTGGGAGACGGACGCTAAAAGATTGCAACTTGCCACCGCCATATACGATCGATTATTGGCGACACCTACCCAAGGATATACAACGCACTTCGATAAGTAAGTAAAAAAATGCGATTAAATTAGGTTTTTGCATTTAGAGCAGCACTGACGAGACCAGGGAGGTCGAAACCGTATGTTTTGGTTAGGTACTTACTTATTAATATTAAAATTTTAAACATGATGAATTTTGCGCTCACGATCACGTTATGGCGTTGTTCTAACGTGATCCTTGAATAAATGAAGACAGCCGCAAGGGCCAACTGAACACCTTCATCATAATCTAATTTTATCATTCTGTACTAGCAGCGTCTTACATCGAAATTTATTTCGATTTCTAGCTTCCAAGAACATGTCAGTACCAACCCCCCAAATAAAATTTTGGAAGTGGATGAGTTTCTCGCCCTGAGGAAAGAAGTGAAGCACATGTTAAAACACGACGGTACTTCGGAATCGGCAGATAAACCAGACGTTCCTCCAGGAGAAGACACGGAAGAAGTTGTAAGTATTTTTATTTTTAATAATTTATTATTCAATTTTATATAAGAGAGATGATTTTTTTAAAATAGAGAATTATGTATAGGACAATACACCTTATTCGAATCCGAATACTCCGATCTAGTCTCGGAACTGTCTTCCGATTGAGCCCTTTCTTGTACATTCTTGTGACCGGGCAAGGGCGTATCCTTCATGATATCGATACTCTCCGGTTGCAAACCCCTTCCCTTCTCCTCGCACAAACGACAATGCGCCTTCCATCTCGCTAATCTATCTCTGGACGGGGCGCTCAACTCCATCGCCATGTGTCGCGAGATGTTCTTCGGTAGATCCCATGTGCCGACGAAACTACCCCACGGGTTGTAGGTGGATCGGGGAACCCCTGGTAGTAGGTGACCCCTTTCGTTCGATAATCCGTGCGTCGTGCCGTGATTTTGACAGGGATTGTGCGGGAACCATTTGGGGACTTCCCAGTTTCTCAGACGCGACGCCTTGAATTCCGCATCGAATTGATTCGCACTGAAATTTAACGACATATTCGAATAAGTTTGAAATTAGTCGATATTTTAAAGAGGGAATGTATAAACTTGTCAGTATTGATGTTAGAGTGACACTGACGTGTATAATTAATAAATTAGATTAGAAAAAAATGAGTGAGCTTGTATCTATTGTTATTATTATATTTTTATCATATTTATAGAGTTCCGATGAAGAAACGAAAGCTATCAGGGAGAGAATTATCTCGATACGGCGGAAAATCCACAAAAATACTGTCACAGCTGTAACCGGACGGTGGAATTTCGAAGAAGGGGTAAAATAGATTGTGTAGCATTTGCAATTATTTTAAAATTATGTTTAATTTAATTAACAGATTAAACGGCCGTATTTCCATGTTAAACCCTTAGAAAGGTGTCAATTAAAGAACTGGCAGGAGTATCTAGATTATGAAATTGAACACGGTGATCAAACCAGAATTATAGTACTTTTCGAAAGGTGTCTTATAGCTTGCGCTTTATACGAAGAATTTTGGTTAAGGGTACGTTTTAAACATTTTAATTAATATTAATTAAGTAATAAAAATTTGATTATATTGCAGTTTGTACATTATTTAGAAGGATTAAAAGACGCCGAATTACATACTAAAATAAAAGATGTTTATGAGAGAGCATGCACGATTCACCACATTAAGAAACCGAATTTACACTTACAATGGGCCATGTTCGAAGAATCCGTGAAGAATTATAATAAAGCGGCTGAAATTTTAGCGAACATCGAGAAATCGGTACCGAACCTATTACAGGTCGCGAATAGGAGGATAAATTTGGAACGTAGACGCGAAGATTACGAAAAATGCGCGCAATTGTACGAACATTACATCGTTAACTCGAAGAACAAGGTTATCTCCACGAATTTAGCGATAAAATACGCCAGGTTTTGCCAGAGGATACTGAAGAACGTCGAGAAATCGTTGGAGGTGTTGAATTCCGCCCTGGCTAAAGATCCGAATAGTTCGCGGTTATATTTGCAATTGATCGATGTCACTATGCAGAAGGATACGCCGTGCGAGAAGGACGTCGTGCGTCTGATCGATGCGTTCCTCGAGAAGGAAGCTATAGATATCGATCAGAAGATATTGTTCGCGCAAAGGAAGTTGGAATTTCTCGAGGATTTCGGATCTGATATACAATGCGTGCAATCCGCTTACGAGGAGTATCAGAAATATATTAAACAGAATAAGGAAACTAAGAAAAAGGAAACTAAAAGGTATGATAATACGTTGTTTTGCAACGATACTGTTTGCGATAGCTCTGTTCGGGGTCATTTGTTTCCTTTTTTTTTAACTTTGCGATCAAAGTATTGACAATTTATATTTTTCTTCTTTTTTATACAAAAAAAAATAAGGCTTCCGCGGTCCGAGTCTGTGTTAGGGGGCTTCCGGGTTTTGACCGCGTCATAGTAATGTAAATACATACAGACTTCCAACTTAAACTACGAATATTCACCGTTTGTGTGATTGGTCGCCGAGTGTACAAGAAGTAGGTGGGGTCGCTGGTCTGTATGTGTCGAATTGACGACTTTTGTATTTTGAGAAGAATTTATTATAGAAATTATTCAGTAAGAATGAATTAATGCCGAACATGGAAACAGTATTATGAAGGTGGGATCTTATTAGAAAGAGAAAATATGAAAAAGTTACTTTATTGATTGAAAATTATTGGTTTTGGAATGTGAAAACATGTATTTTGTAAAGTCGTAATGACAACAAATTCAAAATTGCACAAAATTAATTAATTTATGACATTTTATATAGAAATGATTGATTCGGCAGGAATTGGTTAAGGATTAGTAAAACCGGAGATACTATAAACACTTTTATTATGTAGATAATCTTCTCTATTACAAAATGCTGCTTAGAAACAATAATTTATCAACAAAAATTTTCAGTTTTTATGTTATCATATTAAATTAAATGTTCAAAACGTCTTCCTTCTACTTCTAAACAATATGCAATTCGATGATAAGAGAAAAATGTCCATTCCTCCGTAAAGGGGATGTTTGAAAGAAAACCTTCATTCACTGCACATTTTTTTTCAATTATGTCTAAACAAAACTGAATGCGATCATAATTGTCCTGTGGAAAAATTTCATTCGTATTCTGAACATGATAAGAGTGATATTTGTTTTTCTTTAAGACTCTTCTCACAGTTTCGCATGATACATCCAGAGTTCTTGTCCTATTTGTGATGTTCGAGTATAATTGTTTTCCACGCTAGCACATATCATTACATTGCGATCCTCATTATCATTATTTTGTACCCAATGTTTTTTATGAAGAGATGATAACACACCCGAATTTTTCAAAATTTGTTTTGATGCGATGAATGATATTCAAACAAGTAATAGGCCGATTTTCAAATATATCTCGAAAGAGAGCTATAATGGACTGCAATGAGTGGCCTTGGAAATAACACTACTCACATAAACAAATGACACATGTTCCTAAGGTATATTGGATTGGTATATTTTCCTGATCGTCATATTCAGTGTGTCATTCCCCACTACATTCCCCTATCAATGCATATACAGCGTTAGTAAAAAGTCCCGGAACGGTCGAATAACTTTGTTATTTGAAAATTATGATTTCTGAAATTTGGTATGGGGGTATAGTTAATATAAATGCATTTTATGCAATACAGTTTATATTTTTTTCACTTCCGGTTTAATCGGCAATACGTCCAACTTTTTTTTTTTAACGGAACGCCCAGATTTTTTTTAACACTTTTGAATGCAAAATAAAAAACTACGTTCAGGAAGTATTAAGATGTTTATTTTTATTCACAAGAAAACAGTTAAAAATTTAAAAAGTGTCCTAATACAGAAAAAAACAAGGTACCTTTGAAAAAGTTGTTGTTTAGTGTTTGCATTCTTTTTGCCGTCACATTTGACAATTTTAAAAGCGTTTTAATTTTTGCATCGTTATAAATTTACTTATTTTAGACATTGACACATTTGAAAATGGCAGTAAAACTTACTGAATCAGAACGAATTGAGATATTAATGATGCGTGGGTACGGTGATCGTCAACGTTCTTTTGAAGAGGTTCGTATTTTGTTTAATACTGTTTATCCGGATCGTCACATTAGTAAAAGTACGGTATGCCGAACAATTCAAAAGTTTGAAGTCTTTCATCAGGTGAAGGATTTACCTAGAAGGGGACGTCCATTAACAGCAACAGATGAAGAAACTAGTTTGAATGTGTTACTTACAGTGGACGAAAATCATCACGTGTCCACAACAGAATTAGATCAAATTCATGAGATCTCTCAAATGTCAAGTGTACAAAAATCGTCCCCATAATCTTGAACAACTGGAAGAGAGAATAGTTCAAGAACCCAATCGCATCACTCCAGAACAAATACAAAATTCAATAAGAAATTTTACTGACCGTTTACATTTTTGTCTAATTGTAAATGGAGAGCATTTTGAACAATTATTGTAATCGCAACCTGAATAAACAGGTATTTTGATTTTTCTGTATTAGGACACTTTTTTAATTTTTTAACTGTTTTCTTTTGAATAAAAATAAACATCTTAATACTTCCTGAACGTAGTTTTTTGTACGTACTATGATGTGGTTGTCTGTATATACAATACAAAATTAACAAAAATAAAAATACATCAGACTTTTTGACGTCACCTACCTTGCTCCTGAAGAAGTCACTTTTAGTCACGAAACGTCGAGCTTAGTAGATTATATTTATAGGCTTTTATAGGCCCGTAAAAATAATCGATCAATATGCAATGAGGAGGGCAACAAAATATTATAATTTCGTTTCCCCCGACAAACTCCAAGACGTCAATATTAATATTATGAGAAATAAGGCCATCCAGCAACAGTAATACTTTCCCTGATTGTTACGTAGAGAGAAGGGGAGGGGATGCAGGAAATCCTCATAACAGAGATTCGAACCGTGGAAGCCTTCGATATCATTTTATCTAGAGAGGAAAATCTTCGAGAAGACTCCTGCTCGGTTGTCATTCGCGGGTTGTGTCGGATTTTTACCCCCGTTTATGCTCTTGCGCGCTGCACTGGATCCCGCTTCCGCATTTCGTCAGTGCCAGTGTCTC